>OY728135.1:701313294-702563294 GCA_963277665.1 Viscum album
CTTTAAAGTGGAAATGTTTAGAAATTTTCAATTGATTTTATATCAAAATTATCTATTAAAAAGATAAAATTTACATGAATTGGATTAATATATGTATAACTGATATAATTTTACTTTAATATCAATATAAAATATAACTTTTCAATATAAATTATTTAGATGAAATTGTCAGATTTTAATCAAAATATAGTATTTTTCACTAATAATCAAAAAATAAAACATATCAGAAAAATACTGAAAATTAAACCAAAGAAAATTTTGATATTCCAATTTTAAAAATAATGTTTATTTTTTAGAATATAGTTTATAAAATTTTCTAAATTTAGTTTTTAAAAAAGTGTGCCTTTAAAATTCAACAAAAATACCTTAGAAAATATAACATCTTGTGCAAAAAATTGGTTTTATTCATATCATATGTCTATAAAATATATTTTATGAATTTTAAAAACTTCTATTGAAAAAATATTTTATAAATTTCATGTTTTGTTTAATACTAATCATTCCTAAAAATTTAATGGCACGATTATAATGATCACATAATAATATTTCATTTCTCATTTGCTTTGGGTGTTGCGTGAAACATAATAGTTAGAAAGATTTATATTTTAATAGAGACATGAAAAAAAATCTTGGGGTGTTAAATTCAACCCACCAAAAAATTAATTTCTCCCTGAACATTCATCACTCAGATACAAGTAGATGATGATAACTCTTCCTCGTCACATCATCAAGATCCCAAAAAACTTCCTCAAGTTGGTGGTTTCACCACAAATCATTTACCAGATGTGTGGTTAGGTTTTTTATACCTTTACTTATACAATCCAAATTCAATACTTGTTATTCCTCATAAGAATTATATTTTTCTAACAGTATGTACTCTTTATTTTGTATATGTTATGGATCAGGAATGTAAGTTCTCTTGAGAGAGATATGAAAGACATTATGAATTTGAGATGGATTTACTTGAATTTATAATCAGTAAGCCACCATCCCAATACGATCAATAATTTTAAAAGTAAAAATATACCATAGGATTATATTTCCATTATATCCAAGTCTCATCACTCTCTCCTATGGAGATATTCATAGAAATACCCTGTCACCCACTTCAAACTATTGACCATTTCAACTATTTTCATCATAACATTTTATAGAATCAAACAAGCTCTTTTGGATTGATAAATTGATCTATCCTTCTCGGATATTTTTTCTGCTATATCAAGTCCTAATAAATTTCTTTCTCCAAAATCACTTTATCACATTGGTGTTTTTCACTTCTTTCCATAGAGGGTTTCATATGGTTCCATATTAATTCCAGAGTTAAAACTATTATTATAAAAAAAATTATACCAAAGGATGGTGTTGATACCAACCACCTTGGAAATACAGAGAGAAACATATCAAAATGTATTCAATAGTTTAAATTGTACTCTCATTATGACCATCTTTCTGAGGATGATATGCAGTGCTGATACATAACTCTGTATCCTGAGCCTATAGAAGACTTTTCCAAAACATCAAGGTAAAGCTTCGATACCGACCAGATAAAATAGAAAGTGGTACTCCATTCAATTTTAAAAAATCAAGAATATATATTCTAGAAGTATATTCAATATAAAAATATTCTCTAATATTAATTAAGTGTATGTGATTTTTATGGAAATCAAATATAACCCATATAACATTATTCCCTTTCAATGTTTTGGAAATTCCCATGAAAAAATCTATGTTGATGTTTTCTAATTTTCATTTAGGAATAGTTAATGGTTCCAAAATACCGTTATATTTATTCCTATCATATTTAACTTTCTAAACAAACAAGAACCAGTAAAAAACTCTTTTATATATCCAATCATTTCATCCCACCATAAATATTATTTTAGTACTCTTCACATCTTTGTACTCCCAACATGAATAAAGAATGATGAAATATGAGTCTCATCCAACATATCCTTAAAATATGATATCTTTGGAATACTTACATGGTTCTTGAACATTATTATTCCAACATAATTTTGGTTCAACTCAGTATTATTTTCACCTTATTTTTCATCTCCACATATTTATTCTACACATCTTTAGTTTTCTCTTAGATAGATGATAGAACATTCATTTGTGAAAGACAGGATTTCCCCCATTCTATTATGAATTCTAGATCCATCAATTGAAAATCTATAAATATTGATTATTTTTTATCCTCTTCATAGATATTACAGAATCATCCTTTAGACTCAAATTATATATCAACTTGTTTTCTTTCCAATGGTTGTAATGTATTGATCAATCATAATCATTAATCGGATACAACCATCATCTTTAGAACATATTCAACTCATTCTATGTGAATTTATTCTTTATGAATTTCTTATTGTTATATATATCACACTTTTCTCTTTAAAGATATTGTATTCATATTTTTAATTAAAATATTACCACATCAAACTCCAAATCACGAGTTGTGTAATTTTGATCATGAAACATATATTTTTTGAGGAATAATCTATAACTATGTAATTTTTCAAGAGAAAAAATCTCAATCTCATCTTGAATGAATAACTATAATTTAAATACTCTAATCTAGTATAGGGTAACATAATAATAGAGGCACTGAATAATCATCTCTTCTGTTCCATAAAATTTTCTTCACATTAATTCATCCATAGTAACTTGTCACCCTTTCGAGTAAACATGGTGAACGGATTGGAAAGTGGAGAGAACTTCTCCAAAAAGCACTGATAATATCTATCCAATTCAAGAAAACTATGGATTTTATTTAATGTTGTTAGTTAAGGGAATTTTTCAGTAACTTATATATTTTAAGGATCAACTGATAATATATTTCCAAAAAAATGAAACATTATGATGCCAAAATTCACACTCAGTAAATTTGTCATATATCTTATGCTTTATCAGGGTTTACAGATCCATCCTCAAGTGACCATCATGTCCTTCTTGATCTTATAATATAAAATAATATCATATATAAAGACTTCCAAAAACAGATCAACATATCCACTAAATTCATTATTCATAAAGTATATGAAGATAGTGTGGGAACTAGTAAGGCCAAAATGCATCACTATAAATTAATAGTGTCCATAACTTGTTTGGAATAATGTATTGGGTATATCCTCCATCATGACCCTCAATTGATAAAATTCCAAAATAATGGAAATTTTAAAAAATTATTGAGATCCTTGTAGTTGATCAAATAAATCATCAATACGTGGAATATGATGCTAGTTCTTGATTATGATTTTGTAACAATCCTAGTAATCAATTAAAAGATGAACTATCTCATGCATCAAACTAACAAATCAAATAGGTCCACCATAAGGTGATGCACATGGGTATATGAATACCTTACCATGATTTTTCTTGAGTTTCTTCTTTAATCATGCAACTCAAATGGGGTAATTTTATAAGGATTCATTGGAATAGTAATAGCACCTGTTATGAGTTCTATCAAAAACTCAAATTCAATATTCTATTAAAGTCCAAGAAAATATTCTAGAAAAACTTCAAAAACTCCCCTAAAATAGAAGTATCCTAAATTTTTATTTTCTCACCAACCATCTTAGATATATAAGCTTCTTGTATGGAATATAATACCCACAATATGAATGTAATTTACAATGGATGTTCATATTCATCCACGCACATATAAATGATTATAGGTTATTTCAAAATATAAAATGTGACATACCTTTAAGATTAATTTGTCCTCTATATAAGGAAATCAAATTTATTTTATGAATATATATAAATTTAAATAATCAATAGAATCATTAGATTTTAAGGAATTACATTCTCAAAAACATCAATCAAAGAAGAACTATAAACATGAGATACAACCGTTGTGACATTTAGATTCTTTATGGATAATATAACATTCAATTATTTAGGAGATATGGTTATACCATTGTAATATTTTTTATAAAAAAAGAGTTGGAGGATGCGGAGTCCAAAAAGAAATTATGTCTTTTAGAGTGCATGATATGTGTAACTTTCACCATGTCATTTCCATAACCCTCCTAGGATGTGTTCATAACAAGATACTCCCCTTCTTCTTTATGTTGAAGAGGTTGTTCGTGTTGATCTGGAAAAAACATCATATTCATGAACATATTGACATATTTCTCATACTCTTTACATTTATTGAAATGGAGGGTCGGTGGTTCATTAGATGGGGTCTTCTTTCCACCATTTCAGTAACTTTCATCTTCAATGTCTATTGAAATTCATTGGATTTATGTCCAATTGTTCCATTTATAAATACCTACCAATTATATTTAAACACATCCCTTGATTTTTCTTCCCACGTTTTTATGTATATGGATATAATTTCTTTTCATCATATGATTTATATGATTTTTCATGAGGCATGATCTTCTTTTCTTAAAAAAACCATTGGAATGGTGGGTATAACCAATCTCCATTTCCAACATAAGAGAACATAGAAAAATTTCTTTATAGATAATGAAATATCTTAATGACAATACCCTTCATAGACTTTGTTTTAAGACACTGATGAATTGTTCAACCACACCTTCAAGTTCGATGATAATACAATAATCGTACCTCAAATGTCTTGTAAAATTTTCCTCGTACGTACCAATAGATTTATCATACATTTTCTTTAGCTAAAATAACTATTTCTCCATCATTGTATGATTAATATGTGGATAGTACTTATTGAAAAATTATTTCATAAACTTTTCCCAATCTATGGATTAAATGTCATCCTCTTTCCTCAAATTCTTCACAAGATTATACCATTAATCTACTTATCCTTCCAAATGATTAAAAGCAATGAAAAAATTTCAATTTCCCAAGAATTAAAGAATATAAAATATTTTCAAAATGGTGTTGATCCATATCTTAGCCACTAGTGGGTTAAAATAACAACTAAGTGGATGTTTCCCCATGAAAGGTGCTATAGTATATTCTTTCCTCCTTTGATCATTTGGAAATTCTGTATGATTCATAGCCTAAGAACATGGTGTTAGTATAGTAGTAAGGTTCTGTGTTCTAGATCCCATAACATTTTTTTTCTTATGTGGATAATCATTACATTATCCATCACATTTTTCATAACATTATTTATTTGAGTTTCATCCATTAAATAAAAAATGCTTATTGTGAAAAATAACAACCATATAGATGAATCGTGAAAAAATCATTTAGAAAATGACTTTGATCATGATATCATCTATGGATCCTTAGGTTTAACATATTTAATTCATAGTCATTACAAAAGACTATAGGATTTTATCCTATAAATAAATTTACCCTTAGGGTTCTTACTATTGTTTTCTCATCCCAATTTCTGATGGTTAAATAAACACGTCCTCTAATACCAACTATAATGACCCATGATTTTTATACATAGAGATTAAATTTTTTTATAAGAATATTCCTTACATTATTCAAAAACATGTCTAAGGATCACAATTTTCAGGTGAATTTATTAACATCAACACATAAACAACCGATTCTTAAATATCTGTATAATCTCCCACATAGTTCTTCATAATTATAACCCTATTAGAATATCATACATAACAACTTTCATTATATCACATGTATTGTAAAAATGAGAAAAGGTTGATCTTAGATGCCCAGGAAGGGTAAACATGGAAAATAAAAATTTATCATATTATAAAAGAATAAGATAAGGAATATGGGAATGTGTTCAATATAATAACTTAAAAAATTCATACCCAACCTATCATAGATCAAAATAAGGAATCACAGAATCAAACATTAACATTTGAAAATACATGAATAATAATTATTAAAATTTATCACAACTCAATCATGAACCATAAGTTATAGTAATAAATATGTTTGGAATCACAATAAGTAAATAAAAAAAATTCTTACGTCAATGTTAACTACAAAGACTCTCATATTCGGCCTTACCACTTATTTCCCATTGTTGATCTAGCACATCGATGTGTTTACCAATGTGGATTGAGAACATCAACTTGTTTCCTACTGTGGATCAAGCCCATCGACTTGTTTCCCATAATTGTTTCATGAGATATAATTCATTACCCAATTCATTAGAGGGATAAATAGATACTACCTATCACATAATGAAAATATACACATGTGTTTCACAGAACTATAAATCTTTCATCATTTGAAAACCCATGTAATGAAATTAGTTTCATAAACACTTCATCATAACAAAACTTATTGAGAAGAAATAGTCTTGATAAATATGATGCCCACATAAACATAAACCATTCTGAGAAAGAATAAGAGTGTTATCCTTTGGTCATATCCCTAGTAAATCATATGATACATATGTAACATCCCAATTTTTAAATAAAATGGATATTAATAATATTTTTAATTGAACATTAATTCAATTTTGATAATAATAATATCAATAAATACATTTTGAATAAATTATTATTATTATTTTTACTCGACTAGCTAACAACTATTAAAATATGTTTCAACTGAGTTTCATTAATTATTAAACTATTTATATAAAAATAATATTTTAATTATATGAATCATAAATAAAATGTGAGACAGTTATAAATACTTAAATATATTTTATTAAATAACATTATAATTAAAATTTTATACTTATAACATTTTAAAACATTGTTAATGTTAAAAAAACACATATATGATAAGAATAATTAATGGTAATTTAAATTATAAAAAAATAAATAATAATTTTTATAAACATATTTATATTTGTATTATTTTACATTATAAACAAATACGTAATACATAATATTATATATGATATTATGATTCAACATTACAACTAAAATATATATATATAGTTTTTTTAATACAATATATTATAAAATGTGTGAATAAAAATAATCAAATAAAAATGGATAGATTTTATTAAAGTAATAACATTAATAATAATAATAAATAAAAAGTCAAAATGATAAGATGAAATGAAGTTTCAATTTAGGGTATTTGATGAGAGATTAGAGCATGGTGTAGTCAAGAGAAGGTCTGATTGAGTTGTGGACCGAGAGACTGAGCTTATAATGTTCAATGTCATGTTCTGATCATTGGGATGTCATCGAACGCAGACCAGAGCTCGGGTTGGTATTTCATTTGGGTTACAGAACTCAGATCTAGGGGATATGGATACTAGATTTGAACCACGAATAAAATATGTTCTTCCTTTGGTGTTGTTCCTTGCTGTCTGGTAGGCATTTCTTTGAAATTATTTTGGGTTATCAATGATAGTTTCATCTTATTCTTTTCTGTATTGATCTGTCATCATGTTTGTTTTTGCCTTGGTTTTTATCCATCCCATATAAAAGTGTTGATTTTAATACTGGTGTGGTACTATACATTGTGTGCATATGTATTTTTTTGGGCATGATTTTTCTTTGGTTTTGAAATGGTGAGATGATGTAAGAAGCTTCATGATAATGCACCCACCAGGTCAATTGAAATACCTTACAAAATTCTACATACCTTATCTTCCTTAACATGTTCTACATATTCTTCATTTAAAATTAAATCATGATACATCACTTAAATATATAAAATATCCTTTCCAATTTTATTTCTCATATTATAGATTAATTTAATGAAATATAATTATAGAAACATATATATATATATATATATTATGAATTTAACTAGCTATATAAGAACCACTACTCCTTGGTGTCTCAAAGTTCTTCAATATGTGTAATAGAGGAACAGTGATCAGGGGTGTTATTGCAGGCTAGGGGATCCCAAAGAACTAGAAGGATGTTTTGTTTTCTTTTTTTTTTCTCAACAAACCAAGTAAGGGAAATTTTATTTAAACTCGGATAACTGTTTAAAATAGTTTCTATATTTATGATGCATGGATGCAATTTGTTTTCAGTACCTTATTTTATATATTTTCTGATTTTATTTTTATTGATGTTACATATTTATAATGGTAAAGAGATGATATTATTTTTAAAATTGTTCGAGTGCCCTCAAATTGTTTCCAAGTTTTTCAGTAGTATTTTATCCATTCGAATGTGTAGTTGATTTCCCTATTTAACGGTAGTATTGATGTCTCCTGTAATGTAAATGAAATTTTAATTTTATTAAACTATTCTATTATTTTCAAATTTATTCCATCTTATCAGTAGTATATATCCCTCAATTCATTAACATTAATTTCTATGTTTTGATGCCTATAGGGTAAGAAATTTTATTTTTTGAAATATATTAATGTATTATATAAAATATAGGTATTTTATACCAATTGGTCTTAGTCCCTTTTTCGGTAATCAATATATGATTGTTCAAAAAAAATTTATGATAGAGAAGAAAACTATGAATTTTTTATAAATTCAACTTTTCAATCTTTTCCTACAGAGTTAATTTATTTAAAAACATTTTTTGTAAAAAGAAGTGTTTATTTTGTGAAAAAACTTCTAAATAAATTCAAGTGATGTATGTATTTTTAGATATTTTATACCAATTTTATTTTAGTCAAATACAAAATATTAATTCATGGATTTTTAAATAATTCTTGTCATGTTATGGGGGAAGAGATAAAATTTTTGTTAGAGCTATGCTTAAATTTAATATACCACATGAGAATTTTTCATCTATATATTCAAACTTATTTTAATCAATCACCAGTGTATTTATAATAGAATTTTTATTTATTTAATGAAGGAAAGAAGATACTTTTATATTATTACTTAAAATTGCATTTTTTGTTACAGATATATAAATTTCGTTGGTGCATGTGACTTATTGCTCTAAAAATGTATTTTGAAAAAATAAATAACTTCAGTTTCACTCTTATAAATACGATCATTGCTATTAGAATTTACAAATAATATTATTTGTATATTAATTATTTGAATATAAATAAATATATAAATATATATGTTAATGTATCTATCATGGAATGTTTTAAATGAAAACTGGCATCTGTTCACTCTTTAAGAAAATAAAATTAATGTTTCCTGAATTTTAGGTTAATCTCTAAGATTTCAAGTGAGGTTATCAAGATAATTTTTTTTAAAACAAGTGGATTTATGGAAATAATAAATATATGTATATACATATATGTATATCATTTCATATGAATGAGTTTTAATCAATACATGTATTCTTACATATTTATACACACAGTCATATATGTTTTAATATATATATATATATTAATTTTTATATAAATTGATGTGTTTATGTTATTTTATGTAAAGGTTTTATTATTAATCTATGTGTATATGTATGGGTAGGTGAATTGGTTTTTTTAAAACACTAATTTTTATGTAAATAAATTCATATACATGTATATGTTTTGCAAAACTATTTCATACATAATTATGTACTTTATCCAGATACACGTATAAAATGGTTTACAAATTGTTATGGTTATACATATATATATATATATATATGAATGAGTATGAAAAAATATTTATGGTAATTAATGAATATATATGTATATTTTCGGATAAACTACTACATACATGTATAAAAATCTATAATAAGGTATTTAAATGAAAAAATACTTTCATCTTGATATGTGTATTTCAAGAAATTTCTTTTTGTGAATTGATTTTCAAAAAGTAATTTTTTTTAAAAAGTACCATGATATGTCATGTGAAATGAGGATTTACACAAGCTATATCAAGTGAAATTAGATTTTACTCATGATAATTCATGTGCAATGACGTTTTACTCATTTTAATTGATGTACAATGAGGGTTTACTCTTAATAATTCATATGCAATGAGGATTTACTCATGCCAATTCATGTTAGATGAGGTTTCACTCATGATCCTCTGTGTACAATGATTTGTGACTCAATATCCTCCATGTGGAATGAGCATAGACTCATGATTATGTCATGTTTAATGTCTCAGGAGTGAACCAAGAATCCATGCCATGATTCATGTTTCCTTGGAGAATTTATTATGAATGCTTATTGGTCTTTTAGTGAAATTACTCTAACCATAAGAAAGATCAAAGAGGATTTTCAAATTGTTGTATAGCCAAAATGAAATACTTTCTTCATTAAAATGTTAATTTTTGAAAGGTTAACATGTTTCCCAATGCTTGTATTAAAAAACCATACAACATGATTTTCATTTAATTTAAAAATCTTTATGAGGACTCCTTTTTGTCCTAAAAACCCCTTACTGAGATTTTTTCACTCACCATAGGTTTTGAAAATATCTTTTCACAGTTCTTACAGGTGTATAGAAGTGAGATATTAGATGAAGAATTGATAAGGTGTTTGTCCTTTGTAATGATTAGTTTTTATTTTTTTTGTTCTATGTTGTGTTATGTGGATTTTCTAAATATATCCGGACTCTCAAAAAATCTATACCTTTTCGATCTCAGGTTTTGTAGATAAATAAATCAAAAAAATTAAAAAAATTTAGACTATGTTTTATGGGTCATTACATTTTGTATTTGAGACGAGGTATAGAATTATTTAGAGGTCAGGATATAGAGAAACCATTTTAAACTTTAGAGGACATATATTAATGTTTAGGTTTTTACTTTAAGGGAAGGCCTTGCACTGTTAGTTTCATAATTCTGAATAGTGAAATTTAGAATTTTTGTAAGTGCGGTGATGGAATTGAGAGGACACAATTATTTTAGGGTGGATTGAATGTAATAACCCATGTTTTAATCAAAAGGGCTATTAATAATATTTTAAATAAAACATTAATTAAATGTTGATAATAATAATATCAATAAATAATTATGATTAAATTATAATGATTATTTTTACTCGATGAGATAACAAAAACTAAAATATTTTTTAATTGAGTTTCATTAATTATTAAACTAGTTATATGAAAATAATATTTTAATAATATTAATCTTAAATAAAATGATTTAGATTTATAAAGGCTTAAATTTATTCTATTAAATAACATTATAATTAAAATTTTATACTTATAACGTTTTAAAACCTTGGTAATGTTATAAAACACATTTAGGATAAGAATCATTAATTATTATTTATTTTATAAAAAAATAATATTTATTAACATATTTATATGGGTATTATATTAGATTATTAAAAAATATGTAATATATAATATTATATATAATATTATGATTCAATATTAAAACTATTATATATATTCATTCAATTTAATACAATATATTATAAAATACGAGAATAAATATAAGAAAATAATTATGTATAATATTTTATTAAGGGATTCAAATTAAAAATAATAATAGTAATAGTAATAATAATAAAATAAAACAAAATGATAAGATGAAATGAGGTTTCAATTATGGGTTTTTTCGAGAGAGATTAGAGTAGGTCAGAGTCAAGCATAGGTTTGATCAAGTCACAGACTGAGAAATGGAGCTTCTTATGATCAATATTAAATTTTGATCAATGTATTAGGGTCGAACGTAAAACAGGGCATAGGTTGGGATTTTATTTGGGAGACCAAACTCTAATAGATGGGATTTGAATGCTAGATTTGAATTGTAAAGATCCTATGTTCTTCCTCTACTGTTGTTCCATGCTATCTAGTAGGTGTTTTTTTAATTTCTTTTGGGTTATATGTGATAGTCTCATCCTTTTCTTTTATTTATTCATATCTCATCATGTTTTTCGTTTCCTTGGGTTTTCTCCATCCCATCTGAATGTGTTGATTTTAATACTACTGTTTCACTTTCCTCTTTGTGAATATGTATTTTTTTGGAATGATTTTCCTTTGGTTTTGAATTGTTGAGGCGATGCCCGAAGCTTTGTGATAAAGCCTCCAGCATGTTAATTGAAACACCTTATAAAATTCTCAATCAATTATATGTCTTAAGTTGTTCTATGTTCTCTTCGTTTTAAATACAATCATGATACATCAATTAGATATATAAATCTCCCTTTCCTATTTTATTTATTGTATTATAGAGGAACCCAATTTAATATATATATATATATATATATATATATATTAGGAATTTAACTGGCTATATAAGTACCTCTACTCCTCGGTGTATCGATGTTCTTCACCCTGTGTAAGAGAGGGGTCATTGATCGGGTGATTTGCTGCAGGCTAAGAGAACCCAAAGCACCAGAGGGATGTTTGTTTTATTTTTTTCTTTATAAATGTACTAAGGAAAATTTTATTTAAACTCTACTATGTCTTTAAAACAGTTTCATCATTTTTGGTTTGTGTATGTAATTTTGCTTTAGTCCCTTGTTATTATATTTAATGATTCTATTTTTATTTCTATTATGTATTTATGTTGCTAAAGGGATGCTATTATTTTTAAAATTATTATTTTACTCTAAAATTCTTTCTAAGTTTATCAGTAGTGTTTAAACCATCCTGATGTGTAATTCATTTCCCCCTTTCAAGGAAGTATTGAAGTATCCTACAAAGTAAATGGAATTTTATTTTTATAAAATAGGTCTTGTATTTTTTAATTTTTTCCAACTTAGATGCAGTATATATCCCTATATGATTTTCAATTAATTTTTATGTTTTGAAGCATGCATTGTAAGAGATGTTACGTTTTGAAATATGTTAAGGTATTATATGAAAACCATGAATTTTATAACAATTGGTCTTAGTCACTTTTGAAGTAATTATTATCTGATTGTTAAAAAATATGATAGTGAAGAAAACTATCCATTTTTTATGAATTCACCTTTTCAAATATTTCCTATGAACTGGACTTATTTAAAATCTGTTTATATAAAATTTAGGGTTTATTTAGTGAAAATTCTTCTCAAACAATTGAAGTGATGTATTTTTTTAGTAATTTTATGCCAATTTTCATTTAGTCAAATACAAAGTTTAATTCATGGGTGTTTAAATAATTCATCTCATGGCATGTGGGTAGCAAGGAAAATTTCGTTGGATCTATTCATAAATTGTTTAAACCATATGCGAATTTGGCATATTCATATTCAAACTTATTTTAATATATCAACAATGTATTTATAATATTTTATTATTATTTTCAGGAGTGAAAGGAAATCCTATAATATTCTTCCTTAAATATCCATGTAAAGTTATATATATAAAAATTTCTTTCATTCGTGTGACTTATTGCTCTTAAAAAGTATTTTTATGGAAAAATAAACTTTAGTGGCACTCTTATAAATAAAAGAATTGTTATTATAATTTCAAAATAATATTAATTTGATATTAATGTTTTGAATGTTCATATATATATATCTCTCTCTGTGTGTGTGTGTGTGTGTGTGTTTATGTATCTATCATGGCATGTTTTAAATCACAACTTGTCGTGGTTCTCTCATTAAGAAAATTAAATTAATATTGATTGAATTTTAGATTAAGCCCTAAGATTTCAATTGAGGTTATCAAGTTAATGTTAGTTTTCAAAACTAGTGGATTTATGAATATAATAAATATATATATACCCATATTTATATTACTTCATATGATGGAGTTTTAATTAAGACATGTATACTTACATATTTTTACACACACACACACACATGTTTATGTATATATATTACTTTTTATATGAATGGATGTGTTTATGTCATTTTATGTAAATTTGTTATGATTAATCAATGTGTATATATATGAGTAGGTGGTCATGTTTTATTAATACACTAATATTTCTGTAAATAAATCCATATACATGTATCTTTTGTGAAAAACTATTTAATACATAATTATGTACTTTATCAGGATACACATATAAAATGGTTTTCAATTTATTATGAATATATATATATATATGCATGAGTATGCACTCATATTTATTGCAATTAATGAGTATTTATGTATCTTTTTTAAAAAACAACTGCATACATGTACATGAAAGTATAATTATGTATTTAAATAAGAAACTACATTAATCATGATACATGTTTAATTATGAATTTTTATTTATGAATTGAATTTCAAAACGCAATGTTTAAAAAAAAGTACCATGATATGTCATGTGAAATGAGATTTTACTCATGATAATTCTTGTGAAGTGATAGTTTACTCATGCTAATTAATTTTCAATGAGGTTTTACTCATACTAATTCATGTTCAATGAGATTTTACTCATGCTAATTAATGTACAGTGAGGGTTTACACATGATAATTCATCTGTGATGAGGTTTCACTCATTATCCTCTTTGTGAAATGATTCATAACTCATTATCCTCCAAGTGAAATGAGAATAGACTCATGCTTATGTCATGTTTAATGTCTCGGGAGTAAACCAAGAATCCATTCCATGATTCATGTTGCCTTTGAGAATTTATTATGAATTCTTGTAGTCCTTTTAGTTAAATTAATCTTACTTTAAGAAATATCAAAGAGGATTTTACATATGTTGTATGTCTAAATTGAAATCCTTTTTTCACTAAAATGTTTATTTTTGAAATTTTGACATGTTTTTCTATGATTTCATTAACAATATTTATAATATGTTTTAACTTTTATATGAAAATATCTATCAGGTTTCCATTTTGTAATTAAAACCCCTTACTGAGCATTTTTCACTCACCCAATGTTTTGAAAATATCTTTTCATAGGGCTTAATTGTACGTTGAAATTAGATAGTGGATGAGGAATCCATAAGGTGTTTTCCCTTTGTTATAGTTAGTTTTTAGTTATTTTCTATGTTTTGTTATGATTATTCTTTAAATATATCTAGACTCTCTAATATTCTCTACCTTTATGATCTAAGGTTATTTAAATAAATAAATGAAATATTTTTATAAATAAATGTACAATGTTTTGTGTGTCGTTACAACATCATATAATGTCATCTTATATGAAAAATGATTTTTGAAAGATCTCTTTAAATAATCCATGAGGAAAATATTATTTCCATTATAGAATAAATTTTTTAAGAGTCGTGAAATTAGATTGGAAAATTTTTTATTTTAAAATAACTTTTTATGCATTTAAAGTATTCTTTAAATGATTAAGGTATCATGATATTTGGAATTTCAATTTGTTTTATATATGTTAAAAAACAATCATTCGGTATTTTTTTGGAAAAGTCACAAAGAACCTTATTTAGAAGATGGAAACAAATTTTTTTAAATGATTTCATGAAAAGTGAAATATGGTTAATAATAACATTAAAAATTCAGAAAAGAATCGTAAAAACCATTTTGAAATAATTTTTTAAAAAACATTGAAATGGAAGGAAAATATTCCCCGAGTTGAGACTTAATTATAAACAATCTCGAAGAGTGATGAGATTGTCAAATAAACCCTTACCTCAATGATCACTATTCTTTGATCAAGTAAAGACATTATATACAATAAATATTAATTTTTTAGACATTTTTTACATAAATATATATCTATCATACCATGTTCAATTTTTTATAACATCTTATTTCCTCTTTATTAATTATTTATTATTAAAATTATTGTTATGGGTGATACCTGCTTTGTTCTCAACGAACGTTTTGGTTCAAAACCCCAATCCATATACACTTATCATGGTCCCCTTTTTTCTAGAATCTTTATTATGTTATATATATAATATTTATTTCTAAATTTCATCCTTATTACAATCCACAAGAAATATAGACAAGAAATTAATCACATCACATCTTGGAGATGGTAAGCCATACGTACACACAAGTGCCATAATCATTTCCCAAAAATTAGATTTTATAAACATAGACATTATATCTTCATTATAGAAGTATAATTATGTCATAAATAAAATACATAATCATTAAACCCTTCATTATTCCTATTTACAAAATATGGTTATGGAAACCGAATTTTATCACTATGTGAAGATGGTGAGTCATAAGTATATGGATGCAATAATTTCATTTCTAACATGATGTGAAAGAGGTTTATAATGAATTACTCATAATAATTATAAAATCTAAACATATTTAGGATGCTGAAGTTATAATTTTATGATTTATATTATATTTTTATAGGAGTTATATTAGATTCGAAAAATATAGTTAGAGGTTGGAGTGATTATCTCTTCTTCAAAATGGCTCCTTTAGATCTCTAATAAAGGACTCTAGAGATGATTAATTGGGAATAAAATACATATATAACGTGTCTATGTAAGTGTAGAAGATAATTTTATATATTTTTGGAAACATATAAGAATCAATATTGTGAAATGAGATGAGGGAGGATGTGGCCTTTTATAATGGAGGTGAGGGCCACTTTGGAAATTTCTAAAAAGAATTATTTATAATTAATTCTCAACAAAAATTATTCCAAATTGAAATTTATTAGATGGTAAGTTGAAATAGGTTTTTAATACTATCAAAAAAAATTATATTTGTTTTTTGTTTAATTTTAAACATTATCATTTTGATTAACCATTAGTTAACTTAGTTTAATTTTAAATATGATAACAAATTCTTCAATATTAAAAGGATGATATTTTTAATTCAAAGGTTTGAATTGAACCATATTTTTCCAATTTATTATATTTTACACCTTAATATATATAATGTTTCATTATTTATTATTTTTATTATTTTTAAATAATTTAATAAAATATTGGTTTCATAAAATATCATTATTGAAAATTTTGTACAATTCAATACATTGACTTTAATAAAATCATCACAATAAGATAACACTTAAAAATTATTTAATAAACTCTTAATACTTAATAAGAACCTATAAAATTATAGGATCAACTAAATTCGGTTAAATTATATTTATTTTAATATTTTTTAATATCATATAATTGTTTTTACATTATTTTAGTAATTACTACATCATCATTGTGTAATAATTTATGATAACTATTTCATCACAATTTTTTTTAAACAAAATAAAAGGATGTATATAAAAAATTTATATTTTATAATAATATTTATATTTGAGAATATATTCTATTTAAAATCATATTAAAAATATTATACTAATTAGAAGTTAGAGTGTTACATTTTGTCACTCTCTATGATTTTAAATATCTCTAATTATTTTTTAGAGACACGTGGCCATTAAATAATTAAATTTAGAACCTTAGGTTTTAATATTAAATTTAACTTCATAAAATAAAATTTGGGCCTGTTTTAGGGTCATTTTATAGTCCATGTGTTGTTATTTTTAACATATATTACCAAAATTACCCTTTAATGTGGTAATAAAATTACTAATGTTAATATTGATATTGGGAAAAAATAAAAAGGACATTTTCACTAAATTTTTTACTTATTATTAATAATAAGGTATCAATTTTTATAAATTCAAAAAAAATATGAGACTAAAATAAATTTAATATTAATATAATAGAAGGGGACAAAAAATGGTTTTTTAAAGTGAAAATGTTCAAGAGTTTAAAATGGTTTTATCTCAAAATTTAATACAAAAAATATTCCAATGACTCAAATTGTATTAATATATGTTTAACTGATATAAAAATTCATTGAAATTTATTTTAAATATAATTTAACATTATGAATTATTTAGATTAAGAAATTTATTTTTCAATTGAAATGGTGTGTTTTTTACTATTCATCATAAAATGAAACATATATGAAAAATACAAAAAAATAAACCAAAGTAAATTTTGATTTCATTATTTTAAAATGAAGGATATTTTTTCAAATAAAAATTTATCAAATTTCCAAAATTTAATTTTAAAAAAATTACAGCATTAAATGTTGAAAAACTAGTCTTTAGAAAAATATAATTTGTGTGGTGTAAATTTTTATTTATTCTTATCCTATGACTATGAATTATATTGGATAAATGTAAAATAATATATTGAATATATGATATTTGAATTTAATAGTGTGGTTATTAATATTAATTCAATCTTCTTTAAGGGATAAGTTTAAATAATCATATTATAATATTTCATTTTTCGTCTACATAGGGTGTTGTGTGCAATATAACTCTCAAGAAGATTTAAATATAAAAGGATAAATACTATAGAATTGTTGGGTGTTGCAATATATCTATATAATAAAATGGAAAGAAATTATAAATTCTTGATGTAACATATTAAAATAATATTATAATTATAATATTGATGTATAACTATACCAGAACGAGCTCATTTTCATATTATAACTCATATAATATCAATACATTACCAATTTTAAATGTGGATATAAATATGATAATTATATGGATTAAATATAGAACATATATATTCCAATGATTTTCCACGATGTTTTCCCCAATATATAATTATGATTAAATTATAATTTAATATTATTTAAATTTAATTTAATATTCTAATGGATCTGTTTTAAAACATGTAAATTAGAATTTCAACTAGTAATTTCTATATTATTGAACAAAAATAAAGCCTTTAATAATTGATAATGTAATTATAAAATGTAATGAAATTGATCTTATACTCTAGTTATCAAATTTTGATGCCTAAAAAAAGAAATGAGGATTTAACTTCCAAATAAAAAATAATAACTATATTAGAGATATATTAATTAATCTTTTATCTCTAATTTCTTTTAAATTCTCATGTTCTGCGTAACATATAGAAAAATAATTCTATAAACTTGGGATTAATTTCATATTTTTTAATACTTTGTGATTTATATTTTTGTTCAATTCTCTTAAATTTAATCCAAGATATTATAATTTGTAAACTAAATTTACTACCTCATACTGATTATCAATATTCAAACAGATATTAGGAAGATGATTTTTTTTGTAAAGTGGCTATTACGTGTACATGGTGTTCTACTACTAGATTGGTTAATACCTTTATTTCAATACTTTGGATTAATATATATATATATACATTTATGAACATTGATATCCTTAATATAGTGGATTTTATACGGAAATAGATATTTTATATCTATAACCCCTATATTTACTTCTCATGTTATATTATAGTTTTTTAATTTATGTAATTTTTATTTAATTCCCTCATCCAATTTTATTCAATTCATTATTGATATTTTATATTAATCCTATTATTATAATAAAATTTCATTATATTATTATTATGTTTTTTCAATTAATAATTTTTTCAGAAAACTAGTTTTCATTGTAGAATACCATACAAGTTGATATTCTTGATATAATAATGTTGAAATATTTTAAATAGTATTTTTATATATACAAAATTATAATATCTATTATATTAATTTTTTACATTTTAATTCATCCCCTCCCTCACACATTTTATTTTTTATACTAAAAATCTATTTTCATTAGAATATACCTCATAATTTATGTTTCAATACTATCTTATTGAAGATTTGAGATATTTATAGAAGCATTTATTTTCACAGGAATCATGGATATAAATAACTAATAATCGAACTCTATTATCTGAAAAAACGGACTATGATTGTTGAAAATATTATATGGATAACTATATTGTGAATATAAAGTTATTTATGTATATGACATTGTACATATGTTACAGGATTCCCAAAAAATAACTATTAATATTTAAAATTAATTAATTTGAAGAGTTTTTATACAGCTAATAAAGACGATTCTTTGGAATATTTCCTAAAATACATATATCCTAGTATATTCTTTTTAAATAGCTCATGTAATATGGAGAAATATTAAAAATGAAAATTTTAGTACTAAAAACATTCTACAAATATAGAAAACAACGATGCCTAGAAACAATAAAAGCTTTCACTTCCTATGAGAAAATTTATTCTACCAAATATATAAATGAATTACCACTAATTCCATTGGTTTATTTATTGTAAATGATATTAATATTATAGATTCTAAAATTTTATTGAATTTCATTGTGATCTTACCCTGGAAATGAATATAAAAACAAAACTTTATTGAAGACATGAAACATTTCACATAAATCATGTTCAATGAGATTATTAGTGCTTTCATGTAATATGATATTTATTTAACATTAAATAATAATAAATCATAGTTAATAAAATAGAGAAAGGGTGTTCAATAATATTTCTACTACACCTTTCACCCAAGATAGTGATGTACCATTGAGAAAAGATTAATTTATCCACATTTCCAAAAAGAAATATGGGCCTATAATACCATAAAAGTATACAATTGAATCACCTGGAAGATTAACAGGATTTATATGACCAATATGAAAATAAATACGATAAAAAATGAAATAAATAATTTTTTATGAATAAAATAAGAATATTTATATTTATTCATGTAGTTTGAGAAACAAATGGACAGATTAAAATAATTCATATCATGAAATGTAAAGTATATAGAGAAATTTATTGATGCATTATGTTCTAAAAGTGTAATTATTATCTAATAGTGATACAAAAAAATCATCAAATACATTTAAATTATTTTCCTCTTACTTAATCATCTATGCGAATTTACTTATAGTTAAGATGTGTAATCAATAATATACTAAATTTTTTGATTCAATATATTGTATTTTTTAATATAAAGACCACACATAATTATAAAAGTTAAAGAATACATAAATTATATTGATAAATCCATTAATATTATACAAGGTATATATCAATAGGGGAAAATTTATATTTTTTGACTAACAAAAATTTCTCTCATCTTACCCCAAATAATATTACCTAACAAACAACTAATTTTCATTCTGTTGGTTACATACAAGTGATGCACATAAAATTATAAAATGTTATTATTAAGGAGAATCTATCTAAATTTTTAGAAATTATAAAAAACCTAATAAAGGATGTTATTTTCAATGACTAAAAAAATTTAAAATTGGAATTGGATATTACACTTCAATCACACAAAATTTCTAAAGAAATATTTTTTTTTTTCATAAAGTCATTAAATTCATATACCTTCCAATATACCTTTTCAAAATACATTAAAAACTATTCTATATTGGGATACTAAGTTATCTATAATGAATTTATAATTACTTTTATTATAAAATTATTGATGTTTTATTGATTTATCTTCTCCCTTACGGCAAGTAGTAGATGGAGTGAGGATTTCAATTTTTATTGGATAATCATTAATGGACAAAGAAAATTTAGGTCCCAATATATTTTATTAATATAATTTCAATGTAATTAAAACTTACCAATGGTAATAAAAACATATTAATTGGTTAATTGTTTCCCTTGAAGAATTATAAGGGAAAATATGAACTTTCAGTATAATATAAAATTAAAAGGAGGACATATAACATTTATAAAAAATCATGATATGGATAATGGTATTGGGTGTTGTATACAACCAAGGAAAATATTTAATTTAATATAAATAATTTATTTTGTGAAATTCGAGCATAAGATCATTATCATTTGTTAGTTAAATGAAAATGATTACTATAAGAAGATCACTTGTTGGATGACTGAGTATCACTTAATATCAAAGTAATTTGATGAGGGTTTGTTATTGGAGAAGTATCAAGTGATGTGAACTAAAAATGGATGTTATGAACATTTTCTCGGTCATGAGATATTCTCAAGAGCTCTCGGCACACCTCTCCATCATTATATGCTATTGTTTCTCCTCATCTAGATGCTTTCAAGTTTACAGGATTTTGTATTTGTCTTGGTGTCATGTTGTTCAGTTTTAGTGGAGGGAGAGGTACTCAATTCAGAATATTGACTTCCATAGGAAAAAATATCTCCATTGATGTCCATTTTCTAGGTGATTTTAACCTAGTGCAAGGGAATCTATTTAGCCTCATGTGATCTATGGTTGTTTTAAATTGACAAATCATCCATGTCATGCACCTCTAACATTACCAATTCATTCCCTTGTGTTGTAGTGGAGATGTATAATTTATTATGAAAAGGAATAGGCACACATTTCTTCCTCAAATATAAAAATCTCAATTCCACGTATCATTTTTTTACCACTATAAAAAGCACTATATCTTTCCTCTATTGTGGGTTCTTCTTAATTTCATCTACATTGACATCTCAAGAGTTTCTATGTTATCACCATTGTTCCTCTACATTTTTGTTACGTTGTATTTTTCTAGTCACAAAGAAAATAGTGGCTCACTAGAGATGCTTTTACACTGCGATGTCACCATGATTCCAACAATCTTCTCCTAGTCATACACAATTGATTGTTTTCAATGGTGTTTTGGGATATGTAGTTAGAGCGATTGATACTATTCTAGTAGGAACTGTTCATTATGGATTCATCTCTATCATTGGGTCACTATTGGGATTGTTATTTATGGTATTGTAGACCCACTTCGATAGGTTGGTTGTCTTCATTTCCTTTCATGGTGTAGTTTCGATGGTGCTAATGGTTTCTGATAGGTGGTTTCTCATCGGTGAATTGGTGTTTCAGCAGGATTCTATCATATGTGTTGTAAGTAAAGATTACAGAGGTGGAGGGTTTGATTTCAAGGCATAAAATAGATCTCTTGGATTAAGGTATGGTGTGAGGTTTCATGGTTTATCGTTTCTCTTATTTGTTTTTGAATTTTTAATTTGGATACGATGTTGTTTTTTATCATGGTTTATTGAAAACTTACTGATGTAAGTTTTAAATTTTATTTTCATTTTTTCTGTTTGGAATTCTATCAGATGTTATGTGTTTGTATAATAGGTGTATGATCCTTATTTTGGTCTTATTGTAAGAGGTTCTAACTTAACGTCAAAGTGGTTTTATTTGAAAACACAAAAAAATATTTTGGAAGAAGTGAACTAAAAAATTGGTATATCAATTATTGATCTCAACATTGACATGGTCCGTGAAAAATTGATATTATGGGATGGATTTTATTAATCATACAAAAATAATTCTATAATATGATGTGGTGTTTGTTAATGATAAAATTATAGCATGCTCAGACTAGGTACTTAAAGAAATCCCTTCATGATATATGTATATTATTTAAAGATATATTTTTTATTGAAAAGTTCATGGAAGATTTGTTGGCTCATTAGTGTTTAGTGATGTCCTTAAGGAATAAATAAATTTTAGAATATTGTAGGTATATACTTATTAATATTGTTGTCAAAAGTAATTTGAAAGTGTACAAAATAGTTTGTGAATATTTTTGTGATCATAGTCATTTTAGTGGGAATTTTCTATTGGATATATGTTGGTATTCCATAGGATGGCCCAAAATGAACATTTTTTATATCATTGTCAATCATATAAATTCCCAGTGTAAAGTGGGAATAGAAGATTATTTTTAACCATGGAGGTTCAAAGGGCCTAACCCACAATGGTAAGCTCTCATAAAAACTAGTGTAGTGGATCCCATTTTAATAGAAAATAAATCTCTATGTGAAATAATTAGAGAAATATTTAAATGTAGAATCATCATTTTAGAATAACAGCCAACTAAATGATTTCTATGAATAATCCAATATGTACTATAGGAGGACCCCATTGAAAAAATATTTATTGGTATGATTATTTGAAAATGAATTCATATCTAAAGACAAAAATTGTCTAGGAATAAATGGTTTGAGGAGATATAGTCACATAGATTTGATCTGGGAAATACAAAAAATGTGTGATTCAAAGATCCTTATCTTTTGGTGGTTGTATCTTTATAAATAATTAGTGTGTTACACTTTCTTAAGTGTGGGTGATTATGATAAATAGTGATTCATCCTTCAATTAATTACATCATAAAATTCATGGAGGGTTTAGATGAGATTTTAGTTGAAGAACAAGAGGACACATGCGAACCAATATCAAAAGAAAATTAATTCCAATGAATCATAGATAGATATACTTATTAATTATTGTTTTCTTTCTTGTACCCGGGAGTCTAGGTTCATCTCAAATAGTATTTAATTATTATTTTTTACAATAAAATAATAATTTTAGTAGTGGGACTACAATTGTTGCACAAAAGGGATCAATTATAGGATATTTAGGGTTGGAAAACCTCATATTATCCATTTTGTCTTATGTTTTATATCTCACTCAATATATTATAATTGTTTTATCTCTTTTAGGATTGATACACACTAAGAAATGATAGGAATAATTATTTTAGTGTTGATTCTTTTTTCCAACCACTAATTCACCCCCAATGTAGGTCTACACTCTCTGAGTCCTATTAGTTGAAATTGGTGTCATTTATAAAATCTATAACAAAATTTCAAAAATAATAGATTTTATATGTTTAATGGAAATAGATTTCTCTTAGAGAGAGAGAATTAAAACATACCTCATATCACTTTTATTGGATAATCATGACATAACCAAGAATAGTGTACATATAGTTGAAGATGGGAGAGACTATATGTTACATTAAAAATAATTTTGTTGAAGCCAAAGGGATATTTCATAATGCACTAATTTCATCACTCTTGGATAAGAATTTGAAATGATTAATGCGGTTAAAAAAATAAAATGAAATCTTGATGAAAATCCATGATATCCTTAATGGTTAAATGAATGTGATGAATTTTTTATTAAAAACATTCCATGATAAATTTTAGTATATCATGATTGGAAAATATGTATTAATGGATGAATTCTTCATCTAGTAGAAAATAATTATATGCCATATTTGAAGCTACAAAAATATTGTTAAATTTTATAACATGGTGAGGAAATTGAATAAAATCCGTTCGAATAAATTCAACATTAGTATTTATACCCTAAATATCATGAATTTTATGAGTAGTCCATCAATAAACTCATTGAAATTTTTATTCATTATATGATAAGTGGAGGGTTATCTATAATGATAAAAGTAAAATATGAGGATTAAACTTTTAAATCCAAAACTTTTTCTAAACATATTAGGTCTAAGATGTCTCTAGAGTATGAAACCAATGTTGAGGATGCTTCACTTTTTTAATGATTTTATATCCAGATTATCAATAAAATAAATGATAAAATGTGAAATGAAAAGTTAACCTTCAATTCAAGTGTTTAAATTATGGAAATATTAAGCACATTACAGTAAATTTTACATAGAAGAAAAATTAAAATGAAAATGATAGATAATTTCAATATACACCAAGAAGGAGAAAAGAGATATAAATTGATCATAGTGGGAGGAAATCATTCAACGTTAGAGGAAAAGGAAAAAATAAAAATAAATAATAACACTCTATCAAAACATGACACAACATCTTATAATCAATAAATATATATATATATATAGAAAAACTAAAAGGATAAAGGGAGAAAAGGTTTTTTAAAATATGTAATCCAACTATATATCTTTAGAGTAAAGAAAGATGATAGAGTTGCGAAATGTAAGAAAGAAATTACAAGGAAAAATACAAGGTGTTCTAATTATGCATAAAAATGTTTATATTCTTTATGGAAAATGCAAATATCAATAGATAAAAAAATCACTGAAATTGGAGAATGATTCATTCATAAAATATCTTGACGAATGAAAATTTAAATAAATTAGTCAAATGTTGGTGGATTTTACATGAATGATGGTATATCTTAATATAAAAATTTAAAATAGGTAAAACCTGATTGATATTAACAGAAAAAATTTACATTACTATGAATTAATAATTAAAATATTTGTAGGAAAAAGTTATTTGATGATGAATCATTTCTTTAGGGTAACTCACCATATGTTTTATAGTTATTTCAATATGTTTAGTGAAAGATCCAAAAGATAAAGGAAGGTTTTTTTACCACTAAGGAACCTAGGGTTGTCCAGTGTTTCCATGATATATCATTTTGGACACTCAAGAATATAATATAAATAGTGGGAATAACATAAAACTGATGAAGGTAATTGTATCACTGAAGAAGGGGAACATTCTCATTATTAATTTCATTAGTGGTTCTGAAAAATCTAAAATAAATGAGTTGTGGGAAAATATGAACTCTAAATCTTATCCCAATTACATGGTCAAGTTAATTTAAAAAATATTAGAAGCATGAAAATATTGAGAAAATGTAATGGATTCCAATTTAAAAAGATAATAAATTAGTTTTCTTGAATAATATATCAATTAAATGATAATATTTAACGTTGGAAGAATATGTTTGTATTGTGGAGTCTAAAAACAAAATGGAAAGTAGTGCTTGTATAATTTTTCAATTATCCAATCAAGGAAAATTCATGAATGGTGGGGGATTAAATGAAAATTACTTAGATATTAGTAGACACAACATCAAAAAAAAGATAAAATTGAATAAATTTTCAAATTCAATTGAAGAGACTTACATGAGGTGTAATAACTGAGACACACCATACCAAGTGTCACATAATTATACTAGTTCAGTTGAGGAAAAAGTAGAATTCCAAATATATCCAGATTAGAAATAATCAATAGAATTTAGTGGTGGTTGAGTTCATTTACAAAACGGGAAAATGTTAAAGGAATTCTATACTTTATAATATTTTTCAATAACATGTGACCAATAATAAGAATATCTTGTAAGATATTAAAATTTATTATGGTGTATTTATCAGTTTTACCCATGATGGATTAATAAATATGAAAGGATTTTATTTAACAAAAATAGTTAAGATGAAATAAAACTATGTTCTCTATATCTCTGAGATAAGCACTGATATCTTGAGTGTTTATGAGCTTTGTGAAAATGGGAATAAGATGATCCTTTAAAAGTATTAATGTATCTTATTTATGACCCCACCAATTTAATTTTGTAATTTATTTCATATTATTTTATGTGATTCAATGGTATTTTACTTTCCTAAGTGGTTTTATCCCAAACCTAGTAAATTTCGTAGTCATTACTTATATTCATGATTTTCACACATTTTTTTAGAGGAAACCACATGATTATCCTTATATATCTCTATTTTCATTGAATTTTTTGGCATGGATTATTTTCCATGGGTATTTTATTGTTCTATATATAATATATAGATACTAAGAGAAACCATATAGAACATTTGGTATTGAAGGTTAACGATGTAAAAAATTCATATGATTTGGTAAACCATTCCATAATCATGTGAGTTGGATCTATAATTTGATATTTAATTTTGGTAGAGTTGGTCCGTGGATTTTCTAAACATGAGAAGTATCTAGGTAAAGACTTGGAATGAGGGTTTTACATGGTAGTGTCTCTCACATAGTTGGAGTATTGTTTGGAAATTTTTTTGACCAAAATATCCAATATAAATAGATTCATTAAAAGTTTATGTTTTTAGTTTTTTCCAAACTCAATTTTAACCTTAATGTTCTCCTCCATCTCACTTTAATTGAAATGGATCCTCTAATTGAGATTCCTCCCTTCTATATCTTTAATTTTCCATGGTCTTTATTCTTGATTTCAAGTTTATTTATACTTTTTATGTCCCTATAAACCACATCCTCCATTGTATTTCTTCAATTTAACATGAATTATTTCTATCCCATGTGACCTAGAAATGACTTTTAAAATTTTTATTGTAGGGGTTCGTCCGAATTATGTGTATTTTATCATATAGGGACTATAGAGTCTTGATGGGGAGTTTTCCAATAAAAGAAATAAGTCCCATATTAATAACCCTTTCACCAATGTAGACATTTTTTATTTCCTTATATTATAATTTATTGTATATTTTGAAGAGTTTTATAATTACTGTTGTACCTATGAAGGTGTTCTTCGATAATGGTGATTTCTAAATGGGTTTAACTATAGGAACGTAATGGGATTCCATTAGAAGTGATATTAAAAATTCCAATGTTTCATTCAAAATAAGGTGAGTTTTTAAAAGTGGTTACTGATATGATATTGAATTTATAAATGGGAATATATTATGAAATTATTTTCAAACAAATTATTTGATCATTTTAAATTTTAAGTGATCCTTTACATGAAAATGAATGTTTTAAAAATTATGTGTGATATTTGAAACCTTTTATGCATTTCAAATATTTTTAGTATATTAAACATTATTATTAAGGGATATGTGATTTAAAAAATTGTTTTCATGAATTTTTTAAATAAAAATAGGACTTATAATTTGAATTGGATGAGTTTGAGAATAGTGTTTCTTGGCTTGGAATTTTTAATATGTTTTATAAAAAGGCATGTTTGGAACATTATGATGTTTGACTTCCAAATAAAGGCGTGTGACCCTCTTGAACCCCATTTGAAAATTTTTATTCATCTAATTTCTTGTGATCCCATGAGTTGAAGATTTCTATTATTGTATCTTTATATGTTTCCTATTTATAGATGTGAAGGAGTTTGTTTCTCATGAGAGTGTTGGATGTGAGGAATCTATTATTTCAAATACTCTATATTTGAAATATGTAAAGATTTAGTTTTGATCAACTCCACTTGAAATGTCTTGGGATACATTTGGATGTTGATTATGTATTTAAGGTATTTGCCTAGGTTTTCAACAAGGAAATAGATATTGTCCAGGAGACAGGGAGATCTGATAGACGTAATGTTTTCTTTAGGACCAAAAGAGACATTGGGAGGAGTGTTGTCATTAGGGACTGAGGGGTCTCCTGGTAAGGATGTTTTCCAAGGGACCGAGTGAGATCTTGGATGTTTTAGAGAAAGGAAGTATGAGAGAGCTTCCAAAACCTATTTTTTTGGGTCCTAGGGAAGACCAAGAGAGCTTATAAAACTTTTTTTACTCACTTGAAACTAATAAACCTATAATTATTATAAGTAATGATAGATACCTTTGGCTAAAGATCATAATTATAGTATCCTACCTGGGATCATTTAGGAGATTTCATTTACATTTTTGGATTCCCTACTTTATGTATTATTATATGGTACCTATATATTTTTTGATTTCGTATCCGTTATATGTGAATTTTATAGAGACTTGTTTTATTTTGTAATTTCCTTATTCTTTATATTGTTTTTCTTTTAAAATATTTTTGATAAGGGATTTTTAATGCTTTTAAAACAAATAACTTTAATGTGTAGTATTACTGTTATTTCAAACTATTTTTCCAATTTGTATGAAAGGTTCTATCATTAAAAGTGAATTGCCTTTTCCAAATATATCTTGGAGTGTTTGATGAGAGTCCAGTAAATGGTTGTTTAAAAACACTATCATGAGAGTTTTTTAAAACATCATTCTATACATTATGGTTTTTCTTTTGAAAAATTATTTTCAAAAATTATTTTTAAAAGTGTTGAAAACTAATGAAAAATTTTGGGATTAAATAATTTCATTTTAAAATAGGTGTTTATGAAATGATTTTAAAGATGTTACATAATTTTTTTATTTAGTGAAAATGGACTATGCTGATGAAATTTATTTTCTAATTTATTATTTTCATTTAATTAAAATTTATAAAAATGATTTTAACATGGATTTTATTTGTAGTTTTTTCATTCTGAAAAGATTTATGAAAAAATTTATTTATTTTTATATTTAAAAATACCATTTCATGGATTTAATATAAAAGGGAATTCATATATTTGGTAGGTGGTAACATATTATTATATTTATCTCATGAATATATTTTTAAATTCTAGCCATGATCTAGTTTTATTCATTTTTCAATGGATTTATTAAGAGAGATAATATTTTATGGTAATTGTGGTTCACTAAAAGGATGGTCAGAGTAGTTGAGATTTTATTTTGGAGTTAGGTATTGTATTTTCCACTTTTTATTTTTTTATTTCAATTATTAAGATTTATTTTTATTTTCTTCCACTATTTAATTAGTTCTTAGTTTAGTTGTAAATCTAATATGGATATCCAGTATTGTTTATCTCCCATTTAGTTCGTTTATTACTTTTTTTTCTACTTATTTAAATTGCTTATTGAGTGATAAATCTTTCACAAATTATGTTTCATGGTGCCTAGACACTATTTTCCCGTCCATAGAGATTGGAAACAACATTTGGTCCTGTGAAGGATGGGTTTATATACCAGTTGAGATGGAATCCTAGGATGGTTCATTAAAATATGTAAATTATGTATGGGAACATTGATGGAAGTAAATTTTACAATATATAATCCATTTTAATTTTCAATAATATAGATACTTATTGAACTATTCATAAGGAGGATGATCAATTAATGTATATTATACATGGCCATATTGAGAAAATTTCATTGTGGAGTTAATAAAGATTGAATCTATGAGGAATATACTAAAGATATATAATGAGAGGTTAAAGACTTGTGATGCATCTGACAATATAAAAATAGTGAAACAATATGAAGGGAAATTGGAATAAAGTTCAATAATCAACATGATTTGGTGCACTCGAATATGGGTTGACTAATAAGGTTGAATTCAACAAATGAAGATAGGTATTTCATGAATTATTTTCATAATTTTACTCATAGGACTCATGTTCGTCTTATGTTAAATAAATAACTGGATTTTAAGATATTCAAGCACTTTCTAAGGGATAATGAGAACCATATAGGACACATTATCAATATAGTTTCATCCAAAAAACATCTTAAAAATATAATTAAGATTTTGAGGCATATCATGAGAAGGATAAAAGAATCCATGAAAATAGATATACATACAAACCACAAAAAAATATATTAGATGTGTAAAATAACCTGATCTTGGTAGATATAGGGAGAACCATGTTATCAGATCTTGGAACATTTATATTAGAGACAAGAAAAAACCAAATCTTCATATATTTTCAATAAGTTCCTAAACTAACCGTATTTTACTAATATACCTTATATGTATTGGTTTAGTAATAATTCATCCATGAGAATATTTGGGGTTTTAAAAATCACTGATAAAATCATTATTAAAGGTAAAATTTTTGTAATGTTCAATGAGAGTGTAGATGGAGGTATATTTATAAGAAAAAGTACTTATGAAAAATTTACCGATGTTATAACAATAATCTTGGAGGTATTGTTAAGAGAATAGATTTAATTATATTATAAAATTAAAATTATTTGTAAATATTAAAGCTCACTGATTATTTCATAAAGGAATATCTTAGAATAAATATTGGAAAACATGTGATTAATTAAGATGTGTAAGAATATTTTCAAAACTCGCATAATTATTCTGAAAATAAAATGATGAAGTAGATCTTGGTAATGGAGAAACTATGTTCTTGAGACATATAAATCATATGGAGTTACCGATAATTCATATACATATCATCAAGGATGTTAAAAAATATATAATTTTAATAAAAACCAATAATATTATATTTTATTCACAAGTTGAACCAATGTGCATTGAGGAAACCTTAAAATATGAGGACTTGTTAGCAGTGATAACAAAATTACTAAATAAAATTGAGAAGAAGAAACATAGGGATTTTTTGTAACGTATTAATGGAAAGGATATGATCTAGATGATTTTGTTTTATAGAAATATACTCAATGAGAATGGTGTAGTATAATGGAAAAAATATTTTCTTATTTTCAAATGTTAATCTAAAATTATGTGTGTTGATTTCATTGAGAAATTTTCTCTTCTCCTAAGTAATTGAACAATTAAACTATTTAAAATAAATTTTACTCAATGAAATTATATTTTTTTCTAAATGGATGGAATTTCAACATTTCTAAATAGTGAACTTGGGTAAATTTTCTATATTAAACAAATGGATGGGTTCATCCTAGGAAATGATGGTTATTTATTTTTCATGTTAAAAAAGACTTTATATGGACTCAAAAAAGTTCCTTAACAATGATAATAAATATTGGAAAGTATATTAAGAAGCATTAATTTCGTGGAAATTTTATATTCATATACATGTCAATGGTCATGACATAATTTTACTCAGGGTGATTATGTATGTTGATGAATTTTTCTATCAAAAACAAATAGGAATCTTCTGAGGTTTTTTAATTTAAAATGAGGAAATATTTTGATATTCCAATGATAATTGTGATAATAGTCTTCTTATCTTTAGAAGATACAGACAATATATGATTTATCTTTCTCTCACAATTGATGTTTTCTCGTGACCATTTAAATATGTTTGATAGGAAATAATTGAGAGAGTAATCTACTGAAATATCATTTTAAACCAAAAGGAAGGAAACAGTGAAGACCTAGTGGAGTTTTTTAGGTGTCCTAAACTAACCCAAGTCATCCATCCATTGTATGACCAAGTTGGCCCATTAAAAGGCCAAAATGGAATTCAATGATCCCATGGGATAAAAAATAGGTCATGGGTATCAAATAACTCCTAGTTGGGAATAATTTCACCATCAATTAAGATTATAATCAGTTATAAAAAAAATTTCATTTCCAGTCTATATGAAAAGGTTCATGTTTCCATAGAAAATATGCAATATAAATTATTTAGAAAATTTAAAAAATTGAATATATTTGCTCACCTGTAACTCCCACTAATTAAATAGCACTTTAGATTCATCACCCATTCTACACATACATAATGAACTATTGATTAAATAATGAAAACAAAATATAGATACCCTATTTGGGCAGTGAAATAGGGAAACTAAAAATAGAAGAAACATTATCCTCTCTATGACCTCAAAAGTCACTAATACAAATGTCATTCATGCACTATGTTCAATCAATATGTGAATTGGAACATGAAATTTCAATTTTATGAATATATGTGAGCATAAAGAAGCTCATTAGGCCACTACCCACCATTCCACATGATAAAGTATCATTATGAAGGTAGTTTGAAATATACTTAAGAACATGTTTCAATATTCCTATATATAAAATAAATTAATCCCAAATTTAATTTTTTTAAATCCTTTTATTATTTATATTAAAATAAAAAATAACTTAAAAAAATTCATGGAATAAGCCTATTTTTTAAAATCACCTATTCAAATCCACCTCAAATTCCCATTAGAAATATCCATTTTGAAATCAAATATAAATTTTCTCTGAAATATTTTAATTCTAAAATATTATTCCAAATATATCCTTAAACCCCATTTAAAGAAAATAAACCATCCATTTACAATTAAAAATGAGAATTCAATTTAAAATCACACAAAATAAATGGTGAATGAAATATAACTCAATAGTCACTACTTATGTGGGAAGTACAAATAACGATATTAAATAAAGGTTCCTCAAGAAATTCAGGCATTGGGGGAAGAAATCATGTTATAAGAGAATCAATTACATAATAAACCAAACAAAAGATACATGTTTTGGGCCATATCTCAGGTTCTATAGATATATGATCATAATATTATTTTAATAAACTATTCAATATACTCTCGATTACACATAAAACCCTCAGTCGGTCATTTCCTTAGCCATCTAAAACCAAAACAAAATAGTGGTCACTATCTTGGGTGTTACTTGAATAGTGTGGAATAAATCATAGTCTCCCACTAGTCCACTTTGATCAAAATTGTAGAACATAAAACAACCAATTGAAGGGAATTTAATGCATCATTAAGCATAAGAAAAAGACCTAACCTCACCTTTAAATCCATCACAAGAAAAGTCATTTATTTACCTCTTGAAACAAACACATAAATAAAATATATACCAAAAAGTTATAAACACGAATTATAGAATGATGGAAATCCAAAAATGGAGGGGAATATAATGGGGAATATGAGTGGTTTCATGTCTTCGAAAATGAATTTTTATAGAGGGTTCCAAATGGTACATTCAACAAAATTAATTGTAGTTACAATATATCTCTTAAAATATTTTTAAAATATTTTTCCAAAGAAACACATGTAACTCCATTAGAAAATTTATTTCAATATTCAACCAATTATCCTTCAAAAAGTCTCCATGGGCCCAAAACAACACCCTTCAATTTGGTTTATGAATAAAACAAGGAAAAATAATTCATAAACCATAAATTTTATTTTAAAAATTTATATAAACACATTATAAATATTTTTTATTTCAGTTATCATATAAAATTCGAAGTTAATATTTGATGATAATCATGGAAGTCCAAATCACCCATTTAAATAACAGAATTAATTTATAAGGGAAATTATGAAAAATTTCTCAAACATGGGGTGTGAGAAAACACATAAAATATTATTTTAGAGAATTATTTTAAAATAAGTATACTCCTCCCTTACTATGTAAATAAATATATAAAACATTCTTATAATTTTAATAAACACACACAATACTGTCAATTGAAATTAAATAAAATTAAAAACTCAAAAAATAAATGCTTTTAGAATTAATAGTCAGGGAATGTGAAAACATACCTCAAATGATGTTTAATTATTTTTCAAAAAGCTAAAATATGTTTCATTTGATAGAGGGCACCCGAAAAATAAATATGAGGATCATAGTATTACCTAGAGACCCCGAGATCAAATTTAGAACCACCCCACACCATAATTTTAGCCACAAAATAATTATGGCATTACGTTTGAAGATGAACCAAAATATAATATGGAATAGAAGGAATAATTTAAAAAGATAAATAATGATGACGTACTTACCCATAGTTTTGTATAGAATATTAAATATAAAATGCCATTGAATCATTGGAAGAAAGGATATGAAGCTCCTCCATGTCATGCTGGGATTTCATGTATGGGAGAGGCGATGATATTATTTGAAATACCACAAAAAATTAATAAATATTATTTTAATTAATGAAATAATTAACACAAGTTGAACCATATATATTGGCCACACTGTTTATTATATTTTACATCAATCATGTAGAGTCTTATAAAACCTTAATAACATGTCACACTGTTTCCCATGGAACCCAAAACATTTGGACTAACCATTTCATAATTTTTTTTTAAAATCACTATAATACTTTAGAACCAAGTTCATGGTTTTTTCATGGTTACTCTTAATCATGTCTGGCCCATGAGACACACAAAACACTCCGACAAATTTTAAATTCAAAGCCAAAAAAAATTTCAAATTTTAAAATACATATATTGTATAATTAAATAATAATAATAATGACATCAAAATGGGGAATTTATCTACCCCTTTGTATCACTTTCCTCCCTGATAAATTAATTGGAAATAGATAGAAAACAAAAAATAATTAAAATCCCAACTCCTGAAGAAATAAGTGAGTGAGTGAGATTTTATCAATACCATGAGAGTAGGGAAACACTAATAGAACATAACTCCATGAAACACCTAACATCTCAAAGCTTCACTCAATTTACCACTAGGAGACACCGAGTTAATTAAATTTTTATAGAAATTTACTCCCCCTAACCTTTTATAATTCACATAAAAAAACTTTCAAGGGAACACATGCACTTAACAGACACAACGACAAACAGAATACACATCCACCAAATAGGAAAACAAACAACAATTCTTGGATAAATTATACCAACCATCTACGAAACCGAAAAAACCAACCAAAAAAGGATACCCAAATGACTCTAAAATGACCTAACCTTAGCACCATTACACAATAACCAAATAAGTAGACACTATAGGATGGAAACATCCCTCAAAACACAACAACATGGCACTGACCATAGGTCTGGAAACCTAAATAGAGGGTCACCCATAACCTCACACATGGTATTCTACCATTTTTTAATCCAAAAAAAAAATCAATTAATCGTCTACCTGAGTGAAACTAAATCATAGTAATTTTTAAATCCAATCACTCACCGAAAGTTCCAATGTCTAACCCACAAAACCTAAATCACAATTCATTTTCCCAGAAACACAACCGATTAAAAAAACTTTTATCAATGAAGGAAAACCACCACAAAATAGAGAACATCCCATTAACACCCTCATAGAATCACCTAAAACATAAAACCCATCAAAGACACCTCAATTAATTTCATCAAATCCGGATCAAACAAAAATTAAATCATAAATAATAATGTAGTACCCCTTTATAAAATATTAATATATTAATATGGGTCTCAATTTGGCCTTACAATATACTCCCGACGAACGTAGGAGACTAAAAAAGGGTGAGGATAACATTTGAAGAAACCTTGAACAAGTTCCAAAAATAAAATATAAAAATTCATTTTACCACACAATATAGTTTCTGGGTTGGTGCACCTACCAGATATACAAACCTAAGAGATGAATATAGTTATCCTGAGGGTAATTCTTTAATAAAAAACTTATATCATTTTTCAAAAAATTCTTGGAAGTAGAATTTCAATGACATGAAACACAAAATTAACTAGTTCATGTCATACCAATAAAACTAACCACAAAAAAACAACTAATTATTAAATTCAAAATAATTAAATCTATAAAAACATGGGACATCATTTTTGAAATCCTAAACTCTTTTCCTGTCAAAATACACAACACGCATAAAATGTTTTAAAAAATAAATTCCCTAAAAAAATTCATGTAACCTATTTTCATGAAAATGACATACTTTATTTTTTAGATACCCTGAAATCCACTAAAAATATTACTATAATTTAAAATTCCTATTATGAAAAAGGGAATTGTCTTAAATCCCTTCATTATACCCAGACACACCCTTTAAAAAAATATCATTTAAAAAAATAACTCTATTGGAAAAAATGACCAAAACATTTTCGCTGCAACTGATTCCCTTTTAAAAATGACCACAAAAAAATATTTTTAAACCCCTATATTTTATAAAATAACATCTTCAATTAAAAATAATAATCTCACACACATAAGAACGGGACCACTATAATTCTTATTTAAATCATAATCCAACATTCTAAGAAAGAGACAAGACGCACTTGAGTTATTTCCCCACCACTAAGAAACATTTGTAATAACCCAATACTCATGGGGTCTAAGTAGAAAATACTAGTGGAATGTGGAACCATGCTCAAAGTATTCACATTCTTTAATGGGCCACTGGATGTTCACACAACAATCCCTAAAAAAATTCATTGAGTGTTTTATTTATGATTATTTAATCAACTCATGTAAGACAACCTCATCCCATTCCACATCCATATATTTTAATTCCAAATATGAATTAATCCCTAGGGAAACACATACCATGCCAACACTACTGGAAATGCAGGCGTTCCCAACAGTTCTGAACTGTTGAGAAGGCCCGAAAAATCATTGGTATATCTTATACCAACGGTTCAACAAACAGTAGGTAAGTAAGCCATTGGGAAAGCTTTTCCTAATTATTTATATTGAACCATTGGGATAGGTTAGAATAAATGAACCTATCCCAACGGTTTTTCCAAACCGTTGGGATATTTTTTTCTAATGGTTTGGCCTGAACCATTTGGAAAAACAACCAGACAACTTCTTTCCCTATATTTTCTAAAACATTTGGAAAGGATTTTACCAATGGTTCATAGAGAACCGTTGGTAAAAAAATTACTCAGAATTCTATGCCAACTATTTAAAACCATTGGCATAGCCTATGTTGTACAAATTGAACAGCAGCCTGCAATTTTCACAACTGCCAGTCCATTCCCTCTCCTTTCGAATTCCCTCCCATTTCCAATCATTTCTAATTATTATACCTGCAATAAACTATCAAATACAAATACAATTATTGTAACTGGAATAACCAACTAACACATACATATAGAGAAAAAGTTCATACACATTTAACATATAATGCATCCTGGAACTATACACATCAAGAATTAAATCATAATTCATAACACAATTATTAACACACATAATTCATTTATAAATAAATTTAAATTTTAGATGACAATTATATGTGGTGAGGTTAACTCGTACATGTCACAAATTAACCATGGATCGTTGTCCTAAAGTATCAACATATTCTGAAATCATTTGGCCGGTTTTACGTATGTCATTTGTTGTTTTCACTTAAAATGAAGTGCTTTTTAAATAAAAGAGATACACATTGAGTGGTTCTAGCCACACCATGCCTTGTATTGAGGAAAGGTTGACTCACACATGTCACAAATGACGCATGGATCGTTGTGCTAAAATATCAACACAATCAGAATCCGTTTGGTCAGTTTTCTATATATACATAAAATGTTGTCTATTTTAAACGTAAGAGATACACTTTGGGTGGTTCCAGCCACACCGTGACTTGGATTGAGGCTTGTTTGACTCATACATGTCATATATGACCCATGGATCGTTGTGATAAATTATAAATAGAATCAAAATGTGTTTGGTCAGTTTTATGTATGCCGGTTGTTCTTTTCACTTATAATCATGTCCATTTTAAACAAAAGAGATAGAGTTGGAGTAGTATCAGCCACACCGCGCCTCAGATTTAGACGGGGATTACTCTTCCAAGTCTTAAATGACCCATGGATCATTGTCCTAATGTATAAACAAAATCCGAATTTGTTTGGTTGGTTTTCCGTATTCCAGTTGATGTTTTCACTTAAAATGATGTCCTTTTGAAACAAAAGAGAGACGCTTTGAGTGGTTCCGTCCACACCGCGTCTCAGATTGAAGTGGGGTTGATTCATACATGTCACATATGACCCATGGATCATTGTGATAAATTTTCAACTCAATCAGAATCCGTTTGGTAATTTTTCCATATGTACTTAAAATGCTGTCCATTTTAAACAAAAGAGAGACACATAGAGTGACCCCGGCCACACCATGCCTTAGATTGAGGCAGGGTTGACTCGTACATGTTAAATATGACTCATGGATTGATTTCCTAAAGAATCAACACATTTCCAAAGCATTTGGTAAGTTTTTCGTATGTAATTTGTTGTTTTCACATAAAATGATGTCCATTTTAAACAAAAGAGAGACATTATGAATGGTGTCACCCACACCGCATCTCATATTAAGGCGGGGTTGACTTGTACATGTCACATATGACCCATTATTTGTTTTCCTAAAGTATCAACTTATTCGGAAAGAGTTTGGTCAGTTTTTCCTATGTCAGTTGTTGTTTTCACTTAAATTAAATTTCTTTTTAAATAAAAGAGAGACATTTTGAGTGGTTTCGGCCACACCGCACCTCATATTGAGGCGTGGTTGACTAGTACAAGTCAAATATGACTCATTGATCATTGTGATAATATATCAACACAATAAGAATCTGTTTGGTCAGTTTTCTGTATGTACATAAAATGTTGTCCATTTTAAACATAAGAGAGACACTTTGGGTGGTACCGGTCACACCGCAACTCGGATTGAGCATGTGTTTGTTGGTAGAGGTCACATATGACCCATGTATCTCTGTGATAAATTATTAAAAGAGTCCGAATGTGTTGGGTTGGTTTTTCATCTTCCAATTTTTCTTTTCCCTTATAATCATATCCATTTTAAACAAAAGAGACATAGTTAGAGTGGTATCTGCCACACTGCGCCTCTTATTTAGATGAGGTTGACTCGTACATGTCTCAAATGACCCATGTATAATTTTCCAAATGTATCATCACAATACGAATGCCTTTGGTCGGTTTTCCGTATTCCAGTTGATGTTTTCACTTAAAATGATGTCATTTTGAAACAAAAGAGAGACACTTTGAGTGGTTTCGGCCACAATGCCCATCCGATTGAGGCGGGGTTGACTCGTACACATCACATATGACCCATTGATCGTTTTTCTAAAGTATCAACATAATCAGAATCCATTTGGTCAGTTTTCTATATGTACTTAAAATGTTGTCCATTTTAAACAAAAGAGAGACACTTAGAGTGATCACGGCCACACCGTGCCACGGATTGAGGTTCAGCTGACTCTTACACATCACATATGACCCATGGATCGATTTCCTAAAGAATCAACACATTTAGAATGCGTTTGGTTAGTTTTTTGTATGTCAGTTTTTGTTTTCACTTAAAATGATGTCCATTTTAAAAACAAGAGAGACACTATGAATGGTTTCGGCCACACTGTTCCTTAGATTGAGGCAGGGTTGACTCGTACGCATCACATATGACCCATGGATCGTTTTTGTTAATGTATAAACAGAATAAAAATCCATTTGGTCGGTTTTCCTTATGCTAGTTGTTGTTTTCACTTAAAATGAAGTTTGTTTTAAACAAAAGAGGGACACTTTGAGTGGTGTCGGCCACACCACGCCTCGGATTGAGGCGAGGCTGACTCATACACGTCACATAAGACCCATGGATCGTTCCCCTAATGTTTCAATGGAAAAAGAATGTGTTAGGTCAGTTTTCAATATGTACATAAAATGTTGTCCATTTTAAGCAAAAGAGAGACACATAGAGTGATCTCGCCCACAACGCAACTCGGATTGAGCCCAAGTTGGCTCGTACATCTCACATATGACCCATGGATTGTTGTGATAATTTATCAATAGAATCTGAATGCATTTGTTCAGTTTTCTGTATGGTAGTTTTCCTTTTCACTTATAATCCTGTCCATTTTAAACAAAAGAGACACAGTTAGAGTGGTACCGGACACACCGTGACTTATATTTAGACATGGTTGACTCATACACGACTCAAATGACCCATGTATCATTTTCCTAATGAATCAACATAATCTAAATGTGTTTGGTCAGTTTTTATTATGACAGTTGATGTTTTCACTTAAAATGATGTCATTTTGAAACAAAATAGAGACACTTTGAGTAGTGTCGGCCACACCGTGCCTCTGGTTGAGGCAGGCTTGATTCTTACACATCACATGTGACCCATGGATCATTGTGCTAAAGTATCAACAAAATCAGAATCCATTTGGTTATTTTTCCGTATGTACTTAAAATGTTGTCCATTTTAAACAAAAGAGAGACACTTAGAGTGATCTCGGACACACCAGTCCTCAGATTGAGGTGGGGTTGACTCGTACACGTCACATATGACCCACGCATCGATTTCATAAAGCATCAACACATTTCAAATGTGTTAGGTCAATTTTCATATTTCAGTTGTTTTTTTCACTTAAAATGATGTCCATTTTAAACAAAAGAGAGACACTATGAATGGTGTCGGCCACACCGTACCTCGGATTGAGATGGGGTTGACTCGTACACATCACATATGACCCATGGATCGTTGTGCTAAATTATCAACACAATCATAATCTGTTTCTTCAGTTTTCTGTATGCTAGTTGTTGTTTTCACTTAAAATGAAGTCTATTTTAAACAAAAGAGATACCTTTGAGAGGTTTCGGCCACACCGTGCCTCGGATTGAGGTGAGGTTGACTATAACATGTCACATATGACCCATGGATCGTTCTCCTAAAGTTACAATGGAATCCGAACGTGTTTGGTTGGTTTCCATATGTACTTAAAATGTTGTCCATTTTAAACAAAAGAGAGACACTTAGAGTGATCTTGACCACACCGCAACTCGGATTAAGCCCAAGTTGTCTCGTAAATGTCACATATGACCCATGGATCATTGTGATAAATTATCATTAGAAAGAGAATGAATTTTTTCAGTTTTCCGTATGCCAGTTGTTCTTTTCACTTATAATCCTACACATTTTAATCAAAAGAAACATAGTTAGAGTGGTACTGGCCACACCGCGCCTTGGATTTATATGGGGTTTACTCGTACACAGACTCCAATGACCCATGGATCATTTTTCTAAAGTATCGACACAATTAAAATGTTTTTGGTTGGTTTTTCGTATGTGAGTTGATGTTTTCACCTAAAATGATATCCTTTTAAAACAAAAGAGAGACAGTTAGAGTGGTTCTTGCCACACCTGACCTCAGATTGAGGTGGAGATGACTTGTACACGTCAAATATGACCCATGGATCATTTTCCTATAGCATCAACACATTTCGAATGTGTTTGGTCAGTTTTCCATATGTCATTTGTTGTTTTCACTAAAAATGATGTCCATTTTAAACAAAATAGAGACACTATGAATGGTGCCAGACACACCACACCTCATATTGTGGAGGGGTTGAGTCGAACACATCACATATGACCCATGGATCGTTGTGGTAATGTATCAACACAATAAAAATCCATTTGATCTATTTTTCATATGTACGTAAAATGTTGTTCATTTTAAACAAAAGAGTGACACCTAAAGTGATCCTGACCACACTACGACTCGTATTGAGGCGCGGTTGACTCGTACACAACACATATGACCCATGTATCATTGTCCTAATGTTTAAACCGAATCCAAATGTGTTTTTTTGGTTTACCGTATGTCAGTTGTTGTTTTCAATTAAAATGAAGTCCATTTTAAACTATAGAGAGACACTTCGAGTTGTGTTGGTCACTCCGCACCACGGATGGAGGCCAGGTTGACAATTACATGTCACATATGACCCATGGATCGTTTTACTAAATTTTTAATGTAATCAGAATGCGTTTGGTCGGTTTTATGTATGTCAGTTGTTCTTTTCACATAAAATGTTGTCCATTTCAAAATATCCTGAGACACTTGGAGTGGTGTCGGCCACACCAGGCCTCAGATTGAGTGGGGGTTGACTCATACACTTCAAAAATGACTCATGTAACTTTTTCCTAAAGTTTATATAGAATATGAATGGGTTTATTTGGTTTTCCATATGTCTGTTGGTCTTTTCACTTAAAATGTTGTCCATTTTAAACTATATAGAGATAGTTCCAGTGGTTTCGGCCACACCGTGCCTTGGATTAAGGCTGGGTTGACTCGTACACATCTCATATTACTCATGGATCGTTTCACTAAAGTTTCAATGAAATCCAAATGTATTTGGTCAGTTTTCCGTATGTCAGTTTCTGTTTTCACTAAAAATGATGTCCTTTTGAAACAAAAGAGACACTTTTAGTGGTGCTGGCCACACCGGGTCTCGGATTGAGGAGGGGTTGACTAATACATGTCACATATGACTCATGGATCATTGTCCTAAATAAATAACACATTAAAAATGCGTTTGGTCAGTTGTCCGGGGACCAAGGATGAGGGTGGGGGGACTATTGGGGGGGGGGCTATCCGGGGGGTTGTTCGAGGTCCAAGGAGGAGGGTGGGGGGGGCGTTCGGGGGTCTATCTGGGGGGCTATCCGGGGGGCTGTCCGAGGGGATGTCTAGGGTCTAGGGAGGAGGGGGCTGTTAAGGGGGGCTGTCTGAGGGGTGTTCGAGGGGCTGTCTGGGGACCAAGGAGGAGGTGGGGGGGGTTGTGTGGGGGGCCGTCCGGGAAATGTTTGGGGGGCTGTCCGGGGTCTAAGGAGGAGGGTGCAGGGTCTATCTGGGGGGGATGTCCGGGGTCCAAGGAGGATAGTGGGGGGCTGTATGGGGGGTTGTCCAGGGGGCAGTCCTTGGGGGTGTCCGGGGGGCTATCCGAGGACCAAGGAGGATGCTGGGGGTGATGTTTGGGGGGCTGTCTGGTGGGATGTCCGGGGGGGCTGTCTGGGGTCCAAGGAGGAAGGTGGGGGTTGTACAGGGTCAAGGAAGGAGGGGGGTAAGCCACGGAGTTCCCAAACACAAAAAACTCTATAAACATGCTCGAGATACACCGCATCCACAAAAAAACAACAACATCTATGAAAACAGAAAATATATAAAAATAACTCAACTCCAATACTATACTATAGGTCTAGATAAAACAAACAACTAGAATATATTAAACATCAAATATCATTAATATTAGTCAAAATTGTAATGGATCAATTTTTCCTACATCACCATCACCATAATCTCCATCATCATCACCCTCGTCCTCATCCCCATGATCGTCCTCGCCCCTGCCCTCCTCCCCGCCCCCACTATCTGCCTCTCCATCCTCCTCTCCCACCTCTTCTGCATTAGACTCCTCACCGTCATCATCGTCAAGCAGGACATCATCTTAAACACCACTAGAACTGGCACCTGGTGCACCGTATATAGAACGTATCGACGACATATATTCATCAAAAGCTAGGCTGGCCTCTGGTGGAAGTGTTGGATTTAGAACATCAATAAATTTCATAAATGAACAGTTTTCCCTAGCAAACTATTTTTTTGTCTCTGTGGACCTTTTTTCAGCCTATTCTAATTGTTCCCTAACTTGCTGTAGCTCGGTGGCACTACAACTCATACCTGAGCAGGGCCAATACCTTGTCGGGGATAACCTAGGTTGGCAGCATACTCTTCCAGGTTGCTCCTCTCCTAACACATGATGTATGTGATCAGTTTTCCCAAAATTTTCTAATTCTTGTGCATAGAGTGCCACTAAAAAATCCTGTTACAAATATAAATATATTATTAAGATATAAAATATATATTAAAATATATAATCAACAAATTAAAACATACAATCTGATGTAGAGTCGCTTTGTTGATGGCACATCCATCCTTTTTCTGTCTACTCAAGAAAAATAGTTTTTCTTAAGGCACACATCATTCAATATTCTGTATTTGCCTCTACAATGACATTTAAAACTAATGTTATATGTAAACATTAGTAAACGATTAAATAATTGAGGAAACAAAAAAAAGTGTAAGTCATAAAGAAAACTTATAAACAATTGTCAAACCTGCTTCCTCTCATGATCTGGCATCGTAGTATGTCCTAGTGTGTGGAGGTATTTTTTTGAATCAATGTTTTTTTTTATTTTTTCCAGATGATTCCTAAATAATATTTGATAATAAAAAGGATAATATTAATGAAAAACATGAAAGTTATTATTTAAATACCTCAAATGTAATTAATACCTTAAACTAGGGAGTCGTCCAATGAGTAATCATCTGACGATACTGCTCTATAGGACAATCATCCAAGACTAGTATCGCCTCAGACTCAGTGCCAACTCTAGCATGCCATCCAATATACAACTCATGCTTGTTGGCTCTCCAAATCTCGCCTGAATCATTTAGGCGTTCCGGTCGTGCACCATCACCATTGGTAAAATTAAATCGAAGCCGACATCAAAATATTAATTCATATAAATACAAAAATAATTCATATAATTAAATACAATAGATTTGTTTACCCACTTCCCTTCCCAAGCTATATCCTTGACCTCATGTGGCAAATTCCTACTTGATAGTGGGATGACGGGAATGATGTCGGAGTATTTGGAAATCATCACCAAAAAACTCTAACATTGCTGCCCTATTTTCTCAACTATTTGGTTGTCTTCATTGTAATCCATCATAACCTGTGTGTGGTGGTTCCACACCAAACGCATGCGTGTATGCCCCTTCCCATGCCTCCTATCAGTAGATGTATCTGTCCTGAAAGAAAAACAAATATTTTATCAATACATTTCATAATGAAATTAAATATTGCTATAAAAATTTGTAAGGTTTCTAGAAATATACATGTTCCAGTCTTACGGCTGAGCACCGCTGTATCCACAGACATTGATAGAACACCTTTTGGTGGAACAGGAGTCGATGATGATAGATTATAGATGTTCAGAGATATAGAAGTTGAAGAAAAATAAGATGGGACAACTATATGACCGTATTATGACTGGGGAGTAGGAATCATTATGGGATATAAAAAAGATGGGACAGAAGATGCAAAAGGTGGTGAAAACATGGGGGGCCTAAATATCATGTGTCTCCCTAATGACACATTGGGATCAGAATGTGGGAAGGATGAAATGTCAGTGGGAGGGGTAGGGTCAAGTCGGGTATGCGAAGCTGCTCATCCACCTCTTGTACAAACCCTGTTCGTACCACCGGCCGGAGTACTAGGACCAGTACTAGGCTTCTTGTCGAATAACTGTCAATGTATAGGTGGATCCTACAAAAATGTTTACAAAAAAATTAATCACATGACATTATATATTCTTTAAATATATATATTTCAAATAATGTACTCAATGTAGGCACTAATGGGGGAACACCCATCTCCGTCGTTCGACGATTTTTCTCTATCATTTTTTCCTTCATCTCTCTTCAATTGGCTGCATTTCGTGCTTTTGAAAAAAATGTGTTATTAATTAGAAAAATTAAACTAATGTGTAACCCAAAAAACTAAATATATGAGGGAATATAGGGATTCATTGGTAATTTAGCTATTAATTATTTTAGAAGATCTTGAATGGATTTAATAAATCATAAAAGTTGTAATGTTCACCAAGTTAGAAATATTGTTTGACTAGGATTGAAAACAACTAAATTCCATATAAGAAAATGCAATTCAAATAAAACTGAAACCAATAAACATTGAAAATTCACATAATTGTCAATTCACATAAAACAAATTTGTGATCAATTCTAAATCAATTTGAATATTACCAACCTTAACAACCCAACTCGAGGTAAACCAAAATAATTGAGAACATGGATGAATGATTCTATATATTTTCAACCTCAAATTCAGGTTCACAATCAATTCTGGAAATTAAGCTATTGCAGTCATCAAAAGAAATAAATGGATTGGTCCTAATGGCTCTAGGGACAGTGTCAATTCCATCATCACCATAATAAAAAATATGTCTCAGAATTACGTCAACTATGACACCAAATGTAGTTCGAAGTTGGTCTTTGACATAAAAAACTTTTATAGCTAGTGATGCCAACACATATGGTTCTTCATTAGCAAGAGTGCGAGTCATATTAATTACTCGAAATCCACAATAATCAATAAATGTGTCTGGTCTCTTCTTCGAAATAAAACAATGGAATTTCATCATTGTGACTTGTCCATTAGAGTAATAATCCAATATTATTGTTTTCTCAATGACTTCATAATAACCCACATTTTCAAGTCGTGGTCTACTATCTGATGCACATGGACAACAATCTGTTATGGCAGTAACCATAACACCATCATGGTGTGTTTTCATGTTCTTTTCTCATTCAGTGACAATAAATTTGATCTCATTGATAACAATTGATTTACAGTCATGAAACACGGTATTAGGACCAAAATCCAAAGCTCTTATTTCCTCAGAGACAAAGTTAGTAGAAAAAATCAACACCTTCAATATAAATGACTATTAAACTTAATTAAATAATTATATAATTAATTTAAAAAGTAATATTTTTACCTTCAATTTTAACCTATCAGAAAACTCTTTGCTATGAAAAGCCACTCTCCTTCTCAAAGATAAAAAATTATGCTTCCTATTTATCATTGTTTTATGTTCCCTTAAGATAAAAAATATGAATAGTTTAATAGATATATATGTAAGATATAAAAATTCAATTTAGTTACCTGATATAGTAATCGAACAAATCTTAGTTGAACAAAACTGTGTGATGTGCCATCTCCCGCTCTTCATGTCTTAATGTCTTCAATGTATATGATTCAGTAATTACTCCTGTTTGAGGAAGTGATGGAAAACTGGGTTCAATTTTCTCAATAATTTCTTCTTCATTTCTCGTTGGTGTGTTCATTCTTGTAGTAAGATCCGACAAATGCATTGAGCATAATTCCATAAATTCCTGAGCCATGTAACCGTTCACGATAGAACCTTTATGATGATTCATGTTTCGGACATAAGACTTTAATGTGTACATATTTCTTTCAGTTGGATACGTCCAACAAAAAGAAACAGGTCCTCTGAGAAGTATTTTAGTAGGAATATGGACATTTAGATGCCGCATTCATGTGAAAAATGAGGGAGGAAATATTTTCTCCAACTCACATAAAATTAATGGGGCATCTGTCAATATTTTTTTCAATAAAGAATTGGAAAACTTCTCAGCACAAAGATATCAAAACAAATGGCACAACTGAATACCCGTCACCCTTACATTATTTGAAAAAAGATGATGGATTTCTATTTGAAGCAACTCATGTAGTAGAACTTGATAATCACGAGTCTTCAAAGATTTTAGCTTCAACTCTCTTATGTTGACCCGTTTAGATATGTTGGTTGAATATGCCTCAGTAATTTTAATAGTATATAATACTTCTAGAAATTGTTTTTTTCCGTAGGTGTCATCACATATGAAGAACATAGAAGTTGCCATTTATTTTTACTAATACATAAAGGATGTAATTCTGGTCTGATGCCCCAATCCACCAAGTCACGCCGAGATCATAAATCATCTTTTGTCTTCCACTTGACATTTAGAAGAACTGAAAGAAAAATTGCACATATATTCTTTTAAATATGCCTTGCATCTAAGAAATGACGTAACAAATTTGTTGACCAAAAAGGAAAATAAAAAAAGATAATCCTCTTCCTCCAATTGTAACAGGTTTCAGTGGAAACATTCTTTCTCTTTCCAGATTTTATTTGACCCTTCATGAATGAAAAATTGAAATCGTTCAATTCATTAAGCACATCAGTTCCAAACATATGCTGAGTTGGATCATCATTCTCTATGGTATTATCAAATCTTCGATGATTCATTCTATATGGATGATCATTTGGCAAGAATCACCTATGTCCCATAAAACAGAAACTACAACGATTTTTTAGTCTTCTGGATAGTGTATTCTTCATACAAACTGGGCATGACATTTTTCCCTTCTTCTCCATCCAGAAATCATTGCATAAGCCAGAAAATCATTGATCATCCACATAAGCACAACACACATCTGAAATATGTATTTCGAACATGAATCATATGTGCACACACCCACATCCCAAAGACGTTTCAACTCTTTTATTAAAGTTTGAATATATACAACAATATCAATGTCGGGATAGGAAGAACCAGATATTAGTATACTCATGAAAGTGAATGTTTTTTATACATAACCATGGGGGATAATTATAAATATCTAAAAAAACTGGCCATGTGTTGTGCGTAGTAATCATCTGCCCAAAAAGATTAAAACCGTCGCATGAAAGACCTAGCCTCATATTACACACATCAGCTACAAAATCACGATGTCGAGAATCATATCTCTTCCATGAAAATCCATCTTCAGGATGAACCAACTCATCATTAGTCTTCTTTCTCTTGGTATCATGCCATATCATTTTTATTAATATTTCATCAAAAATAAAAATATTCTAGAGTCTGGGGATCAATGGAAAGTGCAACATTACTTAATGTGGAACATGGGATAGTGTTCCATCAGATTTTGACATCCATCAGGATGTGCCACATTTTATACAATCATTTCGTTCAGCGGTTTCCTCCCAGAATAAACTACTATCTTTCATGAAAGAATTTTTTTTGTTTCCTGAAAATACATGTTCCTCAACTAACTTCCATTCCATATAGTGGTTTGAGGGAATATCTGCATCATCTAGAAGTAAATCCTACAAGAGGGTAAGAATGTAATCGATTAATGTATTAGAAATCCCGTACGTAGTTTTCCCATGACAAAATCAGTTTAAAAATTATAGCTTTTTCATTTAATCTCATTTTTGATGTACTTGAGTCGTGGAAACATCATTCAATTTTTTTACGCTATCAATATTATTATTTTCACTAGATACATCAGATACCCTCATATTGAAGTCTTCTTGAGTTGAAATACTTTCTTTTATATGATGATGAATAAAATGAAAATGATCATCTTACAAATTCTCCATTCCAATCCTTTCATTTAGATCATCACAAATTCGAGATTTCATTTTCTACCCATTGTGATACCACAAAAAGTAGTTTTCTTGAAAACCATTTTTAGTTATGTGGTAGCTGACTTCTTCATAGCTCAACCAAGGTCTACCAACACAATTGGAACATGGGTAGTGTATGCGGCCTCTATCTGAAGCATTGTGAGATAAAAAATCTTTAAAGCTATCCAATTTTTTTTGAAGATCTCTTGAGATCCAATCGGTTTCATACATCCAAATTCTATCCATTCTGTAAAACAATTTTATATTAGTCATTTTTTCATAAAAAATTAAATAGGATTGTACTTTAATAGAAAATTCATTTAAGTAAATGATAATGGATAAAGTTTCTAGTCGATGTAGTGAACTATTAAAAAAATGTAATGAATAAGTACTCAAAAATTAAATTAAAATTTATTTATTTTCATTTTAATTTGGTCTATAAGAGGCACATGCCTCAGGTCCCATTATTGTTATTGGCATCCCAAATAACTCACTCATGTTCAATAACTCCTTATTGGCACCTCTATGGCCATACATTTCATTACCCAGTTACTTCCCCAAGTCAAGTGCACCACATGGGTGAATAAATTTTATGCTTCTATACTAATAATTTTTTCATGGCTTGTAAAAATATTTAATTTCATTAAGTATAGTAAAACACATTTATTTTTAAATTTGAGATTAATAATAAAGTATGTCAATGATTACAATATTACTGAATTAAACTTGTGAGTTATCTATTATTTTTATGGATGTATACACATGCCATCATGGCTAGTGAAAAGCACCCCACCCTCATAAAAGTGATTATTAGCCAAGAAGGAAAAATAATATACAACATACAATGATAGGCATATTTAATTAACCCTAAAGTTATATTAGTATAGTCATCTTGAGGGAAATGGAATATATGATCCTGGTTAACTGATGAATTCAAAAGCCCATATTCCATATGTTGGACACTATCTAATGTACGAAATCGTGTGAGGATGGGTTTACATCATTCAATTTCTCACATGATAGTGAGAATTAAGGCTTGAATTAATTACTTGAGGTCACTGATTAAATGAGGGTAGAGGTTGCATAGACTGTTCAAATAGATTGATTAAATAAGGGTAGAGGTTGCATACACTGTTCATGGGGGGTGGAGTCTCAGCAGATTTGTAATGTAAAATAAATTCCCATCACAGGTATCAATAAGAATCATCAGCATCAAAAGAAACACCAAATAAAAAAGACTAAAAATATCAAACATTTCAATAATTCACTTCTATGCATGGTTTATCCACATGTTTAAAAGTAATTATATGTATTAATCATGAACCACCTCTACAGCTCCCAGTTTGCACCAATAAACATATAATATCCCCCATGATCACTATATTACTTAACACTAATAGGTAAATATCTGAAAAGATCTTTAAAACAAGTCATTAATAGGCTCAAAATGTAAATATAATCTTGATCCAACCATGGAATCGCTTTCACAACACATTCGCACACACCAGTTATCTCATGTGTTACTAAATACCAAACATAGTCGCATAACAAGTGTACTATAAGAAAATACATTACACAAGCCTTATTTAAAAAATTCCCATTTTAATAAAGCACTTTTCTCAAGATTAAATCATTTATGAAATATATTTCAAAATCCATTTTAAATAATAAAATCCCTTTGATCATTTTTAACAAATATTTGGAGTATTCTCAAGGTACCCCCACTTGTAAAAGTCACATTAAATTCCCAATTTCCATGCCAAACCATTGAAATAATTAACATGGGATAATCATTGACCACAAATAACTTAAGTAGAAATTAAAAAATAGAAACCAAATGTGATATAGAATTTAATGTTAAGTTTGGGGAAATGAGATTAAATAGAGACAACAACATCATAAATGGTTCCAATATCATAACTTTTGATTAAAACAACCCATAATAGGAATGTTAATGACTCATACACCTAATCCCTAATAAAACTAACCAAATATCTAAAGAAAACATTGAATTTTGGGTTTCCACCTTCAATAAAAATGAAAAAATATGTATGATAAGTGGAAAATGATAAATAAGACATGAAGATTTGGAATTATCCCATCTAACCCCATGGGGGGGTCTCACCAGATTTGATGGATTTCACATGGGGTGCCTGCGAGGGTTCTGCAAATCGGGGGATAGGGGTTCTAGAAATTGGGGGAGAAATGCAACTGGAGGAGGTCTGCCCAATTTGGGTGTTTCTGGACATCGTTCCCCAATGGTTTTTAAAAACCATTGGGAAAAGGATGATTTCCCATCAGTTGAACCAAACCAGTATGAATTCATTGGGAAAGTGAATATTTCCCAACGGTTTTAAGATAACCATTGGGAAATCATCAACCATTCCCAATGGTTTCATCAACCGTTGGGAAAAGTAACAAAAGTGGAAGATTTACCAACGGGTTGATAAAATTGTTGAGAAATCATGCCAAAAATCTTGTATACCAATAGTTCATTGGAACCGTTGTTATAATACCGTTTGGAAAAACAAGATTCCCAGTAGTGAAATTAGTTAAACATAAAAAATCAATTATCAAATCAAAATCATGAATTAAAAATTCAAATCTAACTACACAAATTAACTCATGTTTTATTGTAGTAAATAGTGATCATCTGCCCACTAATGACAGACCTACTGATTCCCAACGACTATCCTACTCTATTATATATCATAACAGACCCCAAATAACAAAAGTTATTTAAGGAATATAGGATACCAAGGATGATTATAGGCTCGATACCATTTTATCATGATTAAAATAATGAAATCATTCTATCAGATACCAGAGTGTGCCTGTGATGGGGCCCAAATGGAATTCCCAATCCCCACGGTTTGGAAACTAGTGCTTGTGCATAAAATAAGACCTCATTATGAATGAGTTCCCTCTAAAATTATAGTAAATGATATAACAAAAAACTATAATTAAAAATTCCTATGTTGGAGGTTAATTCCCTAATAGAGAAGAAGAAATATAAATAATTTAAACAATACAAACAAAAATCCCATAACTCACCTCTAACTCCAACAATATATACAAAACCATCATTCTAAAAAAGAAAAAAACAGGGATTGATTATTTGCCTAGTACAGTAAGGAAAATAATTAAATAAAATATTTAACACTAACCAACATATGACAACAAATGTAACAATGGATAATACCAATGTTGCACATCCCACATGTGTAATTGAGATTTGAAATTAAACATAAAATTCGAATTTGATAGATATATATGAGCATAAACTTGCTAAATTTTCCACTTCCCATCATTCCACTTGCGAAAACATTAATTTAATCTATATTTTCAATATAGTTTCAAATATATCAAGAAATATGATTCTATAAGAGGCAAAATAAATGAAACTAATCACACATTTTATTATTTAAAAAACATCCTTCATATATTTCTGTTAAACAAAAACACCTCTTAAAAACAATTCTAGAGTCAACGCCTCCTTTGTCTATCCATTTATTCAAATCCACTTGAAATACCTTTAAAAATATCCGTTTTGAAATACTTTTTAAATTTGTAATAAAATATTATAATTAAAAATGATTTTCCCAAAATATCCTTAAACCCCATTTAAGTGAATCAAGCCAACAAATTAAAAAACCCACTTGGGAATTCATTTTAAATAACACCCAATGAAGGATGAAGGAAATATAATACAAAAGTAACCACCAAATAAGGATGTTAATAAAATGTAATAAAATAAAGTTTCCTCAAGCAATGAAAGCATAGGGGGAGACAATCAAGTAACAAGGGAATCCAATATATAAAACATTAAACAATGGATTCATGTTATAGGTAACTCATGGGTTCTATAGTAAGACAACCCTATACTTTTCAAAAATCATTAGAACAAATTATAGAATATGTATTTTTCTAAAAAAATCATAGATACCCTATCTTACTCACAAAATCCTCACTATAAAACATTTATGTACTGGGAAAACCAAACAACTATGTGTCGCATACTAGGGTGTGAACTAATTTTTTGTACATAAATCAAGTTCTCCTACTTGTTAACTCAATTTCCCATGACCAATAAAAATTGGAGGTGAGTATATGATGAATCAAATAGAATCACGTGATACATAACATACAAGAGAATATATTTGGAATCCCATCTAATAACCTCACAATAAAAAACCCATTTTTACATCATAGAACCATTAAAAAACAACAAAAAATGGAATGAAAAGCCTAATATAAAAATAAAAAACCCTTAAAATTGGGGAAACAAGGGGTATAAAATGGATTTCACTCCTCGGAATACATCTTTTTGGAAGCTTCCAAGTGGACATTTCACAAAAAAGAACTCAAAGTGCTAATAAATCTCTTATAATAATTTCATCACTTTTTTAAATTTACAAACAGAAATCCATTGGGAAATTAATTTATGTTATCAACCCGTACTAATTTAAAAAATTACTCAGGGGTAAAAAACACCACCAATCAATTTATTTCATGACCAAAATAGGGTCAAATCATTTATAATCATCTAATTTTATTTGAATCAATTATTGGAAAACAATATCATTACTTATCATTTCAATTATCACTTTAAATACTAAGTAGAACCTTATTAATTAAATTAAAAGACCAAAACTCATATTAAAATAACATAATTTATTTATAAGGGTCATTGAAAAAAGTTCACATAAATTTTGTTAGAAAAATAACATAAAATCATAGTTGAATAATTCCTTAATTTATCGAAATCCTTTTATTTCTATTTAAAACACATTCTAGAACACTTTTCTTATTATAATTTTGATAAAAAAACATTATACTATCATTAAAAATTAAAACAAAATTTTAAAACTCAATAAACCATTTATTGTAGAATTAAAAGTTAGGGAATGGGAAAACCTATCTCTAAGGATTTGAAAACCCCTTTCTTCAAGCTAGAACCCATCACCTTCATTAGAGGATACCCAAACAAGGAATACTAGGACCTGATTAAGCCATAAAATTGAAGGAAAAATAACATGGAATCAAGATAATAAAGGGGGATAGATCCTCCTTGGAATGCAAGGATATCATGAATGAAAGAGTGGAAGAGGGGGCGTAAAATCCCCTAAAAATATTGTTTTTTATTAAACTCAAAAAAATTGGATAGGCATAACTACATGTTTTGGAAACATTGTTTTTGAAACTATTCACTAACCATAGAGAGGCTATTGGAACCTCTAAAAATATTTCATGGTTTCCACTATGACCCCACAGAGTTTCACTAACCATGTTCTAATAATGCAAAACAACATTGTCAAATTGTAGAACCAAAATCATGGTTTCTAACATGGATAATCCTAACCATGAATTTCCCTTTCAACACAAAAAATATATAAATACCAAGTTAAAATTTATTAAAACTTAAGACAAAAAAAATTAAACAATAAAATTATTATAAAAGTAACATAAGGTGTCACAATAAGCTTGTTAGCATCTTTCTTTACCTGGCTATGACTACTATGGATATAGTATTTTCAGTTACACTTTATGTATGATATCAATGAAATACAAAGTTGTCACCACTTACATCAATGAAATATATCAGATGATATTTCAAATAAAATATTAATATTAATTTGTGGTATAACAAAAAACACATCATTTTAGTTTAATCAACATTCCAGTAAAAATTATGGTGGATGTTTGGTTTATTTTATTCCCGCATCTACATGCTCGTTATTTGTTAGAGGACGTTTTATTTCTTGGTACTCTAAGAATAAAAATTCGATCACATTGGGAATAGACTGAGATAAATATATTATTGTTTCACAATTCATAAAAAATGATTTAGATAATGTCACAACTCAACGGTAATTGGTTTACTCTATCATTCCATTTGATAATTGATAGTTGAAACCATAATGAAACCAACTTATCAAGGAATTTGGTAAAACCCTCATCTTTCATGCAAGTTGTAAAAAAGCAGCTTCATTATTGAGTCGATTTAACATGGTGATATTTCATAGGTGTGCATCAAAATAAATAATAGTGATATAAATAACATGATAAATCCACTAAAAAAGGATACCTTTCATAAATTAATTATTTTTTGGTAGTTCATTGTCTCCTAAAATAATACAAAATTTTATTATGTACCTTCCCTCATCAACTTATTTTCATTTTTAACAAATGGGTAAAATAAAAAAGGATATATTATTGAAAGGGGGAGAACCTAATTTAGTTTTACATGTTATGTTTAATGGGGATACTAAGAACGTGGTAGGTAATGTTTTCTAAATATCTCATGTGTTAATTCGCATGTTTCTAATAAATATAATAAGGGAGATTAGTGAAACCCTATAAGGGTATTTAATACCCCTTAATATTGTAGTATGATTATCAGTAATTAAGATTGGAGGAGCCCTTCATGAGGTGAATTGACAATGGTGGAGTTGTGATTTGGTTTCAACTAATACATGGTAATAAATCTGTATTCATACAATAATGGTGGGAGTGCACTTACAATACCATTCTACTATATAGTTTTTTGTTTGATAACATTTTCATTAGAGTCAATGATTGAATAGTTTTTTAGGAAACTCATTTACATGTTATGAAGTTATTTTCTTATTTTATTTATTGAAAAAAACATTGTGTCTATGTTATTGTATCATTTAAATTTAGTACAGATAAAAAGAATTAAAAAATCATGGAAAATATATTTAAAAATCAATCTTCAATCCATAGTAGCAAGAGATTATAATGGGTGAAAATAGATTGTGATGATTTTATGTGTCTTTTTGTATTTATTTAGGATTTTTCACAAAGAGATATGGTTATATAGAATCGGGAGGCCTGAGTAATAATTTTATATTCCATTTAAAAAAGTGAAAATTCCCATAGTTTAGTGGGTGTGGAACCCAGTTTTCAACCTTGAAGAAAAAAGGATGGAGTTAAGTTCAACCTTGGTAAAAATACACAAAAACTATCATAGATACACCTATTTTAGAAGAAATAAATAACTATATTTTCCACTTAGTAAAAAAATGGACTAATTAACGCACATTTTAATAAGAAGTTCATAGATGACCACGTCAAACAAAAATCTAGAACACACTATCAAAGGACCTTACAAAAAGAAATGGGTGTTGTGGTGAGAGTTTTTGGATGAATATATATAAATATATTTGAAAAAATATGAGTAAAATGGATGGGGTATAAATATTCAAATATATATGATATGGGAAATTTCCAAATTAAGGATTCTAAAGAGCCTCATCTGATGGTGGTACCCTATATATAAAAACATTTGAGTCTCTCTTTTAAACATGAGATAAAGTGTGATAAATCTATGAGGTTTTCTTACATTCACTATAGGGATAAAGTCATTCAGTATTTTCCAATGATTTGGGAAACCAATATGGCATCCAACATGATCTATATTCTTAATTCACTTGAGGATAAAAAAGTTAAGATCAATTGACTTCATGGTTCTTACGATTATTTCTTGTGCCTAAGAGTTCAGGGTTTTCTCCACACTCTATTCCATTTTTGTATTGATAATATAATAGGAGAATTTGTATCATGATTATAATTATTTCACACTGAGTATTATCCATGTGAAAATAATTACTGGTGAACCTTATATTCTCCCTTGATTCATCTATTTTTACTCATTATCTATCTGTCATCATCACATTATATTCCAATGGTATGAATCATTTATATAATGTTTGGATTTTTTTCAACAACTAATTCACCCCATATATGTTATTGATTACAATCACCTAGTCCTAATATTATATGAAATAATATATTGGTAAATATATTACAACTAATTCATAAGATATATCAATATTTTTTATTATTCATTTATATAATTTTTATACAATATATTTAAAGGACCTATCCTATTGAGATATTTATATTCATAGTTAATTGGAGAATTATATTTTTCATATAGATATAAAGATTAATATAACATTCATGTAATAGATAAACTTCCAAGGAAGAAAATTTTTAGTGACCTACTAGAGTTGAAGTTTGATATCTTTTTGTTATCTACCAATTGGAAACTAGTATGAATTATGTTTAAAATTATTAAATTATGTATCAGTATCCAAACCATTATATATGTGAAATATCTTTCTATTTGAGCCTATAAAAACAATATATACCAAAATTAATGAATATGTTTTTAAATAAGATAACTATTATACATATAATATTATATTTTCTTTCTTTTCCGAAAATTTTATTTCTTTAGATTTTTAAAAAAGTAATCATTATATTATTTAAAATAAAAAAATTAAGTATTTATGTCCTAAATATAAAATATTACATGAAGAAACTCATTATATCCTCATTTATGTTGTCACATGGTTTTTGAATTATCATTATATAATTCGGTATCATTCTTAATTCTTATAATCCTTCCTAATTTGTTACGTTATCTAAAAACCACAGATAATGTGTGATTTTTTTGTTTTTAACCTTCACTCTAATGGTTTATATTTTGGTTAGGTTCAATAGTTTATTCCGCTACATAATAATATATTAGGTTCCTACAGCACTCATCAATGATATTAAAGTATCTTTCATTGATGAATCACTATGGTAGAAATATATAAAATGTTATTATATAATTTTATTAACCATGAAATGATAAATATACAAAAAAATTTGGGATAAATTTACTTATACCATTGAGTGGTTATGAAAAAATAATCAATAAATTCTTATAAAAAATTCATCATAAAATCAATTTTTTCATCTCTTTTTGAATAACATTATCATGGTATGGAAACATAATTTCAATAAAATTACATTGTTTTCAATAAATATATCACAGAATAAAAAATATTTCAACATTATAATTTAAATTATGAATAACCACATGGTTTTAAAAATCACTATTGGACAAGTCCGAGTGTTGTGATTAGCGAAAATAACATTGTGTATGACATGGATAGAAAACAATATTGTTTTGTAAAGAATTAATGTAAATGGTATAGTATTAGAATTGGTAAAAATGACATTGTGTATATGAAATATAATTTTATGCATAATTAAAAATATTCCTTGATTGAAGATTCACTTTGTGTTAAAGGGAAACATGGAATGGTATATATTAAAAAAATTCTTTAAAGAAAATTTAAAAACATTTTCTCTAATGGACCGAGCCAAATCCATATGACATTATACCATAAATATCCATATATGGATTTTCAAAATATATTATATCTAATTATTAATTATTCATTTATTTATATTTATTATATAGACATGCTAAGGATCTACAATATTATATATATTCTTACATTTAAATTTAAATTATTTTTTATTCTCAATAAATGTTTATTCGTAAATTTAAGAAGAGAAATAATATCGTAGTCTAGTATATTAGATTTAGTTTTATAATAAAATGAATTATTGGGTTCTACCCTAACTTCTAGTAAATTAAATCCTGAATTAGGGGTTTTATATAGTATAGAGACATTAACTTATTTTCTATAATCAAAATCTTGTTCCTTGGAAGGTTTATTTGGAGAGAAGGCTGGGTGGTGATGATTATTCCATGTGATAATTGAAATACATTATAACAAGAGGGGATTATATTTTTCATTTTTATGAAATTAATTATGGGGTCCCATATATGAGAGAATGTGTATATGGGGTAATTCAAGTGATGTAGAGTGAGAAGGATGCACACTGTTCCATTATCTCATAATGCCACATTAGATGATGAACTGATTTTTTTGTGGAAACCCCTTATTATAAAAACATTGGATTATGAATTTACATAGGGAGTTTCTAAAAAATCTATTTATAACTAGGTAGTGTGAAAAAAGATGTTTTATGATCCATAAAAAATAATAATGGTTCAAAGAGTTTGTATGTAAATATTGTAGTGAGAATGAGAAAATAATTAATTTGAACACATTAGGTGTGTGTGTTGTTTATTTTGGTAATAATCCATCCAGTATCAACCAGTAATGAAATTAATAATTTTAATATTAGGTATTACATTAATATATTATTTACCTTAGTCAAAATTATTTATTTTCCATATAATAATTATAAATTATAAATTTATTATAATAATTTTAATGTATTTGTAGTTAAAATTGTATTGGAATTTATGATCTATCTTGAGTAACGATCTAGTTATGGTGGGTCCTTTGAACAAATTGTTTACTGGTGTGTAGGCATAATCTCAATATAAAAAGTTTTGGTTGGATACATGTATCACTATGTTTCATCATGGGTATGATTTTTGGTTTGGTTTAATTTTTATCCATTATATAAAAAATATCTGTGTACCCTTTCTATGTGATGAATTTAGATAAATTTTGAGTATTACAAATAAATTATTAAGATGATTATGTAAAAAATTCATTATTTATATATGATTTATAAATTAACACTGTTAAGAAATGTATATTTGGGTAAAGTCAAGAGATATGATTATTAAATCATTATAACCATGATAATATATAGAGAATACATGAGATTAATGTATAAAATATTGAAATATTTTAAACTCTCAATAAAATTATGTTTTTGATTCCTTAAAAAATGATCACCCATCAAGATATTGACCATTCTATAAAATTAAACCAAATATTTAGAGGCCCATGGATTGTCTTATGTAATTCATACAAGATAGATCTAGTTATCTATAAAAGATAGGTAAATATATCCATTTATTAGTTTTGAGTTTCACCTATCGGGTTAACCATAAAAATTACATACCCCTATGAATGGAGTTATGATGACTTTTTTGAAAAAAGGGAATGTTTTTTAATACCTTTCTATACCAGAGTTTTATATTATATAATATACATTATTTTCTGTATAAATAGCAATATTCAAGATAAAAACTTATATAGTCATAAAAATTGTTAAATAATGATCTTCAAATACTATTAGTTATAAAGTAAGAGGTCATACGTTTTTTGGATAATATTTAATAAAATCGTTTATTTAATTCTTTTGTAAAAATAGATACTCAGTTGTTAAATATCATTTATTTTAAATTATATGTTATTAAATACAATCTTTTTTTTAGTTTAATCAAATTAAAAAATTTATTTCAAACCAGAGTGATTTGTATAATTACATATGAAGTTTTATCAATTATAAAGAGATGTATCATGAGAATATATAATTAAATATTTTAGAATTAAATTTTTCTACTATTTATTCAAGGATAGTTGAAATTTTTTATGCATATCACATTTGTATGTTTGTAATTGTATATGGTAATAGGAGAGAATTTTTTAAGAGAGAAGTAAATCCATATATTTCTAATCAAAAAAATATTATTGAAATAGTGGTAGAAATATATGATTTAATTCATCCTAGTAAAATGTTTTTGGAATTAGAAAAAATTTATTATGTTCATCCTAAAAATTGAAATTTTATATTTTTAATATTATAAAATATCGTATTTTCATTCATAATTAGGAATAAAAAAATTTCTATGTATATGAGTATAATCTTTTATGGAACAAGACAAATGATTAATATATAATATATTCTATACATGGATTATGAATTTTATAATAATTTAAATAAAAATAAAATGTTTAGTGATTCTGCACCACTTACCTTTGGCATTATCACTTAAGAAAAATAAAAAAACATCCAAATTCTCTATAAATGTGGATTATTGGTATAATTTGATTAGCAATCATTTAATAAAAGTAAATATTTATTATTAATTACAATTTAGGAAAGGGGTGGTGAGACCTTTGGAATAATACATGAAAATTTAGATGATCTAATTAGTGCATAATATAGTTTTTTTATCGTAAATAAATAATGTTTACAAATTATTTTTGTCAATATGGTTAGGAGTTTCTTAAAAAATAAATGTCTAAAACTATTATAATATTCAATTTATTAAAAAAATATGATAAAAATTAACTTGGTAAATTATTAACATATTTATGTTTAATTTTGGTGGGGAATACTAAATTCAATAATTTATTAATTATCTAAGGGAATTTTGAATTTTTACACATCTCACTCATCAATGTATAAAACAAATTAGAGGTTTAATTTATGGAATAAATCATTACTTGTTACCCATGGTTTGATCAATGATGATTCAATATGAAATTCATATATATTTTAGGTGTTATCCTATTTATATTTTCTCTTCTACATTGAATCCTATTTTATATTAGGTATTAGTAATGTCACTATATAAAATATGGAGTATGAATCACTGTAACTTGTGTTTCATCAAAATTTAAGGATATAAAGATTATATTATCAATGACCCTCACCATTTAGGTATGTGATTTATTTTATTTTAGGTTTCTATTATTTCTTTGTATCAATTTTTAATTAGGTCTTGGGAGTTTATAATTAATATTGATGATGGGATTAGGAGATAAAGGTGATCCTAGCTGGAATAGCCATTTAGAGGCTACCGAGTACTCGATAATGGGGTACCATGTACTCGCTGAGTATTGGATTATATAAATTCTACTAGATCATCCATTGAGTGGTATGCGGACATAAAATTGGTGATTAGTGATCCACTTTGTGGATAGTGTGTTGTTGTTGGTTACCTAGTATGCTCTATGTCAGTATTTTTATACAAGTATAAAATTTAATTTTAGTAGTCAAGGGAATTGCATGATAACCAAAGTATCCATAAATTTAAGGGAAATATTTGATAATTTTTACATATCTTTGGATACATAATCCTTTATAAAAATTAATTATCTCCAATGTGTGATTTAGTCATCAATTGAGATAATATTTTTTATTTACTATTCTATTAAATTCATCTTGGTAAATGCTTTGGGAACCATATCTTTGTTGTACAATTGTGATGAGGTATTGATCATTTTTTACTTATAATTACTTTTCTGGTGATTTTATTTTATCATATTATAGAATCCATGAGTTCTTAGAGTTTAAAAGTGCATATACCTTTTTTGGTTTTCTTTTTTTCAAAAATGTAGGTTACCTCTTTCTCTCTAATAGATTTTGGAATGTGGTTACGGGTGTATTTTTTGATGTTTTGATGATTTTCATTCATTAATTTGTTAATCAACTAGAGAATTTAAAAAAAATTAAACCACAAATTTTCATTAATTATTGATGTGTAATTGGTTCTGAGAGTTGTGGATAAGGGCTATGAATTCTTTTTAATCATGTTTAAATTTACTAATGAGTGAAACAATTACCTATTTTATGTGTGAAACATGAGTAGATAATAGTGTGCATATTGAATATGGTTAAACATGGGATAGTAAAGATGAACAAATAGAATAATTTATGTTATTAGTGTTATAAAATGACTAATAAATCTATTTTACATGATTATGAACTTTATTTTTTCTTTTTTATGTATAAAAATTTACGATGTGTTTATTAATGAAATTTTATTTAATAAATTATAAATTTCCCTATGTATAAAAGGGTATTAAATGGGGTAAATTTTCATTGATTACCTAATGAATTAAATGTTTTCTAGTAGGGTTATTTCTTGTATTTGGTATATTTATTAAAGTCTGGTATAAAACTCGGAAGTGGAATTTGTAACACCCCAAGCTTCTACGGTACGCTTCTCTTTGAATAATGGGATAGCGTGTGTTGTACGCAACACTGAGTTCTAACACACCATAACCAATCAAACTAGCCGTTATGAATAGTAATACCTACTTTTCAAAATTATATATATTTTATATTTTAAAATGGACTTCATTTCTGGATTTGGAATATCGAATTTAGCCTAAGGTGAAATTTTGGTACTTTTCGGATAACTTTCATATTTTGATGAATAGTGAAAATTACTAAATTTTAATTAAAAACAACTTTTTTAATCAAAATAATTAATAGTGATAAATTATGAATTTGAGTGGTTTTTAAGTATATTTAGAATATATTTTTACCATTTAATATAATGTTGGTCATTGTACATAATTTTACAATTAAACCGAACATAAACAAGTGTCAATCTTTTGATAGTTATTATCTCTTAAAAACACGCTCTTTGTTTTGACAGCGGGAATTAATTTTAAATTAATTTCTGCCACTTATGTGTTTTGAATTTAGAAAAATGGATTCCATATTTGGAATCAGGATGTACAAATTGTGTAAATAGGTCACTTTTATTTTTAGACATTTTGAATAATTACTGTGGTAAATATTTTATTTACCATGGTTAAGGGTAAATCTGGTAAATAAGGGTTAAAAAATAATATTATAATAATACTAAATTACCCTAAAACGTGTCATAGCTTTATTGGTTGATACCTGTTCGACCATAGGCATCTTTGGGTCGATTTGGGGACCCCACGGTACCACTTGTAGGTGATAGGGACACTTTATTTTAATTAAGTTAAAATGAATACAAAAATGACTCAAGCATATATCTTTTAGAAAAATAATTATTACATAGGGTTATATATGTTGGATTTTAGATTATAAATATCAATTAGAAATATAAAAATATTTCCTACATAATTATATTTTATTTATAATTTTTAGACATTATATAATTTATTTTATTTATGACACAATGATGATGCAGTAATTACTAAAATAGTGAAAAATTAAATTAATTGATATTATAAATACTCAAATAAATATAATATGAAACTTTTAATGACTTAAACTAATTTTTTATGATAATATTATAGATTATGATTGATTTAATTTACTTTGTTCGAAGTAATCAATATGTTATGAGTTTCAAAAAAATAAACTATTTAATAGTGTCAAAATTGACATAAAAGAGTTCTTAAAAACATATTATATTATTAATTGATATTAAATTCCTTAAAATCTAAGGTTCGTCCAGGTGGCTTATATAATGATAGGTTCATCATTAATGGACCACTTGGGGTTCTCTTGGATGTATATAGTTTGTTTATTAACAATATAATATAAAATACAAAGAGACATTGTAAAAGTGAAACTAATTAACTAAGAGTTAATACTTAAAGATAAGGTTAATATAATGACCCAAACCTGTCTAAATTCTATTGGTTGAGTTTTTTTCGACCCATCCCCACCTTAAAATTTAAATAATAAACTTTGGAGCCATTATAAACCTAATATGAATTTATTATAAATTAATATTTCTAGCTTTTCCAAAGGTTCCCCTCACCCCTCTTATAAAAGGGCACTCCTCCTTCTCATTTCGTCACACCATCAAAGCCTTTTGGTTCGGCCAAACTCTGCCCAAATACTCTCCCAACATCCCTCAATACAACCTAGAGGCCTTAGTTTGATCAGAAAGCCAACCTAAGGAGCCCTTTTGATCAAATAAAAAGGAAGAACCCGAAGAAGAGGTAATGATTTCACCACCCTTTTCCAAGTTCATTTCTTCTTCCACTTCTTCTTCCTTTGTTGTTACCATTATAAAATAATAACTCCAGTATCATATATATATTGTGATGTTATTATAAATATGGTACAACCATATTCAGTATTCTATCCACCCTTTGAATAACATGTCACCATACGTGTGTACGTACGGCTTACCGTCTCCACGTCGTGGTGTAATTGTTATTCAATATAATATTATTTGGATGGTTATAATAATGATGTGTAACTCATGTAAATAATAAATATAACATGTTAATGATTCTGTATATATGATATACCATCCATTTATATATTATTTTAATATCGAAAGAATGATATTGTCGCTCGTGTGTACGTACGGACTACCGTCTCCACGAACGCGATGAGATTCATTCTCCATCGTATCCATTCAAGTATAATTATCATTTGATGATTTAAAAATTATGTTTAAGGACTTGATATCATTATGTATATGATAAATATACAACCTATCCATGAAAAACATGGATTATGTAACAAAACATATAAAAGAAAACGAGTAAGTTAACACCCGAAACAATGATAATTCAAATATATCATTAACAAATAAATGTTAAAAGATCATATATGATATCATATTAATATATATGATTCTTGTATAATTTAATAACAATTATTTCACCATTATACAGGAGGTTAACCTACCCCAACCAAAGAAAAGTACAAGGTAAGGGTTATTTCACAATCTCTTCATTATCCGAGGTTGTTTATACTTAATAATCTACGGGGGTCTCTTTATCATCCACATCCATGTTTCTTCAAAATGTATACCAAAACATTTTTATTATTTACAAGAATATGGGTTAAAGTCATTTATACCCTTGTTTGACTTTTTACAAGAGGAATTTTTTCGTCGTTTTCAAAATAAGGACCTTTTTAACCTTTTCGACAGAATTAAGGTAAGAATGTTTTTTAACTTATACGGTGGGTGCGGTTATTTTCCACAGTTATAAAATCTTCAAAGATTTCCTTACAAGCTTATAATAATATTTTTAAGAAAATGTTTTATATTATATGGCTCTTAAATTTTTTCAAAAATAGAAAGAGATATTTCTCTAAAAAGTGTTTTGATTTCATCTATGTCAATATCCTTTGATGGATTTTATGCTTACTTGAAGTTGATTTATTATGATACAAAACTTCTATAATGTATTGAAGGTTTTGTGATATGTTTGACTGTGGATGTGCTATTTTTATACCATTCATATTTTATGGTGAAATTATTGACATTTCGAATGCTAGTTTTAATACGGATGTTTGTGTTATGTTTAAACCTATTCATATAGGAATGCATTGGACTTAATATGTGATGGGTGGAGCCCGCTATAGCTCCTCGATGCATCGGTATGTATCATGAGACAAACTAGTGTCTTGGCACAAGTCTTTGGAAAAATCTTATTTGTAGTCTTGGCATGAGGCATTGGCTATGTGGTTATGATAGTCTGGCATTATGCATTCCAACATTATGAAAGTGGTTATTGATATTGCATGTGATTATTCGATTAGTAGAATATCCATGTGAACAAGTAAATGGAATTATTTCATTTTACTTTGGCCATACTATGTTGAAGTTCATGTTTAAAAGGCTTTTCTTTTAGTTATACATATCCTTAAATGTTTATTCTTATTTATGAAAGCTTCTGGTATATTTTTATCCTTACTGGGAATTTGAGCTCACCTCTTTTCTATGTTTCATTTTTCCCAGGAAGTGAAGAAGTAAGTTATGAATGACCTGCATGGATATTATGAGGGGATAATAGTGTGGTCTGTGGCGACATTATGTTGTTGTAGTAGTTTTTCATTTTATGATGTAATGTAAAACTTATGAATATATCTAGTGTTTCCAAGGCTACTAAACCAATCGGTCTTTCGAGATTTGATCTTTCGTGTGATCATGCCAATGTTATGTAATAATGCACCGACTCTGGGTAACTAGGGTCGGGGCGTTACAGTTGGTATCAAAGGAAGTTTAGTACAAACATTGGAAGCTAGATTTAGATAAACTCTGATTAGAGCACGTAGACCTAAGATGAACTTTGAGGATTATTATAGAAGAACTTCCTAGAATTTTCTTATTGTAGAGATTTTTTGAGTTTTCCGAGGAATACATCCCTGTCTGGATACGAGCAGGTAGAGGCGGCTCTGGCACAGATGTACCTAGGGGTAAAACCCGAAAACACCGCTTTGAGCTAGACTCGAATGGGAACTGGTGCACGACAACGGGCATTGCTGCACTCTTGGTTACGACACTCCCGGGGGATATGCTTAGGATAACTCTCATTTTCTTTACAAATCGTTATGAAGGGTTTATGAGTATATACTTCCTCAAAAAAAAATTATGATTATGGATTATATCCCTAAATAGTTTAATTTATGTTAAGTGTTTTATAAGTATGGGATTATGTATTTTTATTCATAAACTGATCTAGTTTATGCCATTGTTTAGAAATGGTGCCTAGTGGAAGAAATGGAAACCGTATCAATGCATGCACTCCATGTAGGGATTGCCCTACTGCTCAAGATAATTATAGTGGAGCTGGTGATGCAACTGGTGCCGATCAGCTAATCACCATACTGGGAAAACTTACTTAGGTTATGAATAATAACCTTACCCGTATGGAGCACCCTGATCCACAGCGTGGAGGATCAATGTTATATCTATTCATGAGGCAACAACCACCAACATTCAATGGGAGTATAAATCCCTTAGTAGATGAGAAATGGATAAATTCCCTAGAGAAAATATTTCAGGCTTTGGGGAGCAGTGAAAGGGAAAAAGTTATCATGGCAGTTTACTGCCTCACTGGATATGCTAATCAATGGTTGTCATTAATTAAAAATATGAAGGAAGATGATGAAGTATCAAATATGGAATGGAGGGAGTTCAAAGATCTGTTTTTAGAAAAATACTTTCCTCGCAACCATCGAGCAGATATGGAAAGGCAATTTCTGAGTCTGAGACAAATGGAGGATGAGAATGTCACAAAGTATGAGGCTAACTTTACAAGGTTAGAAAGGTATTGTGGAGATTATATACGTAACCCAAGAAGTAAGATTGATCGTTTCTTTGATGGGTTAAAACCATTTCTTCGCCGAGCATTAGTCTCACAATCCTTTTCGTCGTACGAAGACATTGTCTCATGTGCTATCAAGACCGAAAAGGAACTCTCTAAGTCTTATGACTTTAATGTAAAGCAAGAGAAGAAGAGACCTGCTGATCAATCTAGGAATGGAAATAAGGGGAAGAAGGGAAAGGTTGAATATCCATCTTGTGGTAAATGTGGGAAGAAACATCCTGGTACTTTCTTGAAGGGAATGGGAGTCTGTTACAAGTGTGGTGAAAAAGGCCACCAAGCTCGTGATTGCAAGGGGAAGAAGGAAGCCACCAACGTTCAGTGCTACAATTGCAGGGAGATGGGGCATTATGAAAATGCATGTCCTAAGCATCAGGAGAACTTACCTCAGAAAAGGCCAAGGGATCAAGACCAGGCTTATGATATCACTACTGTTGAGGTAGAAGCTCCGAAAGACGTGGTGGCGGGTAATTTAATGGTTTCGTCAAGTTTAGAAAATGCATTATTTGACTCTGGATCATCGCATTGTTTCATTTCTTCCCAGTTTGCTAAGAAAATTAGATATTTCCAATTTTATTTAATAAGGGAATTGTCAGTTAAAACTCCAAAGGGAAGTATCATTGCAACAATGTTTTGTGAATTAGTCCCCATTAGAGCACATAAATGTTCTTTATCTTCTGATCTCGTCTTCATACCTATGATTGAGTTTGATATAATCCTCGGTATGGAATGGCTTTCAGACTATGATGCGAAGATTTATTGTAAGAATAAAGAGGTTATGATTCTTGATTATATTGATAAGGAACACCTTATCTTTAGAGCAGAATCGTCACCACCTAATTCTTATTTAGATCCACCCCCAGTAGCTCAACTTAATTCAATTATTGGGGAGGAAGAGAATGAAATAACTATCGGTGAGGAAAGGAATGTTCAAATAGAGGATGTACCTGTTGTGAAAGAATTTGTAGATGTATTTCCGGAAGATTTACCTGGACATCCTCCAGAATGAGAAGTTGAGTTTTCCATTGATTTAATTCCTGGATCAAGGCCTATATCGAGGACCCCTTATAGAATGTCCACTTTAGAATTAGTTTAAATAAAGAAACAACTAGAGGAATTGAGCAATAAGGGATTTATTCTCCCTAGTTTTTTTCAATGGGGAGCCCCTGTTATTTTTGTTAAAAAGAAATATGGATATTTGAGGTTATGTATCGACTACAGGGAGATCAATGCTATAATGATAAAGAACAAGTATCCCCTACCTCGTATTGGTGATTTATTTGACCAACTACATGGAGCTCAATACTTTTCAAAGATTGACCTTCGATCTGGATACCATCAATTGTGTGTGAAGAAAGAAGACATTCTGAAGACAGCATTTCGAACCAGGTACGAGCATTACGAGTTTACCGTAATGCCGTTTGGATTGACTAATGCACCCTCTATATTCATGGATTTGATGAATAGAGTTTTCAAGGAGTATCTCGATGAATTTGTGGTGGTATTTATTGATGATATCTTGGTATACTCCAAATCCTACGAAGATCATGAAAATCACTTGCGCATTATCTTGAAGACTCTAAGGAGGCATGAATTATATGGGAAGTTTAGCAAGTGTGAATTCTGGCTTCAGAAGATTTCTTTTCTTTGCCATATTGTCTCTAAATATGGAATCTCTGTTGATCCTTCTAAGCCCAAGGCAATCCAAGAATGGCCAGCACCTACGAGTATAACTGAGGTATGTAGTTTTATTGGTTTGGCAGGTTATTATCGACATTTCGTCCAGAATTTTTCCCGATTGTCTAACCCATTAACGAAGCTCACACGCAAAGGGGTTAAATATGTTTGGACAAAAGAGTGTGAAGAATGTTTTGAAGAACTGAAGAGAAGATTAGTCAATGCTCTTATATTGACTCTACCATCGGGGAATGATGGGTTCGTTATTTATAGTGATGCATCAAAGAAAGGACTTGGTTGTGTCCTTATGCATAATGATAGAGTTATTGCCTATGCATCATGACAGTTGAAAATTCATGAACAAAACTATCCTACTCCTGATCTCGAGTTATCAGTTGTGATCTTTGCTTTGAAGATATGGAGGCACTACCTCTATGGGGAAAAATGTGAGATTTATACTGATCACAAGTGTTTGAAGTATATTTTCCCACAAAAAGAACTCAACATGAGGCAAAGGAGATGGCTTGAATTACTCAAGGATTATGATTGCACGATACACTACCACCCGGGGAAAGCAAAAAAGGTGGCAGATGCTTTGATTAGATAAGACCATGGAGTTTTGAACAATATGAGAATTGAAAGGGATCCAATTTTCATGGATCTAGTGAAGATGGACATGGTAATAACCAGGGAAGGTGAAACATCAATACTTTTTCAAATGGTTTCCAAACCATCTTTACTAGAAAGGATTAAGAGTTCTTAGACCGATGATGAAGAATTTCAAAAGAATATTAAAGCTGTGAATGATGGGAGATTGAGAGACTTTGTGTATGAAGATGGAATTTTGAAATTCGGGAAGAGACTTTGTCTTCCCGATTTACCTGATCTAAAAAGGTAATTGTTGGATGATGCTCATAGTTAAAATTTCTCTATACACCCTGGGAGCATGAAAATGTATAGAGATTTGAAGGAACATTTTTGGTGGGACAACATGAAGAGGGAGATTGTTGATTTTGTGTCAAGATGTATGGTTTGTCAATAAGTGAAAGCTGTAAGGCAACAGGCTGGAGGAGTCATGCAACCTCTTCCCATACCGGAGTGGAAATGGGACAATATTACGATGGACTTTGTCATGGGGCTACCAAAGACTCCTAGAAGGAATGATGAAATATTGGTTATTGTTGATCGTCTTACCAAGTCAGCACATTTTCTTGCTATAAGGGAAGATCTACCCCTGGAACGTCTAGCAAGACTATATATTAATGAAGTTGTGAGACTTCATGGAGTAACCCTATCGATTGTTTCTGATCATGATCCCCATTTTACTTCAAGATTTTGGAAAATTCTTCAGAAATCCCTGGATACTGAACTTCATTTGAGCACTGCTTACCACCCTTAGACAGATGGACAATCAGAACGGACTATTCAGACCTTAGAAGACATGTTGAGATCTTGCTCACTTGACTTTCAGGGTATGTGGGATCAATATTTACCACTGGTAGAATTTTCCTATAACAATAGCTTCCATTCGAGTATTCAGATGGCACCATATGAAGCGTTATACGGAAAGAGATGTCGTACACCAACCTGTTGGGATGACGTTGGTGAAAGAAAACTTGTAGGCCCAGAACTGGTGGAGGAAATGGTGGAAAAGGTGAAGGTAATCCAAAATCACATCAAAGCAGCTCAAAGTAGGCAGAAGAGCTATGCCGATAATCGAAGGAAGGATTTGGAATTTCAAGTCGGTGATCATGTTTTCCTGAAGGTATCTCCATGGAAGGGAGTCATATGTTTTGGTAAGAAAGGTAAATTGAGTCCCAGGTACATCAGACCCTTCGAAGTTCTAGAACGAATTGGGGTTGTAGCTTACCGATTGGCAATGCCGCCAAGTCTCTCCAAAGTTCACGATGTGTTCCACGTATCTCTATTGAGGAAATACATGCCTGACCCAATGCATGTACTCACCTACGAGGAATTAGAACTGGAACCTGATCTGTCTTATTGTGAAGAGCATGTCAGGATTCTTGATACAAGAGAACAAGTACTGAGAAACCGGACGACGCGTCTGGTAAATGTTTTGTGGAGAAACTATAAGATGGAAGAGGCAACGTGGGAACCCGAGGAACTTATGATGAAGAACCACCCGAGTCTTTTCATGCGGTAGTATTCTAGAAATTTCGAGGACAAAATTATTTGAAGGAGGGGAGAATGTAACACCCCAAGCTTCTACGGTACGCTTCTCATTGAATAATGGGATAGTGTGTGTTGTACGCAACACCAGGTTCTAACACACCATAACCAATCAAACTAGCCGGTATGAATAGTAATACCTACTTTTCGAAATTATATATATTTTATATTTTAAAATGGACTTCATTTCTGGATTCGGAATATCGAATTTAGCCTAAGGTGAAATTTTGGTACTTTTCGGATAATTTTTATATTTTGATAAATAGTAAAAATTACTAAATTTTAATTAAAAATAACTTTTTTAATCAAAATAATTAATAGTGATAAATTATGAATTTGAGTGGTTTTAAAGTATATTTAGAATATATTTTTACCATTTAATATAATGTTGGTCATTGGACATAATTTTACAATTAAACCGAACATAAACAAGTGTCAATCTTTTGATAGTTATTATCTCTTAAAAACACACTTTTTGTTTTGACAGCGGGAATTAATTTTAAATTAATTTATGACACTTATGTGTTTTGAATTTAGAAAAATTGATTCCATATTTGGAATCAGGATGTCCAAATTGTGTAAATAGGTAACTTTTATTTTTAGACATTTTGAATAATTACTGTGGTAAATATTTTATTTACCATGGTTAAGGGTAAATCTGGTAAATAAGGGTTAAACAATAATATTATAATAATACTAAATTACCCTAAAACGTGTACTAGACTTATTGGTTGATACATGTTCGACCATATTCATCTTTGGGTCGATTTGGGGACCCCACGGTACCACTTGTAGGTGATAGGGACACTTTATTTTAATTAAGTTAAAATGAATACAAAAATGACACAAGCATATATCTTTTAGAAAAACAATTATTACATAGGGATATATATGTTGGATTTTAGATTATAAATATTCATTAGAAAGATATAAAGATTTACTACATTATTATAGTTTATTTATAATTTTTAGACATTAAATAAGTTACTTTATTTATGACACAATGATGATGCAGTAATTACTAAAATAGTGAAAAATTAAATTAGTTGATATTATAAATACACAAATAAATATAATATGAACCTTTTAATGAATTCAACTAATTTTCTAGAATAATATGATATATTAGGATTGATTTAATTTGCTTTGTTCGAAGTGATAAATCTGTTATGAGTTTCAAAAAAATCTACTATTTAATAGTGTCAAAATTGACATAAAAGTGTTCTTAAAAAAAATATTATATTATTAATTGATATTAAATTCCTAAAAATCTAAGGTTCGGCAAAGTGACTTATATCATTATAGGTTCATCATTAATGGACCACTTGGGGGTATCTTGGATGTATATAGTAAGTTTATTAACCATATATTATTAAATACAAAAAGACATTGTAAAAGTGAAACTAATTAACTAAGAGTTAATACTTAAAGATAAGGTTAATATAATGACCCAAACCTGTTAAATTCTATTGGTTGAGTTTTTTACGACCCATACTCACCTTAAAATTTAAAAAATAAACTTTGGATCCATTATAAACTGAATATGAATTTATTATAAATTAATATTTCTAGCTTTTCCAAAGGTGCCCCTCACCCCTCTTATAAAAGGGCACTCTTCCTTCTCATTTCTTCACACCTTCAAAGCATTTTGGTTCGGCCAAACTCTACCCAAATACTCTCCCAACTTCCCTCACTACAACCTAGAGGCCTTAGTTTGATCAGAAAGCCAACCTAAGGAGCCCTTTTGATCAAATAAAAAGGAAGAACCCGAAGAAGAGGTAATGATTTCACCACCCTTTTCCAAGTTCATTTCTTCTTCCACTTCTTCTTCCTTTGTTGTTACCATTATAAAATAATAACTCCAGTATCATATATATACTGTGATGTTATTATAAATATATTACAACCATATTCAGTATTCTATCCACCCTTTGAAGAACATGTCACCATACGTGCGTACGTACGGCTTACCGTCTCCACGTCGTGGTGTAATTGTTTTTCAATATAATATTATTTGGATGGTTATAATAATGATGTGTAACTAATTTAAATAATAAATATAACATGTTAATGATTCTGTATATATGATATACCATCCATTTATATATTATTTTAATATCAAAAGAATGATATTGTCGCTCGTGCGTACGTACGGACTACCGTCTCCACGAACGCGATGAGATTCATTCTCCATCGTATCCATTCAAGTATAATTATCATTTGATGATTTAAAAATGATGTTTAAGGACATGATATCATTCTGTATATGAAAAATATACAACCTATCCATGAAAAATATGGATTATGTAACAAAACATATAAAAGAAAACGAGTAAGTTAACACACGAAACAACGATAATTCAAAGATATCATTAACAAATCAATGTTAAAAGATCATATACGATATCATATTAATATATATGATTCTTGTATAATTTAATAACAATTATTTCACCATTATACAGGAGTTTAACCTACCCCAACCAAGGAAAATTACAAGGTAAGGGTTATTTCACAATCTCTTCATTATCCGAGATTGTTTATACATAATAATCTACTGGGATCTCTTTATCATCCACATCCATGTTTCATCAAAATGTATTCCAAAACATTTTTATTATTTACAAGAATATGGGTTAAAGTCATTTATACCCTTGTTTGACATTTTATAAGAGGAATCTTTCCGTCGTTTTCAAAATAAGGACCTTTTTAACCTTTTCGACAGAATTAAGGTAAGAATGTTTTTTTTAACTTATACGGCGGGTGCGGTTATTTTCTGCCATTATAAAATCTTCAAAGCTTTACCTACAAGATTATAAGAATATTTTCAAGAAAATGTTTTATTTTATATGGCTATTAAATGATTTCAAAAATAGAAAGAGATATTTCTCTAAAACGTTTTTTGATTTCATCTATGTCAGCATCCTTTGATGGATTTTACGCTTATTTGAAGTTGATTTATTATGATACAAAACTTCTATAATGTATTGAAGGTTTTGTGATATGTTTGACCGTGGATGTGCTATTTTTATACCATTCATATTTTATGGTGAAATTATTGACATTTCGTATGCTAGTTTTAATACGAATGTTTGTGTTATGTTTAAACCTTTTCATATGGGAATGCATTGGACTTAATATGTGACGGGTGGAGCCCGCTATAGCTCCTCGATGCATCGGTATGTCTCATGAGACAAACTAGTGTGTTGGCACAAGGCCTTGGCAAAATCTTATTTGTAGTCTTGGCACGAGGCCTTGGCTATGTGGTTATGATAGTCTGGCATTATGCATTCCAACATTATGAAAGTTGTTATTGATCTTGCTTGTGATTATTCGATTAGTAGAATATCCATGTGAACAAGTAAATGGAATTATTTCATTTTACTTTTTCCATAATATGTTGAAGTGCAAGTTTAAAAGGCTTTTGTTTTAGTTATACATAGCCTTAAATATTTATTCTTATTTATGAAAGTTTCCGGTATATTTTTATCCTTACTGGTAATTTGAGCTCACCCCTTTTCTATGTTTTATTTTTCCCAGGAAGTGAACAAGTAAGTTATGAATGACCTGCAGGGATATTATGAGGGGATAATAGTGTGGTCTGTGGAGACATTATGTTGTTGTAGTATTTTTTCATTTTATGATGTAATGTAAAACTTATGAATATATCTAGTGTTTCCAAGGCTACTAAACCAATCGGTCTTTCGAGATTTGATCTTTCTTGTGATCTTTCCAATGTTATGTAATAATGCACCGACTCTGGGTAACTAGGGTCGGGGCATTACAGAATTAGAATGTGGTAGTTGGTTGAATTAGTAGAATATAATACTTAAAGAACAATAGGTTGAGAACTTATATTCAAGAGACATAAATTTGGGTTCTTGTAGTTTTATTTCCCATTGAAATTATTCATCAATTCTAGAAATGTATTTGCAGATTCTTATTATTTTCATATATTTTTTAATGTGTCTGAAATGTTTAAAAAGATATTTATAAATTGAAATTTTTATATTATGATGGGGTTAAAGTGATATATGATATTATTATCACTAATCATTTTGTGTTATGAATGAGACATGATTATAGATAATTTAAGGAATCATGAAGTGGGGAAAGATATGATATGCCATGATATGGGATTAATAGGTTGGACATGTGATATACCATGATATCTAATACTAGGACATTAGTGGTTAGATGTCTCTGTATGTGTGTGTTGATATGAGATGTTATGGCCCTGGCTGACCTGAAAATTTTAATTCCATATTATCAGTTTCCCTTAGTAAATTTCAATGTTACATAATGTACTATGTATTTGGTTATTTATCCAACAAACATAGTAGTTGTTCAACAAATGATTGTTTTATTTATCTTTAATTTTTTATACCTATATTTAGTGTATGTTATAAATTTTATATGTTTAATAATTTATCCTTAACACTTATATATATATATTCACATATTGATTGCTTGAGATAGTTGATGTTATTATTGTTTATACATAGTATTTTATTATCCTTTACTATGCATAACCACTTCATGTTTATAAATATTACCTAAATAATCATTCAGTGGAATCCAGGAAGCCTATGTAGTTGGGAGTTTGTGTCTGGTAGGACTTTGGATCTTCAATAATAGGTATTTGGAGACTTTTGGTCTTGTTTATATAATTTTTCATGTGGGGTTTATTTCAATTATAGTTACTATATTTTATATTGTGGTTTGTTCTTATTTATCAAAATTTATTTTATGTCATATATGGGATTGTGGGGAAATTAAATAGGCGTTTTGAGTAGATATTAATTTCTTCCACTATTTATTATTGATCGAATTATTATGTTTCATTTATATTATATGATGGTCTTTTGGGGGGTAAATCTCTCCCAATGATTTTTTTAAACACTTAATGTTGTTATCTATCCTCTAGTGATAAGGGTTTTAATTGGAGGCTATGCGATGTATCATAATGGTAGCACAACCCTATAAGAGAAATATTTTATATAATGGTTTCAGAGTAGTTATTTCCAATAGTCTTGATATTTACATTGTGATAGAGTGAATAATTTGAGTCTAGACATATTATATACTATATTCGTGTGTTCAAGGCCACCATAACTATAGTAAACGTCCAGGTTTCCTTGGGGGAAAGGATTAAATTTTCATATTTTACTGAAATAATTTTTTGATAAAATTATTACATGGTGAGGTTGGGTAGTTGAAATATTCTTATATTATTCTCCACACATATGAGAGTGATATATCTTGGTGTGCGCATATATTTTTAAATGAATTGGTTTTTAAAATGTTGTAATTTGATTAATACTGACTATATTTCTAGTGTGTGGATGATGTGATGCATGATATATTTTCATGATGATATTTTATAGATGTTATTGAAAAGATTGTTTGTCATTTCACATAACTATGTCACTAATGATTTCATTTAATACGAATTATGCACATTATTTATAGATGGCTCACTCAGAGTATGTGAATATAGAGGGGGAATAAAATATTGTCCCCATAGTTGGTGTACCGTAAAACACATTATAAAGGAATATCACATAGATTATGTGGGTGTTAATCTACTTTATGATGGTGAGTGGATCTCAAGAAGAAGATATAGTCACAGATTTGGTTACAGGTTTATGAGCACAACACCCTTCTATGCTCAGAGGAGATATTGGACCTTGGGGTTTTAAATAATCGATAAAGGAAATAGATCTTCTTTTTGTAACAAAACAACCAAGGATAACTTGAAAAGTTACCCAAATAGTTCTACTGCAAAGTGAGAATAAAAAACAATAATACATGTCTCATGTATAACCATAATAAAGAAAACCAACTAAGTATATAGAGGATTAATGATTACATATACATGATTCATAAAACATCAATCCCCAAAGTATAAATTGGAAAGAGAAAACAAGATAAATCAATACCTGAAAAATCTATGTGACCAACCATCACCACAAAACATTCTCTATGACGAAAGAATCGAATGGAAATAGAATCCATTGAACTATATGACACCACATCATTTTACCAATGTCCTCAATAACCACACCTACAAATTACCAATAGTAAAGTTAGGATGTGAGAAAAAAACAAAGTAAGATTTCATCAAATAATCTATAAAATTATATTATCCATAAAAAATGATAGTTCATGCTTTAAAATAACACATGTTTATAAACCATTTTCATAATATAAAACATTCTGAAAAACCATAACTTCCTTTGGGTTTTTATAAAATCATTTCCTATTCTCAAAATACGAAATATGAAAATTGTATATAATAAATAATGTGATCATAATAAAAAAACATCAATAGATACACCATAAGAGAAACAACTAATAAATACAACCATGAAATAAACTATCATGTATAAAATCCAGTATAAATTAAAAACCACATGTTTTTACTCTTACATATGGGAATATATACTAGACATAAAAAGAATCCAAAACTAGGAATAACATGTATATTACCAATATAGAGTCCCATAACACTCTTCCAATATAACAAAACCACTAGTTACCTTACACACAATAAAGGGGAAGTCCAATTCTCGACCCACCCAGGGTCCCAAATTTCCCATGCTTTCTAAAAACCATTTGAAATCAACTCTTACAATTTATAAATCATTTTTAATAGTGAATAATCCCTTCTTACAATCTTGAGAATTCATTTATAATCAATAACCACCTTTAAGGCATTTCATCCACACATAGTTTGTTCATAAATGTTTTTAGGGAAAACTCATTAATAGACATAGATCTCATGAAGAAAAAGAACCTTGATATAAAATACCAAATTTTCATTACAAAAACGAAAAACTTAAACATGAACAACAAGTAATTAATTATTTAGAACCATTTTATAGAGATAGTTGCCTCAATAATTGAGTGAAAACACAAAGGATTTATCTTTTGAATCACATGGTTGAATTAAATGGAGAAGCGATTCAAATCCCTTAAAATACATGTATTGGGAATTTAATATTTAAAGAGAATATTGGAAAATGATGTAACTCGAATGGGTACCTCTGTATTTATCACGAGGCATGTAAATAGATGACCATTGTGCAGCCTCTTATACCTGGCTATAGACTTCCACACAATAGTGCAGGCTTCCTGCACCATTTTACGGAATGGTATGATATAGGAAGAACTATGGAGTAATACTCATCACTATGTTTTACACCTTATACTCAAAATCAGGTCCATGTTCAATTTAAAAAGATCATATTTTATCATGGAGGCACCACACAAAATCTAGATACACCACACCACATGGGTTCCAATTATTATTATAACATACCAAAATTTCATACAGGGCTCCATGTTGTATCCTCTCTCAACCATAATACAAGGATCACGCAAACATAAGATATTCACCACAACCCATTATCCATTTGAAAACATCCCAAAAAAGGAATTGGTACCAATATACCACCTCCTAGACACCAAGATATAGAGACATCTAATCCATTCTACATCCATGATCTCCATGAAAAATTATCTCACATCCATTGTGTATCCCCTAGCAGAAAACTCTATATCCCGTCCAAAAATTTCCAAATACTATATAAAATACCTATAATGAAACCCAATAGTAGGATTATAAAAAAAGGGTTTATGTAAACCTAAATTTTGGTGATGCAATGTTTTAATCCCATCACCATAAAATCTTTATGTCCACAGAATGTACTCAAGATCATGGGATCATAAAAAGAGTGTGTCATTATTTCCTCATCAAAAATAACTTCTCCCACATCCCATGGATATCCCACCTACACATCCATATTACACATACGAAATGAATTATTTTACCATGAAGTACCTTTTTGTATAAATCCATAATCTGAACTGGTTTCTCCACCATAGTGGTTTCAGTCTCAAGATCAATGTAACAACCCATGATTTTATAAAAAATATTCTTTTTAATTTTATTAATGTCTTGTGTTGTACACTACACCAAAAGGAGCTTGCACAACACGCATCCTTGACTTGCCTTGCATTGCACGCAATCGCGACCTTCCTCGATTGCGTGTGTAATACGCAATACCGAGTTTCACTAAACAACGATATGCTATTAAAATATTATTAAAACTAGCCGTTATGAATAGTAATAACCACTTTTTAAAACTCTGTAAATCTTATTTTTCAAAATGAACTTCATTTTTGGATTCGGAGTATCGAATTTAGCCTAAGGTGAAATTTTGGTACATTTCGGATAACTTTCATATTCTGATGAATAGTGAAAACTACTAAATTATAATTAAAAAACAACTTTTTTAATCGAAATAATTAATAGTGATAAATTATTAATTGGAGTAGTTTTAAAGTATATTTAGAATATATTTTTACAATTTAATACAATGTTGGTCATTGGATGTAGTTTCACATTTAAACCAGACATAAACAAGTGTCAATCTTTTGATAGATATTATTTCTTAAAAACACGCTATTTGTTTTAACAGCGGGATTTAATTATAAAATTAATTAATGAAAATTATATGATATGAATTTGGTAAAATAGACTTCATTTTTGAATTCGGAATATGAAATATAGCTTAGGATGAAATTTTGGCATTGTTCTGAAAAACATCAATTTTTGATGAATAGTGAAACTACTAAGTGGTAGTTAAAAAAAATAATTTCTTCATAAATCTTAATTTTACCGCTTCTGTGAACGGAATTTAAAAAATCCGAGAGACACGGTTGATGTCATTAAGTAAAATGTGGTTCAATGAGATGAAAATAATTTTTGGTGAATAGTAACTTTTTACTTTTTTTTACCATGGTTAATAGTAAATAGGGTAACTAAGGGTAAATATGATATTACTATTACCCTAACACATGTCCTAATTCTATTGGATAAGTGTAATTCGACCAAAACCAACCTTATGAATATAATATGACCATTTTGGCCCACATGGATTAGATTAGGACATTTATTATTATTTAATTCAAAGAAGAGTTAAAAGAGTTAAAATCAAAGTTTATTCACTGAAACATTTTTAATATGGGGTTATACATAAGATAAATTCGACTATAAAAATTCATTAGAAAGCTAAAACGATTTCCTATATAATGATATTTTATTTATAATTTTTAGACTTTAAAACAATTAATTTATTTATGACACAACGATGATGCAGTAATTACCCTTTTAAGGAAATATTAACATAATTGATGTTATAAATACTCAAATGAATGTAATTTGAGACTTTTTATGAATTCCACTAATTTTACTGGTTACTATGATATATTAGTGTTGATTTAATCAACTTGTTTCGAACATATAATTCTTTTATGACTTTCAAAAAAATCATATATCAAATAGTGTCAAAATTGACACAAAATAGTTTTTAAATCAAATATTATATTATTAATTGTTATTTTATTCCTAAAAATCTAAGGTTCGGCCAAATGACTTAGATAAGGATATATATATTAATAATAAACAATTTGGGGTTCGTTTGGCATGTTATAGTAAGTGTATTAACCATATAGTGAAAGAAAACAAAAAGACACGGTAAAAGTTAAATTATTTAACTTAGAGTTAAATCTAATTGATAAGGTTAAAATAATAACCTAAACTTGTATAAATACTATTGGTTGATAGGATTTCGACCCATCCTCACTTTAGCTTCGAAATAAGACCCTTTGGAACCATTATAAACCGATTTTGACTTTAATATAAAATAATATTTTGAGATATTCCTGAGGTGCCCCTCTCCTCCCTTATAAAAGGGCACCTCCTCCCCCTCCTCCTCAAACCAATTTGAGCACTCAAGCTCGGCCAACCCCTGCCATTTTCTCCTCTCCACTTCCCTAGAATAATCCTAGAGGTCCTGGTCTTCTCCAAAGACCAATCATAGTTCCTTAAGTGGAGGATTCAAAGAGGCGTTCCAAAGAAGAGGTAATATCCATTACCGATCTTTTCAATTTCTTTCTTCTTCAACTTCTTCTTCTTTAGTTGTTTCATGATAAATTAATAACATCAGTATTACTTACATACTGATATGTTATTATAAATATGAAACAACCCTAATTCACCTTCTATCCATCCTACGGAAAAATGAAATCACCGCGCGTGCGTACGTACGGAATACCGTCTCCACGCCGTGGTGTAATCTATTTTTCCACCATCACCTTACAAGGATGGGTATAATGGTGTAATGAGTGACTATATATGATTATTATGAAGTAATATTGATACTGGAATAATATATATATATATACTCCAATACAATTCCACGATCATAGGAACGATATCATCACTCGTGCGTACGTACGGAATACCGTCTCCACGATGTGATGCGACTCGTTCTACATGATCTTCATTTCATAATGATTATATAAATGAATTGAATGAATGAATATGGTATATACTACAATAATACCATTCTGTAAATGAATTATCTAAAACCTAAAGATAAGAATAAGAATTGTTTCGACAAAACACGCATAAGAACAAAAAGTTATAAAGACCCGAGTAACAAGTAACAATGAAATATTACTAACAAGAAGCTAATAATATGACCATATATGATATCATATCAATATGTATGATTCTGGAATAAGTCAATAACATTATTTAAACCATTATACAGGAGCTTCGGACACGAACAAAGCAAATCGGACCTAAGGTAAGGGAAATATCACAATCTCATTTTTATCCGAGATTGTTTATTCGTAAGTATTTACTGGGGTGTATTTTATCATCCACATTCATGTTTCATAAATATGTAATATTATTTCCATCCAACTACAATTGTTTAAATCCAATTTTACCCTTCGGTGAGTTTTTAGTAAAATAAATGAAAGGAATCTTTTGTCGTTTTCCGTACGAGGTACTTTTTCACTTTTCCGACAAAAGTACGAAGAATGTTTTTTTTAACTTATACGGAATGAATGGATTTTTAAAACATTATTTCCAAGAAGCATCATTTACATGTTTTCAAGTTTATTTTTAATCAACTTATTTTAGTTTATAATTGTATGACATGTTAAGAAAAGAAAAGTATTTTTAAAGAAGAAAGGATATTTTCCTCAAGAATGGAGTTCAAGTGTTTTATCAAAATTATTTTCCATCTAAGATAATAAAGGGTTCTGTTTTTATCCCTATTATTACATTGATTTGATCATGTTGTGTTGGAATTATTTTTATGAATTCCTTTATCTTATATGAATTGTTTTATGATGTCACGATGTTTAAGATTCCCATTTTTATTACATGGGTTATGCAATGATGTCTGTTTTAAGTTTTTTTGGCACACATAAGAATGGTATCATTATGAGATGGGTGGGACCTATATCTCCCTCCAATGCATTGGGTAATGATTTTATATCTCATGAGATAGACATGGCTGGAACGGTAGGTTATACCGGTTCAGTGAAACAGGACTGAAACGAGGGTTAATCGATTCAGAAAGGGACTTTGTCCACTAAGATAGTCTTGGCAATGAGTCTTGACTAACAAGAAATGATTCTCTGTGATTATGTGTGAATTCCACAAAGTTTCATGTTTTAAGTTATGATTATTGTGATTACATTTCACTGCCATGATTTACCCCATGTTATGAAATTATGATCTCTTTTGCAGGTTAAGATTTCCAAAAGTTATGTGCTTATGTATATGATATGATTGATATTTATTTTGTTTACCCTTACTGAGAATTTGAGCTCACCCTTTTATGTTTTCTTTTCCCCAGGATATAAAGAAAGGTTTTAGGTAAAAAAAAAGGAAGATCTTTATAGGAGATGTTGAAGATCTTTCACCACGATTAGAAGATTACGTTCCGAGTTTCCAAAGACACTAAACTATTACGGTCCTTGTGTGTGTGTTTTTGTTATGTACTAAGTATTCCGCAAATGTAATGTAATGTCCATGTACGTCAAGATACGGGTCTCTACAGTTGGTATCAGAGGAAAGGTTTAGTCAACCTTTGGAAACTAGGATGCGAAAACGTTAGTGAGATCCCTAGAGATATTTCTAAGGTATGTCTAGGGATGCCTCTAAGGTTAAGTATACGTATAGGTTATAGTCCTAGAATTGCTCTAACGATCTTAGAATTTAACCTAAGATGTTAGATATTGAGGGTACTACCCCTTTATTATGTTGTTTTCCCAAGCATGATTTTTGCCTCTCATACTATTCTTTTGGGGTTTTAGACGATGGCTGGAACCCGAAGGAACCGTGTTAATGCGGAATGTGATGGGCAATGCAATGATTGTCCCCCTAAGCAACCAAACGATATGGGAGCCGGAATGAAAAATCTTGTAGCCATGCTCACACAACATTCTCAAGCTATGAATCATGCAGGACTTCCAAACGAGCAAAGGAAGGAGCAACATTCTGTTGAATCCTTCATGAGGCAGCGTCCACCTTCTTTCAGTGGGTCTACTGATCCATTAGTTGCTGAACAATGGATTGGTACTTCTGAAAAGATATTTTCAGTTCTTCACTGTTCTGAACATGATAAAGTCATCCTAGCAGTGTATCGTTTGGAAGGAGATGCTGATCAATGGTGGAATCTTATCAAGAATACGAGGCCAAGAGATGAAATTGAGTCCGTGGAATGGGACGAGTTCAAGAACTTGTTTTTAAGTATGTACTTCCCTCGTATTCTTCGAACGAAGATGGAGAAGGAGTTTCTTGAACTAAGGCAAAAGAATGATGAATCTGTTGGTATATACGAAGCGAATTTTACAAGACATGCAAGGTATGCATCTGGCATTATCATCCAACCTGAAAGTAAAGTTGATCGATTTTTCAGTGGCTTAAAACCAAGTCTTCGAAGGGCATTAGCTATAAGAGACTTCAGTAGCTATGAGGAAATTGTGCGTTGTTCTATCAAGGTAGAAATGGAAGTTTGTGTTACATATCCATCTCATGGGTTTGACAAGAAACGAAAGATGGAGTTCAAGGAGAAAACTCAGAATAATGGTGAAAAGAAGATGAATGTTTCCTTATACACAAAGTGTGGAAAGAAGCATGGTGGAGATTGTCTTAAAGGGACTAGAAAATGTTTTAAGTGTGGAAAAGAAGGTCATCGAGCAGCTGAGTGTCGAAATAATGGAAAAAGGGATTCTAATGAAGTGAATAAAGCAAACACTACAGAGAACGCACAACCAACACTTCAATGCTTCAAGTGCAAGGAGATGGGACATTATGCCAATAAATGCTCTAATCCAAGGGTTAGTGACGATCAACATGAGCAACCGCTTAAAGCAAAGGACAAAGGGAATTCACATGCGATCACTATTGGCAATGTTGAATATGACAATGATGTGGTGGAATGATTAAGTTTTTATGTAATGGGATTCCAAAATAATGTTGTATCATGGAATATTGGAATATTTATGTATTGGTCTAATGTGGTATTCAAAGTGATTGAGATATTATGCGAAAACGAGAAAATGAAATGTTTAACAGTATTCATGAGCTCATGATTGATATAAGGACTAAGTGATATCATGGTTTGAGTATATAGAATTTTGAGGATTTTAGTATGTGGAAGGTGTTAACTTTTAACTGCATTCATGTTTTCCCTAAGGTATTCAAGAGAATACACGATTAAGGACTTTGAATGTTTGGAATGTGACCAACAAAACATATCTTATGATATATGGGGATCGATGATGGTGTTAAATCTCTGGTAATCATTTTCACTATATTATGAGAGTCGACTGCAGTATTATGGATAAGCCTAAAAGATTGGAATGGATTATGTTGTACATAAGTTATTATTGATTAAGGATAGAAGTTCTCTCGATATTATTGATGGGATGTTATAGTAATATAGTTTTAGAAAAAGGACAACCTGCAGGACGGGCGACTGCCCATCGCTTCGGACAAGGCTGTGGGAATCGAACCCACAACCGAAGTGCGACTGGCCTTTATCGCCTACCACTGGCCTACAGGAAGTCCCTGTTTAGTAGAAACTAGTTTTATTATATTAAGCAGTATGATATATGAAGTATAAGTCCATTTTAGGAACTATATATGATTAATCTCACTATAGATCGACTTATGTATATAATTTTTGCTAACCTTTTGTTTGAGACAGATGGAATGACCCGTCATTCTATCACATGATCTGCTAACACTTCACGAATAACAAATTCAACTTCATTTATTTAAGAGATGAAGTGGAAATTGTTCTAGGCATGAACAATAGTGAGATTGTACCAAAATAAAGAAAGTATTTATTCCAATTCAAATTTTCAACTTTAGGTAAATGATCTTGAAAACCAAAAATGTTGTCCTAGTGATCTTATACCTGATGAATCGGATGGTACCTTAGATCGTCACAAATTTATGGATTTGTGATTATTGGCTTTTCCATAGCCATGTTCTCTACCACTCTCCATCAGAACATGATGGTTAGATTTCTCTTCCATATCCATATTTTAACCTATGTGGAAACCCAATGATTAGTTTATTTGGGTAACCGTTACGTTTCATACTTTTGTTTTTAAAGATTGGTTTTGATATTCCTTTTTACGATGTGGGTTTCTATTAAAGAAACTTTCAAATAGTAAACCATTTATAACCCCGACGAATTTCGAGGGTGAAATTCATTTTAAGGGGGGTAGAATGTAACAACCCAAGATTTTATAAAAAATATTCTTTTTAATTTTATTAATGTCTTGTGTTGTACGCTACACCAAAAGGAGCTTGCACAACACGCATCCTTGACTTTCCTTGCATTACACGCAATCGCGACCTTCCTCGATAGCGTGTGTAATACGCAATACCGAGTTTCACTAAACAACGATATGCTATTAAAATATTATTAAAACTAGCCGTTATGAATAGTAATAACCACTTTTTAAAACTCTGTAAATCTTATTTTTCAAAATGAACTTCATTTTTGGATTCGGAGTATCGAATTTAGCCTAAGGAGAAATATTGGTACATTTCGGATAACTTTCATATTCTGATGAATAGTGAAAATTACTAAATTATAATTAAAAAACAAATTTTTTAATCGAAATAATTAATAGTGATAAATTATTAATTGGAGTAGTTTTAAAGTATATTTAGAATATATTTTTACAATTTAATACAATGTTGGTCATTGGATGTAGTTGAACATTTAAACCAGACATAAACAAGTGTCAATCTTTTGATAGATATTGTTTCTTAAAAACACGCTATTTGTTTTAACAGCGGGATTTAATTATAAAATTAATTAATGCAAATTCTATGATATGAATTTGGTAAAATAGACTTCATTTTTGAATTCGGAATATGAAATATAGCTTAGGATGAAATTTTGGCATTGTTCTGAAAAACATCAATTTTTGATGAATAGTGAAACTACTAAGTGGTAGTTAAAAAAATTAATTTCTTCATAAATCTTAATTTTACCGCTTCTTTGAATGGAATTTCAAAAATCCAAGAGACACGGTTGATGTCAGTAAGTAAAATGTGGTTCAATGAGATGAAAATAATTTTTGGTGAATAGTAACTTTTTACTTTTTTTTACCACGGTTAATAGTAAATAGGGTAACTAAGGGTAAATATGATATTACTATTACCCTAACACATGTCCTAATTCTATTGGATAAGTGTAATTCGACCAAAAACAACCTTATGAATATTATATGACCATTTAGGCCCACTTGGATTAGATTAGGACATTTATTATTATTTAATTCAAAGAAGAGTTAAAAGAGTTAAAATCAAAGTTTATTCACTAAACCATTTTTAATATGGGGTTATACATAAGATAAATTCGACTATAAATATTCATTAGAAAGATAAAAAGATTTCATATATAATTATATTTTATTTATAATTTTTAGACTTTAAAAAAATTAATTTATTTATGACACAACGATGATGCAGTAATTACCCTTTTAAGGAAATATTAACATAATTGATGTTATAAATACTCAAATGAATGTAATTTGAGACTTTTTATGAATTCCACTAATTTTATAGGTTACTATGATATATTAGTGTTGATTTAATCAACTTGGTTCGAACATATAATTCTTTTATGACTTTCACAAAAATCATATACCAAATAGTGTCAAAATTGACACAAAATAGTTTTTAAATCAAATATTATATTATTAATTGTTATTTTATTCCTAAAAATCTAAGGTTCGGCCAAATTACTTAGATAAGGATATATATATTAATAATAAACAATTTGGGGTTCGTTTGGCATGTTATAGTAAGTGTATTAACCATATAGTGAAAGAAAACAAAAAGACACAGTAAAAGTTAAATTATTTAACTTAGAGTTAAATCTAATTGATAAGGTTAAAATAATAACCTAAACTTGTCTAAATCCTATTGGTTGATAGGATTTCGACCCATACCCACTTTAGCTTCAAAATAAGACCCTTTGGAACCATTATAAAAAGATTTTGACTTTAATATAAAATAATATTTTGAGATATTCCTAAGGTGCCCCTCTCCTCCCTTATAAAAGGGCACCTCCTCCCCCTCCTCCTCACACCAATTTGAGCACTCAAGCTCGGCCAACCCCTGCCATTTTATCCTCTCCACTTCCCTAGAATAATCATAGAGGTCCTGGTCTTCTCCAAAGACCAATCGTAGTTCCTTAAGTGGAGGATTCAAAGAGGCGTTCCAAAGAAGAGGTAATATCCATTACCGATCTTTTCAATTTCTTTCTTCTTCAACTTCTTCTTCTTTAGTTGTTTCATGATAAAGTAATAACATCAGTATTACTTACATACTGATATGTTATTATTAATATGAAAAAACCCTAATTCACCTTCTATCCATCCTACGGAAAAATGAAATCACCGCGCGTGCGTACGTACGGAATACCGTCTCCACGCCGTGGTGTAATCTATTTTTCCACCATCACCTTACAAGGATGGGTATAATGGTGTAATGAGTAACTATATATGATTATTATGAAGTAATATTGATACTGAAATAATATATATATATACTCCAATACAATTCCACGATCATAGGAACGATATCATCACTCGTGCGTACGTACGGAATACCGTCTCCACGATGTGATGCGACTCATTCGACATGATCTTCATTTCATAATGATTATATAAATGAATTGAATGAATGAATATGGTATATACTACACTAATACCATTCTGTAAATGAATTATCTATAACCTAAAGATAAGAATAAGAATTTATTCGACAAAACACGCATAAGAACAAAAAGTTATAAAGAACCGAGTAACAAGTAACAATGAAATATTACTAACAAGAAGCTAATAATATGACCATATATGATATCATATCAATATGTATGATTCTGGAATAAGTCAATAACATTATTTAAACCATTATACAGGAGCTTCAGACACGAAAAAAGCAAATCGGACCTAAGGTAAGGGAAATATCACAATCTCATTTTTATCCGAGATTGTTTATTCGTAAGAATTTACTGGGGTGTATTTTATCATCCACATCCATGTTTCATAAATATGTAATATTATTTCCATCCAACTACAATTGTTTAAATCCAATTTTACCCTTCGGTGAGTTTTTAGTAAAATAAATGAAAGGAATCTTTTGTCGTTTTCCGTACGAGGTACTTTTTCACTTTTCCGACAAAAGTACGAAGAATGTTCTTTTTAACTTATACGACATGAATGGATTTTTAAAACATTATTTCCAAGAAGCTTCATTTACATGTTTTCAAGTTTATTTTTAATCAACTTATTTTAGTTTATAATTGTATGACATGTTAAGAAAAGAAAAGTATTTTTAAAGAAGAATGGATATTTTCCTCAAGAATGGAGTTCAAGTGTTTTATCAAAATTATTTTCCATCTAAGATAATAAAGGGTTCTGTTTTTATCCCTATTATTACATTGATTTGATCATGTTGTGATGGAATTATTTTTATGAATTCTTTTATCTTATATGAATTGTTTTATGATGTCACGATGTTTAAGATTCCCATTTTTATTACATGGGTTATGCAATGATGTATGTTTTAAGATTTTGTGGCACACATAAGAATGGTATCATTATGGGATGGGTGGGACCTATATCTCCCTCCAATGCATTGGGTAATGATTTTATATCTCATGAGATAGACAGGGCTGTAACGGTAGGTTATACCGGTTCAGTGAAACAGGACTGAAACGAGGGTTACTCGATTCAGAAAGGGACTTTGTCCACTAAGATAGTCTTGGCAATAAGTCTTGACTAACAAGAAATGATTCTCTATGATTATGTGTGAATGCCACAAAGTTTCATGTTTTATGTTATGATTATTGTGATTGCATTTCACTTCCAGGATTTACCCCATGTTATGAAATTATGATCTCTTTTGCATGTTAAGATTTCCGAAAGTTATGTGCTTATGTATATGATGTGATTGATATTTATTTTGTTTACCCTTACTGAGCATTTGAGCTCACCCTTTTATGTTTTCTTTTCCCCAGGATATAAAGAAAGGTTTTAGGTAAAAAAAGGATGATAATTATAGGAGATGTTGAACATCTTTCACCACGATTAGAAGATTACGTTCCGAGTTTCCAAAGACACTAAACTATTACGGTCCTTGTGTGTGTGTTTTTGTTATGTACTAAGTATTCCGCAAATGTAATGTAATGTCCATGTACGTCAAGATACGGGTCTCTACAATCAATGTCCTCTCATTCAATCATAGGGGAAGGATAAAACTTAAACCACCTAAAATTGGTAACTTTTCAAGAATCAACCTCATGAGAGAGGATAATTCTAACCAATATTCCATTATTACAAGAATATCCAAAATATCAAAGGGATCTACGAACCTCAATTCCAACATAGCCTTCTTACTTAACGGATGGTTTCCTAAGAGATGTAAAACACCAAAACATTCATGATCAGCAACATAAAACTCTAGAAGCCAACAAATTTTGTCTATGTAGGATTTTTTATTACTCTATTCTATGAAAAACCTCTTCTGCATGAACTATTCCTTTTCATTCATCTCTTAAACAATTACTAGTACATCCAATGACCACTCTCTTAATCCATCCCAACATGTGAGATATTTGCATGGATGCTCATACAATTATTCAAAGAGACACATCTTAGTCTAATCCTGATAAAACAATTATAAGAAAATTTTCCTAGAATAATATTATATTCACAAGAACTGAAAAAATTAAGCATTGATGCCTGATGAATATCCTAAAGAACCTAAATATCCCTCTATATATTATTATCTATCTACAAATGATATGCGATGCTTAATTTGAACTAGGAACACATATCATTTTGTAATATAATCCAAAACCTTGATATAAACCTCATTTCAATATCATAAATAATAATATAGGGAACTTAATAAAGTCTCACATCCTCTCAGGTATACAAGTGACCGAGTTTCCCCACTTTTTTCGTTTCCTTTATGTTGATCAAATGATCCATTTTCAGAAGTCGATCAATGATCACACAGAATATATCTCATCTACAAGGATTCCGTGGAAAAAAATGATGATTTCTATGGATATATCATACCGGTTTTATACTATAATCGGAAAATGATGAAATATTTTAGAAGTTATCTTGCGTTCCACCTTAAATCTCTAACAAGAAAGGAATTGTGACACAAAAACTACAATAGACCACCTCATTCCAAACCACTAATACCAACTTCTAAAAATATGATACATTTTGGTAACCCTAAGGTGTATAGACCAACAAGACCGATTTTAACTATCTATCAATTCCATCCTCATAAATTTAGGAAAACCTAACCTACCTCAAAAAAACAAAGAAACTATGGGAGATTGAGATGACTCACCCAAGGTAACCCCACCATTTTGGATTATAGTAAATAACTAATAATCAGTGTCTAAAACATGATCAAACTAATCCTACTCATAAAATGTCATGCCAGACTTTATCGAAGAAAATAGTACAGTCGCATCAGCCTCTTCCACTACCAAACCTAACATAGTGAACAAACTCATCGTATACCACTCCACCATAGATTCCATTAATGATTTAGTTGGTACTTTCCTAATCAATGTATCCATAACCAAATTATTTTTCCTACAATAATAATGAATATCAAAATAAAATGTCTACTGATACTCAACATAGCATCTCTATCAGAAGTTCATATTCCTTTGATTAGAAAATATTAATCATAATAATTTTATTAGAGTATACAATAATTTTATCACCAAAGAGATTGTGATGCCATGTTTTAAGTTCATGCATAGTTACTTCCAACTCAAGAACAAGGGTAGGGTAATTTCTTTCATGAGGGTGAAAATTGCTGGAGGCATACGACGCCACATACTTTCTCATCATCAATAAACACCACAATATCAAACAATAAGCATCACAGAAAACATAATAACATAAACCCAGTTCTTTATGAATCAGAAATGCATCCTAAGTAAGCCTTACATTTAATTCTTCAAATGACCTATGATATTTTTAATTTCATTAAAAATTAACACGGTTTCTTGTCAAAGATACCATTGGGGATCTAATATATGTGAGGTATTAAATGATTAACCTATAATAACCAGAAAAACCCAATAAAATATTAATCTCTAACACATTTCTAGGATTCTCTCCGAATATTACAAACATTATATTTTCATGATATACTAAGATGCCTCTCTTAGATTTGGAATTCCTGATAAACATCACTTCCTTGATCAATAATTCAGTCTTAGAAAGTTAACGTAAAATAAATTCACCCTTCTGATTCCAAGGATGATATCTAAATGATATCAATGCTCCTCCTCTGGCATAGATTACACAAAAATATCATCCACAAACATGAACAAAAACTTTTCTAATAAGTAATAAATGAACCAATTTATTAATAAAATAAATATCAGAGGATCATTACTGAGACTAAATGGAATAACCAAATCTCAAAAATTCACATACCATCTCTTAAATGTTATCTTAGTTATACCATCTTGATCATTTCTAAACTGATGATATCCTAATCAGAAGTCAGTATTTGAAAACCAATTATCCACATTCCTTTGAACACGGAGAAAATCAATTCTTGGTTGGTGATATTTGTTCATAATGGTCATTTGATTTAGCTTTTTATAATTAATGAAAATTCTAAGGCACATATATGCCTTCTTATAAATGAGATAAGGTGAATCCCAAGGTGACATGATATAATAAATAAATCCATTGGCCTCAAGGTCCACAATATGGAATTATTTTTCATCAAATCTGTTGGTTCCATGTGAGAATATTTCATAGAAATTGAAATCTTTCCAAAGAGGGGGCTAATTGTAAAATTGAAATCTCTCTATAATGGTAACCCAAAAAATTCATCAGAAAATACATCAGGATATGCACACACTAAGGAAAGACGTGAGGGTGTCAGTTGAGTTTCAACCAAATCTTGGAATATCATTGATAACTGGAATGATATCACTCCTTTATAAGGAAAAATATTCCCCACTCACCCATATCTACAATCTCACTCACCCTAAAAGATATGAGTGACTCTATAAGCAGATAAACACTGAACCCAAAAATAATAACCATCAATCTTGGATGTAATAGTGATCATATAATCCATTCCAATAACCAAGTTGAATATATCATGGTCAAGAACTAAGAAATATCACACTTCTCTGAAGTTTCATATCATCACCTGAAATATATAAAATTTAAAATCATATATAGACCACTTTCCCAATGGTGTGGAAATATCCAATAAGAACATCACAAGATCAAATCACAATTCAGACATATGGACCAACACTGAATATATAAAATAATGAGTAAAACCTATATTAAAAAAAATACATTATCATAGAGGATGAATTAAACATTGTACCGTTAGTGTAGTTAGACCTGACTCAAATTCCTCTGATGAATACTCTACTCTTTAAAGATGTCTTTCTTTAGTTCCTCCCTTCAATTTATTTTCCACATGAACATTCCCATTAGCATGAGGGTATTTCCCACCAACCATGGAAGCATCATAATGATCTTTTGAACCCTTGGTTACAGATGATTCATGCTTACTAGCTTGGGAAATCCACCCCAAAACACCTAAGATATCCAGTTTGTCCACAACTATAAAAAGTATTGGGAGCCTCTACACATTTAGGCATAGTATAGGCCGGATCTCCACAATGATAGAAAACAACATACTACCATCCAGATGAAGCTACTGAAATTAATCTCAATGAAAATCAAGGAACCCTTGCATTTAATTTTCCATCCAGAAGACACACCCAAGAAAATATTTGCAAAAAACAATGTTCCACCTAGGTCAATTTTCTCTGCTATGTCCTGCTCATCCATAGCCTCCATTTCAACCACATCCAAAAATATCAAAAGGAATATCAGAATCATCATTGATTGAATATCATCAGTTAAACCAATCTCAATCCTTCTGTCCTTTAGGAAGTAATTTTTAATAATAGCACGTGATAGATTTCCTAACTCAACGACATAAGTAAAATACTCTAAAAAAATATGTTCCCATTTCTATAATGTAAATAATAGTTGGTCTTTACCACAAACAACATTTTAAGATAAAATTTTTTATTAAATTTTTTATTAAATGAATTGTAGGTAAAAGCCTATTACAATATTGCTTGCACATTAGATTCCCTCCATATCCTTCTTGGTCCCTCTAGAATGATCAATGAAAATCCTACCTTAGAGTCCTTAAGATTTTTCAAAAAAATAAAAATCATTTTAATATTCTCAACTCATTCCTAATATTCCTAGTTTCCATTATCGCTATGTATTATGTATTGATTCTACTTAATGAATTCTGGTCCATGATGCATAATCCATCCATGGTTCCTAACACTCACAAGACAAAAATTCTGAAAGGTTTAGATTATATCTTTTACAAAAAAAAGTTTTCACTGATGGATTCACTTGAAAAACTTTTATTGTATCATCCTATATAAGATTCAAAATATTATTATTTTCATTTTCTAATAAATACATGATAACAACCAAATATATTATGACAAACTCCCAAATCACAAGAACACATCGTGAATCCATATCAATTCCTTTAAAAAATAATTTAAACCAATCCTGGATTTTATGAATGAATGTAAACACATTATGGAGGATCAAGTCCCTTTAAATAATCCCAAAATCTAGGTTATTAAAATATCATCAAAAAATAATTCTCAATATTGGAAATATTCTTAGACCACCCATGGTAAATTGAGTTTAGACTAGGAAGTAAGCTCGCCAGGAACCCTACCTCATTTACTATCTAAATGTATAAAATCTACCTCATGTCCACCAAAGACCCTGAACAAAACCCAGGTAGTGTCAAAACACCTTATGTTAGGTATACCTCTGATATGATTCCTTAATGAACCAACCCAATATTAGTAGACATGTCATGAAATTATGTATTACACAAGGTGATCATCATCAAAATAACAAAACTTGTATCATGCATAAATTAAATAAGGAAAAAAAACTGAGTACATAGAATAATAAATAGAATATATCAATGAAAAAAAAACTTCAGGACCATATGAATAAATAAAAAAGTGATAATACGACAACTAAAAGACAAAAACGTCATGTGAAAATCATTCACTACCAAACTATCCATTCAAAAAAAGAATTGACTACCAAGAGAAGCTGGAGAACTACATGACACCCTTCCCTTAACCTGTGTCTAGAAAAACTACATCTAAAAACACACAAAGGAAAAGGACGGATATGATCAAAAATATCATTAGGATTTCACTAAAGAATAAAAAAATTATAATACCAAGAAAACTATTAGTTATAGTGTTAAATCAAAACTAATTTTTAAATCATTTCTAAATGGTAAAATATTTATAAATACAATGAACCCTATAGTTTTTTATAAATTACATTCATATTATCACAACATGAAATAAAAAAATGTTTATATAAGAATGAATTTTAGAATAAGAAAACACATAATGGGATAAACTATAATATAAACAAATGAGGAATCTAACCATGAAATAAACCATCTTGTGTAAACCCAAACATAAATGATAACTCACAAGATTGGTCTCTATCCTATTTGAATACACACTATACATAAGAAGAATCATAATATAAGAATAATTTGGATCCAATGTATATTTAGTCCCATAATAGTATATCAATATCAAATAACCTGTAGTGGAATTACACAAAATTATGTGACATATCCATTTCCCAACCCACCTAAGGTCCTCAATGTTCCATTATTTCCAAAACCCAATTTAAAACCATGATCACAATTTATGAATACATTTTTTATAGTTAATCATCTCCACTAACATGATTAAAACCAAATTTTTAATTAGAAACATCCATTAAGTAATTTCATCCACACATAGTGTGTCCAAAACCATTCTAATTAAAAATTCATTTAAAACCATAGATCTCATGAAAAAATACACCTTGATATGAAAATAAACCTTTTCATAACAAAAAACCCTGAAATTAAGAAAGAAAATAAACTTATTAAATAATTAAAAAATCTATATGTGCATATCTACCTCATGGATGGAGTTAAAATGCCAAAGATTTATATCTTGAAGAAAGAGGTTTAATCCAATCAAGAATGTATTCAAAGTCCTTGATATTCCTCTCTTTGGTGATAATGATTTGAGATATAATATTACAAGATGAGGGTTCATAGATGGTGTATGGGTATTTATAACTAGGAAGAAAAATGAATGACCAAGGTGCATCATTTTTTACCACATCTCATCTTTCCACACTGTGGTATAGTCTTCTCCCACCACTACACATGATGGGATGATATTGGAGGTAATATGATGCATGGTTCAGGACCATTTCTCAACCCTTCATTTGAAACCCACAAATGGGTTCTAGGAGGACATATCATATTTATCTATGGAGGAACCACAACACACATAGATACACCATGATGTAGTGGTATCATTGGTTTCTAAATCAAAAAAAAACTCCCTACTGGACTCCATTTCACAGCCTCTCTCAGCCACATTGTATGGATCACTTGAATAGTGGGGATATGTTAAAACCCCTAATACAGGGAAAAATTCCCCCCCCCCCCAAGTGGAACCTATATACACCCTCTAGGAATCCATTTCGTAGTTTTATATCATTCATGTTGCGTCTATGATTTCCATATCGTTGTATCTCCTATCCAGGGTGCATCCCGCTACACAAAAATAAAAATTCACTGTGAAATTTCTGGAAAAAAATCCAGAAGAGACCCAAATCAACACCCAAAAGAAGGATTATCAGAACCTGGGTTAGTAAATATGAAAAACTAGTTAGGCTGTGTGACATCATTGAGTAGATAAATTATATATAATGAAAGAAATTAATTAAATATATTTTTTTTCTTGAGGTACCATCTCAATTCTTGTTGGATTTCCTAGCCTAGGAAAATAGGATTTAAGGGTTTTCTTGGGAGATTTTTAGAGTCACTTTCTTGATCAGTTTATTATAATGATAATCAAGAAATATGGGACATATGAGTTAAGTTATATTAAGTATGGGAACATATATATTCTCAATTGTTCTTTTATTTTCATGGAGTTCCTCTAGTTTGATCCAACCTTAGGGGAGATGAGTTCTATGAGGCTCATCGGTTTGTATACTGGTTGAGGATAGAGATAAATTATAAGGATTGATTCTTCTATTTAAGAAGTTAATATACAATTTTCTTATGGTTGAGAAGGATATTAGGGAAGTTAATTAGGTATCGTTTGGATCAGGAGGATCTTATGGTAGTAAAAAATTGGAAGGTGAATGGTTCTTCCCAATATTGAGAATATTTAGGTGGCTAGGGGAAGATCATTCTATCTGCATATTCCATAGGCATCTTACTGATTGTTTGTTTCTAGTCTATCAAGAAGTGATATAATTGATTTCATTTTTCTTATGTGTATATGTAGTGTCACTCATGTAAAAAGAGATTAGTTGTCTTTAAATATTAATTTAATGGGGTTTTCATGTGGTATAGGTCATGGTTATGCTTCATCTCTAGAATCATAGGCCTGGGATAGTGAACCACAACAATGAATAAGCCATTTGTTACCCAAATGATCTGGTCATGGAAGATATTGTTTCTATCAGTGGTAATATTTTTGTAGAGATATTGTGTAGGGGAACATGATATCTTAGGGTAAGGGTTAATTTTTTGGTTCTGTGTATTTATATGAGGTTGAGCAGGTGGCAGTGGATCTCAATGAGGGTTATTATTTTAGGATAGGTAAAATGTTGTTTACCTATACCCTAGAATGTGTGTTTTTTGGTTCTAGTGCATCTCATTACATTATGTGTATTTATTTGGATTGAAATCAAGTTTTTCTTATTGAATTGTTTTCTAGAGTTGGATCTATAGATACCCATTGGGGAGAATATTAGGTCATATTAAAAGGTGCTAATCTGTTTTTATGTGTGTGGTTATTATCAACTATTTCATTTACATATCTTGCTGAATAATTTATTTTTTTTCTAGGTGAACACAAATACATGCATGTTGTACAGGATGAATGCATGCATATGATGCATGTGGTTTCCATGTCCACACTCAAATAGTTTTATCATTTATGAATCAAATTATTTGATTCATTATGTAATATGAATTATTTGAAGGATTTTAGTTAATTAAAATAAACATTTTGTAACATATAGGTTCCATGATACTGAATTTGATATGTTATAATTTTTTCCTAAACTCTTTATTCCATGAATATCACCAAGAAAGGATATATATAAGTGGTTGACATCTTATTCTATTGTGTGGATAATACTATCGAGGCATAGAAGAATCTTTGTAACATCATAAAAACTAGTTATCACCTTTAGTGAAGGAACTAGAATCCCTTTGGTTGTTTGAGAATCCTTACAATTTGATTGTGGACCAATTTTCATAGTATTCCCTCGAAGGTAGAGTAGTTTTATTCACTATTATCCAAGATCTTCTTCAAACCACATGTTTTAAATGATATTATAATAGGTCTATATAGAAATAAATATTACTTTGATTTATCTTATATAGGATTAAAATATATACTTTGTATAATTAACATGACAATTAATTGCCAGATAATTTTAACCGGGATTATCCTACGTAACATTAACATAGTTCACAATGACCTTGTGTGATATTAACATATAAAAATACATACGATAGGAACTTGTATAATTTATATATATATATAATTTTTTATGTTAATTCATATAATTGGTTTAGATGGGATAAGAACATAAGATTAATTTTCTATATAGGGACCTATTTAGGGTGAATTTGAGGACCTGTGGAAGGAAAATCCCAGTAATATATGAAATTAATATGGTGAAAGAGAATATAATGTGATATTAACTCTACACACATAGGTATTCATGGTATTAAATTTTATGTGAGGGTCATATATAATAATAACTAAGTGCACATTCCGGATTAAACATTACACTCACATATGATTAATCTTTCATAACAAGGGTCTTAATACTATTAACTTGAATATATTTTTACATGTGTTATGTATAGGGAATAAAAAATCTAGCATTGGAGGGACCTTAGTGAGAATTACCCTATTTTTAATTGGATTATTACATACTGGATTTTGTATAGGACCATGTTAGAATAAACTATTTATACCATAATATCTCACCAATATTGTATTGATGTTAAGATACTCTATTTTGGAGTGATAACACACATATCATATTTATGTATGATTTCATGTATCAAATGGAATGAAACCACTAAAATACAATTTATTGGGTTCTTAAGATATTTTACCACATAAGATAACTAGTAAAATTGTTGAGAAACTTTAAATAATTAACACCGTAAAATAATAACCAAAACCATAAAAAATATAAAATTTTAAAAATTGTGTACCTTTAACCACTGAGTTATTGTTTTAGCTATCATCATATAACATTATTGATTGATATGAATAAGAGTAATCCAAATGAACTCCCTACTATATAGTGTTTATATGGGTTGTGAAATCACTAATTGCACGTGCGAGACATTTCTCAGGCCATGAAATATTATTGTCTCAATGATGACGGAAGGAGGAAGAGTGAGATTTTAGGGATATGGATAATTAAAAGCGTCTTAATAAGAAACCAACCATAAAAAAGGTTTCATTTAAATATCCCTTAAGGAAACTCCTTGAGTGTTCATTTATTCCTTCATATGTTATGAAACATATATGAAAATGATGATTTTGGTTAAAAGTTTTATAACCCTCATCCAACTATGTTTGACCATCTGTTTTATTTAATGAAACATAAATGGAATATTTGTTGTAAGATATATGACCATTAAAATTATCACATTCTACTTCCATGCTAAGGCAGTTGACTATTATTATATAACAACCGCAATGATATCCCTGATATAAGGAATAAGATATTCCTCAATTTGTATACATTTCATAATCTATATAATATACAAAGAGTATAATACAATATGTCTTAATGAATGTGATTTAGGGAATGTCTCCAAAAATTCCCTCATAAACCTCATTTGGGGAATCTAATATGGGTAATTAATAATAGGTGTTTAAAATAGACCCATTTAATTTATATTAATGATATCATGAAGGTGTAGGACATTGAGAAGTTATTTAAGAATGATATTATAAAATTAATTTTGGTTCATTTAGTGATTATCTTTGGTAGGATCCCCTACTTTGCCTCCTTATTTTAAAAATCCCTTCAATACATCATGGGGTCACATGGGAAAATTGTCATGACATATTATACTTAAACCAATTGAGAAATTGAGAATAAAAATGAAAACATTGAGGATATAATTTTTGTTTCTGTAATAGATTTTGTTGGATTATATTATAAAAACTTATCATTGATTGAGTTTTATATAACAAAAACTAAAAATACATAATAAGGATGGATCCCTTTAAAAAATTATATGGTTCAGATTTTCTATATCTAATTTTCTAGGCTGTAATTAGAAAATATTCCTTAGCTTAACCAAGTACATTATAAGATATGATAGATAAAATTTATCTTATTCATAATTGGATGGTGACTGGTTAATGTTTCCAAATATCATATATAGATCATCCTTTATAACCAATGGAATTATAGATAGATAATATGGTATTCTCTATATTATCTTCCTAGGTTGATTAAATTTGAAAGGGAAAGAAGATATGTTATTTTCAAGGTTCTATATACATTCGTATATCATTGAAAATATTGGAAAGATCACACAGTGGATAAAAATAATTTATAAGATGATATCAATTCACAATGTTGTTCACATCTCTTGATGAATGAAATATCATTTTTATTTTTCTTATATTCTAATTTTTTACTAATTTCAGTTATATATTTTTCTTTTTTGGTATGAAATCCTTTTTGGATTCTTGACTATAAAAAGGATCTGTGGAAAATAAAATCAATTTCTCTAGTTCATATTCTATGATATCATGGTTTCAGCTCCCATGAGAGTTGGGATTTAGAATTAAATATGGGAGAGTAATAAACCCATATATTCTTTTCCAAAAACCATCATGATTAATATTTTTTCTGTAAAAAGTAGCATGGAAAAATGTAATTGTGACACTTGGGAAGTCACATTTTGGCATATAAATTTTTTATTTATTTTCTTCATCTTTTATCATTAAATTTCAATCATAAATTTTTTAAATTGTTAAAAAATATTTAAATGCATTGCCAGGGTTCACTATTAGCTCTACTATGTATATTAACTATGAAACTTGAATTTTTTATTCAAATAATGTATACATGGTTAGTGAATGTTAGTACTATTTATAAATAAAGACTATGAAAGTCTTTAAAAATAAACTATTTTTAAAAATACTACTTCAAATTAAAATTTTCCCATTTGACCTCTCATTGGTTTAGAAATTCTCTATATGTTAGCCCCCTAGGATTATCTTTTTCTATTTATTCACCCTTTTTTATTCTCTATTATAGACAGTGATTCTGAAATTTTAGTTAATATAAATCATATTCCATAATATCATTATTTCCTATTCTTTCAACTATATGATCTTAATTGGCTAGGGTGGGCTAGATATCCTTTTTACATGATTGTCAATTATCTTTCATTTGGGGGCTTCCAGTAAGATTGTATAGATCTCCCTTCATATATATTAGGGTAAGAAAATTGTATATTATTAATTAAATCCATTTTTATGATATGGTTTATAATATATCACATGTTAGTGTAGTTTGAATTTTAAGGGAATATTATTTTCTCTTTGGTAGATTGGAATGATTTTGAACCCTGATTTGGATTGGAATTTTGATATTTTCAAAATATAAATAATGTTATTAGATATGTTTTGAGGACCAATATGTGCCTGGGCTATTGTTTCAAGTCTTATGAGAATCAGGTTGACCTTTGGAGGTTTTGGGGGAACTCTGACCATGTTCTCTTAAATGGATCTCATGGTTTAGAGAAAATCATGAAGGTACCCTTACATGGGAGGAAATTATGTTTAATTTGTAATGTATAACGATGGTTGGTGTGGATAGTGCACGATTAAGGGTTAAATATTTGAGTTTTAGAGGAAACCATGCAGGCTCATTTTGGACCTGTGTTGTTTTACACGTTTTTTTATGTTTTAAGACAAACTATGTGAGATGTTATAGAAGTGTTTCATATAAATTTTTCATGGTTGGGACATGGTTAGTAAAATGTATGGTCAAACCATGTGAGAGTGGTATATATTGGAAGTGATCAGGGCATGATTTGTGTACAGTTTGGAAAATCATATCCCCAAACCTTGAAAAATACCTAGACTGTAAAAAAAGGTTTTTAGAAGATTTTACTTGAGGCATTTTAACGGGGGGATCCCCCTTTCATCTCCAATGTGTGTGCATATCCAGACTCACTCCCTACTATCTTTCCCCCTTATATCATCTTCTACTACATTGTATGTTTTTTTGTAATAAGAGGTATGTATTTAGTTATATTCATCTTCACTGGTCCTCCCCCTATTTACACTCAAATTTTGGGTGCCTCTATTTAGCGATTCGATTTTTATTCCACTCCATTATGGTGGAATCATTAAAGTTGGATTTAAATTTTATTTTACTTGTGAATAAGATGTCTGAAGACACCATAAAAAATTTATTTTTCATAATTTGACAAGGGGAATGTTTCCTAGTGATTTTATTTTGTTTTTCAAATGGCTTTGGGATAAAATTGGTCATTATTTTGATATATTTCTCTTCAAATAAATTACATTGATAGGTTTTTTACACACAAAATCGAGTCAAAAAGAACCAAAAAAACCTAGTCAGTAAATTTGTGACATGAATAGGAATAACCAAATTTTTATAAATAAATTTAAAAAGGATTTAGATAAAGGAAATATATTGATAAATAAGAACACAATTTTAAGTAGAGTTATTATATTATAAAAAAATACTTTTGACTCAAAATATGATCATTGTTTCTTTTTGTTAGAAAATTATATAATTCATTTCAAAAAAAATTAGAAAATGTTTTAAAAAATGAAATTCAATTTTTAAATAATTAGGTACATTTTATCTTAGAATTAAATTTTTAGAATTTTCTAAAAAGGAATATTTTTCAATGAATAGTTAAAAATACCGATATTTATTGAAAATTATCATTTTGTTTAAAGAATATAAAAAGACTCGTTTTCTTAAAATGATTTAAAATTTATATTGTATTATTTATAAAATTAATAATAAAATTTAGGTTATTTTAATTAAATTTCTATCAGATTTTGGTATTAAAACAATTTATATTTAAGAAATGTTTTTCTAGAAACTGTTTTTCATCGCGTTTTGCAGATTTAATTTTAAATTAAATTCTACCATTTATATGAATTTAATTTGATAAATTTTTCCATATTGTGAATAAAAATAATTAATATTAAATAATATCTTTGACATAATATTTAGTGATTATGAATAATAAAAGAGGTAAAAAAATCATTATTAAGGTAAAAGATAAAATGGATTTATCTGAGGGTTAAACCATGGGATAAGGATATGTTTTTTATTAAACCTATATAAATTATATATTATGGACTTATTTATACCTCATAATATACCAACTTATAATATATGTCCATTTGGAATCATATTTCATGAGTATGAAATTATTATATCTTAATATTTTACGAAATTCCATGTGTATCCTCTCCCCCGCTTATAAATAGGCACCCTTACGTTCACTTATTTACACAAATATGACAAATATAACTAAAAAACCCAATAATATTCACTTATATAATCCCATATATATTAATTATAGGTTCTTATCTTCCAAAAATACCATTTTAAGGGTACATAAGAAGGGATCTAAAGTAGTCCTACCGAAGAAGAGACAATCATTATACTTAACTTCATTAAATTTATTTCTTCCTATAACTCCTATAAATATTTGGTATTAATAATAAATTAATAATTAATTTATCCTAAATATAATAAAATTTTGTTATTATTATGGAACAAGGTTTATTCTCCCTCTTTTCCAGCAAATGTTAAGTGAAGGTATCACTCGAACATACTTGTGAACTTCTGCCACCACATAGCGATACAAATCATATTACATCACCATATATTATGGATGATTATTAAGATGTGTTGAATTTTTATATATGATATTTATTATGAAATTATTATTATATAATAATAATAACATATCTACTTTCTTACCTTCCCATCTATTATAAATTGATTACATTTCTCGTACTTATGTGTGGACTAGCACCTCTACGGAGCGATGTGATTCATTTTTCATTTTTTCATTAAATTGATATTAATAAGGATAAATATAATTTATATATATGTTATTAATTATATAATTATGGTTTGGTAATGATAAAATAATATCTATTTTTAATTTATTTTTTTCATTAAAAAATGAAAACAACATTCAAGCATACATGTGGCCTACTATCTCTATGTAAATTGTAAATCATTTTTACATATCTACCATTTTTATTTGAATCTATTTATATAAATATATATAAGATATTTTATTATATTTAAATCATGATAAACATTATTGATATTATTGAACCATGATCAATGTTCAAGGAGTAGAATTTCTGAACTGAAATTCTCATGAAAAACCAAATAGTTAACACCTAAAAACGATGGTTTTGATAAAAAAAATGTTAATAAATTGGTGTAAAATTTTTATAATTGGATAATATATGATATTTTAATTTTTTATAAGATTCCACTAAATGACTTTAATAAATTTAAAATTATTTAAATAAGGATATATCCCTTCAAAATAAATTAAAAGATGATGTACGGGTTTTATGCTAAAAAGTTTATTGGATGATATAATCTCAACACATCATCATCATATGTAATAATAATATAATTTTTTACCCTTTATTCAATGAAAATTAATTTATATTAATTTAAAATTTTAATAAATTTTAAATGTTCCCTTTAGAGCAATTATAAGAGGGAACATCCTCTTCACTATTCTTCAGACATCAAGAATAATTTAGTTCAACCAACACATACCCAAATACATTCCATATGTCCCTTAATATGATATAGAGGCATTGGTTTTTATTGTAAAGTAATCTATGGATGCATTTGGGTGTCATCCTAATGAGTTTTTCTGAAAAATAGGAGTCATTCTTTAACAGGTGTTTTTGTTTTATTTATTCTTCCCCCTCCTTAAAATCTAATTCAACAAAGATGATATAATAAAAGAAGTATCCACCGTATACTGAGATGTTATTTTATTAATGGAATAACCAATATCCATATCCTATTAAATAAAATTGGTAACGAAAGAGTTTTTCTTCTGTATATAGGACTACCACCTCATGAACCGATGCAATTTGTTTTCCATTTTTGCTTTTTATGACTATTTATGATGATGTGTTAAATGTATATATTTGATATTTATAACAAATTAATAATTGGAAAATTATTATCTTTAAATAACTTAATTTTTATTAATGATTTTTTTATTGAAATAAAGGTGTATTATATTATATTATATAGTATTATACACATAAAACACATAGACAAACCAAAAAACACTTTATTTAATTAATGAATATCATTAAGATATTATGTATTTAAACCTATAAAAATTATATATATTATAAGGGGACTAAAAAAACATCAATGGTAAAATATGGATCTCATTACAATATTACAATCATTACTCCCATAAACAACACTATATAAATAAAAAAAAATATTAGTAAACCAGTTATCAATTTAAAAAATTTAAATATTGAACCTTGAAGAAACTAAGGTTAATGAAGAATAAAGTAATTAAATTTTTTTTTAAATGATGTAATGTAAACATTTTAATAATAACCCCACCATTGTAATGGTAATATAGCCATTGAAATAGTAACCTGACTGTTGGGAATAGTAACCTAACCATTAGAATAGTAACCTGGCCAAAAAATAAACAAAATTTTATATTAATAATATTTTTGAAAAGTATTTTATGTTATTATAAGTATTATAATAACATAAATTAAATATAATGATGAAAAAACTCAAAGAAAATATAATCACATTTTTAATTAAATGTATTTTAATTTCTTTCATAAAAATCAGATTTTTTATATTAAAAAACAAATTAACTTTTTGATAAATTTATTGTTATAAAATTATTTTCATTTTTTACATGAGAATATTGAAATTTTCCATGGGTAATATTCTAGTAATTTTATAAAATACTTTAATTTTCAGTTGAATAGTAAAATTATAGTTTTTTACATAACTTGTGTATCGTGAATATATAGAACTTGATTCATGACAAAAAAATTACATTTATAAATGATTCATTAATATAAAATAAATATTTTTTCAAAACCTATGAATTACATTCCAAACCCCTCATGTGAAAAGTGTTCCCATTAAATGAAATTGTATTCTTTTTTCTACTTTATTTTTTATTAAATGATGGAAATTATTATCATAAATGGGTTTAAAACCCTAAAACTATTATAGTATACTTATATATTATATATATTTTCAAAAAAATCATTGTTAAAATTTTTAATTTTGTTATAGTATTTTATTTAATATTTTATTCTAAAAATACCCCTTCCCTCAAGTATAAATAATCTATATCCCTCCCTTTGGAAAGATACTCCTCCCACACTTACCAAAGACCAATATATACCAAGTCCTCTCTATTAATTCTTTAAAACCCTTAGGGATATTTTGGATTGAACCAACTCTATTCATTAAGGAATTATAGTTTCATACAATCGAAGCAACATGGACAAAATAGTATGTTTTTATCAACGCTTCTCTCAATTTTCTATTATCTCCTCTTTATTGCCAATTTATTTCAAAATTAAATCTTCTAAGATTAATTAGGTAGTATTTATCATTATATAAATGATTTTATCCTATTTTAAATATTATATTTTTGATGTATTTATATTTTATACCACTCATTCTCCTATATTGGAAAACCATCATGATATCGTTCGATTTGCCACCAACATGGATGTTCACAACATATTTTATATTACTAAACTTATGGATGGTTATAATAAATTATTTATCATATAAAATTTTATAAATATATTTAATTTAGGATTTTTTAATTAAAAATACATATGTATTAATTACCTTGAATAAAATAGTGAAATCAATGAAAAATGTGGTTTTTTAAGAAAACCATAATATAAAAATCCATTTCAAAAATGGAAATTAAGAAAAATAAAAAAAATGATTATAATTGATAAATAGTGAAAAAAATTAAAATAATTAACTTTATAATCAATTTTTTAATAAACCAATGTTTATTATGAAATATGATTAATAGTGGTGAAATAATGTGAGATTTATGGTAACAGGATTCTCAAACCCAACTCCTTTTCATGGGGTTATCAATATTTCTCATCATTCTTAGAATGGATATTACCATAAAAATCATTTATTATTATTTCACTATTATCCCATTTTCTTTTTAGGTATATTCCTGTTTTTCCAATTACAAAATTATATTTAATCCAAATACAAAAAATTTTCAAAATAAAGAATTTCTTCTCAAAACACATCTTTCACTCATCTTTACTTGTTTCTTATCTACTGAAGAATAATGATTATTAGGACAATATGTTTTACTCTATTAATTTGGAAACCCCAAATTTTATTCATGGAAGCTTGATTTAATAAATACTTATGAAATCTATTCCTTTTCCTGGGTTTTTCCATGACTATGATTGTTAGACGTTCTATAGGAATGCATGGTTATAAGAATTTATGATGTGATGGGTGGGCTAATAATTATATTCCCATCCAATTAGTTGGGTTATGGGATGTATTTCGTTAGATTATGTGCACTATGCATGAACATGATGCAAGATTTGATCATAAGAATGATGTTATGATTTATACCGATATGTTATGTGTCAACATAATGCTAGCTATGTTCACAAATATGTATGGAATTTGACCCCTGTGACAAGATATTTCAATTTTTCATATTCCACATTAATTTTCATTATAAAACTTTTCCCTCACAATTATTATTATGATCCCATTCTTATGATATGATGATGTTGATCATGCTCACCCATGTTCTATTGATTCATGTCCCTTATTCCTCCTGTTATTGGGAGTTTATCTCACCCCTTTCATTGATGTATATCCTCATGTGATAACATGTAATAAGGATAATGTATTATTTTATAATTAAAATAATATAGAATTAAATAAATTATTATGATTTATTATGTACATTTGATGTATGATACTAATTTTCGGAAGACACAAAACCTTTGGATCCTGGATTTGTAACACTAGTAAGTTCCTTTTCATAAAAATGCTGTAAAAATCATATAAAAATGTTGGGTGTCCATAGTTGGAATCAGATCATAGTATAGTTAATTTATGAATTGGGATTAGAAAATTCTAAAAAAATCATATGAATATGTCTATGTATAAGTAAACATCCTAGAATAATCATTTTATAAGAAGGATAAACATATTGATGCCATAAGATTTACAGTTAGAATTAGATTCCTTATAAGAATAAATTATATGTTCATGCCCTTTTGACCAACTTTTTGTTAAAACATTTTCTATGTTATAAAATATTTGCAACTAAAAGAAACCATACTAGTAACCTATGTATGGGAAAATTAAAAGATTATATGAAGGTTAAAAACATTTTGGTCTAAGGATATGAAAAAAACTGAACCATGTGTAATGACCGCCTTCACCAAAGAAGGAACAACTGTCCATTTAGTCCTTAATAAGGTAAAGACCACGGACATTTAGTATATCTTCTAATCCACTTATCTTTGAATAGTGGGATAACTCATTAGATAAGATATTCCTTTATTCTCTACTGTTATGAGAAGGATAAGGTGTCTCTAGCCATATATCATTTTGAAGGATAATATGATCAATATTGGTTGTTGATAAAGAAAACCAAGATGATGTTTGAAATGGAATATATGTAGTGGTTAGAATTTTAAAAAAAATTCTTAGTAAGTATTTCCATAAAACACATTGAAAAAATATGGGGAAAGGATTCTTATAGCTAAATAAAATAAATTTGAATCTATCACAGGTTATGATTAAAACATCACAAGGCCTTCAAGAAATGACCCATTTTTATTATCAATCGCATCAAAATAGATAGATTTTTAGTGGTTCAATTCCACACATTTTAAAGGATCTAGCCTTATAATTCTTTGGGAGTTATGATGATATAGTATTATCTTCTCTCAAAGCAGAAACGTAGTTTGGGTAATGGTCACATGGTTATAGAGATAACAAGAGAATAATGGGGTTTCTTGTTGGGGGGTTAAATAAAAAAGGAGGGAAGAGGATCCAAGAACCCATATGTTAAAAATATGCTAAGAATCGTCATGTTAATTTCCTCAAAGGTGTTAGTAAATTCTTCAAGTGCAATATAGATTGGAACAAATATGATGAATGTCAAAGACACCTGAATAATCCTTCCAAAATGATAGAGTAAATTAATCCACGTCATTATGCACTATCCATTATTCAATGCTTCAACTATAGGGAGAAGGGAACTATTCATGTAAGAACACTAAAACATGGGTCTTTGAGGTCAATTGTCATCAGAAAATACCAATTTCAATGGAGAGAGGGAAATCTTACACAATCACTACTTCTAAAGTGGATCATGAAAATGAAGTCGTACAAGGAACAATTCAAATTCAATATTGAATGTGAAAATGTTTTATTTGATTTTTCCTATATGCATTCCATTATATATTTTATATTTTCTAGAACTGTTGAATTGAATCCTTGATATATTAAAGTAGATATATCTATAAAAATAAAAAGTATTGTAACTATTACAACACTAGTGATAGACTCTTCCCCTATTACAGTCTATGGAATAATTCTTCTGGTGAATCTTATAATTTTCCCCTGGTGGAATTTGATGTCACAATATGCATAGATTGTCTCTCGTTATATAGAGAACCCATCAACAGTCAAGAAAGTTAAATCCCTACATATATTCTGAACCATACCATTCTCTTATTTAATCAGAAGGAAGATAATAAATATCCCTTGACGAATACCTCAAGGGTGTGGGTGGCCATTCCCTATAGATAAACATACCATTCCCAAATTGTTGAGCCATTTTAAAGTATAAATATTTAGTATATTCCTATTAATATTCAACATAATAATGTATTTCCCAATGATTTTCCTAGATATCAACTTGATAATGAGGTATAGTTCTCATTAGATATTATAAATGGATCAAATCCTATCAAAAAATTCCCCTATAGGATGTACCTAATCGAAATGGAGGAGCTAAAAAAGTAAAACCAAGAGAACTGAGACAAATGGTTCATACAAACAAGTGTATCACCTTGAGGTGAATTGGTGCTCATTATTACGAAAACTTCTTTGTCAATGTGGTTATGTATAGATTACGAGAACCTCAACATGATCACCAAAAAAAATTATCCCCTTACAAGGATTGATGAATTGTGTGATCAACTATGTGGAGATTAATATATCTCATAGGTGGATCTCCATTACGGATATCATCTGTAAAAGGTGAAGAAGGAGTAAATTCAATAGAATAATTTATATAAATGGTATTTACAGTATGTTTTCTTATGTATTAAATGTGGACTAAATAATTCCATTGTAATATTAATGGAGTTGATGAATATAGCCTTTATATACTACCTCGACAAAATTTATGGTTTTATTTATCAATGATAATCTCATTTACACAATGATAATGGAATGATATGTGGATCATCTAAATATTGTTTTAGAGACTTTAAGGGGGGGATAAAATATACTCTATGATAATAAAATATTAATTTTGGATGCATAATGTCACATTTATGGGGAACACAATCATAAGAGAGGGTATTTATTTGGACCCTTTAAAGATAATGGTAATTGACAAATGGACCAGACCCACTAGTGTTATGAAAATCCATAGTTTTCTTGGCTTAATAGGGTACTTATGTCATTGTTGGGAAATTTCTCATGATTTTCTATCCCACTACCTACGTCAACAACAAAATGGTTAAACTATATCTAGAATGATGCATGCGAGGAAAACATTAAGGAACTCAAGAAGTGGAAAATCACATCACCTGTACTCACACTACTATCAAGTGGAGATGGTATTTTGATATATAGTGATGCTTAAAAGAAAATATTAGGTTGTCTACTCATACTGAGTTACATATTAATATCATACTCCTCATGAAAACTGAATCTCCCTGATAAAAAACTCATGACACAGGATTTGGAATTCGAAACATTGATCTTTACATTGACGATTTGGTGGATCTACCCCTATGGTGAGAACAGTGACAGATACACCAATCATTAGAGTCTAAAGTATATATTTATAAAAAATAGATCATAATTTTTCAATGATTTTGTTAGATCTAATCATGTACTACAAATTCTATATTCACTGACATCTAGGAAAGGAAAACTACGTAGCTACTTATCTTAATAGAGAAAAAAATGACACTCTATCCCTGATGAAAATTGAGAAAGATCATATATTCATGTATATTAAAAGGTCGGATCTAGAAATCATAATATCGAGGATGGTGTCCTACATTGTCCAAATAATTTCCAAACCATATATCAAAGATAATATAAAGGAGGCACAAGGGGATGATCTAGAGAATCAAAAAATGATGAAAGAAGTAAAGAAATGGAATCTTTATGAATTCCACATTGATGTAGTTGAGTCATTCGGTTTAGAACTATTATTTGTATTCATTAATGACCTAAAATAAAGGAAGAGATATTGATAATGAGCATAGATCATTTTTCTCTATCCTTTATAGAAGTACAATGATGTACCATGTTCTTTGAGAACACCTCTTGTGGGAAACATGAATATAGAGATTACTAAGTTAACTCAAAAAGCTCGATATGTCAAAAAGTTAAAGCATAGTGATTGAACTCCAAGTGAATGAGGAAACCATTTTCTATACCAATTTTGAAGTTAGAGAACCTCACCATATAAATTTTCACTTATCTCATGAATATATCCAATAGGAAACAATACGATATGGGTTTTAGTGGACCGAATCACCAATACTACCCATTTCATTGCTGTTCGGGATGATTTTTCACTAGAATAAAATTCTGTGATATATGTAATGTAAGTGGTAAGGTTGAATGTTTCACTAATTTTGGACAACTCTAATCATGATCCAAGGTTCACCTAAAAATTTTAGGAATGTCTGCAACATGCTCTGAATACATTATTTAATTTCAGTAAAACATATCCAACCTAAACATATGGTCAATATGAATGGACTATTTGGAAGCACAAGGACATGTTAAGATCCTAATCAATATAATTTAAAGGGTTATGGGATCAAAATCTCACATTATTTGAGTTCTAATACAACAACACCTTCCAATAAAGTATTCAAGTGGATCCATGTGAATTCTTATCTAGGAAGTGACTTTGAACTCCTACATGTTGGGATGATGTTTTTGAATAGAAACTACCTATACCTGAAATTAGGAAAGTGGTGATAGATAATTATTATTCCATCCAATAGCATATAAATATTCTCAATGTTAGAAAAAGTGTTATGCTAACAAATGTAGATGTAACTTGGAGTTTGAAGTTGGAGACAACTGTTTCCTCTATATATCACTTTGAAATTGAGTCATGTAGTTTAGAAGGAATGTAAACCTTAAACCTAGGTACATTTCCCTCTTTGAGATTCTTCATTTTATATAATTAGTGACATATCATCTTGAATATCCATAAAATACTTCCCATGTTCATGATTTGTTCCATGTATCTCTCTTAGGGAAGTAGATACCTGATCTCTCACATGCTCTAAATCTAGAGGTGGTGAAAGTGAAGAATAAACTATTGTTTGAGTTGTAGCTGGTAAATGTCTAGGATCATAGAGACATAGTTCTATAAAACAAGATAATTTATCTTTTAAATGTACTGTGGGAAAACCATATATATGAGTAGGTGATGTATGAACCAGAGGAAACAATGTAACAAATTTAACCAAACCTTTTCCCAACTTAGAATATGAGTTGTATTTTCAATGATGAAATTTACAAATGGGGAAGGAATTTAACAACACATATCTTTTAAAAGGTATTTTTTTATTGAAATCAACGTGTACTATATTATATTATAAAGTATTATACACATACAACACATAGAGAACCCAAAAAAACATTATTTCATTATTTTTGAAATTATATTATTTAGCAATTAATCCTATTAAATTTCCAAATATTACAAGGGGACACAAAATATATAATATAAAAAGTATAATTGGACAATATGGATAGCCCCAATATAATAAAATCATTAGTCCCATGAACAATACTATAGAAATGAAATAAAAATATTGGTAAAGCAATTGATATTTTAGAAACTTAAAATATAAATCATTAATAAAAAATGAGGTGAATAACGAATGAAAGAATTATTTTGTATTTATAAGAATTATTGTGACTGTTGTAATAGTAACTTGACATTTAGAATAGTAAAATTACCATTGGGAATAGTAACGTGAGCATTGTGAACAATATCTTGATTATTGTAAAAGCACCCTAACTTCAAAATAATAAAATATAATACAAATAATATTCATATTGTGTAATTTATGTAAATATAAATATTATAATACATAAAATAAATATGATAATTAATAAATTCATAGAAAATATAAGAACATTTTAACAAAACTGAATTTAAATGTATTCCAAAAACCCATAAATTGTATATTAAATATTAAAATTACCTATTTTAAAAAATTATTTTTAAAAAATTAATGCCATTTTCGAAATCTTCACATATAAATTTTCTAAGGGTAATTTTTTTAAATTTTTTAAAACACTTCAGTATTCATGTGAATATAAAAAATATAGTTTCTTCTATAACTGGTGTATCGTGAATTGCATCATTCACGATGTGACACATAAATAATAATTTATACAACATTATTTTTAATAAAAAATATTTAATTTTATAAACTATTCATTTAAATAAAACAAAGATGTATTCCAAAGATAAAAAATTACATTTCAAATCCTAAAGTCAAAAGTGTTCCATTAAAATAATAATTTTTATTTTTTCCAAATTATTTTTTAATAAACTATTTGAAATCAATTTATAAATCGTTATAGAGAACTAAAATATTTCTACTATATTTATAAATATAATATATTATCAAAATTCACTATCAAATGTTGCACCTTTGATATTGTATTTTATTTCATATTTTATTCTAAAATTACCCCTATCCTCAAGTATAAATAACCCCTCCCCCACTTTTGAAAACCACTCCTCTATAACATACCAAAGACCAATATCTTCCGACTTCCTCTCAATTAATCACTTATAAACCATAGGTTTTTTTGAGTAAAAAATCCATTCATCAAGGAAGTCTAGTGTCTTACAACAGAAGCAATGCCTACAAATAGTATTTTTTTATCAAATATTATCTCGTTTTCCTCCTCTATTCTATTTTTTCCAAATTTATTTCAAAACCAAATATTTTATGATTAATTAGATAGTACGTTAACATTATATTAATCATTGTATACAACTATAAAAATTATATTTTTGAAGTATTTATATTATCTACCTCTCTTTCTCTGGATTCATATAACCTTCCAAATAATGGTTAGTTAATCGACAATGATGTTATTTATAACTTATTTTATATCACCACCCATTTGGATGGTTATAATAAATTATTTATTATTTATAAATGTATAATTATTTACATATAATTATTATGGAATTAATAGTACATATGTATTAATTAAAATGAACAAAATTGAAAAATCAAATAAAAGTGAAATTTTTTAAGGAAAAATTGATATAAAAATGGTTTAATTTTGAAAATATAAATTATGGAACATAATACAATGATTATAATTTTTAAATAGTGACAAAATTATAATAATTCACTTATTTTAGAAAAGTTTAATAATTTTTTTGTTATTCATTCAGTGTAAAAGTGTTGAAATAAAGTGTGATTTAGGGTAAGGGGATTCGCAAACCCAACTCATTTCCTTTCAGTTATCCATATTTCTCGCCATTTTTAGTATGAATATACCCAATATTACCTAAAATATCCTTTATTTATTATTCCTTTTTTTGATATACATGTTTTCCATCTTTCAAAAATGGGTTTTAGAAAAATACAATTATTTTTCAAAAAAAAAAATTTCATTACAAATATAATAATTGACACATATTTATTTGTTTCATATTTACTCAATAATGATGATTTTATTCCAAATATGTTTTCCCTTATTCATTTATTAGGCCCAAATTTTATTCATGAATGTATGCTTTATGAAATCATTATAGAACTCCTTCGTTTTCATGGGTTATTACATGACTATGATTTTAATACATTCCATGTGGAATGGAATTATTATGATTATTTATGATGTGATGAGAGGCCCTGGAATTATATATCCTTTTACTGGATTTGGAAACATGATGTATCTCAGGAGATTAATTACCCTATGCATAAACATGTTGCTAGCTCTACTCCTAATCATAATGTCATAATTTATACACCTATGTCATGCATGAAATTGATACTAGATTTATTCAAAACCATGTGTGGTATTTGAATACTATGAAAATATGTTTCATTGGTATTCATATGTCTCATTCAATGTTATTATCCAATATTTCCCTCAGCATATTGATGGTGATCCTATGCATATTATATGATGATGTTATTTATTCTCATCCATGTACTATTGATTCATATCCTGTATTCCTCCTCTTACTGGGATTTTTTCTCACCCATTTCATTGATGTATATCCTCAGGTTATTAAATTTAAAAAAGGATAAAATTATCTTTTATATGGAAAAAATGACATATTTAAATAAATTTTTATCATTTATTTTGTACAAGTGCTTTTTGGGCCTAATTTTTTCAAAACACTAATCATTTGGATCGTGGATTTGTAACACAATTATATTTCTCATATTAAAAATTATTTAATATTCATGTAATAAAATTTAATGTCTCTATATATATCAAATATTTTCTTACATTTCAATTCATTTAACGACGATATTGTCATTCGTCGGTATGTTTGAGTTACCACTGCCACGAAGCGATGTGAATATATTTTAATTACCATGTCATATATATTGTATATATATTTTTAATAAAATAAAGAAAGTTATATTTATGATATAATTATAATTCTACAAATATAAAATAACACTTAAATTCATTCCATAAAGAACATTAAAATTGAAAATCATACTCATGTGAACGTATGGCCTACTGCCTCCATGATTGTAACAAAGTTTATATTTTACAGCCATCTCTAGTTAATGGTTTTAAAAGTATTATCAATTTAGAAAAATGAAAATTTTATCATGATTATTAATATATATATGGTGGAAAAATGACCTCATTTACCATATTCATCCTATCAAAGTCATTATGGGCATATGAACAAAATATATTCAAAACATCCTACGTGAAATTTATTGACTAAGAAAATAAATATAACATAGTATTAAATAAAATTAAATTAATAATTAACATGAAAAAAAATCTTATGAAATTAAATAAATAACTTATGTTTATTTTTTAGGAAGATAAGGAACATATAAGATGTGTCAAGCTTTATGTGTTTTATTGCATTTTTTTATTTGGGTTATATTTCCCATTCATTTATTAAACTAATTTCATGATTATGTTTGAAATTTAATATATTTTTTTATTTTTCAATTAATAAAATATTTATATTTGTAAGACATAACCACTTCTCGGATAAATTATCACTGTAATTTTATGATCATTGTAAGTATTATTCATCTCAGGTTTTCCTCTTTGGGACATATTTTATGTTATAAATATATATTCTATTATAAGGTGTATTTTCTACCCATTTCATATGATATATCATTTTTAACTTTATATTCATGGTATTTATAAATTTAATTAAATTTATATCATTCATGTTGATTACAATTCAAAAGATTCAAAAATTGTAAGGGTATCACAATAATATCATTATCTGAGATTATTTATGATTAAATTTCCATTGGTGGAATAATAGAATATTCCTAACAGAATCCTAATATATTTTATTCTCTACTGTTTATTTTTTAAAATTATAATTCAATCTTTTATTTTAATATTTTATGTACTCAGAAGATCAAAATAATGTTTTTATGAAAAATGGAATTTATTTTATCTATAGTCGGGAATCTTTTTCTTCTATGTTCTTGTTATCTAAAAGTGTTTCCAATAATATTTTTAACATTAATATTTTATTTTTATGGTATTTTTTTCCTATTATTTTCTTTTTTACAAAAAAACATAATGGAATCTTTCTATCATTTTTCAAACAAGGTACTAATTAGCTTTTTACTAAAATTGTGTTAGGAATATATGTTGTAATGTTCTCTACATAAAAAACATTTTGTTTTCATGATAAGTCAATGATTTTAAGCTTCCATTAATATTTTCCATGTAAATTTTCAAATAAAATATTTTTTCTAATAATCGAGTTTTTTAAAAGTGAATGTTAATGTGAAAAGATAATTTTCCTCAATGAATGTTTTTGGTGTATTTAAACCAATATTTTAAACTATCATGGTATACGGCCACAAATATATGTTTGAAATGTATGCAATTATGTATTCCAAAATTATGAAATAATTTATTGATCTCTATAAAATTATTTTAAAAAATATCCATAGATAATTTTCAATCTCATGTCATTATTTATATAGAATCACTTGATATTCATTTACTCCAACCAAATTATTATTCATGTTCAAGTTATTTATCAAGGGGTGTGTTTTATGAATTATTTACCTTACTATTTTATTATTCCTTAGTTACTAATGATATATTCCACTATACATAACCCTTGCTGCGAATCTAAGAACACCTTTTTTTTCCTTTCCCTTGGATATGAAGAATAAATATTTGAATTAGTTAAAGGATGTATAATATTTACATTCACAATGTTTTTAAGATTATATTTCCAAATATAATTTGAAATTAAATTATGTATCTAGTTACCATTACTACTAAACTATTCTTCCTTAAGTATGTTATTCCATGTATTTTATACTAATGTAATAAACTATACATCGAATATGGGCTACTAGAGTAAGAGTTTTTGCAACCTATCCATAAGGGGGCATGTATTTTCATCAAATATATTACAAAATATATTTATCTACTTATAAAATAATCTAAACTCATACACACAATGGGTAAACACTTTTATATATATATCAACACCACATCTCCACTATCATAATAATGTATCCTAATATGTTGATGTGGAGTACTTAATAAGGCCAACCATATTTATTTTCTCATGATATAAAAGGATTTTAAGATAAAAGTTTCATTAATTTGAGTCCTTAGAAAAATGAAATCAAATTATATGAATCTATATAATGTAACATAAGTATGAAACCATAACCAAAATCTGATTTATAAATGTTTACACTCAATTAAAACATATTGAAATATGGTTATTAGGAATATAATAACCAATAAAAAGAAATTAAATTCCACGTAATATATTATCACTAGTATTTTATGATAGTCTACAGAAAACTTAATTCTTATAAGTATGATAAGTTCGGCAATAATATCCCCAAAAAAATGAATCAACAACTTAATAACCAACTAAAATTTGACAGGGAAAAGAATTGTGCATCTTAAAAACCGTCACCATCAATTTCATATCCATGTAATACACAGAACAAATGGTTTATACCAAAATTAGGAGGTAGGAAGAGATATTTAAAAGGCTAATATTTAATATATCTGGAATATAAACCTTATCTAACATTGACCAAGATATTTCTAAAGTGATAACATTATCCAAAGTATTTTTAGAAAAAAGTTTATTATAAATATTAATCATCAATGTAAAATCATCACTAAACATCATGATAAATTCTTAACCATGGATATAACAAAAATCAAATATTTATTTTAGTAAACAAGAAACCCTGATGGATTTATAACCAAACCCATGAATATACATTCACAATTTAGGTTAATTGAAGGATTTATTTGATGTATGGTAAGAAATAAAAAAATAAAAAAATACCATAAAATCATATATAGATCTACATTTTCAAAAATAACCATAATAAACAAACATTTTACATGATTTTAACAAGAAATAAGAAGAATAAACAATTAAACAGAACAAAATCCTCCTACATAATCCCAAAAATCCTTTCAAAAAATCTCTAATGAAATATCAATATAAATGTTTTAATTGTAAATTCATGGAAAAAATTAAAATATTTCTTAAGGTTTTAATATATGTTTAATTAAAATAATATTATTAACATAATATGAGAAATAAATTATTGAACCACTACTAGAATATAATTTTCATGAAAATGTATTTTTGTTTTTGAATTTCGGCATCAAACTAAAAAATATTCCCACTAACTTTCCTGAAAATTTTCAATTGATAAAATCAAAAACAAATCTTTCTAATGAATATTTTTATTATTAATTAATATTCATGAATATATATATATATACATATATATATATATTAATTAATTTAAGGATATGATATTTATATTTTGTAATTTATGAAATGGGGGCAGAATGTTAAATTCGAAATGGTCTATATTTAATACCCCCAAGATTAATAAACATAAGAATATTAATTTAATTAATCATAAAATTTCAATGTATATTTTTAAAAATTTTCTAATATTAAATTTATATAATTAATTTAAAGAATAGTTATTTCTATTAAATTACCAAATATAAGAGATAAACAATATAAATTTATTTCTAATTCACTACGCATCTGAACATATTAAATCATTATATTATTGATTAATTCATTTAAAAATTAAAAAATATGTTTTTATATAATTTTTTAACAATAGATAATGGATATATGAATAAAAATGGATGGTGTAATAGGAAAATATTATATATATATATAATGAAAAAAATATCGAAATATTAATTTATTCTAATTAAAAATATTTTAATATTTTAACACGACAAATCAAATATATGTCTTTAAATACACTATAAATAAATATTTTTACAAAAATTTTACTTGAGAAGTGAAGGTTTTATTCAATTAAATATTAACTACACATAAAATGGAAAAATATATCATTCAATTCAATTAATTTAAATTTACAATTTTAAAGACAATAAGTATATAAATAGATATAAATGAAACATTGTAATCTAACTATAAGAATATATCCTAATTGATATCAATTGAAATAATGGTATTTTTAGAAAAATTAATATCAAGATAGAATTTGAATTCCATAAAAAATAATGAATGGATATAGGGATTAATGATTTCATACATTGTTTAGACATTTATAATTGGTTAATGAATTCATTTTATTATATGGATTTAAATGTAAATGAAATAAATTCCGTAAAATTCCTCTAACACTAATTCAATCTAGAAATAAAACAATAAAATTAAATAAAATGAGGATTTTCCTATATTTCATCTCTATGAATGAAGTTTTATAAATAGATTTTAAATTGGAGCCCAGATAAATAAATTGATGAGACAAGAGAGAATTATGAGAGAGAGAGAGAGACAGGAGTGTGTAAATTGGGGATGGATAGGGGCTAAAATCTTCCTTCATCATACATAAGAGTTTTTAATGGACCACCATCCCACAATATATTCTTGAAAAGCTGCATTTATAGGATATACTGAACTAGAAAAAAATGTCCAGCATTTTATGTATTCTTACATAGACAAGGTAAAAAAATTATATAGACATTAGCATACTAGAATAACCATATGTTGGATGCCATGCTAACCAATAATATAACACACAAAAAGATATATATATATATATATTATTAATATGAGAGATATGAAAAAATTACCATTTATATGATAACTATTATATTTTTACTATTTATTTTTCCTTTATTATAATTTTGTATATTTTATTGAAATTTTTTAATCATATTTATGAATTTGGGTTGACCCACAAACTAATTTGGTTAAATTATAAATTGAATTGGAATGAATATTTTGTTCCTCCATCAAATGAAGGCTTAAAAGTGCTAGTCATTTTAATCCCAATCTATACAGGTAGGGCGTTCTCTACCCAAGTCGAACCCATTAACCACCTCTTATCACATTACCCCAATTACATCATATTTTTTTATCCATATGAGACTTTATTTTAATTTATGTCATCTTGGGGAATACCACTACATCCCCCTAACTACACAATATATATATTATTATTATATATTGATAAAAATAACTTTAATATAGTAGTTATATTTCTTATAAAATATAATCATCATAAATGAATATATATATATGTGTGTGTGTGTTTGTTTCAATATAAAATGAATAATAATAATTTATGATCTTATATGTTATTTATGAAATAATAAATCAAAAAAATCAAATAAATTAATAGATAAACTGAAAACAATTATCATTTATTTGATAACTTGAATAATTAATCTATGATAAATAAATAATCAACTACCTCATGAAATTTTCAGCATTCAATTATTAATGAATTGTTAAAACAATTACAGTTTTATAATTTCACAATACATTATAATCACCAAATTAGATTTAAATAAAATTTTTAATTTAATTATATTAACAAAATATTACTTAAAACCCAACTATTAGAAATATCATAAAACTCATCCCTAGGGTAAAAAAATATTTTAAAATCAATGATGAAATTTCTTCTAATCATATATTATTTAATAGATGAAGATGTCCATTTTATTCCCCATATATAATCGTCAAAATATAAATTTTCTTTGAAATTTTCTTTAAAAAAATCGTGGATATTTACACGTAATGAGGCAACATTTTATAATTTGGATTTATCATCTAGTTTTGGTGGAACAATTATCTCTGGATATTTTAAAGGTACATGGTATATGATTCTTATATCGATTATTGATTCATCATTTGGTAGGTGATCTTGATCTTATCTAGGATTTTAATTGAATACTGATTGTATATTATGTTTATTTTATCATGGATTTATTTTTTATGTGGATGAACTACATGAAAATGATAATTAATTAAAAATAATAATTAGACAAATTATTGAAATTTAATTTAGTACATTACATTTGATTTATTATTAGAAATTAATTTTTAATAATTAGACAGTAAGGGTGTGTTCTGATAAAAAAATATTTATAATTAATTAATATTATTTATTGATAAAGGACATTTGATGATGATTTTATATAATAACTATTATTCATTAAATAATAAAAATCATTGATAATGATTTCATTATTTATTTTTGACTAATGTAAAACCATTAGTGATTTTAAATACTATTTTAAGGTTTAAAAAGGAAAGAATATTTAGGAGATTGATAATTTCAATGAAACATTTTTCATTGTGTGCAAGAAATTAATTATAAATATACCATTTGTGTTCATAAACCATTTTTGGATCGTAATGATGTGATGTGAATTTTTTAAAATTTAAAAACAAATTGGGATTTTAAACTGGGGAAGTTGAATATGTCATCAAGAAAATATTTGAATTGTATTTTGAAAGTAAATTTATTTCATGATTTTAATGTGTAATTAGAATATATTTAAAAATTCATGGGGTAATTAAAGACATGTTTTCCTAATTTTATTTTTGAGTTCACCATCAGAAATAAACTGAGAAAGTGATCATTTTTTGTCGTATTGTACTAAATTATTTTTAAGGGAGAAATTGGTATATGAGGGATGATAATATTTATGAGTTTTCAATGTATGATGTGCTAAAAATTGATTTTATGAGGTTTTAAAATAATGATATTTTTATGTAATTTTACAAAGAATGGGAATTTTGTAGTTTTGTAAGAAAATATTCTAATTAGGTTATAATATCACCGTGTGTTTGATAATGATGTAGTAAACATCATGTGTTATGATAAAATAACATTGAACCTTTTATTTAGACAAGCCTTATGATAGGATATGAAGAGATATGCAATGGGTTTGACTATATCATGATTTCATCCATATAGAGATAGTCCATTTTTTGGATATTCCATGAGTTTGGAAACTCTTAGATGTTCCATGTGTTTAAATTTTAATGGTTTATTCCATGTTTTTTGAATGTGATGAGTTTTCCCAATTTTTTAGAGATATTTAATGTTTTAATAAAATCATATCTTTGACCATTGTACTAATTATTTCAACGATATGGTAAGCTCATGTGTTTAGCCATGATTTTAATTATATTATATATTGGGATATAATATATTCTATATAAAATCATATTTTTGACAACATTGGCTAAAGATGGGATTTTAAAGTTTCATAGTGTCATGGTTAGGACATGATAATGTTTCAACAGTGTTGATTATTTATATAAAATTACTTGCATTACATTTCATAATAACTATATGATCATTTTATGCTTTGGAGTATATGTTATATATCATGTGTCATCCTACTGAGATGTAATCCCCAAACATAATATGTTCACATATCATGAATTTATATTCTTAACTCATGTAAATTAAGGTTTTTGAAATGTCCCGATATAGTTGTCCAATGGGGATTGGAACTATTATGTTAGTGTCTATATGAGTTTTGGCCTAATTTATAGGGGATGATTTTATATATCTATTTTTTATTTTTAATGTATTACATTGAGATACATATACACATATTACGACATATTAACTATTTTGGTTATATTGCGTATTGGGAATTATTAGGTTCTATTCAAGATATATATTAATGTTATTTAGTACTAGTTACCATTATAGTTTTCTATTTTTATGATTAATTTTTACTTTGATATTATGATTCAATAGAAGGAAAATCATAACCCAATTAATAATACATACACTTTTCATTGGTCATGATACAATGGTGATCAGGTAGCGCACATGAGGTAAGGTGTCATTTTTTCTTACCGATAAGGATATGTTGGTGTGGGATATTAAAAATATATATCATATAATTCATTCTTGTAGAAAATTTTCATAATTGGTAAAATGGTCAAAACTATTCTATAGTTTGATGATTGTGTGTTAAAAATATGTGTGAGTTAATTTTTTTCACAAATATTATTCAATTATAGGCCTCTATAGAATTATATGATTGAGTTGATTGATTTGAAAGATTTATGATATAGTGATTTCTATATAAATAATATTTTAGGGTTATCTAAATTTAATTGTATAAAGAGTGATTGATGGGATGTTCATGTATCATTTTAACACATTGGGATATATAAAATGAGTGAATACATGTATTTTGATTTATAGTTAATTTATTTGATTAATTTAATATAAATAAGATATTTATTTATAAAAAATATAATCTATTTATCATGAATATATTATTGGAAAAACGTTGTTAAATAAACTCAATAAGTAATGTTGGATAATGATATGTTATAAATCTATGTTTTAAAAAAAATATGTGTAGAAAATGATTAATTATTTCTCTAAATTGATGTGAAATATTTTTGATTGATGTACTCTGTATTTTAACAATGTAATGATATATTGATGAAGAAAAATAATGGGGAAATGGTGATGAGGAATTAAAAAAATACTGATTCATTGAAGAAAATTGAAAAGGTGAAGTGGGTATACTCATCCAAAGAAAAATAAGGTTGATATTCGTATTTTGAGTTGTCTTCTTCATGTGCTCAATAATATGGATAATTTCATGAATAAAATTGAATGTAAGGTATATGATTATTTTTTAATATTTTTACGAACATTTTTCTCTTGTGTTAAGAGGATATGACAGTCATCTAGGATACAAGGGGTGATTGAATGTTATTTAAAAGATATTTGAGATAATTGACATTTGTGAGAGTAGAAAGGTAAATAATATTAATAAATTATAGAGGGTACATTACAATGTTATTGGTTTTACTAAAATTGAATCTTATAGATCCGTTGTTTTGATGAATCACAATACACCTCATACTTTCCTTATACATGATTTTTTTGGTTTTTTATATTTAGATTTTTCTATTGATTTACTAACTTCTAGATTACATAATTCCAAACCATGTCTACAATGAAACATGGTGAATTAATTGAAACATTTCATTCTAAAATATGTATATGTGTTCAAAAATTTGAATTTTATATAAGTTATAATTGTGACCCAATAATTCATAGATTTAGTTATGGGTTTTTAATTCTTAACAATTATAAATAAGAGAATGATAACTTGAGGACTAGAAATTTAATATTTTATTTCTTGAAATAACTTTTGAATGATGGTCACCTACTCAAAAATTGATAAGATACTGATTGTTTAGTTTTTATTATTATGTACTTTATTTGGTTGTGACAGGATTCATTATAAAAGAACATAGTTTCTCTATTCTAATAATTACGGTTTAGATTCAATGTGATCTTATAATATATAGGCATAAATTTTTTTACCTTTATTGAAAATTTATGGGGATAACATATTGTAATTTTAATATCTATTGATTGAATAAGTTTTATGAATAGCGACTTGTTCTTCCAATCTTATGATCAAATAATTCATGGGCTATAAGTTATTTATGACTCTATAAAAGAATCTATATGGTAAAAGTGTGTCCTTATAATCTCTAACTGAAGAGGTTTATGCTTTAAAAAATCTATACATGTGGATCTAGATATTAATCCTCCTGTCACTTTACATCAAAATTGAAGAGTTCCAAGGATATGAACTATTATATTCTTTTATAAGCTTTGTATAGTTGTTTATGTATTTCAATTTAGAACTCTGTCACATATTTTATATTTTCTGTTGTTCTTTGTATTCTTGTTCTATTTACCGTATATTATTTGGTTATGTTGTATCTTCTGAATAATTTACATTTCCTTAGATTTTTTGTTTATTTTTACTATACTAGTTTATTACCTATATCATCGTAAAATTTAATTTCCTAAAGAGTGAAAATTTTGAATTTTACTGAAACCATCAATCTATCCCCTCTCTTAAAGTATCCATACTGGGACAACATATATTTGGTGGAATATCCTTATATAAATGAGGAGAGAATAGAATTGAAATTAAAATGATTTTTTGTAGAAAAAAATTTCCCAAGAACCTTACTATAGATAATGGGAATGAATTATTATTGTATATTAGGGAGATATGATTATTCTTGAGTATGTAGATAAATATTTTTACCGTTTTTTCATCTCTTCTACTATGTGATGTGGTCTGGAATTAAAGGATCAACACTTCAAAAAAATTTATGACCACAACTTTATGAATATGTTATATTTTTTTTACCATCTTATACCTTGGCTGTAAAAATATCCTTAATAGTGGATAATGATCAGGGAATTTTTCAAAGGACAACTATGAATATTGGTGGATTAGTAAGAGGAATTAATAGGATTTTTAAGGATTTTTTACATAGTGAAAATTGATTAGAATATTAGGTAAGGAAATTACACAAAAATTTTATCGAGTTGTATCTGATTTAGAGTCTTAAAAGTATATTCATTCAATCCATGAATTATTTATTTGTAAAAATAAACAAAATATATGTAGATCATTAAATAATCAATGGAATATTTAGTGGTTTTATTCGAAGGGGTTCCAGGAGAGTTAGGAAAAGGATTTATTGTCGGTTAAAGTGATTACCCACTGAAATGGGATAATAATAATTGATTATATTTTAATACTCTTGTGTTTCAATGTCAATAAAAACACATTTTATTGTATATAATTTGAACTTTATTTCTCATCACTTCAGTAATACATGTTTAATGTGAAAATTTGGGATCAATAAATCAACTGTTTGCGGAAAAAAACTATTCATTATTTCAATTTTATATTTTGGGATATCATTTATTAAAATTATTAGAAATTTGTTTCTTTTATGTTCAATGGATAAATCATATGGGAAGATGGAAATTTTTGGACTTGAATGCAGAAATTTCTAGGTAAAGCATAATGGGCCTTAAACCCATCAAATAAAAGTGGATCCTGTGTTTCAATCCCAAATAATCGAAACTTTTAACTGTAGATATTGAGTTTTATTAGGATAAATTCATTAAATTGTGTCTAGATATTATCCACATTTTTTCATGGATATCCATGGATCCTAAGTTGACATAAAAATTTATCAGCTAGATTTGAAGGCCCTTAAAATTAGCCCCACATTCTAACCATAAAATACAAATAGATATTCTGATTAAACTAAATTTTTTAAATTTATTAGAGGACATATAGAAGGTACTATTTACCTTTAATCTCCCTTTCATATCTGGAAATCATCAATTATAAAATCGTATGCCAACAAGGTGGATGAATATGGATGATTTTTTTGTCAACTTAGAAGGTCTGCAATTTATTTTTTCCCCACAATCCATTAGAAACTCCTAATTAATTGGGAAGGAATTTATATATTGGGGCTCGATAATAGGACACAAAATTTCTTTTGTAATGAGATAGTGGTTAATGGATTTGGGGTGAATATTTTTATTCTTTCAATTTAAGTTGCACAATTTTATTTTGTAATCAAATATTTAATTTTTATCATATACCTTTTCCATTCACCTTCATTTCTTAATAAAAGTTTTTATTTTTATTATTTATCATTTAATTATATATTTTTATTACAAAATTTATACCTTTTAATCAATTTTTTAATTTATTCACTTCAATAATTGGGAAATTTCTTACATAACGGTGAAGTTTTGTTTTTATTTTTTTTACATTTCTTAAATTTTTCTATTATTAGTCGACTTCCACGTTTCATTGATTTCGTATAATCAATGGAAGGATAACCATTTTGTGGTTTGATTCTAGGGATTTTAGTGGGTTTGGATTGTACGTTATTAAATTTTGATAAATTCTTAAATCAGTTATATGGTTTGATATTTCGTTTCTTTTACTTATTTTATTATTTTTCTTCACAGGAATTAACGAGTATAAAATTTGAGTGCTAATACGATAAAATTCCTTTGAGTGGACATGATATTGATCCACTAAGTTAATTGGGTATTATAATTGGTATTGTGTATGAATTAAATTATAGAATGATATTGGGGACTCATCTCATTGATTGGATACCTCTTGAACTGTTGAACACAAAAATCATTGAAAAAAAATTATATACATTCTATCCCTAACAAAAACATTGGATCAACCCATCTTCTTTAATTATTTCCATTCAAATAATTTAGTTTTTCATTACATGATTTAAAACCACTATCTTATGAACTTTAGTATTTTATTTTAAAAAAATAAACCAACACCAAATTTGTTATCTTGATAACCAAACATCCAACATCTTTGAGTCTCTGAATGTTATTTCTTCAGTCCCTATGGATCAAACCCAACATGTACTACAATGATTTCTTTTAACTGTATGGTATATTTTGGAAGAGACATATATTTGTGACATTACCAAGGACCCAAGTAAGTTACCATAGATCTTATTATTCTATTATCACCCTACTTCTATATTCTCACCCCCGATATCACTCTTATAGAAGATGATTTTGATCAATACCAATCTTTTGGAACCTCTATCTACATTGACTACCCCAAAAAAAATTATGATTTATAATTAACATTCTAGTTTTTATTTTTAGTAAAATTAAGATATGAATGAACCATAATGTTTGAACTCTTATTATCAACAAAACAACCCTACCTATAATGAGTTTCAATACCAAAAAATCTAATATGAACATAATCCAATGAAATTCAAATAGTATTGTTATCCTATTGTAGTAGAACATTTGGATCAACCTTTTTCTGGCCTGATCCAAATCCATTACTTGAGAAGCTATGTCAAAAAATTGAGAGAACGACATCTAATGTTTCATCAATGTGGGTAGAAATTAAATTTAATGAAATTGTTATAGAACCCATTCTTGATGTGGTTTCCTTTTCCTCATAATTTATAGAAGAACCATATTGCACACAATATCCTTATGAGTAACTCCAATATTTGAATATTTACATGAGTTCAAAAAATGGGGTAAACCTAAAGTAATTATTCCCCAATAATCATAGTCTTTTAAATTAGAGGAAAATGACGAAGAACCCACTTTATAATTTATGAAAATAGAGTAAGATAAAGATGAGAATTTATAAGGGAATTTTTAATGTAAACTCAAATAATATGAGGAGACTATTAATGAGGTTTTATGTCAGCAGAAAGTTGAATTTTTTATTGAAAAGTGGGAAATTTTACATCATCGATTGAGTGCCCTAAATATTTATTGAATGACTATTTTTTAGAGAACTATTCACTGAACTATTGGGATAAATAAAAAATATTGAGATTATACCCATTAATAATTCTAATATGTTTAATTTTGGGGTTTAATATTCAATTCATAATGAAGCAATTCTTCTATAAAAATAATTGGATAAGAAACTGATTTTGATTCAAATTTCCAATATGCTTTGGGAAATTTAAATGATCCTAAAATCAAAATTATTTTATATTCATCCCCACTCAAGAATCTATCCATAGAAGATAACCATAAACTTTCAATTGTCATTTATTTTTCTCTTGAAACCCATAAATAAAGACTGACCCTTAATGTCTTGGGAGATACTACATATGTAACTAGATCTATAATTTATGATATTCCTTGGACTTAGAAATCATTACAGAAAATATGTTTTTAAAAGAAACAATTTTTACACAAATAATAAATCTCAATATAGTAGAGTTGTTGAAACATGTTGTCCTAAAAGTGTTTAATGTTGGAATTGGATATTTTGGGGATTCTAAGTCAAGCTAATGACTTTAAACTAAGTTCTTTTTTTGAGGTAACCAAGCTTCTTCATTTTAATATTATTTTTTATTTTCTATGTTTCTATGTTTTATTTTTGTTAAGGGAACCCCCTTGTAACCTATTACTGTACCATTCCATAAAAAATACATCATTCCTAATGTGGTATACCATGTATAAACAAGGATGGATATTCATTATACATTAACGTGAGTGATACTTGGGTATTTTATAGATTCCATGGAAGGAAACCAATGGATATAGTTTTGATAGAACACACATGAAGCAATAACTGGGACCCGAATACAAAATGCCTAAGATGAGATCAGGATTCCAATTAATTAATATATAAGGATGCATACACCAATAAAAATCACTTTCTTAGGTTCGGTCCATGATTTTTATTTCGATTACCTATGATCCAATTTATATCCCCATGCCTATATTCCCCAAGAGTTCTGAACCCTCTTATATGTTTATACAGACACCTTGGGGTTAAGCATCAGTTCTTGACTATTACTACATATCTATATATATTGACATATACATATAAATGTATATGAATAATATATATATATACCTAAAAACTTTAATAATATATATACATGGTGGAATCTATTTAGATACATCTGGCTTAGGCCAGAGATAGTATTGTTGGTCCGGTATGACATGAGGAACCTGATACAATGCGATTTATTTATTTACAGTCATACAATAATACCTACAAACATCTCATCTTATATTAATAAAAAGGATTGTTCTATACACCCTTGGTGGTTTCCTACTAAGTATATCTCACACCCTGTTCCGGTCGTCGGTTCTTACCTGAACAAAACATATGGTTAAATTTAAGGAAAAAGGGTTGAATCCAGTTTTGGAAGCCTAAAATACTTTCCTATAATGAATTATGTGGGAAGTGTACCAGTCCTATACTCATGTTGATAATGTAGATATTTTTTCCTTTTTTCCTTTTTATATTTCATGTTATACATGTTTATACCTCTATATCCCATGTATGTCCCTGTCGATTAAAATAATGACATGAGCATCAATTTTTATTTGATATTTATTTTGTTCAACACAATTTGTTTTATTTGGAATATTTATTATTTTGTTTTTTTATTATTTTATGTTATGGTATTACACTCTAGAATAATGGTATATTCTCCACACTAACACTCCCTATTACTATACTACTAGTCGGTACTTTCTGGAGTATGAGGAGGCATGATTGAGTCCATATGGATAACCGTATTAGATTAATTTTGATTCAACTGGGTCTGAGATCCCACAAAGTGGTATAAAAGTCTATTTTCGGTTTTTATATTAATTTTTGGGTATTATATGGGGGTATAAGAACATATCAAATTTTGGTGATGAGACTGTTCCTAGAATTAGCTAATCCACATATAGGAGAAATCCAAATTACCAAGGTAGGGATATAACTATTTTGGTTTGTTCATGTCACAGTTTTTCTAATTTCACCTTTTGGTGACGCACTTGAGTTTTGAATATTTACATCTTTATGGGTTTTACATTACTCTTGTCTAAATTAATAAAGGAGGTATCATTTTACGTATCACTATTGGGTCTTTATAATTCACAAGTCATGCATATTCCAAGCATATCTATATTACTATGTGCATTTCCAATATCATGTTATGGGTGAATTGATTGTTTTATTTGAAAATGTTATAACGTTTCTTGAATGGTTAAAATAATTAGATTAATTAATTTTCCTCATTAAACTAAATTTTTTTTCTCATATATCTTAATGGTTGTACCTTAATTAATAAATTATTTCATGTTTTAGAAATTAAACACTAGTTCCATGAGAGAAAATGTAAGGTTGTTTTGCATATATGAATTTTAATTTTAATTTATGAAGCATGTACATCAATTAATTTGGAATAGTAATTAATTTTTTGAAATCATTTCATATGACCTGTTACATCCTATTACCATATATAAAAGTAAATTCATAGATACATAATATTCCAATTACAACTTATAAAGAATATTCATTTAAAAAATGGTATGGTTTACATGTCCCATAAGACCATTATATATATATGCTTGTAAAAAATTATTAGCTTAACTAAATTTAAATAATTAAATGAATTAGTTTCTTTTAAATGGGTTTTCCAATTTCAATGTTTAGGGTTTTTTCCTCTATACCTTGAAATTGACACTCCTTATATTGGGGCCTCTACTATGTGATATGAGACCTTGAACCTGACCTAGCCTTTATAGTGGGGAGTAGGTAGTTTCTCTTTTGATAATTGTTCTTCTTATCACCTAGACCTTTCATTACATATAGGAAGAGAGGTGTGACTCATTAATTGGAAGGATATGTACCCATCATATTCTAATATATTTAATACTTTATTATGTTATATCATATATAATGTGTGAATTTGGTAATTGTAGAAATATTCCACCACAACATCCTTGAGCCATATGCAAAGAGGTTGGTGACAACCATTCTCTGGAGGTGGTGGGTCCTAATCCACCAGTATTTCATCCTATGGTGATACTTGAGCAACCTCATATTATTCCTCCCCTAGAAACTAATGCTCTGTTTCTAAAGAGTATCCTATGATTCATGAAGTCTGTATAGAGAGCTCCACTACCTACCTCTACTATGGCGGAGTCAATGTGAGAATTTCAGCAATAATATACACCAATTTTCTTAGTGATGGTGGAACTCGTGCTACTAAGTCATAACCTGAGATCATGTTATCCATATTTAATCTTTTGGAGACACCTCTATAGTAGAGGGCCAAGATCATGACATATATTCTTTTCAATTTGACTACAATTTTATGGGATGTTATACTTGGGCAGGTTATCATTAGAGTATAGTCTAGGAGGACTTTTAGAAATAATTCTATGACTAATTATTCACTAAAACTCTAATAGTGGACCACACTATTTATTTTATTCACCTATAAAAGGGTTTTATATCTATGATGGAATATTCCCCTCATTTTATAGAACTTTATAGTTCTACACCAACATTTTTCAGTGACGAGTTGATGACTGAGAGATGATTTTTAGATGGGATTACATTTCCTATCTGATCGTTTGATAATGTATTATAGTTGAACATAATTTCTAAGATAGTGAACCAGACCCCCAACACAGAATGGAACATGATGGAAACTAGTACTAGGATCCAGGTTGATTTAGCATCGAGATGTGGAGGTGGTTTATCTAGTGGATGGAAACATCATTTCAAGACTTCTTAGGGGAGAATAACCAATTAGATGAAAGACACTAACCATTACGTGACATTTAACTAGTATATTAGCACGATCCCTAAGAATCATAAGTTTATAAATCCCCCAATTGATTGTTGATCTTATAGCACCATGGGACACCTTCTGTGTTTTTTCTAAAATTTACATTCATTACCTAGTAAAAATGAGTATACAACAACTCTGAATTCGGGTCTAATATTGGTAGCTCCACATCAGTCAAGGAGTTTGGATACTACTTGATGCTTAGGATGAGGAGGTGGATATGGCTGAGGTACCCAGACTTTATAGTTATAGTTCCAACAAATTAAACCTCCCAGGTTTTGGAACCAAGGTTGTTCATTACTATAAATAGATCATGGTTTTTTTTAAATGATCACATAAAGATCAGGGAGTTTTAAAGGAAGGGGATCATATAGTTCATTAAGACAATTGTATTGATGGTGCTGTTGTTTCCCATTGTTTTCTTCATTTTCTTGTCCAAAAATGGATAATGGAGAAAAGAGTTTTAAGAAAGTGATTTTCACACCAGTCATAAATATGTTTAGAAGTTTTCATGCCATATGTTTTACAAGGTCCGTGCATCAAAATTTGGAAAAAGAAAATAAGGGTGAATAGGTTTTGGTGTTGGCGTGCAAGGTGATTAGCACGACAGTGGCTTGGGTGAATAGACCAGCATATATTAGGGAAAGTTGTGTTCCATGAAATCAAGGTTAAAAAATTCTTATAAATAGGCGAGTACCCCCAATCAAGACTTAAGAATTTTTTTCAAATGAATATATATTGTCTCATTGTTACAGGGAGTTTTAGGAGAATTACTTGTGTGGAGTAAAACATTTGTGCAAGTGTTATTTTTGAATTTTGAATAACAAGTGATTTTTAGGGTGTAGCAGCATGATAGATAACGGTTTCAAAAAAGATAAGGGTTATGTAAAAATTAAGGGTATCAAAAAAAATTATCTTGTGATATAATCCCCATACTGGTGTGATAGAATTGGTGTTCCACACAAGTGCAGTATTGAGCATCGAACATGCTTCATTTATCACGTTTTTTGGTTTAGTGCTTTGAAGTGCATCAATTTAGGACTACAATGAAAGAGGTGTCTTCTGATAGAAAGATATGAAGACTTAAATTCCAATATATTGAATATACCTTCATGTTGATAAATTGACTAAGACTACACCCACAATAGAGAGAAAGGGGGAGTCAATGGAAATGTTCCAAGGGACGCATTGTGATATCCCTAAAATCATTATAAAGGCAGTGTTCCTGGAACAAAGTGATTGTGTATGAACTCTTGTACTCCAAAACTAGTGAATATTTTTTGACTTTGCTATGACTGAAAACATGTCAGTTTATTCTCCCTGGATTATCCTTTTGTAGTGAACTAAGTAAAATTGTTGTGTCATCACTTTTCACGTGATTTTTGTTTTCTTCACATTCTCATCAGATAGGTTTAACAGGTTCTTACCAATGTGGAAAAAAGATCCATTAGTTTAAAAGAATAATTTGATGCCCTAATTTACTCATCCCCACCCAGGGTGTTCTGGGGTTCTATACCAGGTTGGTCTGGTCATATCTTAGGGTTGAAGATCCGCCCATATATATGAATTGCATCAAACTCCCAAAGAGTAGAGTACATGACCTTTAATTGTTATAGATACCATTCTAGTAACCTCTATATTAGTTTTTTCATTCTTCAATATAGGTGATTTATATTCCATTATATATGTGAAAATTATTAGAATCCTAGTCTTAGAAATAGAGTACTTCTATGGTGTGATGACTCATGATACACCATTGGGAATATAAATCATAGAATACACCGATGTTGGTGATTCCCCCCTACAGATAGGTGGTAATATTTTTATTTGGGATCTCATTTTAATTCAAATTCTGGGATTTGACATCATACTCCTCATGTATTGGTTATCACCTTATCATTATCATCTTTATTTCTATCACTGTAGGGTATCTTTTACATAACTCAATGGTGGTAACTATATTCATAAGGGTGAATCAGATGTTCATGAAATCTATCCTGGAATTGAGATACACAGGATAGGTGAAGTGACCACAAATATGGATAGTCTCTCTAAGAGTTTTCAATGGGTTATATGTCTATAAATCTCTCCTATTTTGGATCATTTGATATCAATATTCCCTGACTACTTATCTAGGATAGCACTTGTGAGAGTGGAAGATTTCACCACTGATTTGTTGTTCAGTGCATAACCAGGGTACATTACTCCTTATATCATGACACCAATTAGGATCGAGGAACATAAAAGGATGATATTAGATTGGGAAGAAAATGGTTTCATATGACCCCTTATTTCCCCATGGGGTTTACATGTTCTATTCACCAATAAGGAAGATGGGAACCTCGGGATTTTTTGGATTACTGTCAGTTAAACTATATTATTGTTAAGAACCAGTATCCATGTCCTCATATAGAAAACCTCTTCGACCAGTTCTGAGGAGAGACAGATTTCTCCATGATCTATTTGAGTTTAGGCTACCATAAAGTGAATGTGATACAATCAGACATACAATGTTTCACAGTCTATATTATATATGGTTTATATGTGTATCTGGTTAGGTTATTTATCCTTTATAATGCACCATTAGTTTTCATTCCTCTAATGAATCATGTTTTCACCCCTCTCTTGATCCTTTTTTGGTGGTATTCATGGATGATATCTTAGTGTATTATAGTACTCTATATGGCCATGCCAAATATCTTGATATCATGATTAATAAACTAAGAGAGACCTAGTAATATTCTAATCACACCAAATGTAACTTTTGGATTGATATGGTTCACTTCCTCTGTACCATCAGCTCGGAGGTAAGAGTATATGTTGACCCATAAAAGGTGAGCACTGTTGTTTCATAAGAAATTCCCATGAACATATTTGGAATATACAGTTTCTTAGGGATGTATGGATACTAAATCTGTTTCAATAAAGATGTATCATTCCTATCAGTTCCTTTCATGGTATTGACTAGAAAGGACTTGAAGTTATTATGTTCAAAAGCCTATAATTCATCCATTCATTAGATGAAAGGCAGACTAACTTTAGTGTCAATCTTTCTTCTACTAGAGCTCAGAATAAGGTATACACTTTAGAGTGATTTTTTAGGAATTGGGATTATACATGTTCTAATATATGTATATTGAGTTATATTATATGATCCCCACTAGTTGAGACCCAATGAGATGATTTTCCCCTATGCACGACCTCAAGATAGTATCTATGGTTCATGATTTATGTTATTGGTGGTATAACGTATTGAGGGGAAGTTCATAATTTTCAAAAACCACAAAATACTCAAATAAATTTCCACATATCATGAATTGAATCTCAGTTAGTGAAGGTGGGTACAATTCCTACATTTATTTAACTTTAGACTTTCATGTACACCTAGAATGGTAAATGAAAGATCTCACGCACTAAGATGGATCTTTAAGATTCCTTATAAGGTAGTTCATGTTGTTTACCGATGTACTAGTTAGAGGAAAATGTGGCAGCTCTACAGAGACCTTTACTCATTAATGAGACATTAGAATTGGTTCATCTTATTAATATGTTTATGAATATAACTAATTTAACGTAGATGTCTTATACCGATCATCATCGTCTTCCTCTATAGCTCATGGTGGGACATTGGGTTTTTCTGCATGTTTATCTTAAATTAGGTCATATATGGATTCAGAGACAGGTAAATCTATCACCATGTAACATTGGGCCTTTCAGAATCTTGGAAAGGGTTAGGATGGTAGCCTATTCGTTAGAATTACCTTAAAGGTCTCTGGTCATGCATGATTTCTTCCATGTAATGCAGATTAATCATTATTATCCTTACCCATCAAATTTGTTTGATCCTGAGAATGTTGAGTTATAGGTTGATGATTACATTGAGGATCATCTGGTGTGGATTTTATATTGGAGAACAAACTCTCTATGAGATAGGTTATTTCAATTGATATAGGTTCTATAGAAGCACATCAGTCTATAGAAAGAGACCTAGGCGATAGAGGCTGATATACATGCTCAATGGATGAATCTTTTCTTAGGGGATGTTTTACCATCCTCAAAAGGGAAACCCAAGGATGAGTTTTTTTAAAGAGGGGAGGTTTCAATGCCCCACATTTTCATAGAACTACAAATACTTAATTTACTATAAAAAAATATTTTTTTATGCTGGTAATGTGTTTAATAGAAAAAAAGAGTTGTTTGAGAGATTTTGAGGATTTTTTTAAACCCAAAACTCCAAATTTGGAGAGATAGAATGATCTTCAAGTTCAGAGAATGGTTAGTGCTAACAATGTGACTCTACCATACTGTTTATGCAGAAAACTGCATATGTTTGCATGGTCTGTTCTAAACATGCCCATCAGGACGCACAGTTGTGTAGGGATTTATGGTATCCTAGAAGGTTCCAAATAGGTTTCTAAAACCATGCTCATAGGATTTCACCCTCAGTTCCACTAATCCCATATGGGAATATGGTTTCAAATACTATATATAAAAATTTTATGTCCCTTTAAATGAATGGTGAATTGACATTTTTACCATTCCTTCTTTTAAACCCAAAATTCTTCTTCCTACCACGTTTTCCTAGTGGACTACTCACCTAGGATCCCTCCTTACTCATTAGTGTAGTCCTAGAGCTACATACTTCATACAAGTTATTATTTCTTGATCATTGGTTGCATTGGATGTGTTTCTACAAGAGCTTCACTCCTCTTCCTTCTTTTTTTTACTCTTCTATCTTTGACACCTTCTTTGTTTGAGCTAATATGCCCTATTGTTATGTTATTTTTATATTTTCTTAATTTATTATATTATAATTTGAATGTGATCCCATTAACATGTTAGAGTTCTTATAACAACCTAATGTAGGTGTTCTAGTTCTTTCTCCCTAAAGTCAATTTTCTTTATATGGTGAAACATCTTTCCATGATCTAGACCGTTCTAATGGAACCTTATAAATTACAAATTAATTAAATTAACTGATGTTGTTCATGCTTAGTATGGTTTTATCAAATTGTGAATCAATGTTAGAGGATGGCCACTTCTATATGATCCAACCCTATGGGTGCATCTTCCTTAATGACCTTTGAACCTCATATCAGGAAATTAATTTGATCAACAAATTGAGTTGTATATATTTTTACCATGTGAATGTATTTTCTTAAAATTGGACCACGAAAAGGTAGTGGGCCATATATATAGGCCATTTTAGTTGATATATTATACTGGATTATTCATAATAAATTAATTGGAAACTTGAAAAACATGTATTATTTGAATGGTATGATTATAACTCTAGCTATGATAATTTCTATTTTCCATGTTGAGGTTGGTACAAGGGTGTTGATTAAGGATTCATTATATAGGCTCATTAGGATTAACAATTTTGAATTATTAATTGAATTAACATACACTAGAAGTTATACATGGGTTATTTATAGAACATCTTAGATGGGATCACCAATAGGAGGTCTTTATGCTTCTCAGGAGTGAAAATGGTTTCCCTAGTGGACAATAATGGATCCCCTTAGTATAAACTATTACCATACCATTACAAGAGCAATATCGAGTTACCAATGTGGTATACCTTAGACAAACTCTTAGTTTAATGCCTTATACCATGCATTGAGTGATACTTGGGTCCTTACACGGACACCTATGGTGATATGATTTGATAGAACACACCTTGGGAGATACCTAAGTTCTTAATACACAACTCATTGGATGGGACCAGGATACCTATTAATTAAAAAACTAAGGTTTTGTCTGCCAAACCAAAAAACATTCCTGGGTTTTTCCCTGTATTTTACTTGAGAAAAATGATGTCCCTATTAAATCAACGTGTTTACATATCCTAATAGTAATGAAACCCCCTATATATATGTATGAATACCTTAGATTATTCCCTAGGTCCTTAAAATTTATAAATATCTATGTATGTAATGGTATACATAAATATACCTTTATACTTATATTAATATACATGTATTGTTCTATCTCAGTTGTTAATGAAATTCATTCATGATATATGGATATTTTTTCATCGTTCATTTATTAATGAAAAGTTCATAGATCATTTGGTGGCTTGTTAGAGTTTAGTGAAGCCATTAAGGAAAAAATAAATGTTATAAAAGTGAAATAATATCCTTATAAATATTTTGGTTGAAAGTAATTTCAAATAGTCCAAAATTATTTGTGAATAGTTAAAGTGATCCTAGTTTTTTAGTGGGAATTTTCTTTTGGATATATTTCAGTATTTTATCAGATGGTCCAAAGTGATTTTTTTATATATCATCATCGATCATATAAATTCACATAGTCAAGTGGGCATGGAAGATAGGTTTTAACCATGGTGGCTAAAAGGGCCTAAGTTCCACTATGGTAAGGTCTCGTAAAAACTAGTGCAGTGGATCCATTTTATAGAAAAAATTCTCTATGTGATATTATAATAGAAATATTGAAATATAGAATCATCATTTTAGAAGAAAAAATAACTAAATGATGTCTATGAATAATCCAATACGGACTATAGGGGGACCACATTGAAAAAATGATTATTGATAAGAATTTTTTGAAATTAATTCATATCTAAAGGTAAAATAAGTCTTGAGAAAAATGGTTTAAGGCGATATAGTCGTATAGATATGATCTGGGAAATGGATAAAATGGATGATTCAATGATTCACATCTTTTGGTGGTGTTGGGTTTATAAATAATTAGTAAATTTTATATTCTAATGTGTGGGTAATTGGGATAAAATAGAGATTCATCCTTATATTAATTACATTATGGAAGATTTGGATGATATTTTATGAGAAGAACAAATGGAAACATGTGAGCCAATATCTGATGGAAATTAATGCCAATGAAGCATAGATCGATTGACTTATTCCTGCCTATTGTTTTTCTTGTACTTGGGAGTGCAGGTGTATCTCTAATAATCATTAATTATTATTTTTGATAATAAATGAACAATGTAGGCAGTGGGAATAGAATTGTTGCACACAAGGGATTAGTTGCAGGATATTTATGGTTGGTAAACCTCATATCTTACCTTGTGTATTATGTGTTCCTTCTCACTCAATATATTATAATTTTATTACCTCTATTAGGATTGATACATGGTAACAAATGATAGGAAAATTTATTTGAGAGTTGGTTCTTTCTTCCATCCACTAATTCACCCTTTCATGGTGGTCTACACTCCCTAATCCCTATTAGTTGAAATTAATGTGATTTATAAAATGTATAAAGAAATTAAAAAATAATAATTTTCCTATATTAAATGGAAATAGATTTCTTCTAGAGATATAAAATGAAAATATATCTTATATCACCTGTATTGGATATTCATGACATAACCAATAATAGTGTGCATATTCTTGCAGATAGGAGAGACTATTTTTTTCATTAAAAACAATTATATCAAAGCCGAAGAGAGATTTCACAATGCACTACTTTCATCACTCTTGGAGAAGTATTTTAAATGATTCATACGGTTCAAAAAATAAAATCAAATCTTCATGAAAATCCATGATATCCTTAATGTTTAAATGAAATTGAGGAAATTATGATTAAAAAAATTTTGTGAAAAATTTTATTGTATCATGATTTGATAATGTGAAACAATGGAGGATTTATTCATCAAGTAGAAAAGAATTATATGACTGATTTGAAGTTACAAATAAATTCTTGAAGATTATACCATGGTGAAGAAATTGAATAAACTTGTATTGAATAAATTCAATATTAGTATTTAAACCCTAAATATCATGAATTTAATGAGTATACCATCTATAAAATCAATGAAATTTGGATTTCTTACGAGATTAAGAGTGGGTTATCCTTAATGGGAAAAGTAAAATATGAGGATATGACATTAAAATCCACAAAATGGTCTAAACATATTGAGTCTAAGATGTATCTATACTAAGAAACAAATGTTGAGGTTGATTCCTTTGTTTTTAATGACTTTATATATAGATTATCAATAAAATAAATGATAAAATGCTAAATGAAAAGGTAAAATTCCAATCATGTTTTTAAATTATTGAAATATTAGGCACTTTAAAATAAATTTTCTTTATAAGGGATAAGAAAATTAGAATGATAGTTAATCTCTATTTACTTAAAGAATGATAAAAAAGATATAAATTTTTCATAGTGGATGGAAGTCATTCAAATTTTGGGAAAATTAAAAAATAAAAATAAATAAAAACATTCTATCAAAACATGATTCTACGTCTTGTAATCAATAAAGTTAAAGGTAGAGACAAACATAGAGGATGAAGGTCTAATGGTTTTTTCAAAAAAATTAATCCAAAAATATATCCATAGAGTGAATAAATATGATAGAGTAAAGATGTGGAGGAATTAAATAACAAGGAAAAACCCAAGGAGTTCTAATTACAGATAGAGCTATTTTTTTCTTGATGGAAAATAGAAATATCAAGAGATAAAACAAATAACTGAAATTGGAGAATTAGTCATTGATAAAATATATTGATGAATTAAAATCTAATGAAATTATTCAAATGTAGGTGAATTTCACATGAATGATATTAGATCTTAATTTATATATTGAAAATAGGGAAAATATTCATGATATTAACAAAAAAATTATATTATTAAGAATAAAGAAGTAAAATCTATATAGTAAAACGTTATTGTATGAAGAAAAATTCATTTAGGGGAACTCACCTTATTTTTTATAATTATTTCAATAAGGTTAGTGAAATATAAAAAATATAAAAGAATGTTTTTTCACTACTAAGAAACTCGGTGTTGTCTATTGTTTCCAAGATTATTCATTTTTGACACTCAAGCATACAACAGAAATAGTGGGGACATAGGAAAACAGATGACGGTAATTGTGTCACTGAATAAGGGGAACACACTTATTATTAATTTCATTATTGGATCTAAAAAATCCAAAAGAAATGGGGTTTATAAAAATATGAAAACAAAATCTTATCTCAAATACATGGTCAAGGAAAAGTAAAAAAATATTTGAATCATGATAAGATTGAGAAAACGTAGTGTATTGTTAATTAAATAGAGAATAAATTAGTTTTCTTCAAAAATTTATCTATTAATTGATAATATTTAACTTTGAAAGAATATGTTTTTATTATGGATTCTACAAACATAATGAAAATGTGTTATGGTATAATTTTCAATTATCCAATCAAATAAAATTAATGAATGGAGGGGTAGTAAACCAAAAGTTCTTAGAGTCTAGTAGAGACAACATCCAAAACAATAATATTGAATAAATTTTTCAATTCTATTGAATAAACATATATGAGGTGTGCTAGCATAGACACACCATACTAAGTGTCACATAATTCTACTAGTTCAATTAAGGAAGAATAGAATTCAAAATATATACAAATAAGGAATAATCAAGATAAATCAACGGTTGTTGAATTCATTTTCAATGTAGGAAAATGGAAGAGGACATCAATACATTATAATGGTTTTTAGTTGCACTTTACCAGTAATAATAATGTCTTGAAAGATATAAAAAGTTTTAATGGTGTATTTAGATGTTTTACCCATGATGGGTCCCTAAATATGAAATTATTTTGTTTAACTAAAATAATTAATATGAAATACAACTATGTTCTCTATATCTATGAGATAAGAAATAATATCTTGAGTGTTTATGAGCTCTTTAACAATGGGAGTAAGGTGATCCTTTCATGGTATTAATGTACTATATCTATGACATCATCCATTTAATTTTATGACTTATTTTATTTTATTTTATGTGATTGAAGGGAATTTTATATTTCTATGTGGTTTTAAACCAAACAATGTAAATTTTGTAGTTATTACTTATATGCATGGTTTGAACACATGGTTTTGAGGAAACCATGTTATTATCCTTATATAGATGTATTTCCATTGAAAATTGTTTTGGCATAGTATTTTTTCATGGTTAGTTCATTGTTTTGTCAAAACTATGTTGATCCTAAGAGAAACCATATAAAAATTTTGGTATTTAAGGGTATGTATGCAAAAAATTCATATGATTTGGTAAACCATTTCATAATCAACTGAGTTGGATCTATAATTTTATAGTTAAATTTGGTAGAGTTGGTCCCTGCATTTTCTAAAAATAATGAGTCTCTAAGTAATGCCTTGGAATATGGGCTGGCCATGGAAGTGTCTCTCACACAGTTGGTGTATAGCTTGGAAAGTTTTTCAATCAAAATATCTAATATACCCAGATTTATTAAAAGTTTGATTTTTTAGTTTTCTCCAGACACAATTTTAACCTTCAGGTTCTCCTTCATATCACTTAAATTGATAAGGAGCCTGTCATTGAGATTACTCCATTCAATCTCTTCAATTATCTATGGTTGTTATTCATGGTTTCAAGTTGATTAATCCTTTTTAAGTCCCTATAAACCACATCCTCCATTCAATTTCATCAATTTAACTTGAATTATTTAGATCCCATGAGCCCAAAAATATATTATGGAAAATTTTATGGTAGGGGTTCTTCCAAGTCATGGGGATTAGCTCATATAGGTACTATGGAGTCTTGATGGGGCTTTTTCCAATAAAGAAATAACTCCGATATTAATCACACTTTAACCAAGGAAGACATTTTAATTTTGATGATTTATATTATATTTTACTTGATATTTTAATGTATTTTATTATTACTATTATACCTATGATTGTGTCATTCGATGATAAAATGATGATTTATAAATGATTTTAACTATTGGAAAGTGATGGGATTCTATTAGAAGTGATAGTAAAAATTCCAATGTTTCTTTGTAATTAAGGTTATTGCTTTTAAAGTGGTTCTTGATATTAGACTGAATGTATAAATGGAAATTTATTATTAAATATTTTTCAAATCAAGTGTATGTGCATTGTAAAGTGCATGTGTTTCATTAATTGAAAAGGAATTTGTTAACCCTTATGTGTGACATTGAATCGTTTTTATGTATTTAAAGGATTTTAAATATTTTAATGGTTTTTTAAGGGACATGTGATTTACAAAATTATTTTCAATTATTTTTTAAATAAAAAATTTGACTTATAATTTTAATGGGATTGGTTTGAAAATAGTGTGGCTTGGCTTGGAATTTTCATTATGTTTTGGAAAAAGGCTTGCTTGTAACATTATGAAGGTTGTTTTCTAGTTAATTTTGTGTGACTATCTATATCCCCATGTGACTATTGTTATTAATCTAGTTTCTTGTGATCCCATGAGTGTATGATTCATTTTGAAGTATTTTTATATGTTTCTTATGCATAGATGTGAAGGAGGCTATTTATCATGAGAGTATTGGAGGTGAGGAATCCGTTATTTCAAATACTCTATATTTGAATTATGTGATGGTTTAGTTTTGATCAACTCTATTTGACATGTCATGGGATACCATTGGAAGTTGATTTGGAGGATTAGGTATTTAAGGTCTGGACCTAGGTTGTCAACAAGGTAAGGGATGCTATCAAGTGGGCTGGGAGATCCCATAGTGGTAATGTCAACTTGAGGGAAAAGAGAGACCATTGGAGGAGTGTTATCCTTGGGGACTGAGGGAGCACATGGAAATGCTGTCTTCCATGTGACTGAGCGAGATCTTGGAAGATTCTCCTTAAGGAAGACTAAGAGATTTTCCAAAAATTATTTTTTCGGTCCCAAGTAAGACCAAGATAGATTTCAAAACATGTTTTAATCACATTAAAATAATAAAACTACTATTATTATAGGTCATGATAGATCCCTTTGGCTAGATCTTATAATTCTGGTACCCTACCTTGGATCATTTTGGGTATTTAATTTTCTTTTTTGGATCCCATGCCTTATGTATTATTAGTTGGTACATATATACTTCTTGATTGTTTATAAATTAAATATGAATATGACATAGACGTGCCTTCTTTTTTTATTTCATTATTCTTTATATTCTTTTTCTTTTCAAATACATTTGATAGGATAATTTTTAATGGTTTTAAAACAAATATGGTTATTGTGTAGTAGTAGTGTTATTTGAAACTTTATTTCCATTGATTATGAAAGGTTTTCTCATCAAAAGTGAATTGTTTTTTCCAAATATATTTTGGAGTATTTGGTGAGAGTTTAGAAAATGGTATATTTTTAAAAAACAAGTTTGTGGGTTTTTAATGAATCTTTTTTGACTTTATGACATTTTTTTTGGAAATTGGTTTTGAACGATGATTTCAATGACTTTTGGAAACTGGTCAAGCATTTGGGTTTTTAAATTTTTATTTTAAAAAGGTGTTTCTAAAATTGTTTTAAAGTGGGAGCATAAATCTTTGATTCAGTAAAAGGGGATTCATCTAATGAAAATTATTTTCTTTGTGATTTTTTCATCTAATTAATATAAATAAAATGGTTTTTCACATGGATTTTATTTTTAAGTTTTTATTAAGAAAATAGTTATGAAAAAATATATTTTCCATTGAATTTAAAACTATCATTTATAATATTTAAAATGAAATAGAATGTATATATTTGGTAGGTAGTAACCTATTATGATTTTTGTGTCATGAATATTTTTTTTAATTGTATCCTTGTCTAGTTTGATTCATTTTTCAATGGATTTTATGTGAGAGATAATTTTTTAGACGGTAATCATGGTTCACATGAAAAATTATGAGAGTAGTTTGGATTTTATTTTTGATTTATGTTTTTCATCGTCCACTTTTTCATTTTCTATTTCAATGATTAGAATTTATTTTTATTTTATTCCACCATTTCATTAGTTAAGAGTTCAGTTGTAAATCTGAAATGGATATCCAATATTGTGCATCTCCTATTTAGTTGGTTTATTACTTTTCTATTTTTATACTTATTCAAATTTTTTAATTGGTGATAAATCCTTCCCATGTTATTTTTCGTGGATTCTATACACTATTTACCAGCCCATAGAGATTGGGAATGACCATTGGGCCAATGAAGGATGGGTGTACATGTCCGTTGAGATGGAATCACATGATGGTTCATTACAATATGAAAATTAAATTTTGGGACAAAACTAATGGATGTAAATTAAAAAATAGGTAATACATGTTAAATTCCAAATATTATAGATACTTATAACATTATTTGGAATGCGGATAATTAATAAAGGTTTATTATACTGGGCCATTTGGCAAAAATTGCATAGTTATGTTAATCAAGTGTGAACCTATGAGGAATCTACTAAAGCTACATCAAGAGAGGCTCAAGTCTTGTGATACATGTCTCAATGTAAAAATACTAATGAAAATACCAAATACAATGTCAATCATGATAAATAAGCCTCATGAGTTAGTGAACTTGAATATTTGTTCACTAAAGAGCCTAAAGTCAATGAATGATGATATTTATTTCATGAAATTATTTCATAATTTTATTCGTACAACTCAAGTCCATCTTATGTAAACTAAACCACAAAATTTTAATATATTTAAGAACTGTATAAGGGATGATGAGAATAAAATGGGACACACTACAAAAATAGTTTCATCCAAATAGAGATCAAAATAAAATTATTAATGTTTTGAAGCTTATCTTGAGAAGTATATAATAATCCATGAATATAGTTATCAATAAACACCTCAAAAAAATTGATTGGCTATGTAAAAGAACCTGATCTCGGTATACATAGGGAGAACCATGTTATTATATCCTAGAACATTTATTTTAGAGACATGAAAAAACTAAAGATACATATATTCTCAATCAGTTCCTTAACAAACCATTGTTTACTAATATACCTTATATGTTTTGGTTTGTAAATAATTAATCCTTTAGAATATTTTGGGTATGAATAATCACTTATTGAATCATAATTAAAGGTAAAAGTTTGGGAATGGTTGATGAGAGTGTTAATTAAGGTCTATTTACATGATAAATCTTCTAAGGAATAATTTACCAATGTTATATAATGAATCAAAGAAAATATTGGTGACAGATTGGACATAATTTTGTTAGAAAATAAAAATTATTCATAGACATTAAATCTCACTAATTATTTCATTATGTAATCTCTTAGAGTATCTTTTGGAAAACATGGGATTAAATATGATGTTTATGAATATTTTCAAATATCACATAATGATTATGAAAAAACAATTATGAAGTATATCTTAGTAATACATAAACTAAGTTAATGAGACATAGAAATCACGTGGAGATACATATCATTCATAGATATATCATCATGTTTTGTAAAATCATATAAGATTTTAAGAAACTCCAATACTATTATCTTTTATTCACTAGTTGAACCAAATAGAATTGAGGAAGTCTTACACTATTATGACTAGATAGTAGTGATGAAATAATTAATAAATAAAATTGAGAAGAAGACACTTAGGAATTTTTGATATTTCCTAAATGAAATAATATGATCTAGATGAAACTTTTTTACACAGATATACTCAATGAGAATGGTGTAGTTGAACAAAAATATTCTTATTTTCAATGGTTACTCTCAAATTATGGGTATTAATTTCATTGATAAATTCTCCCCACTCATAAGGAATTGAAGGAATAAAATATTTTATTTCAGTTTTAATCAATGAAATTATATTTTTTTCTAAATGGATGGAATTAAGCATTTCAAAACACTGATCTTGAGTAAATGTTATATATTGAACAAATGGAAGGATTCATCCTAGGAAATTATTGTTCTTTAGTTTTCGTGTTAAAAAAAGACTTCATATAGACTCAAAATTATTACCTAACAATTGTAATTAAAATTGGAAATTATATTAAGTGGCAAGAAATTAATGGAATGAAAATTTTATTTCTATATATATGTCAATGAACATGACAAAATTTTACTCATGGTGATTTTATATGTTGACATAATATTTGTTATCTGAAAAAAATATGAATATTATGAGGTTTTTTCAATAAAAATGAGGAAATATTTTGATATTCCAATGATCATTGTGATAACAATCCTCTTACCTTTTTAAGTTATAGAATTTATAATAATTATCCTTCTCTAAAAAATGATATGTGATCATGACTATTTAAATATGTTTGATAATAAATAATTTAGATAGGTATCTACTAAAATAACTTTTCAATCCAAAAGGAATGAAACAGTTAAGACCTAGTGGAGTTCTATAGGTGTCCTTAACTAACCCAAGTCATCCATCCATAGGATGCCCAAGTTGTCATGTGATAAGACCTAAAGGGAGTTAAAAGATCCCATGGGATAAAAAATAGTTCATGGGTATCAAAGAACACCTAATTGGGAATAATTGAACCCTTAAATAAGATTAAAAGAATTTGTAGGAAAGTGGGAATATCCACTCCATAAGATGAAGGTTAATGTTCTAGTAAAAAATATGCAATATAAATAATTTAAAATTTTTAAGAAATGAAATATAATGGATGACCTGTAACTCCCACCAATGAATCATCCCTTGAAATCCATCTCCCATTATACACATATATAATGAACTATTTATTAATGAATGAAAACAAAATAGGGATATCCTATTTGGGAAGTGAAGTAGGGAAACTAAAAATAGAATAAACATTACCCTCTATGTCAACTCAAAAGTCACACAGATTAACACCAATGTCATTCCTTCACCATGATCAATTTAGATCTGAAATGATACCTAAAATTATAATTTTAATGATATATGTGATCATAAATAATCTCAGTAGGCCACCACCCACCTTTCCACATGACAAATAATCATTATGAAGCTAGTTTGAAATATATTAAAAATCATGTTTCAATATTCCTATATATAAAATAAACTAATCCCAACTCTATTTTTTAGAACATCCTACCATTATTTAGATTAAATGAAAAAGAACTTAAAAAATCTTCGATTAAAGCCTAGTTTTTCAAATCACCTATTCATATCCCCTTCAAAATCCATTTAGAAATATCCATTTTAAAGTCAAATATAAATTTCAATTGAAATATTTTATATCAAAAATATTTTTCCAAAAATATACCTAAACCCCATTTAATGAAAATAAACCATCCATTAAAAATTCAAAATTGAAATTCAATTTAAAATCAGACCAAATAAATTCTGAATGAAATATGAATCAATAGGCCCTACTAAGGTGGAAAGTAAAACTAATGAAATTTAATGAAGGTTCCACAATAAATGCAGGCATAGGGGAACAAAATCACATAACAAGGGAATCCATTATATAATACACCAAACAAAGGATAAATTTTATTGGTCATATCTCAGGTTATATAGTGAGATGATCCTAGTATTTTCTAAAATCACTAGACTAACTGATGGCATATTTCATGTCCGAAAAAACATTCTTGATACTCTCAATTACATATAAAATTATCGTAGGGGTATTCCTTCAACCATCAATAACAAATAAAAATTAAGTGTCACTAGCTACTGTGTGAATTGAATAGTGTCGCATAAATCAAGGTCTCCCACTAGGCCACATGGATCAAAAGTGGAGTACATAACACAGTCAAATGAAGGGCATTGCGTACATCATAAAATATAATAAAACAGATATTAACTCTTTTATAAATCCCTTACAAGAAACATCTCCTTTTACATCATGAAGCCAACACATAAATAAAATAGATCCCAAAAGGGGAGAGACAGGTGTTATAGAATGATAGAAACCCTAAAATAAAGGTAAATCTAGTGGTTAATATGAGGGGTTTCATGTCTCAAAATATTAATTTTTTTGAAGGTTTCAAATGGTTATTTTACCCAAAATGAATTTTATTTCCAATACATCTCTTAAAATAATTTCGAAATATTTTTCCAACGAAACACATGTAACTCCATTAGGAAATTAATTTTAATTTTCAACCAAATTTCCATAAACATTATCAAAGGGTACAAAAAACACCCTTCAATTTGGTTCATGAATCAAATTGGGACAAATGATTCATAAACCATAAATTTCATTTGAAACAATACTAAAAACACATTATAAATACTTTTCACTTCATTTATCACATGAAATTACATGTAAATCTTTTCGAGTTACCAGGGAAGAAAAAAACACCCATTTAAATAACATAATTCATTTATAAGGGCAACTATGACAATTTCTCAAACATCGGGTGTGAGAAAACACATAAAATCATATTTCAAAAAATATTTTAGAATAGGATATTATTCTATTACTTTGTAAACAAATATATAAAACAATTCTCTTCTTAGAATTTAATTAAACACACATAATACTGTCAATTGTAAATTAAAACATGATTTTAAAACTCAAAAAATCAATGCTTCTTAAGTTATAATAAAGGGAATTGAAAAAAATACCTCAAATGAAGTTTAAACCCTTTTAATCAAGAAAAAAATGCCTTTGATAGAGGAAACCCTAAAAAAAGAAATATGAGGATATGAGTATTCTGTAGAAACCCCAAGATCAAATTTAGAACCACCAGACGCCATAATTTTAGCCATAAAATAATTTGGCCTTTCAATATATAGATGATCCAAAAGAGAATTTGGAATAGAGGGATGAATTTAATAAAATAAAAAAATTATGAGGGACTTACCCATTGTTTTTTATGGAAAATCAAAGGAATAGTGGCCATGAATCCTGAGAATAAAGGGTGTGGAGATCCTCCTTGCCATTCTAGGATCACACATATGGGAGAGGGGATGATGGTATTTTAAATACCCCAAGAAACTAAGTAATATTATTTTAATAAATGAAAAATCTAACACAAGGTGAACTGTATAGATTGGACACATAGTTTATTAAGATTTACACAAATCATGTAGAGGATTATGGAACCTCCAAAACATGTCACAAAGTTTCCCATAGAACCCAAAACAGTTCAACTAACCATTTGATAAATTTTCCAAACTTCAAACTAAAAAATTAGACAAAAATAAAGGTTTTTTCAAAGTTACTCTTAATCATCTGTGACACAAGAGACATGAAAAAACACCCACAAATTTTAAATTCCAAGCTAAAAAATCAAATTTGAACATCCCAAAATTAAATAATTAAATAATAATAATAATAACCTCAAAATGTGGTATTTATCTCCCCACTGTATCACATTCCTCCACTATAAATAAATTAGAAATAGATGGAAGACAAATAATAATTAAAATCCCAACTCCTAGAGAAATATTTGAGACGTTTTAGATGCTATGAATACCACTAGTATAGGGAAACACTAATGGGACACAACCTCAGGAAACACATAACATATCAACGATTCACTCAATTTACCACCATGAGACACTGAGTTTATTAAATTTTTATACCAATTGAGTCCCCTTAACCTTTAATACTTCACCTAAAACAATTCAAGGGACACCTGTACATTAAGAGACACAACACCAAACAGAATACACTTCCACCAAACATGAAAAGAGAGAAAAATTCTTGGATCAATTATACCATCCATCCATGAAAGAGAAACAACCAACCAAAAAAGGATACCCAAAGTACTATTAAATAGGCCAACCATAACACCATAACCTAATAACAAAATAATTAGACACTATATGATGGAAACATACCTAAAACACAACATGGAATTAAACCTAGGTCATGAAACATAAAAGGATGGTTAACCAGAACCTCACCCATGAAATTACACCCATATTTCATCCAAATAATTAAAATAATATTCTACTTGAGTGAAACTAAATCGTAGTCATTTTGGAAATCCAATCACTCACCTCTGGTTCCCATGTCTAACCGAAAAAACTGAAATCACAATTCTTTGCCCCAGAAACACACCCCATAACAAAAACTTTTATCATTAAATAAAACCCACCACAATAAATCTAACATACAATTTGCACACTCATTGAATCACCTAATACATAAAATTGGTCAAATACACCTCAATTTCTTTCATCGAATCCCAATCGACTAAAAATTGAATCACATAAAATGAAAGTGTACCCCAACATAAAATTTTAATAGATTCCCATGCTGCTCAATTTGGGCCTTACAATGTACTCCCAATGAACCTAGGAATCCAAAACATGAGTGAGGATAATGATTTAATATACCATGAACCAGTTCCAAAAATAAAAAAACTCATATTTACAACACAATATATTATTTCAGTTGGTACAACCGCAAGATAAACTCTACTTAAAAAATGAATATAATTACCATGAGGGTAATTATTTAATAAAAAAAATCCATCATTTTTCAAAAATTTCATGGAAACGAAAATTAAATGACATGAATCATAAACATAACTAGTTCATGTCATACTAATAAAACCAACAACTCATATCAAAAATAATAATTAAATCCAAAAAATATAAATCAATAAAAACATGAAACATCATTTTCATATCCTACAATCTATTTTCTGTCAAAATACACTACACACTTATAATGTTTTGAAAACTAAATTCCATCAAAAATACTTGATACCAATTTTGGTGAAAATGTGGTACATCATTTTTTGATACCATCCAAATCCACTAACAACCTTAAAATATTTTAAAATTATAATTAGTAATAGGTAATTTTTCATAATTAAATTTTTATACCTAGGAACACCCTTTAAAAAATAATATCATTTGAAAATCGCTTAATTTGGAAAAAAGACCAAATATTTTCACCAAAACTGATTACCTTTTTAAAAATACCACAAAAAAACTAGTTTTAAACCCCTATATTTTGTAAAATAGCCTTTTCAATTCAAAAAAAATCTCATCTCACTCTCACAAGAATAGGAACACAACATTTATTATTAAAATCATAATCCAACATTCTCAGCATACCAAATGATGCACTTGAGTCATTTCGACACCATAGAGAAATAGATGTAATAATCCAATACTCTTGGGGTATAAATAAAACATACTAGTGGAATGTGGAACCATACTCATATTATACACACTCTTTGATGGGCTACTGTCTTGTCATGAAAAAAATCCCTAAAACATTTTTTCATTGAGCTATTCATTGCTTCTTAATTTATCAAGTAATATGAGACAACCTCACCTCATTCCTCATCCATCTATTTAAATACCAAATATGAAGGAATCCCTAAGGAAACTAATACCATTCCAATTAGATCCATATAAAAAATAAGTTATAAAAACAAAATCCTATACTCAAATCTCAGTACACATGTTAACATATGTGTCATTGTGGTAGGTGGTGATCAGCCACCCACTAATGACTGACCTCTTAAGTCAAAACAACTATCCTACTCTCTTATATATCCTAACACATCCAAAATAAGATAAGGTAATAAATTAAAATAGGATAAAATTTAATAATATAGGCTCAAAGCCATTTTTCCATGAATAAAATAAATAAATCCTTCTATAAGATACCAAATTTGGCCTATGATGGGGGGCGAATGGAATTCTCAATCCCCAGAGGTGGGAAACGAGTGCTTGTGCATAAAATAACACCTATTTAGGAATGATTTCCTGATAAAATCAAATTAAAAGATATAATTAATAACCAAAAATACAACTTTATATATTATATTTTAATGCACCAATAGAGAAGAGGAAATATTAATAAATTAAACAATATAAACAAGAAAAAATCCCTTTTCTCACCTCTAACTCCTACTATATATACTAAAACATCAATACATGAAAGAATGGAAACATGGATGGATTATTTGTATAGTGAAGTAATGAAAATAAATAAAAAATATTAAACATGAACCTACATATAACCTCACATTTCATACGGACTAATCCCAATGTGGCACATTCCACATGAATAATCGAGATTTGAAATTAAAACTGAAATTGGAATTTGATAGTTAGACATGAGCATAAATATGACCAATTGGCTACTTCCCATATTTTCACTCGTCAAAACATTAATTTAATCTCCATTTCAAGATAGTTTGAAATATATCAAAAAAATATGTTTCTATGAGGCGAAACATAAATGTAACTAATCACACATTTTTTTAAAATCCTGAAATTATTTCTATTAAACAAAAAAAATCTCTTAAAAAACTATTCCTAAGTCAAGACATCCATTGTCAATCCACTCATATAAATCGACATGAAAATCCATGTAAGAATATACCTTTTGAAATAGCTTTTAAATTTATACTCAAATATTATAAATCAAAATGATTTTCTAAAAAATCTACTTAAACCCCAGTTAAAGGAATCAAGTCAAAAATTTAAAAAACTATCTTGGGAAATAATTTTTCAATAAAACCCAAATAAGGATGAAGGAAATATAACACAAAAGTAACCACTAAATAAGGAAATAAAAATAGTGCATTAAAATGATGGTTCCTTAAGAAATAAATGCACAAGGGACACAATCATGTAACAATGGAATCCCATTCACAAAACACTAAATAATTGATACATCTTATGGGTCACTTCTGGGTTCTACAGTTATACAATCCTCGAATTTTCAAAACTCATTAGACCAAATTCAAGAATATGTACTATTCTAAAAAAATTAGAGATGCCATATCTTACTCACAAAATCCTCACTAGGTAAATTTTATGGCCTGGGAAAACCAAACAATTAGGGGACACTAATTATGGTAAGAAATAATTATTGGGGAATAGATTAAGTTCTCCTACTTGGTCACTCGATTTCTCATGCCCAATAAAATGTGGAGGTGAGATATGACCAATCAAAGAGAATCACATACTAAATAACATATAAGAGAATATATTTCACATCACATCAAATTTCCTCGCAATAAGAAACCCCTTTTTTAATCATAAAACCATAAAATAAATAAAACATAAATAAAAATGCAATGAAAATCATCATAGAATAATAAAAGAAAACTTTAAAAGGGGAAAACAAGGGGTGTTAAATGGTTTTCACTACTTGGAATATAATGTTTTGGAAGGTTCAAAATATTCATTTAACAAAAAAAGGAATTAAAGTGATAATAAATATCTTAAAATATTTTCCTTACTTTTTAAGGTAAAAAATGTAATTCAATTTTGAAATTAATTTAAGGTATCAACTAACATTAGTTTAAAAAATTATTCAATGGTAAAAAACACCACCCTTCAATTTATTACATGACCCCAATAGGGTCATATCATTTATAAATATCACATTTTATTTGAACAATTACTGTAACACAATATCAATACTTAATGTTTCAGTAATCACATAAAATTATAAGTAGAACCATCATAATTAACATAAAATACTAGAATTCTCATTAAAATAACATAATTTTTTTATAATGGTCATTGAAGAAATTTGACATAAATTTGGTGATAAAATTCACAAAAAATTAATATTTGAATAATTATTTATTTTGTATAAAATATTTTATTTATGTGAAAAAAAGATAAACACAACTTATCTTCTTATAATATTAATAAAAAACCACAATACAATCATTTAGAAATTAAAACAATAGTTTAAAACTCAATAAACCATCTATTTTAGAATTAAAAGTTTGGTAATGGGGAAACCTATCTCTATGGATTTTAAAACCCCTTGTATCAAGCTATAACACATCAAATTTTATAGAGGATACCCCTACAAGGTATTTTAGGACCTGAGTAAGACATAAAATTAAAGGAAAATAGCATTGAATCAAGAGAAGAAAGTATGAGATATCTTTCATGGAATCCTAGGTTATCCTGAATGAAAGTGTGGAAGAGGGGGTCTAGAATCCACTAAGCTATATAGTTATTTCCAGAAACTCAAAAATTTTATGATATGTAGGTCTATATGGTTTGGAAACTTGGGTTTTTAAGCTATTTACTAACCATGAAGAGGCCATTATAACCTCTAATATTATTTCAAGGTTTCCCCTATAACCCCACATGATTTCACTAACCATGTTCTAACTATTCTAAAAAATATTTTCACAATGTTGAACCATACTCATGGGTTCTACATGGTTACTCCTAACTATGCATGACCCTTTCAACAACAAAAAATTATAAATCCCATGTTAAAAATGATTAAAACATAAGACAACAAAAAAATTAAAAAATTAAATAATAATAATAGTAAAACAAGGATTCCAAATAGGTTTATTATCATCCTAATTAACATGGATATGTCTACTATAGATATAGTATTTTCAGTTACACTTTATGTATGATATTAACAAAATCCAATGAATTCAACACTTGCAGAGGCGAAATGGATCTAATGATATATCAAATTATATATTTATATCAGTTTGTGGTATAAAAAAACACATCATTTTATATTAATGAATATTCCAGCACAAATTGTGATGGATATTTTTTTGATTAGAAGTCCACTCTTAAGTGTTCATTATTTGTTTGAGAAATTTTTATTTCTTTGTACTCTAAGAATAAAAATGTTTTCACATTGAGTATTCCCTAAGCTAAATATATTATAGTATCTCAATTAAAAAAATGATTTAGATAATGTCACAACTCAAAGGTATTTGGTTTAATTTATCATTTCATTTGATGATTTCAAGTGGAAACCACATCATAATCAGCTTATCAAGGAATTTTTTAAACCCTTAATGTTTTATGCAATTTGAAAAAAACAACAGTATTAAGGAGTCTATTGAACATGGTGATATTTCATTAGAGAACGTTTAATTAAAGGATAATGAAATAAATATCATGATAAATCCAAAAAAAGGATACCTTTCATAAATTTATTATTTTTTTGGAGTGAATTATCTATCAATATCATAGTATGTTTTATTATGTGTCTTCCCTCTTTAATTTATTTTCATTTTTTACAAAGGGGTAAAATAAAAAAGGAAATATTCTTGAAAGGGGGGAGACACTAATTTAATTTCACTTGTTATGTATAAGGGGGATACTAAGGAGTTGATAGCTAGTGTTTTGTAACTATCTCATGTGTTGATTCACATGTTTCCGATAAATATAAAAATGAATAATGGAGAAACCCTATAGAGATATTTAATAGCCCTTAATATTGGAGTAAGATTATCAGCAATTGATATAAGAGGATCCCTTCAAAAAGTGAATTGATAATGGTGGATTTGTGATTTGGTTTCAAATGATAAAGGGTAATAAATCTTTAGTCATACAAATATGGTGGGAGTAAGCTTACAATACCATTATATCATATGGTTTCTTATTTGATAACAATTTCATTAGATTCATGGTTTGAATAGTTTTTTGAGGCAACTCATTTACATGATATGAAATTATTTTATTGTTTAATTTATTGAACAAAACATCATAGATTTGTTATTGGATAATTTAAATTTCGTAGAGATAAAAATTATTGAAAAAAATCATGGGATATAAATTAAAAAAATCCTTCTTTAATCCATTATAGCAAGCCTTTTTAAAGAGGAAAAATATATTGTGAAATTTTTACAGGGTACATAGTATTTTATTTGTAATTATCACATAGAGATATAATTATATGTCATTGGGAGGCCTAAATGATAATTTTATATTCCATTTACAACTCTGAAAATTCCCATAGTTATGTGGGTGTGCAATGCATTTTTCAATCATAAAGGAATAAAAATTGAGTAAAGTTTATCCTTGATTATAATAAAACAAAACAATCATAATAAAACCAATTTTAGAAGAAATAAATACCTATATTAACCACTTATTGAAAAATGTCCAAATTTTCTCATAATTTTAGAATAAGTTCATAGCTGACCACATCAAAGAAGAATCAAGGACACATTGTAAGAGGACCCTGCAAATAGAAATGGGTATTGTGGTGAGAGTTTTAGGATGAATATATATATATATATATATATGAAAAAAGATGAGCAAAATGGATGGGGGAGAAATATTCACATAGATATGATATGGGAAATATCCAAATTAGGGCTTTTAAAGAGCCTTATCTGTTGGTGGTATCGTATCAATAAATATTTTAGTGTCCCTCTTTCCAAAATGAGAGAAATTTTTATAGAAAATTTATTTGTTCTTAAATTCACTATAGGGATATAACCATGTAGAATTTAACTAATATTTGGGGATAAAATTAATTGAACCAACATGATCTACATCCTGAATTCACTTACGGAAATATATGTTAAGATAAATTGACTTCTTAGTTCTTATAATTATTTCTTGTTCCTATGACTTCAAGTCTTTCTCCACAATCCATTCCTTATTTTTATTGATAAAAAAATCGGAACATGGATAGTGGGATTATAATTATATCACACTGATTATTGTCCATCTGATAATAATAGTTGGTGAACCTTATATTCTCCATTGATTCATTTATTTTTCTCATTCTCGATCTATCATCAGCACATTATATTTCAATGGTAGGACTCATTTTTAAAAAAATTATGTTTTTGTTCATACACCAATTCACCCCATATGAGTTATTGTTTTCTCTCACATAAGACTATTATTCTATGATATAATATATAGGTAAATATATCAAAAATAATTCATAAGATATATCAATATTGCTTATTACTCATTTAAATTGTTTTTATAGAATATATTTAAAGGTCTTATCGTATTTGTATATTTATTTTCATAGGTAAATGGATATTTGTATTTTTCATATTGATATAAGGAGTAATATAAGCTTCATGGAATAGATAAACGTCCATGGAAAAAAAACTTCTAAATCACCTACTAGACTTGACGTTTGATTTCCTTGTGATAAATGCCAATTGGAAACTAATATGAATTAATTTTAAAAATAGTTAATGTAAAATCAATATATAAACTTTTATATTTATGATATATCATTCTTTTTTGGCCTGAACAAATATTATGTACCGAAATTAATCAATATTTGTTTAAATAATATAATTTTTACACCTATACTAATTATATTTTCTTTCTTTTCAAAAATTGATTTACCTTAGGTTCATAAAAAAATAATAACTATATTTTTTAAAATAAAAAACAGAAATATTTATGACCTAAATATAAACCATTACAAGAATAAACTCTCTATATACACATTTATATTAGTACATGGTTTGTGATTTTTCATTACATAATTTGATATCATTATTAATTCTTAGTATCCTTTATAATTTTTTACCTTATCTAAAAATCATTGATAATTGGTGATTTTTTTAATTTTATATAATCATTCCACTAATGGGTTATCTTTTGGATAGGGTCTATATTTTATTCCACTATATAATAGTATATTAGGTTCTTGCAACACTCATCAGTGATATTAAACAATGTTTTAATGATTAATAACTTAGATACAAATATATAAAATGTAATTTTATAAAAAAATTTGAACCATGAAATGAAAAATTTATAAAAAAAAGTTCGTTATTAAATATAATTATATAATTTATTCGTTATGAAAAAAATAATCAGTAAATTATTATCAAAAAATAATTAGAAAATCAATTTTTTCATATCTTTCTGAAAAAGATTGTCATGGTATGGAATCATAATTTCATAAAAATTGCATTGTTTTAATTTAAAATATTGTTTAATAAAGATTATTTAAACAATATAATTTAATGTATGAAAAAATACATGGTTTTACAAAGCACCATTGGACAAGTCAGAGTGTTTTGATTAGTGAAAATAACATCGTGTAAGAAATGAAAAGAAAAAGGGTATGGTTTTGTAAATAATTAATGTAAATTGTATAGTATTTGAATTGGTAAAAATAAAATTGTGTATATGAAATATCATTTTATTAATAATTAAAAATATTCCCTAATTAATTATTCAATTTTTGTTAAAGAGATACCTGGAATGGTTTATATTTAAAAAATTCTTTAATGAAAATTTAGAAACATTTTCTCTTAGAGACCGAGCCAAATCCATATGAAATTATACAATTAAAATGTATATTGTAATTTTCAAAATATATTATATATCCTGATGAATTATTCATTTATTACCTTTTATTTTATAGTAATTATATATATTTACAATATTATATAAATTATTACTGTCAAATTTAAATTAATTTTTATTTATAAATAATTTTGGGTTCACAAATTTAAGAAGATAAATAATATTTTAGTTTTGTATATTATATTTAGTTTTATAATAAAATAAATTATGCATTCTACCCTAATATCTAGTAAATTAAATCCTAAATTATTGGTGTCATATAGTATACATACATTTACTGATTTTTTGTAAACAAAATCTAGTCTATTGGAAGGTTCATTTGGAATGAAGGGTGAGTGGTTCTAATTTTTTCATGTGATAGTTGACCAACATACTAAAATGGGGGTTTTGGGTTTTTTCATTGGAAGTAAATTTATTATGGGGTCACATATATGAGACAAAGGGAATATGGGGTCATTCTAATGTTGTTGAGTGAGAAAGATGCACCCTAATCTATTTTCTCATAAAGCCACATAAGATGATGAACTAAATTTTGTTGGTGGAAAAACCAATTATAAAAACATTGTATTATGAATTTCCATTGGGAGTTTCTAAAGAAATAAACTTATAAATAGGAAGTGTAAAAATTATGTCTCATTATCATTAAAGAATTTATAATGGTTTAACTGGTCTTTATGTAAATTTTGGAGTGGGAATGCGATAAGACTAAATTTGAAAACATTAGTTTTGTGTTGTTTATTTTGGTAATAATCCCTCCAGTATCAACCGGTAATGAAATTAATAAGTTTGATTTTATTTATTACATTAATATATTTTTTAGTTTAGTCAAAATTAATTATTTTCCATGCCATTATTATAAATTAAAAAAAATATTATAATTATTCTTTTATATTTATAGCTAAAATTGGATTGGAATTTAAGATCTATCTTGAGGAATGACCTAGGTATTGTGGGACCTTTGGCCAAAATTTTCACTTGTTTTCATGCATAATCTCTATATAAAAATGTGTGGGTTGGCTACATATATCTCAATGCTTAATCTTGGGTAAGATTTTTGGTTTTGTGTAATTTGGATCCATTTTATAAAACTATTCATGTACCATTTCACTGTTAATAATTCAAATAAGTTTTGAGTTTTTCAATTAAATTATTTCTATGATTATATAACAAAATTCATTAGTTATATAAGAGTTATAAATTAAAACTATTAATAAATTTTTATTTGGTAAATTAAGGAGATATGATTATTGAATCATTATAAGCATGATTATATATAGAGAATACATGAAATTAAAGTAGAAAATATTAGAATTTTTTAAACTCTCAATAAATGTAAGTTTTTTTTCCATAAAACATTATCACCCATCAAGATATTGAACATTATTTAAAATTAATCCAAATATTTAGAGGCCCATGGATTATCTTATATAATTCCTAAAATATAGATCTAGTTATTTCTAAAATATAGGTAAATATATCCTTTTTTATGTTTTGATTTTCACTTAAATGGTTATCCTGAAAAATTACACACCCGTAAGAATGGAGTTATGGTGAATTTTTAGGGAAACAGGGGGATGCTTTTAATTCTTTTCTATCCAAGAGTTTTTTATTTTATAAAATATAGTACTTTCTATATAAATAGATATTTTTTAGATAAAAACTCATATGGTCATAAAAAATAGTGAAATAAATAAATTCAAATACTATTAGTTATAAAATAAGAGTTCATAATTTTTTTAGATAATATTCAATAAAATAATTTATTGATTTATTGTGTAAAAATAGATACTCATTCGATAAAAATAATTTATTTTAAATTATAATGATATTAAATACAAAAATTCATTCACATGGATCAATTCGAAAAAAATAAACCTTAGAGATTTCTATAATAAAATATGAAGTCTTAGCAATTATAAAGAGATGTATCGTGAGAATAAATAATTTAATATTTTGGAATTATATTTTTCTACTTTTTATTCAAGTATATTTGAAATTTTTTATGTATCTCACATTTTTAGGTATGTACTGGTATATGGAAATAAAAGATAATTTTTTAAGAGATAATTAAGTCCATTTATTTATAATCGATAAAATATTAATGAAACAGTGGTAGAAATATATAATTTATTTAAACCTAGTACAATGATTTTGGAATTAGGAAAATTTTATTATGTTCATCCAAAATATTGAAATTTTATATTTTTTATATTTTATAAAATAAAGGATTTTCATTCATAATTAAGAATAGCATTTGTTCTATATATATATGAGTAGAATTTTTTATGGAACTAGACATATGATTAATACATAATATATTCTAGACATTGATTGTGAATTTTATAATAATTTAAATATAAATGAAGATTTTATTGATTATAACACCCCTCAACTTTGGTATTATCACTTAAGAAAAATAAAAAAACATCCAAATACTCCATAAATGTCGATTATTGGAATCATTTAATTATGAATCATTTAATACATGTAAATTTTTTAATTAATTAGAATAGTGGAAAGGGGTTGTGAGTTTTAGGATTAATACAAGAAAATTTAGATGATCTAATGAGAACATAATAATGTTTTGTTTATCTTAAATCAATTATTTTTACAAATTATTTTAGTCAATATAGTTATGAGTTTCTTAAAAAATAATTATTTAAAACTTTTGTAATATTCAATTTATTAAAAAATTTAAGATTAAAATTAATTTGGTAAAATTATTGACATATTTATGTTGAATTGTTTTGGAGAATACTGAATTCAAAAATTTGTTAATTATCTAAGGGAATTTTGAATTTTTACATATCTCACTCATATATGTATTAAATAAATTAATGGTGTATTTTAAATTATAAATCATTCCTTACTACCCATGGTTTGATCAATGATGATCCAATATGAAATTAATATATCTTTTTGGTGTTATCCACTTTAAATTTTGTATTCTTCATTAAATCATATTTTATCTTAGGTATTAGTAATGTCACTATATAATATATGGACTATTAATCATAGAAACATGTCTTTCATCAAAATTTAGGGATATAAAGATTATATATTCAATGACACTCACCATTTAGGTATGTTATTTATTATATTTTAGGTCTCTATTAGGTATTTTCCTCTATTTGTAATTAGGTTTAGGGAGTTTATAATAAATATAGGTGATTGGATTAGGAGATGAAGTTGGACTTATCTGGAATAGCCAGGTAGAGGCTACCGAGTACCAGATAGTGGGTTTCCATGTTCCTTCTGAGTTTTCGAGTAAGTAAAGTCTACTAAATCATCAATTTAGTGGTTTGTGGACATAAAATTGGTGTTCAGTGATCCACTAAGTGGATAGTGTGTTGTTTTTGGTTACCTAGTGAGCACTAGGTTAGTTTTTTTAAACAAGTATAAAATTAAATTTTAATGGTCAAGGGAATTGGATCATAACTAAAGTATCCTTAAATTTATGTGAAATTTTTTATTATTTTTACAAATATTTGGATACATAATACTCTATATAAATTAATTACATTCAATGAGTGATTTATTCACCAATTTAGAATATATTTTTTATTTATTATTCTGTAAACTTCATCTCGGTAAATGCTTCATGAATCATATCATTTTAGTACAAATTTGATGAGGTATTAATCATTTTTTACATATGATAGCTTCTATAGTGATTTTAGTTTAACATATTATATAATTCATGAGTTCTTGGAGTTTAAAATTTTATACACTTTTTTGGTTTTCTTGCTTTCAAAAAAATAGGTTACATCTTTCTCTCTCATAGATTTTGGCATGTGTTTATATGTGATTTTTTGGATGTTTGGATGATTTTTAATCATTAATTTTTTAATCAGCTAGAAAATTGAAAAAATATATATTAAACATGAAATTTTTCATTAATTATTAATCAGTAATTGGATCTGAGAGTGTTGGATAAGTTCTTTGAATATTGGTTAGTTTGGGGTAAATAGATTAATATGTGACAAAATGACATATTTGATGTGTGAAACACGAGAATATAACATTGTGCATATTCAATATGGTTAAAAATGGGATAGGAAAGATTAATAAATAGAATAATTTATTTTCTTAGTGACATAAAATTCTAAATAAATCTATTTTACATGATTATGAACTTTTTTATTTCTTTTTGGTGTATAAAAATTTACAAAGTGTTTATCAACGGAATTTTATTTAGTTAATTAATAATTTTTATAAGTATAATGGGATATTAAATGTATTAAATGTTCCTTCATTAGATAATGTATTTATATTTTTTTGGATTGTAATTTCTGGTGTTTGGTTTTTTTATTAAAGTCTTTTATAAATAATGGAAATATAATTAGAATGGGTTAATGGGTTGAATTAATGGAATATGATACTTATAGAACCATATGTTGAAAAGTTGTATTCAAGATACTTAAGTTGGGGTTCTTGTAGTATTTTTCCCACTGAAATTTTTCTTCAATTCTATATATGTATTTTTAAATTCTTATTTCTTGTATAATTGTTTAAATTTGGTTGAAATGTTTGAAAAGAGATTTATAAGATGAAATTTTTATATTATTATGTGGTAAAACTGATATATGATATTATTATCACTAATCCTTTTTTTAATGAGGCATAATAATATCTACTTTTACCCATCATGTAGTGGTCGTACATATGATATTCCATGATATGTAATCAATAGGTTGATTATCTGATATACCATGATATTTAATACTAGGCTAAGAGTGGTTACATATATATTGGTCTGTTTGTGTGTGTGTGTGTTTGTGTGTGTTTCTGTTGATATGGGATGGTATGGCCTTGGGTGACCTGAAAATGATTATTCCCTATTGTCGGTTTCCCTAGGGAATGGTCAATGTTACATAATGTACTAAGTGTTTCGTTATTTATCCCACTGACATAGATGTTAGAAAAATAAGGTATAGGGTATTTAGGTGGAATGCTTTATACCAATATTTTGAATATTTTATAAATTTTATATGTTTAAACATTTATCCTTAACACTTCCCTAAATATGTACATATTGATTCCTTGAGATAGTTGAGGTTATGGTGGTGTATACAAAGTACTTTATTCTCCCTTACAATGAATAACCTCCACATGTGTTTTAATTTTACATTAATTATGATTTAAGGTAATCCAAGAAGCCTATGTAGTTGGAAGATGATGTCTGGTATCACTTTGGAGTTTTAATCAAAGGTATTTGGAGACTTTTGTTATTGGATATGTTATTTTATCTTTGTGGTTTATTTCAGTTATGGTGACTATAATTTTTTGTGAGTTTTTATTTTGCATCTAGATTGATTTTATATCATATATGGGATTTTGGGGGTATTAATTTAGCTTTTTTGAGTTGATATTAATGTCTTCCACTATTTCTTGTTTATTGGATTATTATATTTATTTTTTATTATAAGATATTCTATTGGGTGTAAATCTCTCCCTATGATTTTTTTAAACACTCAATGTTATTTTCCATCCTCGACTGATATGAGTTTTTAATGGAGGCCATGTGATTTATCATCGTGGTATCATGACCTTATTTGGGAAAAATGTTCTATAATGGTTTCAAAGTATTTATTTCCAATGGTCCTGATATTTTCTTTATGTTAGATTGAATAATTCGATTCTAGACATAGTATAGATTATATTTGTGTCTTCATGGATACGATAACTGTAGTGAAGTTCCATGTTACCATGTGGTATGGGATTAAACTTTCATATTTTACTAAAGTGTTTTCCGATAAAATGCATGCTTGGTGAGGTTAGGTTGTGGGGAAATTCTTCTATCATTCTCTGCTCATATCAGATTGATATATGTGGGTGTGCACATATGTTTGTAATAATAATTGGTTTTTAAAATTTGGTTACTTTAGTAATACTAACTATTTTTCTTTTTTTTGGAGGATGTGAAGCATGATATATTTTATTGATGACATTTTATAGTATTTATTAATAAGTGTGTTTGTTATTTTATATAACTATGTCACCAACGATGGGATTTAATAAGAATTATTCATACACGTTATAGGTGGATCCCATGAAGTAGGTGACAATAGAGGGGGAATAAGAGAATGTTCTCATAGTTTTTAAGCCTTGTGCCCTAATGGAAAGTTTGATCATTGAGATTTTATTAGCGTTGATCCAATGTATGATGGTGATCCATATCAAGAAGAAACTATAGTCGCATATTTGGTTACTAGTTTATGAGAACTACTACCTTCTATGCTCAAAAGAGATTATGGAACATGGGGGGTTTTAATAATGGATAATGTAAATAGATCTTGGTTTTGTAACAAACCAAGCAATGATAACTAGACAAGTCCCCAAAAAAATTATTGCAAAGTGGGAATCAACAACAACGACCAAATATATCTCATGTATAAACAGAATAAAGAAAACCAAATAAGTACATAGCAGATGAAAGATTATATATCCCTGATACTTACAACATAAATTCCCAAGGTATAAAATATAAAGTGAAAACAAGAAAGAAAAATACCTCAAAACTCATTGTGACCAACCATCACCACCAAACATTCCCAATGAGGAAAGCATCAATAGGCAATAGAATCCAGAAAACTACATGACACCCAATCCTTTTACCAATTTCCTCAAAACCACATACATAAATTACTTATAGTATAGTTAGAATGCGAGAAAAAAATAAAAAAGTATTTATTCAAATAATCTATAAAATTATATTGTCCATACAAATGTTAGTTCATGCTTTAAAACAATACTTTTTCATAAATCATTTCTAGAAGATGAAACATTATGAAAAATCATAACATCCTTTGGTTTTTTATAAATTCATTACATATTATCACAAAAATTAATATTAAAATTGAATATAGGAAATAATTTGGTCATAATAAAATCCATCAATGGATACCCTATAAGAACAATAAGTTAGAAATATAACCATGATAAAAACTATAATGTGTAAAATGAAGCATTAATTAAAAACCACATGATTTTCCGGTAACATGTGGGACTACATACTAGATATAAAAAGAATTAAAACTAGGAATAACATGGATATTACCAATATAGAGTCCCATAACAATTTTTCATTATCCCAAAACCTCCAGTTACCTTACACAAGCTAAATTTACAAGTCCATTTCTAAACCCACCGAAGTTCAAAAATTTTCCATGCTTTATAAAAACCATTTGAGAACCTTTATCAGAATCTATTAATCATTTTTCATAGTTAATAATCTCTTCATCCAATCTTGAAAACCCATTTGTAATCAATAACCACCTTTAAGTAATTTCTTCCACACATAGTGTGTCAATAAACATTATTAGAGGAAACCCATTTATAAAAATGGATCTCATGAAGAAAAAAACCATTGATATAAAATGATACATTTTAATTACAAAAACTAATTAATTGAAAAATATAAAAAAGTCATTCAAGAAGTAGAACCTTTTTATAAAGACACTTGCCTCAGGAATGGAGTTAAACCACCAAGCATTGATCTCTTCAAGCCCAAGGTTGTATTCAATGAAGAAGGGATTCAAAGTCCTTAAAATACCTATCTTGGGAATATAATATTTTATAGAGAATATTGGGAAATTAAGTAACTAGGGGGGTAGTCGTGTATTTATCTCCTAGCCTATAAATAAATGACCAATGTGCAGCCTCTTAGACTAGGTTATAGCCTTCCACACCACGGTGCATGAATTCGGCATTTTTTCACGAAATGTTATGATATAGAAGGGACTATTGAACAATACATAGCACTAGTTTTTAGTCCTTATTTTTAAAATCATGTCAATGTTCAACATAAACATATCCTATTTTCTCATGGAGAAACCAAAAAAATCCAAATACACCACACTGTAGGGGTTCCAATTATTCGAATAATAGACCATAATTTCATATAGGACTCCATGTTGTATCCTCTCTCAACCATACTACATGGATCACCAAAACATAAGGGATTCACGTCAACCCCTTCCTCATTCCACAAAATACTTATAAATTAAGCGGCACTAATATACCACCTCCTGGACTTTAAGAAGTCATCTCATCCATACTACATCCTTGATACCCATGAACAAATATCTCACAAACACTACATATCCCCCTAAAAAAACTCTAGATTCAACCCCAAAATTCTCTACAATTATATAAATTACCTATAATAAAACCCAATAGTGTGATAATCAAAAAAAGGGTTTAGAAAACCCTAAATTTTGTTGATGTAATGTCTCGATCTCACCACCCCAAAAGCTTTATGTCCCCATAAGGTACTCAAGATCATGGGCTCATAAAAATAGTGTTTCACTACTGCCCCATCAACAATTTTATCTTACAAATTTCATGGATATCCCACCCACACATCCGTAGTACATGGAAAAAGGAATTATTTTACCATGTAGTAAATTTTCATAGAAATACATAATCTAAAATGGTTTCTCAACAACAGTTGTTTCAATCTAAAGATCAATGTCCACTCATTCAATCATAGGGGGTGGATATTGTTTAATCCAACTAAAATGGGTAAGCCATCTGTTACTTAGAAGGTCTAGTTATGCAAGTGATAGTGTATCTCATGGGTAATATTTGTGTTGAGATATTGTGTAGGGGTAGAAGATAGCTCAGGGGAAGGGTTGATGTTTTGATTTTGTGTATTTATTTGAGGTTGAGCAGGTGATAATGGACTCAATGAGGGTTATTCATTGATGAATGATACAATGTTGGTTGCCTCCACCCCGGCATGTGTGTTGTTTGGATCTAGTGCACCTCATTCCTTTATGTCTATTTCTATGGTTTCAAATCATGTTTTTCAAGTTGAATTGCTTTTTAGAGTAGTATCCATATATACCCATTGGAGAGAATATTATGGACCATTAAAAGGTGTTACTCTTGTTTTATTGATGTGTGTGGTTATTATCAACTATTCTATTTACATATCTTGTTTATTAATAGATTTTTGTTATAGCTACACATAAAATAAATGAATGGGGTGCATGATGAATACATGCATGTGATGCATGTGGTTTCCATGCCCACTCCCAAATAGTTTTATCAATTATGAATCAAATGGTTTGATTCATTGTGGAATATTCATTCATTAAATGATTTCAGTTAATGAACATCAACATGTGGTAATATCTATCTTCCATGAGACATAATTTGATATATTATAATTTTATCCAACACAATTCATTCCATGAATATCATAGAGAAAGGATATATAAGTTGTTGAGATCCTATTCTATGGTGTGGATAATACTATTGATTCATAACATAAACTTTTTTACTTCATATAAACTATTTATCATTTTTAGTGAAGGAACTAGAATCCCTTTGGGTGTTTGAGAATCCTCACAATTATATTTTGGACCCATTTTCAATGTATTCCCTCATAGGTAGAGTACTTTTATTCACTATTCTCCATGATCTTCCTCAAACCACATGTTTTGAATGATATTAAAATAGATTTATAAAAAAATATATATTTTTTTTCTTTTTCCTATGTAGGATTAAAATATGTACTATGTGTAATTAAAATGACATGTAATGGCCACATGATTTTAGCATGGATTACCCTATGTAAAAATAAATTTGTTCACAAGGACATTGTGTGAGATTAACTTATAAAAGCCCTTATGATATGAACTTTTATAATATTTATATATCATCTTTTTTTGATTAATCTATATAAGTGATTTATGATAGGATAAAAACATAAGATTAATCTTCTTAATTCGGACCTATATAGGGTGAATTTGAGGCATTATGGAAGGAAAATACTAGTAAAATATGACATTAATATGGTGAAAGAGAATACAATGTGATACTAACTCTCCGCACATGTGTATGTATGGTATTAACATTTCAGTAAGGGATATATGTAAGAATAACTAAGTGCTCATGCAGGATTAAACACTACACTCGCTTATGATAAATCTTTAATAACATGAGTCTAAATACAATTAATATAAAAATATGTTTACATGTGTTATGTCTAATGAAATAAAAATGTTAGACTGGAGGGGCCTTTCGAAGATTAAACCTATGTTTTATTGGACTAGTCCCTAAAAGGCTTATGTCTAGGCCTATGTTAGATTAATCTATTTATACCATACTATAGCACTCATATCGTATTGATTTTATGATACACTATTTTTCAATGGTAGCAAAAATATTAATTTTATGTGTGATTTCATGTATCAATTGGAATTAAACCACTCAAATACAATTTATTGTATTCTTAGTATAGTTTACCACTTATGTTAACCAGTAAAAGTGTTCAGAAACTCTAAATATGGAACATCATAAATGAACAACCAAAACCACAATAACTATAAAAAAAATAAGAAATTTTCTACCTTTAACCATTGAGTTTTTTTTCACTCTCATCATACAACATTTTTGATCGAGAGTAATAAGAGGCATCCTATCAAAATCCATTCTCTATAGTGTCCCCATGGGTTTGTTGAATAAATCACTGCATGTGTGATACATTTCTTTGACCATGATATGTTACTATCTCAATCATGATGGAAGGAGGAAGAGTCATATTTTAGGGATATGTATAAATAAAAGTGTCTTAATAAGAAAAAAACCCTCTAAAATATTTACTTTAAATAACCCTCAAGGAAACACCATGAGTGTTCATGTATTCATTCATAAGTTATGAAACATATGAGAAAATGATTCTTTTGGTTAATTTTTTTTAACCTCATCAAACTATTTTTGACTATGTGTTTCATTTAATGAAACATAAATTGAATATTGTTTGTATGATATATGACCATTAATATTATAACTGTATACATCCATGATAATGTAGTTTATTATTATCTTATAACGACCCAAACAATATCCCTGAACTAAGGAATAAGATATTCCTCTGTTTGTATACATGTCATAATATATTGAACATACAAAGAGTACAATACAATATTTCCTAATGAATGGGATTTTGGTAATTTCTCCAAAAATTACCTCATACACCTCATGGGTGGGATGTAATATAGGTAATTATTAATTGGTGTTTAAAATGAACACATTTACTTTATATTAACAATAACATGAAGGCGTGGGAACTTGGGAAGTTATATAAGGATTATATTATGTTATTAAACTTGGTGCCTTTAGTGGTTATGTTTGGTAGGATCCCCTGCATTACCTCCTCATTTTATAAATCCCTTCATGATTTCATGGGCTCATATGGTAAAATTATTATGACATATTATGCTCAACACAATTGAAAATTTAATAATAACAATCAAAACATAAATGATATGACTTGTGTTTCTGTAATAGATTTTATTATTTTATAGGATAAAAATTTAACAATGATCTAGTTTTTATATAAAAAAACTAAAAGTATTCTATAAGGATGGATCCCATTAAAGAATTATATGGTTTATATTTCCTATATATAATTTTTTAGGTTGAAATTGTAGAATATTCCCTTCTGTGACCAAGTACAATATAAGAGATGATATATAAATTTTTTCTTATTTATAATTGTATGGTGATAATTTAGAGTCTCATAAGATCATATATTGATCATCCTTTATAAAAAATCGTATTATTGATAGATGATATATTATTCTTCAAATTATCATTTTAGTAGGGTTAAATATGATAGGGAAAGAAGATATTGTATTTTCAAGGTTTGATTTACCTTCCGATATTGATGAAAATATTGGAAAGATCACATATTTCATAACATTACTTTATAAGATGATAATTTTTCACAACATTGTTCACATATCTTGATGAATGAAATATAGTTTTGATTATTCTCCTATTATAATTTTTGATTAATTACTAAAATATCATTTTATTCTTTTGTATGAAAACATTTTTGGAGTCTTGAATAATAAAAGGAAGTGTTTTAAGGAAATTAAATTTCTCTGGTCTATATTCTATGATATATGGTTATAAATCTCAAGAGAGTTGGGATTGAGAATTAAATATGGGGTAGTAACAAAACCATATATTATTTAACCAAAAACCACCATGATTACTACTTTTTATGTAAATAGTGGCATGAAAAAGAAAATTTTGACTTTGGTGAAGTCGCATTTTTCCATATAATTTTTTTATTTATATTCATTATAATTTATCTGTAAATATTAATCATAAATCTAAAAATTATGAAAACAGTTCCTAAATTTATAGTTTGGGTTCAATATTAACTTAACCATATATATTGACCAAGAAACTCAAATGTTTTATTCAAATAAAGTATACATGGTCATTAAATGTTAGTCCTATCTATAAATAAATACCATGAAAGGCTTTAAAATTTTAAATATTTTTAAAAATACTAAATTAAATTAAAGTTGTCCCATTTTACCTCTCATTGGTTTATAAATTCTCCATATGTTGGCCCCATAGGATTCTGTTTTTATTTTTAATCCCCATTTTTTATTCTTTATTAAACTTAGTGATTCTAAAATTTACTTAATCTAAATCATCTTCCTCCATATCCTTCTCTATTATTATTTCATCCATGTTCCCCAAATTGAAGACGGTGGACTAGGGTTCCTTTTTACATGATTATCAATTAACAGTAATTTGTGGGATTTTAGAAAGATTTTTTAGATCTCCATTCATATATATTAGGGTAAGATAATAATTTATCATTACTTTTATCCATTTATAAAATATGGTTTTAAATATATCATATGTAAGTGTTGTTTTAATTTCAATATAATGTTATTTTCTATTTAGTAGATGGGAAAGATTTTGAACATGGATTTTGAATAGAATTCTGAGAGTTTCAACATCTAAAAATAATTTTTCTGGATATTATTTGAGGACCAAGAGGTTACATGGGTGTTTGGTCAAGTCCCAAGTGGATCGGGTTGAATATAAGATTTTTTGGGGGAACTCTGACAAAGTTGTATTATTTGGGTCTCATGGTTTAGAGAAAACCATGTAGTTACCTTTACACGGGTGGAAATTCTATTCAATTTGTAAATTACATAGATGGTTAGAATGGATGATGCATGATTAAGGGTTAAATATATTAGATTTAGAGGAAATAATACAGGCTTCTCCTGGACCTGGGATGTTTCACATAGTATGTGTATATTTTAAGACAAACTATATGAGGTGATATAGAAGATTTTTATAGAAATTTACAATGTTTAAGGCATGGTTGGTAAACTGTATAGACAAACCATGTGATATTGGTTTATTTTGTATGTGATCAGTGGATGATTGGTGTATGTTTTGGAAAATCATATCCTCGAACCATGAAACCTACAATGATTTATAAAAAAAATGGGGTTTTAAAAAAATTACAAGAAACATATTAATGGGGGAACCCCCCCCCCCCCCCCCCTTCATCTCCAATGTGTCTGTATAACTAGACTCTGACCCTATGTATTCCCCCTAATTTCCACTTCTATTAAATTTTATGTTTTTTGTGATAGGAGGAATGTATTTAGTTTTATTGATCGTCATTATTCCTCTCCCTCATTCCTCTCTAATTTTGGGTGCCACTGTTTATCGAATCAATTTTGATTCCACTCCATCATGATGGAATCATCCAAGTGTGATCAGAATATCAATTTACATGTCAATAGGATGTGTGGAGACAACATAATCAATTTTTTTTCAACATTTGTCAAGATCTATGTTTCCTAGTGATTTTATTTGGGTTTTATAACAGTTTTGGTATAAAATGTGTCATTAGTTTGAGTTTATAATTTTTTTGTGTTACCTATGATTGGGTGTGCATCAGAGGTTGAACACAGCCATTTTATAATGATTCTACTACCATTGGATTTTCTATTGATTTTAGTGCTGATTATTCCATTTTAGGAAACTATTTTAAATTATTTAATTAATTAATATAATGGTTTTTATTTTTGTGGTATATTCTTGTGTGATGGATTGGTCTTGGGTGCTCTTATAAAGACATGTAAAAGAATTGGAAATAGAAATCATTCATTGGAAAAAAATGGAAAAGATTCATTTAAGGTAGGTGGTCCTTGATACTAAACATATAGCTTTATACAAGATGTTTATCTGAATTTGTTTGTTTGGGGTATCACCAATAAGGTGATGTCCCTATTTTTGGAGAATTATTTAATTTATTTTAAATATTTTATTTTAAATTAAAATTTTAAATATATAGAAGAATCTTGAATTAATTTTAAAATAATCATAAGACACCATGAACCTTGGGAACTATCTTAATTCCTCTCCCATTTATGGGAAATTCATATACTAAGAGGAAACTCAAACACATGTACAACTACAAGAGAGGGTGTGATGTGTACAAATATAGATAGTCCAAGTAGTTATGATGTGTACTATTGAGAAATTTTTATCCGGGATTGGATATATGGATGTTAGAGGTGGTTTGGGTGAGTTAAATAGCTAAGAGTGACCATGGACATTGAAATGGGACTTGATCCATATCTCAATACTAACATCAATGGGTCTTATGCATGAGGATTATGAGGATATTATTTGACTATAATCATTATGGGGTGTGGCATCCTTTGATATATTATTTATTACCTGATTGACTTGGGATAGTATTGAAGACCATAATAGGGTCTCTCTATCTATGTGTTCACCTAGTTAACTATGGTAGGTTCCTAAATTATTGTTAGTCCCTAATAGGGTGTGATAGGATATGGATAGATATGGAATGTTTCAACATTTCTCCAACCCTATATTTTATTTTATTTTATTTTTACTTAGTATACTTCCTTGGGAAATATTTTATTATGTGTATAAAAATCCCTAGGCATAGTATTCCGATTTTTAAAAACTCTCATTAGATAGGTCTATGAAATTATCTCTTGATATTCTAGGGATTTGGAGCATGAGATATGTAGTTTGGGGACAACATGGATTTGGAGCTTGGATTACACTATTGGAACTACCATATATTTGGAGCTCATATGTTTTAATAGTTTTGGGTTATGTATTTGGAGTTGTGATGATACCCTCTAGATATTACATGGATTTAGAGCTTATATGTATGGACTTATAGAGGTTACATCCTCTAAGTCCTGAGGATACTATTTGGAGTTAACATGGATGTGGAGCTCAGATTTTTTATCTTTGGTGAGTTACATCATCATATTTATAGTGATACCATTTGTGTATTCCATGTATTACGAACTCAGTTGTTTTTATTTTTGCAGGTTATGTCCCCAGAGTCATGAGGAAACTCTTTAGATCTACCTTGGATTTGGATCTAGGAACTTCGACTCTTCTATGATGAGATATCATATTTATGAGAATATGGTTGGGAATGCCATGGATTGGGAGCTTTTTTGTTACTAGGATGGAGTGGTCTTCTCAACATGCACAAAGAAACCCTATAAATGGTCAAATCATGTATGGTCAATCGGGACCATAAACCTAACGATCGATAATGGTTTATTATTTATTTATTTTCTAAAATGTATTTATTTTTTCCAGTTGAGTATGTCACATGAATAAATCATAGCATTGTTGATATATATATAACATGATTTGTGGTTCTCTACTATATTTTGTACTCATAGACTACTCAATCCTCCATGAAACATGGTTACACAAGTATAGAAAAAAATTAATTTTGGTAGGTTCAGGTTGGGCTGTGGCCTGAGATTGCATGATCAATCTAGAGCTGCTTATATGTGATTTGGATTTTTGGATGTACTAAGGATTGGGGATTATAGTATTGATTCATATATTTTTATCACAATATTTTATTTTTTATTTATTTTATTTTTGTATATGGGAATTTTCAATTGGGTGATCATTCTTGTATATTTTTATGCCATGTTTCCCTTTACTATAGCGTATTTAATCTTAGTTATTTCAATTCTTAATCTGAAACTTATGATTTTCAATGATGTTTCATTTAATTATATATGATTCTAAAAATTTATATAGGGGTATAGTTTCCTCATAGTACCACCTTACACCCCTACATAAATTCAGTATCCTCTATGTAACACCCCTAGATTGTTTGATAAATTTCTCATTAAATATATTTCTTTGATAGGTTGTTTTACACACAAACTCAAGTCAATATAAACCATAAACACTTGTTAATAAATTAGTTATATGAATAGTAATAAAAAAATTTATAAAAAAATTTACAAAGGTTTTAGATATAAGAAATATATTGATAAATAAGTACCCAATTTTAAGTAGAGTTATTATATTCTAAAAAAATACTTCTGACTCAAAAAAAGATCTTTATTTCTTTTTGTGAGAAAATAATTCAATTGATTACTAAAAAATAGGAAATTTTTGAGAAAAAATGAAATTAATTTTTCAAATCACTGGGAAATTTTATATTATAATTAAATTTTTTTAACTTATCTGAAATAGAATATTTTTCATTGAATAGTTAAAAAAACTGATATTTATTGAAAATTTTCATTTTGTTTCAAGAATATACCTAGTTTAATTTTGTTTTAAAACTTTTTGAAATTAATTTTAGTTCATTTATATCGTTAATAATAAAATTTAGGTCATTTTAATTAATTTTATTGTAGTTTTTGGTGTAAAAACATTTTATATTTAAGATAAGTTTTCTCTAGAAACTGGTTTTCTTTGGGTTTTGTGGATTTAATTTTAACTTAAATTCTACCATTTATATGAAATGAATTTGATAAAATTTATTCCATATTTTTAATAAATATAATAAATAATAAATAATATGTTTGAGTTATTTTTTAGCCATTATGAATAGTAAAAGAGGTCAAAATTCATTAATAAGTTAATGGTTAAAATTGGTTTACATGTGTGTTAAACTAAGATATAAGTATATGTTTTCCAATTAAACAAATATAAATCATATTTTATTTCTTTATTTAGACTTATTTATTTCCCACCTTTTAATATATGTCCATTTGGAATCATTTTTCTTGAGTATGACATTAGGTAATTTTAATCTTTTAAAAAATCACAGGTGTAGCCTCTCCCCCACTTATAAATGGGCACCCTTGTTCCCTCTAATTTACACAACATTGATCCATATATCTAAAAATCCCAATAATATTCACATATAAAATTCTATATATAGTAATTATAGGTTCTTACCATCTTAAAATACAATTTTAATGGTCTATAAAAAGGGATCTAAATGAGTCCTAATAAAGAAGACACAATCATCATACTTGACTTCATTCACTTTATTTCTTCTTATAAATCATATAAATCTATGGTATTAACAAAAAAATAATATTTATATATCCTAAATATACTAAATTTTTTTATGATTATGAAACTAGCTTTATTCTCCTTCTTTTCCATCAATTGGTAAGAGAAGTTATTGGTCGTTCGTACCTGTGAACTGCAACATCCACATAGCGATACAATTCATTTTACATCACGATATTTCACAGATAATTATTAAGATGTTTTGGATGATTATATATTATATTTATTAAATAATTATTAATCTATATTTATAATATCATACCTACATTCTTAACTTCCCATCGGTTATAAAATGATCACTTCACTTGTGCGTGGGTGTGGATTAGCACCTCCACGAAGCGATGTGATTCCTTTTTCATTTCTACATTACATTGTTAGTAATAAGGATACATATAATTTATATATAAGTTATTAATTATATAATTATGGTTTGGGAAAGATAGAATACTATATATATTTATTTCCTTTTTTTATTAAATAATGAAAACAACATTCAATTGTACGTGTGGCCAACTATCTCTATGAACAGTGAAAATCATTTTTCTATCTCTACCATTTTTATATGACTATATATATATATATATTTGAAACTTATATTATATTTAAATCATGATAAAATTTTTGGATATTCTGGAACAATGATCAATGTTCAAGGAGCAAAATTTCTTAACTAAAACTCCCATGAACAACGAAATAGTTAACACCTTGAAATGATGGATTTGATAAAAAACTATTAATAAATGGGAGTCAAAATGTTATAATTGGATCATATATAATACTATAAGTATTTAAAATATTATATTATATGATTATAGTAAATTTAAAATTTTTATACCTGAGGATAGATCCTGTTTAAATAAATTCAAAGTTGAGGTAAGGTTTTTATGTTATAGATTTTGTTGGATGATATGATTTCAACCCATTATAATAATATCATAGAATAATATAATTTTGGATCATTTCATCCAAGAAAATTAGTTAATATTAATTTAATATTTTAATAAATTCTAAAATTCCCCCTTCACTAAATTATAAGAGAGAACATCCTCTCATCTATTATTCATACTTCAAGAAAAGTTTAGTTCATTCAATCCATACCAAAATCCATTACATACATCCCTTAATATGTCATAGAGTCATTGTATTTATTATAATGTCATCTATGGATGTATTTTTGGTGTAAACCTAAAGAGGTTTTCTGAATAAGAGGAATAAATCTTTACCAAGTGTTTTTGTTTTATTTATTCTTTCACCTCCTTCAAATCCTATTCAACAATGATGATATAATAACATAAGTATCCCCAAAATACTGAGATGTTATTTTATTAATGTAATAACATATATCCATCTCCTTATCCATAAAATGGGTAATGAAACCATTTTTCTTGTGTATAGTAGACTAACAGCTCATGAACTAATGTAATTTGTTTCCCATCATTTCCTCTAAAGACTATTTATGATGATGGGATCAATATGTGTGTGTATATTTATATATATGATATTTATGAATAATTAATAATTGGAAAATTAATATTTTTTAATAACTTAGTGTTTATAAATGATAATGTTTTATTGAAATAGTGGTGTATTATATTATATTGTGTAGTATTACACACATACAACACATAGAGAAACCAACTACACTTTATTTAATTAATGAAAATCATTAAATTATTTAGTATTTAGACACATTAAAATTCAAAATATTACAAGGGGACTAAAAATAAAAAATAAAAAATCTAAAATGGGAAAATATAGATCTCCCTAATCTACTAGAAGCATCACTCCCATAAACAACACTATATAAATGAAACAATATATTAGTAAACCAATTTACATTTTAGAAAATGGAAATAATTAACCTTGAGTGAAATTTAGGTGAATAAATAATAAAGGAATGAATTAGTATTTATATGAATAAATGTAACCATATTAATATTAACCCCACCATTCTAATAGTAACAGTACCATTGAAATAGTAACCTGACCATTGGGAATAGTAATCTGACCATTATAATAGTAACGTGGACAAAAAATAAAAAAATTAATATTAATAATATTTATAAAAATTAATTTATGATAATATAATTATTATAATATTATACAGTAAATATCATCACTATGAAACTCAAAGAAAATATAAGCTCATTTCTAATAAAGTGTATTTTAATGTATCTCGTTATAATCATATTTTTTATATTCAAAAAATCATCTTTTCTAGATCATTATTTTTATAAAATTAATTTCAGTTTTGAAATGATAATAATGAAATTTTCCAAGGGTAATGTTTTGTTAATTTTCTGAAATACTTCAATTTTCTGGTGAATAATAAAATTATAGTTCTTTACAAAACTTGTGTATCTTGAATTACATCATTTACATTGTGTTGATGAGCTAATGATATATAGAACTTGATTATTGACCCAAAAAATAAATTTTATAAATGATTCATTAAAATAAAATAAATATTTTTTCCGAACCTTTGAATTACTTTCCATACCCTAATGTGAAATGTATTCCCTTAAAATACAATTTTTTTCTTCTTTATGATTTCCTTTTTGTTAAAATAATTTAATTATTATGATAAACATGTTTAAAATCCTAAAACAATTATATTATATTTATATATTATATATAATTTCAAAAAAACATTGTTAAAAGTTTTAACTTTGACATAGTATTTTATTAAATATTTTATTCTTAAAAACCCCTCCCCTCAAGTATAAATAATCGATATCCCTCCCCTTGGAAAACCACTCCTCCATAACATAACAAAGTCTAATATTTACCAAATCCTATCTATTAATTCCTGAAAAATCATAGGGATATTTTGGAGTAAACTAAATCCATTTATTAAGGAATTATAGTTTCATACAATAGAAGCATCATTGACAAAACAATTAGTTTTTATCAACTCTCCTCTCATTTTTCTATTATCTGTTTTTTATTTCTATTTAATTTAAAACTTAAATCTAATAATATTAATTATAAAGTATTTTAACATTATATTAATGATATTAACCTATTTCAAAAATTATATTTTACCTGTATTTATATTTTATACCACTCATTCTCCTCCATTGGACAACCTTCCTAATAACGTTCGATTTCCCACCAATATTGATGTTCCCACCGTCTTTTAGATTACTAAACATATGGTTGGTTATAAATATTATTTATCATATAAAAATTTATAAATATATTTATTTTATGGTTCTGTAATTAACATTACATATGTATTAATTACCTTGAACAAAATAGTTAAATCAAAGAAAGGAGGACATTTTTTAAAGCAACTATGATATCAAACAAGATTCAACTTTCAACAAAGGAAATTAAGAAATATAATTAAATGATTATAATTGTTAAATAGTGATAAAATGACATAATTGAATTTCTAATCAATTTCTTAATAAACCAATTTTTATTATTCAATATGATTAATAGTGGTGAAATAAAGTGGGATTTAAGGTAAGGGGATTATAAAACCTAACTCTTTTTCATAGGGTTGTCAATATTTCTCATCATTTTCATTATTAATATTTCCATAGTAACCCTTTATTATTATTTCACTATTATAGTATCTTCTTTTCAGGGATATAAATGTTTTTTCCATTTACAAAATTATTTTTAAGCCAAATACAATGATTTTTCAAATAAATATTTTCTTCCCAAAACATATTTTCACTCATCATGAGTTGTTTCTTCTATGATCAAGAATAATTATTTTTATGCCAATATATTTTACCTTGTTCATTTGGAAACCTAAAATTTCATTCGTGGATGTTTTTTTATTAAATCCTTGTGAAATCCTTCCCTTTACATGGGTTTTCTCCATGACTATTATTGTTAGAAAATCTACATGGCATGTATGATTATGAGCATTTATGATGTGATGGGTGGTGTAGGAATTATATTTAGTACCAATTAATTGGGTAATTTGATGTATCTCATGAGACTATTTGTACTATGATTGAACATGAGGCTATATTTGATCACAATAATTATGTTATGATTTATGAAAATATGTTATGTGTGAACGTAATGCTATATGTTTTCACAAATATGTGTGGTATTTGACCGCTATGACAATATATTTACTTTTTTTGTATATGCCACATTCGATTTCATTATAAAAATTTTCTCTCATGATTTTTATTATGATCCCATTATTATGATATTATGATGTTGATCATGATCACACATGTACTGTTCATTCATGTCCCTTATTCCTTCTCTTACATGGATTTTAGCTCACCCATTTCATTGATTTATATCCTCAGGCGATGACATGTAAGAACGATAATGTTTTATTTTAAAATTAAAATTAGAAGTTTATGAATAATTTTTTATGTTTTATTATGTACAAGTGATGAATAATCCTAATTTTACAAAAACAAAAAACCTTTGGGTCCTGGATTTTTAAAAGTTTTAATTTATTTATCTTAAAAATTTTCTAATAATCATGTAAGAAAATTTTGGGTCACTATAATTGGAATCAGAGCATGTTATAGTTAATTTATGAATTAGGATTATAAAATATGAAATAAAAACATGTGTTTATGTTTAAGTATAAGAAAACATCCTAGAATATCAATTTTAGAAAAAGTATAAACATAGTGATCCCATAAAATTTACCTTTAGAATTAATTTACACATAAGAATATATTATTTCTTTATCCTCTATTTACATACTTTCTGTTCAAACTATTTTTATTTTATAAAATAGTGGGATCCATGAGAAACTATACCAGTAACCTTTGTGGGGGAAATGAAATGATTTTCTAAAGGTTCAAAACATTGTGGTCTCGGGATATGAAAAATAACCCGAGACACATGGAATTCCCACCCTCACCCATGGAGGAACAATTGGATATTGAGTCCTTAATGATGTATATACCACTGACATTTTGTAGATCTTCTAAAGAACTTGTCATTTAATAATGGTTTAACTCATTAGATATGATATTTTATTTTATCCAATGTTATGAGAAAGAGATGGTGTCTCTACACATATATTATTTGGCAGGAGAATTTGATCAATAGTGGGTGTTGATATATAAAACCAAGATGATGATTGAAATGGAATATATAGAGTGGGATATCTTTATGAAAACTTTTATTAATAAGTATTTCCATAAAAATATTTGAATAAAGCTAGAGAGAGGATTCTAGTAGATGAATCTATTAATGGTGAATCTATCACTAATTATGATGAAAACATCCAAATGCATTCAAGATATGCCTCATGTTTTTTATCATCAATGATATCAAAATAGATTGATTCTTTAGTTATTTAATGCCACACCTCTAAAATGATCTGTCTATCTAATAAATTGGGATTTATGATGAAGTAGTTTTATGTTCTCTCAAAGAAGAGATGGAGATTGGCGAACAGTCCTATGGTTATAGAGAAAAGAAGATATGAATGGTGTTTCATGTTGGGGGTCAAATGAAAAAGGATGAAAGAGGATCCATGAACACACATGTCAAAAATATGGTAAGAATCATCTTGCTAATTTCCTCAAATGGAAGAGGAAATTCTTCATGTGTGAGATATAAGGGAAATAATATGATGAATTTGAAAGAGACATGAAAAATATTTAGAAAATGATTTACTAAATGAATCCACCTCATAATTCAGTATCCATAGTTTAATGCTTCAATTTCAGGGAGAACATGGACTATTCATTCCAGTACACTAAACCGTGGGTCATTGAGGTTAATCCGTATTAGAAACAACCAAAGTAAAATAACAAAGATAAATATTATTCAATCACTACTCCTGAAGTGGATTAGGAATATGAATTCATACAGGGTACACATTTGATTCACTCAAGAATGGGAAAAAAATTATTTTATTTTGTCTCTACCCATTCTTTTATATCATTTACATTTTTTCAAACTATTGAATCCAAGACTCGATACATTGAAGTATATATATTTATTAAAACATCATGTTTTGTAAACATTAAAAACCAAGTGTTATACTCTTCCCCTGCTAGATTCTACAAGAAAATTCTTATAGAAAATCTTACAATTCTTCCCATAGTGGAATAATATGCAAGAATTTTCTCTTGTTATACAGATGACACAACAACAGTCAAGGAAAAAAATCCCAATATATATTCTGAACCATCCCATGATCCTATTAGAACCCAAGTAATATAATAAATCTCTATTGAATAATCCATAAATGGTGTGGGTGGACATACCCTATAGAGAAATATACCTTTCCCAAATGGTTGAGTCATTGTAAAGTTTCAATCTTGAGTAGATGCAAATTATTTTTTAATAGACTAATGTATTTTCCAAAGATTTTCCTCGATATCGACTAGATCATTAGGTAGAGTTCTCATTAGAGCTTATACATGTATTTAATAATATCTCAAAATTCCCCTATAGGATGGCTCTAATCTTACTCGAGGAGCTAAAGAAGAATCAACAAGGGACTTGGTCAAATGGTTCATACATCCAAGTGTATCACCTTTTGGTGAATATGTTCTCATTATTAAGAAAAATTTTGGTTCAATGTAGCTATGTATAGATAACCTTGAGATCAACAGGATCCCTATAAAGAATATGTATCCCCCTTCTAAGGATTGATGAATTGTCTGATTGACTATTAGGTTCTTATTATGTCTCAAAGTTTGATCACTATTATGGGTATCATAAGATAAAGGTGAATAAGAATTAAATTTAGAAGAATACATTCTATAAATGGTATTTATAGTCTATGTTCTTAATTATTTCATTTGGACTTAATAATTACCATGTAATCTTCCTAGATTTGATTAATATAGTCTTTACAGACTACCTCGACAAACATTTGGTAGTATTTATCAATGATAATATCATTTACTCAAAGATGAAGGATGGATATGTAGATCTTATAAGGATTGTGTATGAGACATTAATGGGGGATAAAATGTACTATATGATCAGAAAATATGAATTTCCGATGTAGAAAGTCACATTCATAGGGAACATTATCATAAGTGAGGGAAATGTTTGCAAAACCTTAAAAGAAAAAGGTAATTGAGGAATGGACAAGACCCACTATCTTCATGTAAATCCATAGTTTTCTTGGCTTAGAAACGTACTTATAACCTTTTTTGGGAAATTTCACATGATTTTTTATCCTAATACATACATTAACACAAAAATGGTTAAACTATATCTATAATTAAGAATGTGAGGAAACCTTTATGGAACTAAAGAAGAGGCTAATCGCATCACATGTACTAACACTACTATCACATGGAGAAGTTATTTTGATAGAAATTGATTCGTTAAAGACCATCTTACGATGTCTACTCATACATAATGACAAAGTAATATCATACGCCTCATAAAAACTAATGATCCATGAAGAAAAATTCATGACACATGATCGGAAGTTAGAAACGGTGATCCTCAATTTGAGGATTTGGTGGCACTGCCTCCATGGTGAGAACAGTGAAATATCCATCAATCATAATAGTATAAATTATATATTCATAAAAAATAAGATCATCATGTGTCAAAGAATATGCTTAGACCTAATCATGTACTACGATTTCTCTATTCACTACCATCCAGAAACGAAAACTAGGTAGCTACTGCTCTTAGTAGAAAAGAAAATGATACTCTATACATTATGAAAATTTAGAAAGATCTTATCTTCATGGATATGAAAAGGATGGATCTATAAATCCTAATATCAAGGATGTAATACAGCCAGGTCCAGTGGATTTCCCAACCATATATCTAAGATAAGATCAAGGAGGCATATAGGGATTATCTATAACTTCAAAAAATAGAGAAAGAAGTAATGAAAGGGAATCTTAATGAGATCCATATTGATTAATACTGAGTCATTTAGTTTGGAGATATGATTTTGATTCCTTAATAAACTAAAATAAAGAATGATATATTGATAATTAGAATATCACATATTTCTATATCCATTATAGAAGTACTATGATATACTATGTTCTTTGAGAACACTTTGTATAGAAAACATGAATAAGTAGATTACTAAGTTAAATTAGTAATATTGATATGTTAAAAAGTTAATTAATAGTGATATAACTCCAATGTAATGGTACAAACATTTCTTATACCAATTTGGAAGTCATAGAAACTCACCATATAAATTTTCCATTATCTCCTAAATAAATCCAAAAGGAAACAATGCGATATAGGTTGTAGTGGATCGACTCACTGAGACTACACACTTCATTGCTATTCGGGAATATTTTTCACTAGAATAACATTACAAGATATATGTAAAGGAAGTGGGTAGGCTGAATGGGTTACTAATTTTGGTTATCTATGATCATGATCCAACGATCACCTCTAAAATCTAGATAAGTATTCAACATGCATTGAATACTTAACTAAATTTTAGTACAAAATATCACACCTAAACTTATGGTCAATATAAAAGGACTATTCTAATGCTCAAGGAAATGATGAGATCCTAATAAATATAATTTTAAGGGTTATGGGATCAAAATCACCCATTAGTTGAGTTCTCATATAACAAAATCTCCCAGTCATGTATTCAGATGTTTCCTCTTTATATTACTGTGAAATTTTTTCTTGTAATTATGAAGTAAAGGAAACCATATCCATAGGTACATTATCCCCTTTGAGATCCTTTATATCATATAATTAGTGAAATATCATCTTGATAATCTATAAAATATTTCTCATGTTCAGGATGTGTTCAATGTATCTCTCCTGAGGAAGTACATACATGATCCCTCCCGTGTTATAATTCTAGAGGTAGTGAAACAAGATAATAAAATCATGTGTGAGTAGTAACTTGTAAATATCTTGGATCATAGAAACATAGTTCTATGCAACAAGATAAATCATATTTTCATTGTACTATGGAAAAACCATATGTATGAAGTGGTAATGTGGGAACCAGAGGAAGCAATGAAACTAAAGTACCCTAAAGTATTCTCAACTAATAATATGAGTTGATGTTTCAAGTATGGAATTTAAAAATAGGTATGGAATTTAAAAACCCATGTCTTATAAAAGATATTTTTTCTTGAAATCAATGTGTACTATATTATATTGTATTGCATTATACACATAAAACACATTGAGAAACCAAAAAAACTTTATTTCATTATTTCAAAACATTATATTATTTAGCAATTAAACCCATTATAATTTCAAATATTACAAGGGAACAAAAATATAAAATATAGAAACTAAAATTAGAAAATATGGACTGCACTAATCTAATAGAATCATTGGTCCCAAGAATGACACTATAGAAATAAAATAGAATAATGGTAAACCAATTGACATTTATGAATATCAAAATATAAATCCTTGAGAGAAATTGAGATGAATAATTAATGAAGGAATTAAGTAGTATTTATAAGATTTAATATTACTCTTGAAATAGTAACATGACCATTGGAATAGTAACTTGCCAATTGGGAATAACAACATGACCATTGCGAATAGTTTTTTGATTGTTGTAAAAGTATCCTGACCTAAAAATAATAAAATATGATATTAATAATATTTATGATTTGTAATTTATATAAATATATATATTATAATAGATAACATAAGTATCATAATTAAAAAATTCAAAGAAAATATGATAACATTTTCAATAAACTATATTTGAAAGTATTTTAAAAATCATAAATTATATATTAGATTTTAAATTTTCCTATTTTAGAAAATTATTTTTTTAAAATTAATTTCATTTTTGAAATCATCACACATAAAATTTCTAAGGTTCATTTTTTATTAATTTTCTAAAATACTTTAATATTCATTTGAATAGTAAAAATACAGTTTCTTCTATAACTGGTGTATCTTAAATTACATCATTCAGGATGTAATAAATAAATAATAATTTATAGAACTTCATTATAACTAAAAATATTTAACTTCATATATTATTCATTGAAATAAAATAAACTTGTTTTCCAACTCTAAAAATTTCTTTCCAAAGCCTAAAGTCAACAGTGTTCCCTTAAAATAATAATGTTTTTTCCCAAATTATTTTTTAATAAAATATTTCAATTCAAATTATAAATGGTTTTATAGTACTAAAATATTTCTGTTATATTTAAAAATATTTTATATTATCAAAAATCACTATAATAATTCTGTAGCTTTGATATAGTAATTTATTTTGTATTTTATTCTAAAATTATCCCTCTCCTCAAGTATAATTAAACCCTCTCCCCCTTTTTAAAACAACTCCCCCTTGCTTACCAAATCCCTATATCTTCCAAAATTCACTCATTTAATCCCTTATAAACCATAGGTTTTTTTTGAGTAAAAAAATTCCATATATCAAGGAAGTCTAGTGTCATATAAGAGAAGGAAAACCATGAAAAGAATATGTTTTTATCAACTCTTATCTTGTTTTCTTCCTCTCTTCTATTTTATCACAATTTATTTCAAAACAAATATTCTATGAATAATTCGGAAGTTTTTCAATGTTATATTAATTATTTTAACCTACTATAAAAATTATATTTTGGAAGTATTTATATTATCTACCTCTCTTTATATGGCTTTGTAAATCCTTCCCAATAATTTTTAGTTAACCGACAATGAGGTTGTTAAGAAAAGATTTTATATCACCACATATATTGATGGTTATACTAAATTATTCATAATTCTAAAATTTTTAATTATATATATATTAATATTATAGAATTAAAAGTACATTTGTATTAATTATGATGAACAAACTTGAGAAATCAAATACAAATGATATATTTGTTAAGGTAAACATGATATAAAAATTCTTAAATATTGATTATATAAATAATGGAACATAGTAAAATGACTATATTTGTTAAATATTGACTTAATTACAATAAGTCGCTTTTTTAATATATTTTAAAAAACCTATTGTTTTATTCATGTGGTGTAAAAGTGATAAAATGAAGTTGGATTTAGGGTCAAGGGATTCTCAAAACCAAATAATTTCCTTTCATTTATCCAATTTATCATTATTTTTAGTATGAATATACCCCATATATTCCTTAATCATTCTTTAAATATTATTCATTTTTTAGATATACATATTTTACACATTTGAAAAATGAATTTCTAGGAAAATAAAATGATTTTTCAAAAATAAACTTATCTTTCCAAAACTAATCATTAATTCATCTTTTTCTTCATATTTACTCAATAATGATGATATTTATGCCAAATATGTTTTTCCCTATTATTTTGGTAACCCCAAATTTTATTCATGAATGTATGCTTTATGAAATCCTTCTGAAACTCATTCATTTACATGTCTTAATTCATGAATATGATTTTAATAAATTCTATCTGTAATGCATTATTATGATGTGATGAGTGGCCCTAGAATTTAATATCCTTCTACTGAATTGGGTAATATGATGTATCTCATGTGATTCTATGAATTATGCATCAACATAATTCTAGCTTTGTTCATAATGATGATGTTATAATTTATACACAAATGTCATGCATGAACATAGTGCTAGATTTTTTTCACAACCTTGTGTGGTGTTTTTATACTGTGAAAATATGTTTTAATTTTATTTATATGTCGCACTCCATGTCATTATCCAATATTTCCCTTAGCTTTTTGATGATGATACTATGTATATTATATGATGATTCTATTTATTCTCATCCATGTACTATTGATTTGTGTCCCTTATTCCTCATATTACTATGATTTTTTCTTACCCATTTCATTGATGTGTATCCTTATCTTACTAAATTTAAAAATTAGAAAAAGATATTTTATAAGGAAAATAGAACGTATTGAAATAATGTTTTATGTTTTATTTTGTACAAGTGATGTGTGAGCCTAATTTTTTCAAGACACTAAACCTTTGGATTGTGGATTTGTAACACTATTATGTTTCTTGACTTAAAAATTATGGAATATTAATTTAATAAAATTTCATTCCTATGTATATATCATATATTATTTTTACATTCCAGTTCATTTAATGATGATAATTTCATCCGTTGATACGTGTGGATTACTACCACCATGAAGCGAGGCGATTATTTTTTATTTACCACATCATATATATTGTATATATATGTGTATTAAATGAAAAAACATTATATTTATGATATAGTTATAATTATAGATATATAAAATAACACTTAAATTATTTCTATCATGTTCATTGAAAAATGGAAATGTTACTCATGTGTATGTATGGCCTACTGCCTCCATTATTGTAATAAAGTTTATTTTTTATAACTATATGTAATTGATGGTATTATAAGTATAATTATAATATGAAAATGATAATTATATCCTGATGATTATTATTATCGATAAGAAGGAATAATAACTTCATTTACCATATTCATCATATTGAAGTCATTTAGGACATATAAACCAAATATATTCAATACATCCAATGTGAACTGTATTGAATAAGAAAATAAATATAAAATAGTATTAAATAAAAAAATCATTAATTAACATGAAAAAAATTATTAACAACTTAAATCAATAACATATATTTATTATTCTGGACGACAAGGAATATATAAGATGAGTCAGACATGAGGTAATGGATCTCATCCAAATTTCCATTAATTGACAAGTATTTTAGTGTTATAAACCTAATTTATTTTAGATGATGTATATATTTCCCCAGTTACATGTTATATCATGAATACTTTATAATTTATTGTATTTTATGTTTAAATTTATATTATTTCATCCAAGTTGATTTGACTTGAAATTTACCAAGTGGTAAGTTTTTCATTACTTAAATTTCTTTCATGTGGTTATATTGATCCTTTATTGATTAAATAATACCAAGATTATAAGTGAAATTTAATTTGTTTTATTTATGATTCATTTAAAAAAAAATTATTTACATTTGGAAGACATAATAACTTCATTGATTAATTATCATTATAGTTTTATGATCATTGCAAGAGTTTTTCTTCTCAAATTTTCCTCTTTGGGACATATGTGGTATTTTACATCTATATTCTATTATGAGGTTTATTTTATACCAATTTGATATGATATATCATAATTAATTTTATATTTATGGTATATAGATATTCATTTAAATTTATATCTTTCATGGGGATTTTGATTCAAAAGTTAAAAAAATGGAAAGGGTCTCACAATATTATCATTATCTGAGATTATTTTTGATTATGTTTCCATTGGGTGAATAATATTATCTTCTTAGTATATACCCAATATATTTTATTCTCAAGTTTTTATTTTTGAAAATTATAAATTAATTTTCATTTTAATCTCTTATGTAATCAAAAGGTCAATATAATGTTCTTATTAAAAATAGACATTATTTTCTCTTTAGTCAAGAATCCTTCTCTTCCATGTCCAAGTTTTCTAAATGTTTTTCCATGAATATTTTTAATATTAATATGTAATTTTTAAATGTATGGTTTCACCATGATTTACTTTTTTACAAAAATAATTAATGTAATCTTTTTTTCATTTTCTGAACAAGGTACTTATTGAATTTTTACTAAAAATTTGATTGGAATCTTTGTTGTAATGTACTGTTCATAAACAATATTTCTTGTTTTCCTGGTCAGTAAAATATTTTAATCTTCATTTACATATTTCCAAGGCACTTTTCAAAGAAAATTTGTTTCCCAAATATTCTATAATTTCTTTTAAAAGTGAATTTAAATGTGATAAGGTAATTTTCTTCAAGAATATTTTTAATGATCATTTTGTCATATTATAATTAATAAACAAAACAAAATTATATTATAAACTAGGAATATATTATAATGATACCATCCTTGTTCATTCTCTAGATGGGTTGTGATCATTTTATCTTGGGAAATTACTATCATTCGGTATAACAGTTTTTCCTATACAAACAGTTTTTGAATATGAAATATTGATTGAGTTATGTTGTTTATTCATATGATTAATTTATTATAATTATTAAGGAATAGGTGGGAATAATAATTACATATCACCAAGATGCATCAGTAGGTATCATGTTACAAACCAGTTGGTTAGCCTTATTTAATTGGTTTATGGTGTATTTCCACCCATATTTTAAACTATCATTGAATAAGGCCATAAAGATAAATTTGAGATGTATGGAATTATGTATTCCATGTAGAGACCAAAATCTTGATGTACATAGACATTACTTTACTTTTTCAGAATACTTAATACATAACAAAAACAAACACACAAGGACCGTAATAGTTTAGTGTCTTTGGAAACTCAGAACATAATCTTCTAATCAGGGTGAAAGATCTTCAACATCTCCCATAAAGATCTTCCCCTTTTGTTTTCTTAACTAAAACATTTCATTAAATCTTGTGGAAAAGAAAACATATAAAGGGTGATCTCAAATTCTCAGTAAGGGTAATCATGGAGAAAATAAAACAAACCATATAAATTTGAACATAAAAACATGAACATAATGTTTAGACTTCAAAATATTGGGAAATGAAAAAAAAACATGGCAGTATGTAAGGCATATATCATAATGTAAAATCAATCATTATAAAATAGCTTTGAAATAAAACTTGTAATTGTGGAAAAACATTAAGCACATGATATGATTTCCATAGTAGCAAATCCATTGCTTCCAAGACCATCTTAGTGGACAAAGTCCCTTTGTGAATCAATTTCCCACCTCGTTTTAGTCCTGTAACACGGAACTGGATTAACTTACTATTCCATCCATGTCTATCTCTTGAGATATAAATCTTTACCCAATTCATTGGAGGGAGATATATGTTCCACCCATCTCATAATTAAATAATTCTTACGTGTTCCACAACATAATCATAAATCATTCATCATAACCCAAAGAATAAAATGGTATTCATAAACATCAACCCATCGTAACATAATCTATATAATAAAATTGATATCATTTCATCATATGAAAAATCAAACCGTGTAAATAATATAGGCATTATACTTGAAACATAACCCGGTTAAATAATTTCTTCTTAGTTGGAAAATAGTTTTGATAAAACACTTCAAATGAATTCTTGAGTATAATATCCTTTCTTCTTCAAAATCATTTTCTTTTCACAAAATTCCATTCAATTTAAAAAGAAAATGATTCTATTGAAAATAATCATGAAATCGTTTAGAGGAATATTTATGTAAATATGTCTTTATGAAACTATAAAAATCCATTCATTCCATATAAGATAAAAAACATTCTTCTCATACTTTTTCCAGAGAAGTCAAAAAAATACCTCGTATGGTATACAAAAGAAAGTTTCATTACATACCATATATTAAAATTAAAAAATGGGTAAAAAGGACTTTAAACATAAATGAATCTATTTTTATAAAATAGGGAAATTGATGATAAATATAACCCCAGTAAATACTTACAAATAAACAATCTCGGATAAAAATGATATTGGAAAAGGTATCCCTTACCTTAGGTCCAATATGCTTCGTACGTATCCGAACCTCCAGTATAATGATTTAAATAATTTCATTGACATATTACAGAATCAAATTCACTGTTATGATATCATATATGGTTCACTTATGACTTTATATTACCCGTTCTTTTGTAAATTTCATGTTAAAGCAGCGTTTTGGGTAAAACGTTTTATTTAACATACGTGTTTGGACATGTTGTTCTTGATATTATTACTACTTATATCATGATTTAATTACTTCCAGAATGTGAATCATGATTTATATATCATATATATTCTGTATATATATATATATAACAGATAGTTAAATGAAATGAAATACACCATTCATGGAGACGGTAGACCGTACGTACGCATGAACGCTGTTTTTTTTCCTTATTAACTTGAATGGAAGTAAGTAGATGACATATATATATATATATATATACATAAATCACGTAGATTCATTATTTCATATATTTCTTTATTATTCATTATATATAATTTATAATCATTCTTGAAAGGATAATCATGGAAAATGAATCTCATTGCGTTCGTGGAGACGGTAGTCCGTACGTACGCACGAGCAATGATATCATTCCCATGATTTTGGAATTGTATTTAAGTGTATGTATAATATTTAATAATCAATATCACTTTATAATAACCATATTTAGTTATTTATTTACACCATTATACCCATCCATGTAAGTTGGTGGTGGAAAACAAATTACACCACGGCGTGAAGACGGTACTCCGTACGTACGCACGCGCGGTGATTTCATTTTACATAGGATGGATAGAAGGTGAAATAGGGTTGTTTCAAATTAATAATAACATATTAGTATATTATTGATAATTATGTTATTAGTTCATAATTAAAAAAGTAAATAAGAGGATGTAGAAGAATAAATAAATTTGAAACAATCGGTAACAGACATTACCTCTTCTTTGAAGCGCCCCTTCTTAACCTCCTCTTAGGGAAATAAAGATGGTCATTGAAGAAGACCAGGACCTCTAGGATGTTTCTAGGGAAGTGGAGAGGTGAAATGTTCATGGTTTGGTTGATCTTGAAGGCTCAAAGTGGTTTGAGGAGGAGAGGGAGGAGGTTCCCTTTTATAAGGGAGGAGAAGGGCACCTTAGGAAAAACATAAAGTATGATTTTATAATAAAGTCATATTCGGTTATTGAAAGCTTGAAATTGATTTAGTTCGAATCTAAGGTGGGGAGGGGTATATATCCTCTCAACCAATAGGTTTTAGACAAGTTTAGGTTACTATTTTAACCTTATCCTTTAGATTTAACTCTAAGTTAATTAATTTAACCTTTATAGTGTCTTTTTGGTATTCTTACACTATATGGTTAATAAACATACTAGAACAAGCCAAAAACCCCAAATTGGTTCATTATTAATATATATAAACTTATCTAAGTCATTTTTCTGAACCTTAGATTTTTAGGAAGAGAATAACAATTAATAATATAATATTTGTTTTAAAAACTATTTTATGTCAATTTTGACACTATTTGGTACTTGTTTTTTGTGAATATTATAACAGCATTATTATTTAAAGAAAGTTAATTAAATTAAAATTAACATTTCATGTTAACCTAGAAAATTATTTTAATACACAAAAAGTCTCAAATTACATTTTTTGGGTATTTATAACATCAATTATGTTAATATTTCATTAATAAGGTAATTACTGCATCATAATTATGTCACAAATAAATTAGATTATTTAATGTCTAAAAATTATAAATAAAATACTATTATCTAGGAAATCTTTTTATAATTATAATGAATATTTATAGTTTATTTTATCTTATGTATAAACCTATATTTAAAATGTTTTAGTTATTAAACTTTGATTTTAACCATTTTAACTCTTCTATAAATAAAATAATAATAAATGTCCTAATCTAATCCAAGTAGACATAAAGGGTAATATTCTATTCCTAAGGTTGTTTTTTGTAGAAATACACTTATCTAGTAGAATTAGGACATGTTTTATATTAATAATAATATCATTTTTACCCTTATTTACCATATTTACTTTTAACCGTGGTAAATAAAAAAAATTTACTATTCACCAAAAATTATTTTTATCTTATTGAACCACATTTTACTCCTTGATATTACCCATCTCTCTCAGATTTTAGAAATTCCGCTCACAGAAGTGGTAAAATTAAATTTTATGTAAAATTTCAAACTCTCCTAGGAGGTGGGCAAAAGACGGTGAAAAGTTCAATAAAATTTTTATATTTCTAGAATTATTATAAAATGTCTACAATGAATTAAATTGAACTTATATTGGTATTATGTATCAATTTTGACATAAAATAAATTTAAATAATATAAATAATTATTTATATAAAAATTCGTTTTTTAAATAGTAACCCTGTGTTTTCACTAGTCATCAAAAATTGAAAGTTCTCAAAAAAATACCAAAAATCACCCTAGGATAATTTCAATATTCTGAATCCAAAAATGAAGTCCATTTTGAAAAATAAAATTTATAATATTTCAAAAAGTTGTTATTACTATTCATAATGGCTAGTTCATAATAATATTATAATAATATATCGTTTAGTGAAACTCGGTATTGCGTACTACACACGCTATCAAGGAAGGTATTGATTGCGTGTTATACAAGACAAGTCAGGGATGTGTGTATTGAAAGCTCTGTTTGGTGTTTTATATAACATAATCAAAACATATTTCATTTATACATTAAACAAAATCTATACTTAATGTTGCATAAAATAATTTCCACAAAATGAACTTTAAATTTTGCGTAACACGAGCCAAGAATAGTGTTGTGTATACTGTAAGATCATATGGTGTTGCGTATATTACATGCTAAGACATAAATTAAATTAAAAACAATGATTCTCATAAAATCTCGGTTTTTTACATTCAACCCCCCCCCCCTTAAAATGAATTTCGCCCTCAAAATTCGTCCGGGTTATAAATGGTTTACTACTTGAAAGTTTCTTTCATAGAAACCCACATCGTAAAAAGGAATACCATAACTGATCTTTAAAAAGTAAATTATGAAACGTAATTGTTACCCTAATTAACTAATCATTGGGTTTCCACTTATGAAAACATAGGTGAATATATGGATATGGAAGAAAAATCTAACCATCATGTTCTGATGGAGTGTGGTAGAGAACATGGCTATGAAAAATCCAACAATCACAAAGTCATAAATTTAGGATGATCAAAGGTACCATCTGATTCATCAGATATAAGGGCACTAAGACAACATTTTTTGTTTTCAATATCATTTTCCTACTGTTGTAAATTTTGAAATACAATAAATACTTTCTTTATTTCGGTATAATCTCACCGTTGTTCGTGCCTTGACCAATTTCCACTTCCTATCATAAAGAAATGACGTTGATTTTGTCATTGGTGAAGTGTTAGCAGATCATGTGAAAGAATGATGAGTCATTACATATGTCTCAAACAAAAGGTTAGCAAAAGTTAACAAATATAAATAAGTCATATATGGTGAGGTTAATAGCATATGATTCCAAAAATGGACTTATAAAACTAGTTTCTACTAACCAGGGACTTCCTGTAGGCCAGTGGTAGGAAATAAAGTGCTGTCGCACTTCAGTTGTGGGTTCAATTCCAACAGCCTTGTCCGACGTGACAGGTTGTCGCCCCTCATGCAGGTTGTCCCTTTTTCTAAAACTACATTATAATAACATTCCTGCAATAAAATAGAAAAATGTTCATGCCGTAAACAATACTATCATTTGTCTAAGTTAATTCATTCCCATCATTAGTCTTATCCAATATATTTCGGTCCAAGCTCATAGTATAAAGAAATAAATTACTAGAAATGTCATCTACCGAGCGTGTGAATACAATCATTTATACCCCATATATTATACGATATATCTTGTTGGTCACATTCCAAACATGGGAATACCTTAATCATGTATTCTCTTGAACCATACTGAAAACATGAATGTTGTAACAAGGTTACTCTTTCCATATACCAAAATCCCAAAAATTCTATATACTCAAACCATGATATCACATTTTCCTTACATTAGTCATGAGCTCATTAATACTATCAAACATTTCATTATCTCTTTATCCCTTATTTATGTTCATATTAGGTGCCTTCCAAAAATATTTTAATAAACTTTCATGGTTACTGGTACCATTCAACATATACTTTTCAAAAACCAAGCAATGGAAACAGTGTAACAATCCTTAGATTTTTCGTTATTCCATAGTACCATACATTATTCTTGATAAACATACAATCATTACACTACCTTCTTAAACCACTAACTGAGCTTCGTCATTTATTACATCTCATATATCATTTGTAGTCTCTTCATCATCATCCACATAAATACTACCCATATAACCATTCTAATTCTATTTATGAGATTTTCCCTTAGGGCATTAGTTTTCATATTGCCCATACATTCCACATTTAAAACACTTAACTGTTGTAGATGTCTTAGCAATACCATTATACTTGTCTATGGTGTTAACTGAACCTTTTCCTTTACAATTACTAGCTTTGTGTCCTTCTTTTCCACACCCAAATAATCTTACAATTCCTTTGAAACATTCTCCCTGATGCCTCTTCCCACATGATTTACATGAGAGAAATTGAACATTCTTTCCTCTATGATCCTCATGAAACTCCATCTTTCTCTTATTATCTGAGTCGGTAAACTTACCAATGATGAGATTATTGATCATATTATGAGATTGCTGATTAGGCATAATAATGATAAGTGGACTTACAGATCCAATTTCATTTGGTTTCTCATTAAGAATATCATTTCATTTTCCATCATATCCTCTATTATCGTGGATCTTCCAGTTTCCATCCATTTTCTAAAACACGGAAAGAATAGTGTGAGAGGCCAAAATCATAATCATGGGGGAGTAACATCAATATCAAACATCTTAGGTTTAATTATAATATTGTTACAGAAATTATAGGACTATAACCTATACATATACTTATCTTTAGGGACATCCCTAGACATACCTTAGAAATATCTCTAGGGATCTCACTAAAGTTCTCGGATCCTAGTTTCCAAAGGTTGACTAAACCTTTCCTCTGATACCAACTGTAGCGGTTTGAAATTGCTTCTAGACGACTATAATTGATACCTATCAGGGCACTCCATGGGCGGCTACACCCACTGGAGGGACACACCACCATCCCTAGTGGCTGCCATTTCCTCATGAAGCCCTTGGGCGGAGAGCCATGCTTCGTCTAATGCTCACATGTGAGAGTTTCCAAGGATCGGATACATTCCTACCTCTTGTCCCTCTGATACCAACTGTAGAGACCCAAAGCTTGACATACGTAGACATTAAATTACTTTTTCATAATACTTAATACAAAAAAAAACAAACACACAAGGACCGTAATAGTTTAGTGTCTTTGGAAACTCAGAACATAATATTTTAATCATGGTGAAAGATCTTCAACATCTCCTATAAAGATCTTCCCCTTTTGTTTTCTTACCTAAAACCTTTCTTTATATACTGGGGAAAAGAAAACATATAAAGGTTGAGCTAAAATTCTCAGTAAGGGTAAGCATGTAGTAATTAAAACAAACCATATACATTTGAACATAAAAACATGAACATAATGTTTAAACATCAAAATCGTCAGCAATGAAAAAAAACATGGATGTATGTAAGGAATAGATCATAATGGAACATCAATCACAATAAGATATATTTGAAATAAAACTTGTAATTGTGGGAAAACATTAATCACATGATATGATTTCCATAGTAGCCAATGAATTACTTCCAAGACCATATTATTGGACAAAGTCCCTTTCTGAATCAAGTTCACTCCTCGTTTCAGTCCTATAACACTGAACCAGATTAACATACCGTTCCAGCCATTTCTATCTCATGAGATATAAATCTTTTCCCAATTCATTAGTGGTAGATATAGGTCCCACCCATCTCTTAATGAAATCATTATTACATGTTCCACAACATAAACATAAATCATTCATCATAACCTAAAGAATAAAATGGGTTTCATAAACATCAACCCTTCATAACATAATCCATATAAAAAAATGGATATAATTTTATCATAATAAAAATAAAACCATGTAAATAATAGAGGAATTATACTTGAAATATAAACATTCTAAATAATTTCATCTTATATGTAAAATAGTTTCAATAAAACACTTCAAATGAATTCTTGAGGAAAATATCCTTTCTTCTTCAAAATCATTTTATTTTCACAAAATTCCATCAATTTAAAAAGAAGAATATTTTTTTCAAAATAATCATGAAACCATTTAGAGAAATCTTTATGTAAATAAGGAATTATGAAACCGTAAAAATCCATTCATTCCGTATAAGTTAAAAAACATTCTTCTCGTAATTTTTTCGGAAAAGTCAAAAAATACCATGTATGGTAAACAAAAGAATGATTCCTTACATACCATGTAGTAAAAGTAAAAAATGGGTAAAAAGTAATTTAAACATACATGAAACAATTTTTAGAAAATAGGGACATGGATAATTAATATAACCCCAATAAATACTTACGAATAAAAAATCTCAGATAAAAACAAGATTTGAAAAGTTATCCCTTACCTTATGTCTGATATGCTTCGTACGTATCTGAACCTCCTAGAAAAGTTATCCCTTACCTTATGTTCGATATGCTTCGTACATATGTTTTATCAATTATTTACCTTACCATATTGATTATTACTTATTTTCTAATTATATAATATATTATACATAACCCATACTGATAATCGAAGATCACCTTTATTTTTTCCCATTCACTTGGATATGAAGAATAAATCTTTTAATTATTTGAAGGATGTATAATATTTACATTTACAATGTTTTTAATTTATATTTCAAAATAAAATTTGAGATTCATGTATGTATCTAGTTACCATTACTACTAAAAAATTCCTCAAGGATGTGATTCCTTGTATCTAGGACCTATATAATAAAGTATCCATCAGCTCTGGGCTGCTAGAGTCCGAGTTTTTACAACCTATCAATATGGGGCCATGTATTTTCATAATCTTTATTAAAAATGATAGTTATCTATTTATAAAATAATCTAAACACATACACACAATTTGTAAACAATTATCTTTAAATTTCAACACCACATTTTCACCATCACAATATTGCATCCTTAGATGTTAAGGAAGAGTACTAAATAATACAAAACATATTTATTTTCTCACAATATAAAAGGATTTTAATATCAATTTTTCATCAATTAATGTCTCAATAAAAATGGAAAACCATTATATGAATCTATATAATATACCATGAGTATATAACCATATCCATAATCTAATTTATAATTGTTCACACTCAAAAAAGTCACATTGAAATATGGTTTTTAGGAATATAAGAACCAATCAAAAGAAAAGAAATTCCACATAAAATATTATCATTAGTATTTTACAACAGTCTATACATAACTGAATTCTTATAAAGAAGAGAAGTTCTGTAATAATATCTAAAATAATAATAATCAAGAACCTAATAATCAACTAAAATTTGATAGGGAAAAGATGTTTTCATCTTAAAAACCACCACCATCCACGTAATTTCCAAGTTATAAAGTGAATAAATGGTTTATACCTAAATGAGGAGGTAGGAAGATCCATTTAAAATCCCAAAAAATGAATATATCTAGAATAAAAACCATATCAAACATTGGCCAATATATTTATAAGGTGAAAATATTATCCAAATTATTTTTAGGAAGGAAGATATTATAAATAATGATCATCAATGTAAAATCATCACTAAACATCATTATAAATTATTAACTATAAATATAAAATAAATAAATTATTTATTGTAGGAAACATGAAACACTGATAAATTAATACCAAACCTAAGAAAATACAATCAAAATTTATGTTAATCAGAGTATTGATTTGATATATTGTAACAAAAAGTAAAAAAAATAATCAAATACAAGAAAATCATATTTTTATCTATAATTTCAAAAATAACCACAATCAAAAAAAATGTCACATGATTTTCATAATAAATAAAAATAATAAACACTTTACAAAAAAATAAAATCATCAGGTATAAACCAGAAAATCCTTTCAAAATATCTATAATTAAATAACTATATAAAATTTTTAAATATAAATTCATGGAATCAAATAAAATATATGATAATGGTTTTTAATACATGTTTAATTAAAAACATTAAATTAATATATTATAAGAAATAAATTATTTAAAACTAGTAAAATATGATTTTCAAGAAAAAGAATTTTCGTTTTTTAATTTTTTCATCAAACTAATTTAATATTCCCATTAAATTTATTGCAAATGTTCGTTTGATAAAATCAGTAACCAAATCTTTCCGATGAATATTTTTTTATTAATTAAAAATAGAGTTTTTAGAGATATATATTAAAGAATTTATCCCTATGGTATTGATATTCCTTAATTTATGAAATGAGGGAAGATTGTGAAATTCAAAACGATGTATATTTAATGACCCAAAACTTAAAAAACATAATAACGTTAATTTATTTTATCTTAAAAATTCAATGTGAATTTTATGAAAATATTATAATGATAAAATAAATAAAAATAATTTAATAAATAGTTATGTCCGTTAAATTACTTAATATGAGAGAGAAACTATTTAAATTAATTTCTATTTCACTAATCATGTAAAAATATTAAAACATTATAAAATTGATTCATTAATATATAAAAAATTAAAAATATGGTTTTATATAATTTGTTAAAAATAGATAATAGATATATGAATCAAAAGGGATGGTAAAATATAGAATAATTATATATATATATATTATGAAAACAAATATCAAAATAACAATTTATTCTAATTATAATTATTTGAATATTTGAACATTACAAATCCAAGATATGTATTTCAATACACTATCAACATATTTTTTTTAATAATTTTTATTTGAAAAGTGAATGTGGTATTCAATTAAAAATTCAGTGCACATAGTAATGAAAAATAAAGAATTAAATGCATTTAATTTAAATTTAAAATAATAAATACAATTAGTATATAAATAGATATAAATGAAACATAGTGAACTAATTATACGATTATATCACAATCTATTTCAATTGGAATCATAGTATTTTAGAAATATTAATAATAAGATAAAATCTCAACGTTATAAAAAATAATGAATGGATAGAGGGATTCAAGATTTCCTACCTTGTTTAGACATTTTCAATCAGTTAATGAATTTATTTTATTATATGGATTTAAATAAACATGTCATGAAAAACCTAAAATTCCACCAACACTAATTCAATCCAGAAATAAAAGAATAAAAATTAAATAAATTGAGGTTTTACCTATATTCCATATCTAAGAATGACATATTATGAATATATTTTTAATTGGATATCAGATAAATAAGTCAATGAGATAAGAGAGAATAATGAGAGAGAGAGAGAGGAGAGAGTAAAATAGGGGTGGATAGGGGCCCTACCCTTCATTCATCATACTTAGGAGTTATTAATAGACCCCTCGCCCATAATCTATGTTGGCGATCCAAGATTTGTAGGAATGTCTACACAATAAAAAACTATTTTTCATTTTAAGTATGCTTATAAGGACCCGTAAAAAATATCATAGACATTAGCGTACTAGAATCACCATATGGGGGCTACCAGGATGGCCAATAACAACACACACATCCACAAAGATATATATATATATATATATTATTAATATTATAGATATGAAAAAATTAACATTTATATGATAACTATTATAATTTTAATATTTAATTTTATATAATAATAATTTTTAAGATATATTGAAATTTTGTAATCATAATTACCTATGTGGGTTGACCCATAGACTAACCAACTTAAAATATAAACTGGATTGGAATTAATTTTTTGAGCTTGCATCAAATGATGGCATAAATGTGCTAGCTATTTCAATCCCATTCTATACAGCCATGGCCTTCTCTACCCTAGTCGAACCAATTAATCAACTATTATTGCATTAATCCTATTCCACAATATGGTTTATCAATATGAAAATTTATTATAATTTTTTCCATATTTGGAAAACCCACACAACCCCTCAAATACACAATAATTATATTTATATTATATAATGATAAAAATAACATGAATATAGTAGTTATATTTCTTATAAAATATAATCATAATCATTAAAAATTAATATATATATATATATATATATATATATATTTATATGTATATATATCTTTTTGAGTGTATTTCATTATATAATAAATAATAATAATTTATTATCTTCTATTTTATTAATTTAATATTCAATCAAAAAAATAATAAAAATTAATTGATAAAGCTAAAAAATCAGTCAATAATTTGATTACTTGAATAATGATCCCATGATTATTAAATAATCAACTATGTCATTAAAATTTCAATAATTAATTAATAATTAATCATTAAAAAATTTATAGTTTTTTAATTTCACAATTCTTAATAATCACCAAATTTGATTTGAATAAAATATTTTAATTTAATTTAATCAATAAAATATAACAAAAAACCAACTATCAGGAATAGCATGAAACTCACCCCTTGGGGTAAACAAAATTTTTTAAAATCAATTGAGAAATTTATTTTCTAATAAGATATTATCTGATAAATCAAAATGTCCATTTTATTCCAAATATATAAATAATTTTAAAAATATAAGAGATAATTTGAAATTATATAAAAATTAAACCATGGATATTTACAAAAAATGTGGTAACATTTTCTCATTTCAATTTCTCATCTAGTTTTGGTGGAAGAATTATCTCTAGTAATTGTAAAAGGACTTGGTATATAATTCTTCTATCAATTCATGATTTATAATTTGGTAGGTGATGTTGATCTTCTCTAGTATATTAATTGAATACTAATTTTATATTTTTTATTTGATCATGGACTTATTTATTGGGTGGATGAAAGTAATTAAAATTATAATTAAAAAAACATTAATTAGATTAACTATTTGAATTGAATTTAGTTTATTACATTTGATTTATTATTGGAAATTAATTTTTATTGATTAGGCATTAAGTTTCTACTATGATTAAATAATATTTATAGTTAATTAATATTACTGATTAATAAATAACTTTAAATAAAGATTTTATATTCTAAATTAACATATTTTAATACTTAAAAACATTGATAATGATTATATTATTTATTTTTTGACTAATTTAAAACCATTAGTTATTTTTAAATACTATTTCAATGTTTATAATGGAATGAAGATTTTGTAAAATGATAATTTCCATGAAAAATATTGTTTTTGTGCTATAAATGAATTATAAAATAAATCATGGGAGTTCATAAACCATATATGGATCATAATGGTCTCATGTGAATTTTTTTATCTTTTTTAAAATTTAATTTGGATTTTAAACTGGGAGAGCTGTTTATGTGGGAAAGATATTATTTAAATTTTAATTTGAAAGTAAATTGATTTCATGATTATAAAGTGGAATGAGAATATTTTTTAAAATTCATTGGGTAATTAAAGAGGCGTTTTCCTAGTTTTTTATTTTATTTCAACATCAGAAATAAACTAATAATGTTACCATGTTTTATTGTAAAATACTAAATAATTTTTAATGGAGAAATTGTAATATGAGGGATGATGAAATTTATGAGTTTTCAATGTATGATGTTCTCAACAATGTTTTTATGAAGTTTTTAAATTATGATATTTTTATGTAATTTTAAAAATGATATGAATTTAGTTTCATTGTAAGAAAATATTTTAGTTAGGTTATTATTTCACCATGTGTTTGATCATGATGTGGGACAAATCATGTGTTAGGATAAAATAACAGTGAACCATTTATTTGGCCAAGCCTTATGATAGGATATTACAAGATATGAAATAGTTTTGGCTATACCATAATTTCATATATATAGAGATAGTACATGTATTTGGAAATTCTATGAGTTTGGAAACCCTTAGATGGTCCATGTCTTTAACTATGAAAGGGTCATTCCATGTTTTTTGAATGTCATGGGTTTCTCCTATTATTCGGAGATATTTAATGTAATAAAAAAATCATATGTTCTACCATCATACAAATTATTTCCATGAGATTTAAAGGTCATGTATATGGGAATTATTTTTATTACGTCATATAATGGGATATTATATCTTTTATTGAAAAATTATATTTTTACCAACATTGGCTAAAGATGGGATTATAAAGATTCATGGTGTATTGGTTAGGACTTGATAATGTTTCAACTATGTTGATTATTTACATTAAATTCTTTTCATTACATTTCATAATAAATATATAATCATTTTAGTCTTTTGAGTATATTTTATATCTCTGGTGCCATCTTACTGAGATATAATTCTCAAACATAATATGTTCACATCTAATGAATTTATATGCTTAACTCAAGTACATTAAGGTATGGTAAATGACCCTATATAGTGTGCCGATGGGGATTGGAACTATTATAAGAGTGTCTATATGACTTTTGGTATACAAAATAGGGGTCTATTTTCTATATATATATTTTTGTTAACATCTTGTGTATTACATTGAGACACATATACCCAGGTTATGACATATTAACTATTTTCGTTGTATTACTTATTGGGAATTACTGGGTTCTATTCAAGATATATATTAATTTTATTTAGTAGTAGTTAACATTATAGGTTGTTATTTTTATGAATATATTTTATTTTAATGTTATGATTAAATGGATGGAAAATCACTCCCCAACAAATATTCTTTACCCTTGGCACTGGCCATGAGACAATGGAGATCATGTAGCGCACATGAGGTATTGTGGCATTTTTTCTTAGTGATAAGGACATGTTGGTGTGGGAAATTTAAAATTATATCTTAACATTCATTCTTGTATAAAATTTTCATTCTTTCTAAAATGGTTAAAAAAATCTGTAGTTTGTTGTCTGTATGTGAAAAATATTTGTGACTTTATTTTTTGAACAAACATTACAGAATTATAGGCCATCAGAGAACTATATTATTGAGTTGATTGATTTAAAAAATTCATGATATAGTGACTTATAAATAAATAATATTATATGGTTATCTAAATTTAATAGAATAATTAGTGATTGATGTGTTTTTCATGCATCATTTTAACACATTGGGACATAGAAAATGAATGACTACAAATATTTTGAATGATAGTGAATTGATTTTATTATTTTAATTTAATTATGATATTTAGTTATTAACAATATAATCAATTTTCTAGAATATATTATTGAAAATAAATTTGTTAAATAAAATCAATGAGTAATTTTTGATAATGATATGTTATAAATCTATGTTTGTTGATTAAAGATTATATATGTGTAGAAATTGATTAATTTTTTCTCAAAATGTTTCTGAAATTTTTATTTATTTATTTACATGTTGTTTTTACTATGTAAAGATATATTGATAAAGAAAAATTATAGGGAAATGATGATGAGGACGTGAACAAATATTGTTTCTTCAAAGGCAATTGAAAAGCTGATGTTGGTATACTTCTCCAAAGGAAAATGCAGTAAATTTTCATATCTTGAGTAGTCTTCTATATGTGATCAATAATATGGAAAAGTTCATGAATATAATGTAAGGTAAGGTAGAGGATGATTTTTTATATTTTTAAGCACGTTTTTCTCTTTTTTTAATAGGATTTGATAATTATATGGGATTTGAGGAGTGATTGAAGGTTATTTCTAATATATTTGAGCTAATTGACATTCGTGAGAGTATAAAGGTAAAAAAGATTGATATATTCTAGAATATACATTAAAATGTGATTGGTCTTACTTAAATGGAATCTTCCAGATCCTTTATTTTAATGAATTTCTATACACCCCATATTTTCCTTATACTTGATTTTTTTTAATTTTTATATTTAGTTTTTCTTTCTTATTTACCAAATTCTAAAATACATAATTCCAAACCATGTCTATTATGAATCATTATGAAGTCATTAAAAACATTCATTGTGAAATATTGACATGTGTTCAACAATTTAAATTTTATATAAGTTAAAACTATGACCCAATAACTCAAATATTTAGTTATGAGTTTTTTTATTCTCAATATATATAAATATGATGTTGAGAACATGATTATTAGATATTGAATATTTAATTTTCTGAAATAACTTTTGAATGATGGTCTCCTTATAAACGATTGAAAATATTTTGATTGTGTAGTTTTTATTATCATGTAATTTCATTGGTTGTGATAAGATTCCTTATAAAATTACATAGTTTCCATATTATAATAATTCAGTTTCAGATGTGATGTGATCCAATAATTTATAGGGATAATTTTTTTAACTTTATCAAAATTTTATAGGGATAACATATTGTTCTTCTAATATCTATTGTTTGAATAAGTTGTATTAATAGTAATTGTTACTTCCAATCTTCTGATCAAATAATTTTGGGGCTATTAATTGTTTACGACTCTTTCAAAGAAGCTATGGGGTAACTGTGTGTCCTTCTAATCTCTGATTGAATATGTTTATGCTTTAAAATAACTATAACTTTGGATCTAGATATTGAACCTCCTATTACTTTACATAAAAGTCCATGACTTCCAAGGATAGGAATTTTTATATCATTTTATAATATTTGTATTGTTGTTTTTATATTTCAATTTGGATCTCTATCGCATAAGTTATATTATGTTTTGCTCTTTGTATTATTTTTCTGTTTACTTTACATTATTTGTTTAAGTTGTATCTTTTGAATAATTTACATTCCACTAAATTTATTTGTTATTCTTACTATGATATTTTATAACCTATATATTCTAAAAATTTAATTTCCTATGGAGTGAACATTTTGAAATTTATTGAAAACTTTAATTTATCCTCACTCTCAAAGGTTCCATACTCGGACAAGATAATGACGGTGAAATTCCCTAACATAAATGAGTAAAAAATGGACATGACGTTAAAATGATTTTATTATTTTTTATAAAAAAATTCCACGAAACTTATTATATATAATGGTAAGGAATTATAAAAATATATCAGGGGGATACGACAATTCTGAAGTATGTAGCTAAATGTTTTGACAGGTTTTTCTTTTCTTCTACTATGAGATGTGGTCAGGAATTAAAGGATCAACACTTAAATATTTTTTGTAACCAAAACTTTAAGAATATATGATATTTTTTGTTTACCAACCATTACCCAGGTTTTTAAAATATAATTAATAGTGTATAATGATCAGGGAGTTAGTCAAAGGACAACTATGAGTATTGGTGGTTTTGTAAGAGTAATAAATATGAATTTAAGGATTTTTTAACATATAGAAATTTTTTTAGGGAATCAGGGAAGGGAATTATCAACAAAATTTTATCTAGTTGTATTTGATTTATAGTCATTCCAGTGTGGACATGTAATCAATGAATGATTTATTTTTCCAAATAAATTAAATATATATAAATCATTAATTAATCAACGGAATCATCAATGGCTTTAGTGGAAGGGGTTCTAGGGGAGTATGGAAAAGAATTTTGTGTTTTTAATGTCATTATACACTGAAATAGGATAATATTTATCAATTATATTTTAATATTCCTGTGTTTAAAAGTCCATAAAAACCAATTTTATTGAATTTTATAAATTAAACTTTCTTTTTAATCACTTCTATAATTCATGATTAAAGTGATATTTTGGCCCAATCAATCATATGTTTGTAGAAAACAATTTATTCATTATTTGAATTTTATCTTTTTGGGATTTCATTTATCAAAATTGTTGTAAATTATTTTCTTTTAGGATCAATGGATGAATCACATGTGAATATGGAAATGTTTGGACATGAATACAGAAATTTCTATACAAATCATAAGGGGCCTTAAATGCATCAAAAAAAAAGTGGATCATGTATTTCAATCCCAATGAATCTAAAATTTTAACCGTAGATATAGAATGTTATGGGGATAATTTCATTAAACTGTCTCTAGATCTAAATCTAAATTTTTCTTTGACATCAATGGGGCCCATGTTGACATTAAAATTTATGGTCTAGATTTTATGGTCCATAAAATCACCCCACCTTTCTAACCATAAAATATGAATGGACCATCCAATTGAACTAAAATTTTTAAAATTATTATAGGAGACATGGATGGTCATATTTACCTTCAATGACTTCTTCATATCCAGCCATCTTAAATGACATAATGGTAAACCAAAAAGGTAGATGAATATGGATGAATTTTCTAGTCAACACTGAAGGAGTGAAATTTATTTTTTCCCCACAATTTTTTGTACTCTCCTAATTAATAAAGAAGGAATTGGTTGATAGTATCTCTACCATAGGACCCTAAATTTTTTATTTAATAGCTAGCGGTGAAGGTACATTGGGTGAAATTATTTTTTCATTCAATTGAAGTTTCACACTTTCATTTTGTAATAGTATTTTAAATTTTTATCAACAAACTTTTTCATTAACCTTCATTTCTTAATAAAAGTTCTTCTTATTGTTCTTTTTCATATAATTATGCATTTTTATTAAAATATTGAAAACTTTGAATCAATTTGTGATGTTATTCACACAAATAATTGTGAAATTCCTCACACAATGGTGAAGTGTATATTTTTTCCTTTTATCTTTTCCTCAATTTTTCCATTATAATCCAACTTACACCTTCCATTGATAGCCTTGAATCAATTGAAGGATAACTATTTTGTGGTTTTATTCAAGGTATCTTCGTAGTTTTTGATTTTATGTTATTTAAAATTGTTAAATTATTATATTAGTTCAATGGTTTGAGAGTTCATTTATTTGACTTATTTTTATCTTTGACTTCACCAACATTAAGGACTATACATTTTGAGTGTTATCATGATACAATTATATTGAGTGAAAATGATATTGATCCACTAAGTGCATTGGTGATTATACTTTTCATTGTTTATGGATTAAATTATAGAATGATTTTTGGGACTCATCTCATTGATCGGATACCTCTTGAAATGTAGAATGGAAAATTCGTTGAAAAACATTTATATACATTATTTCCCTAACAACAACATTGGATCATCCCATCTTCTGTAATTAATTACATTCAAATAATTTGGTGTTTAATTACTTTATTTAAAACCATTCTATTATGAACATTAGTATTTTATTTTAAAAAATTAATCCAACACCAAATTTTGACACTTTATAACCAAACCTCCATCATCGTTGAGTCACTAAAGGATATTTATTTAGCCCATGTGGATTCAAAACCTAAATGTACTACAATTTTTTAATCAACCTATATGGTATATTTTAGAATAACCATATTTTGGTTCCATTACCAAGGACCCAAGTAAGTTACCATAGTTCCTGTTGTTCTATTCTCACCCCACTTCTATGTTCTCACCCACTTCTCTTTTTTCACCCCTGATTTCACTCTTATGGAAGAAAATTTTGATAAAACCTAACATTTTGGAATACTTATCTACATTGAATACTCCAAAAAAAATTATGATTTTCAATTAAAATTCTATTTTCAATTGTTAGTACAATCAAGATCGGAATAGACCACAATTTTTAAACTCTTATTCTCAACAAAACATCCCAACCTATAATGAGTTTCAATGCCAAAAAACTAATATGAACATCATAAAACAAAATTACAACAATATTATTATCCTCCTAGATTAGAAAATTTGGATCAACCCTTTTTTTCAGCCTGATCCAAACCCATTACTTGAGAAACTGTGTCAAAAAATTAAGAGAACAATATCTAGTGTTTCATCAATGATGGTATAAATACAATGTATTAAAATAGTTATAATACCCATTCATAATATGGTTTTATTTTCCTCATAATTTATTGAATAAACATATAACACAAAATATACTTATGACTAACTCTAAGATGAAAATATTTACATGACTGTACAAAATAGTGAAAAACATGAAGAATTGATTCTGAAATAATCATAGGCTTTTAAATCAGAGAAAAATATTGAATAACACAATTTATATTTTATCAAATAAGTGTAAGATAATTATGAGAATTGATTAGATAATGTTTAAAGTCAACCCAAGGAATAGGAGGAGACTTTTAATGTGAGTTCAGGTCAGAATAAAATTGAATTTTTTTCACAAGATAGAAATATGACATCATGGATTGAGTGTCATGAATATTGATCGAATAATTATTTTTTATAAACCCTAATCCTTGAAATACTCGGATAAATCACAAACATTTAATCTTTACACATTCATAATTCTAATATGTCTGTTTTCTTGGTTTAATTTTATTTTCATAATGAATCAATTCATCTATAATAAATTTGGAGAGAAAATTGATTTTATTTGAAATTTCCAATATGCTTTGGGAAATTTTAATGAAACTAAATTAAAAATTATGTTTCCTTAATCCCCACTCAAGAATCTATCCATAGAAGATAACCAAGACCTTTCAGTTTTCATTAAAATTTCTCTTGAAACCCATAAATATTGATTGGACCTTGATGTCTTAGGAAATACTATAGAAGAAACTAGATCTATCATTTCTAATATTCCATGGAATTTCAAATCATTGTAGAACATAGTGTTTTACATGAAATGTTTTTTAAATAAATATTAAATCTCAATATAGTATAGTTTGTAAAACATGTGGTCCTAAAAATGTTTAATGTTTGTTTGGATACTTTGGGCCTCTAAGTCAAGCTAATTACATTGAACTAAATGATTTTTTGGAGGAAACCTAGCTTCTTCATTTTTATATTTTTTTTTTGTTTTGTGTGTTTTTATGTTTTGTTTTTGTCAAGGGAACCCATTTGGGTCTAATGTATCATGTTTGAGATATTTATTAGCTGAATCATTTTATTATTTCTAAATTAAACCCATGCTTTACAAATTTCAAACCCAGCCACCATCATCCCTGAGGAGTCTAGTTGTAAACTCATGCTAAGGTGATCAATTTATTATTTATGGGTTATAAAATTAAAACCAAGTTGTTATATTTCATGATTTTATTTCAAATCACCATCCCCCCTCTCTCTTATTAATTTAATTCCATCTCCCCTCTTATCTTAAAACACTGAGGTTTGTTTCATTCTATGTTTGGGAGTGTGAAAATATATGTTTTTTTAGAAAAAAATTAAAATATGAGTATTTGATGAAAACAATTTTCTATTTCATGATAAAAATTAAATTCAATGAAAAAATAAATTCATTATCCTTTTATGCCTTAATTTACATTATGAAACATGGAATATGAATGTAAAATTATTTTGAATTCCTTGATTTTTATTTTAATGCACATTTATATTCATGAGCATCGTTTTTGGAAAGTGTGGTTTTGCGATGTGATTTTTCAATATTTAAATTTCTATACTCATAATAAAAATTCTACAATGAAATTCATTTGTATTTTGGGTTTAATTTTAAGTTTATTGGTCCCTTCCAAAATAGCATAGTGTTCAGGGCCACTATTATTTTAAATTGAGTATCCAATAGAAAAATGAAAAAAACTTATAGAGAAATAGTTTTTCCAAATTTGTGGAATTCATCACATTGGGATCACGACTCTATAATTTTATTTCCTGGAGTTTATCTTTAAATATATATTATAGATCATGTAGTTGAAAAATGTGTGGCTTTCGGTACTTAGGGATCATAACTCTATAGTTTCCTTTCCTAGAGTGAGTTTTTTATCTCTATTGTGGTTAAAAAACCAAAAAAATATATAAAATCCAATAAAATGGAAAAGATAAAAATGGACACTCATATAAAGTTTTAATGTGATTCCCACCATATAGATCAATTTTTCCTACTTTAAAAAGAAAATGGGCCATGTTTCTTTTGTGATTCACAACACATTATCATGCTTAATTGAAATTAGATGAAATGTGAAGAGGAATTTAAATAAAATCTATGTTCTTTAGCTTGGGATATACTTTTTAACCTAGTTTTGTGAAACGATTTTGATGGGTTTCATTATTTTTTGGAAAGATTTCCTTTGGAGAGAATTTTATGTTAAAATGTTATTGGAAAATGAAATGAAATTTAATTTTTTTAAGATAATGTTTTCTATAGACTAGAAAAACTCTATTTGGGGGTGTGATTGCCCACTAAAAGAGGATAATATTCATTGTTTATATTTTAATATTCATGTTTTTTAAAGACCATATGCACCGATTTCAGTACATTTTATAAATTGAACATCATTTCTCATCACATGTACAATTCATGTTTAAAGTGAAAATCTTGGCCCAATCAATCATCTATTTTTGGAAAAAATATTCATTATTTTAATTTTATATTCTGGTATATTATTGATCACTTTTCTGGAATTTTTTCTTTTAGGATAAATATATTAATAATAGGGTAAGATAGCCATTTTTTCCTTGAATGTGGCAATATTTGGACAAATTATAAGGGACCATAGGCCCATCAAATAGAATTAGATCCCAAATTTCATGCCCAATGAAGCTCAAATTTCAAATGTATATATATAATTCTATGGGGATCATTTCATTAAACTATGGATAGAATTATTTTTAAGGTTTTCATGGAGATCTTGGGAGACCAATTTGAAATTTGATTTTTTGGCCCATATTTTAAGGACCCAAAAATCATACAACAATTTCAACCATAAAATAAAAATGGACAGTCTAATTGGAATGAAATTTTAAATTTTTTATATAACAGATCGAAGATCATATTTCCCGTGTAAGAACCGAGATATTCTATTCAAGAATGTTTTCCTTATTCTTATGTTTTTGAAGAAAAATAAGGGTTTCATGAAATTTCCTAAGTACATGCCATGTACTTTATGAGTACACGTCGTGTACTTGGTTCCCACAGATGGTCATGTGCTGGTCGTGTGACGGTCATGCACACAGCCGTGTGTGGTGACCTAGTGGCCGCTTAAATTGGGGAATAGTAAGGGAAAGTACATGCCATTTACTTTATTTTTTTCATTAAATGGATCGGGGTCACGTCTAATCGACAGAATGCCCTCCTTATCGACCTTGTTCATCCGAGAGCGTCATATTTACATGGTTCATTTTCCCCCCAACCGAGTATATGTCCTCCGAATCGAACACTACTGGTTACGTTGGAATCAAATCGGTGATTTCTCTCTTTTCCTAGAACACCATCCCTTGATTTCTCCTCTCTCATGAGATATTTTCAGTAGAATATTTTAGACGTTTTTGTAGATCTATGACATTATAAGGCAATTTAAGGCCTAAGATTCAAGCATATTGTCCTCATAATGTTGTGGTAGGTGGCTTTTTCATTTCCATTGAATGTATTTTGAGTAATATGTGAAAATTTGACCAATACCCTTGAACGAGGTATTGAATATTTATCGTTTTATCCCTGACAATTTCTTACAATACATGTGTGCTTGAGTAGAGAGTATTTAATTGTGAATAGGGTTATCTTCTAGGCCTTGGAAGTGTTTTCCCATGATTTTTCTGTTTATCGCTATTTGGTCTACTTAGTCTGTTAGGTTGCCCTACCTTTTTCCCATGCCTTGTGCTTATAGGATGGAGTGACTGTATTTCTGACATGTTGTTATGTTGTAAATTGTTAGCCATGTAGTTCTTGAGGTTTAATTTGGCTGTATTGCATTGCTATAATCGTTTGACTTACACAGCGCTATGAGAACCTAGTGTAGTAGACTATAAGGGGAATTGACCATGTGAGTATCCACAGAGAGTCTTTAATCAATGTAGACTATAAGGGGAATTGACAATGTCAGATTCCTCAGAGAGTCCCTAATCGCTTAGACTATAAGGGGAATTGATCTCGTTAGCATCCTCAAAGAGTGTTTAAATCTTATGAGTATACGGGGAATTGACTGAGAGTGCTTCCTCAGAGAGTCTTTGTTATATACTTATAACTGAACCAAATGGGATCAACAGTGTGTAATTCCCAGAGGGTTACCATTGTGTTAGCTGCATACTTGTCTTGTTTATGTTGAACCAGAAGGGTTAGGCTATGAGTGCTACCCAGAGGGTTACCTTCTTTGATTTTCTGTTTACTTGTTATATAATATTGATTGCTTAAACTGTTGGAGTGTTGTTGCTGAGTACTTCCTTGTTTACTATTGTTGTTATCTTCTTACCTGCCATATATATTCACTGACTATTTGGCACATATCATTGGGTGGTTGCCTACTGGGATTTTGTCTCACAATATATTTGGTTCATGCTTTTGGGCCCAAAAATATTATATTTTTGTAGGTATAGATAAGGGAATGTTTCCTTCTACTTTAGGTACTTGATGCTGTGGAGCTGGAGAGCGTGGGACCAAGCTGAGGTTTGCAATGCTATAGAGTTTATTTGTTTTATTTTGTACTTTTTTTGTAGTACCGTTTTTATTCTAGCATTGTGGTTTCTTTGGATATTTTCCTAGACATATGTATCATGTATCATTTATATATGTGCTCCAGTTGTTTTCTTATCAGTCTTTCCTTGTTCACTAATGTATAGATTATTACTACTTCCGCTATTGTATATATGTTTCTACTTCTATTGTGTTACTCTGCCAATGAGGGCATAGTTTCCCCACTATCACACCCAAGGCCCTCTATTCTAGTTGGCATCCTCTGGATTTCGGGGAAATGCACTTGGGGCCATGTGACCAATATAGTACAGGGCGCCTCTGGGTGACTTCCAGAACCGGGATGTTACAAAGTGGTATCAGAGGAATTCTTTCTTCTTGACACAATGTTTGGAGCCTATAGCCATGGATAAGAAGGAATAGGAAATTATTAATAAGTTTTGCACGATAATAGTTAACCCGTCTATAAGGAAAAGCTAATTTACCTTGATTATTAATTTTTTTTTTGATTTTTCTATTTTATAGTTGATTTGATTTCACCGTTGCATGGCTCACATGTTTTGTGACGTTACTGTTGATGTTATTGAGGTTCTATTTCTATTGTAACCCAATGATATGAGGGTGTTCCATCTCATGCATCATATAGGAACTTACTAGAAATCACATGTCATGCATTCTTGCCATTCCATTTAGGGTGAATTATAAATTTCATGTTGTTGTGACAGATTTCTTTATAGAATAGAAGCTATTTGATAGGGTATTTCTTTGTGTAAGGTTTTTTTTGAATGAATGCCAAACTTTTGGTCTTGAGGTGTTATGGGCCCTCATGAACTGGAAATCGGTGGATAATTGTATAGTTACCCTTGTTTTTACATGTCTAAGATGCAAATCATTGATTCATGGGTAGTATGGGCCCTCACGAATTGGAAATAGGCACTTTAATGTTTGTTTCAGGGTTTGTTTGGGCTCTGGAGTAGTTTTTGAGGCTTACTGTCTGGAAAATCTCAGAATAAACAGTGTGTAATGATGAATACACATCGTGTGTTCTTCTATTTGAGAAGAAAATGTTTTCCTTAAGTACGCGCCGTGTATGGTATGTACACTCCATGTAGTCTATAACCATGTCACTGACTTTGTGGGTAGAGATGTGGGGTTGTGAAGAATCTTGTTGGAACACTCTGTGTACAGTATCTACACGTTGTGTTGTGGAAACCATGTGTCTACTCGTGTGACTAATGACATAGATGGATGAAACATAAGAGATACACATCGTGTCAAGTTTTAACATGTTGTGTAGTGTAACCCAAGTATCCGGCCTTGTGACGAACAACATGGGTTGGAGGAATCCTTCAAGTACACGTCGTGTCCACCTGGAACACGCTATGTAGTGTGAACCATGTAACCGACCATGTCACTAACAACACGGGTTAGTGAAGCTTGTCTATTACCCTCCGTGTCTAGCACAAACACACCGTTTTGTCGTGCTTTAGGAGAACCATTTGGGTTAGTCATGTATAAGTACATGGGTAGGGGAAGAGAATTCTAGAATATTCCATGTGTTAGGACAACACTCCATGTGTTTGGGGTGTTACACGACCAGTGGTGGCAGGAGTACACTCCCATCTGATGGCTTAAAGGAACACACCGTGTAGTAGAAATACATGTTGTGTAGTCACGTTTTAATGGCTTGAATGTTTTCTTTCTCTAATTCCCTTCTTTTACTTATAATTTTTCACTCCATGATAAACACGATCTAAGGTGTGTTCTTGACCTTGTAGAGTCATGCCACCAAGATTTCCTCTGGTTGTCTGCTAGTTATAGTGCAGTGATCAGATGCTAGATATGGTTGATCAAGGACTCCCTACAGATCCTCCATTTGTGCCAGTCATGGCACTAGTAGTTATACTTGACACAAGTGTCGATGCACATTTTATGGAGGGTTTTATGAGGATGATGCAGACCTTCTAGAGGGAACATTCTCCTACCCCATCAATGGTAGAATTGACGTGGGTCTTTTAGTAGTAGCATCCTCCCACTTTTTTAAAGGATGGAGGACTCCAGGCTTCAGAGTCATGGTTTGAAGCCATATTTACTATTTTCGATCATTTAGACATGCCTCCAGAGAGGAGCGTCAAGCTCGCTACCAACATGATTTGAGAATCCACCAAGCGGTGGTGGGATGTGATCTCACAGGAAGGACGCCAACAGATTGTGACTTGGGATGAATTTCAGCACACCTTCTACGATTACTTCTATCTAGAGTCCTTGACGGTCGATTGATCCTGTGAGTTCTTGAGTCTAGAGAAAGGTACTCTTTCTGTTCTAGAGTATTCTTCTTTCTTCACTGAGCTACAATGATTTACACCCTTCTTATGGAGAGATGAGTTTTTCCTTTCACGAAAGATTGGGGATGGTCTTAGATAGGATATCTAATCCCAGATGAATATCTTCAGGTTGACTTTGATATCCTCTATAGTCAACTAGGAACTGATCATAGAGCATAATCTGAGGGATTCTGGAGCTGTGAGTTAGGGTGGTTCAGCATCCAGGGTTAGTGCTTCACCGGCTGATAGCATGAAGCACTACAGGGAGACTGCACGAGGAGATCTGAGTAGGTAGGATGCATCTTCTGGTATCCTGGTGGTGTGCTACCAGTGCGGGAGGAGTGGGCATATGAGGCCACATTGCGCGAAAGATCCAGTGGAGTGCCGATCATGCGACAAGATGGAACATCTTCAGCATTTCGGTCAGATCTCTTCACCAGTAGCTGGTGACATGGGTTCTTCTATGACTCATCATTTAGGACTAGTGCTACAAGTTTCTCACTTGTCTTGGAACTGGAGTTCTTCCAGTCGTTTAGGTCGAGGTGGAGGTTTTGTTTGTGGTACTCAGTCGCCAGGCTTTCAGCGACAGTAGTGTGGGTCAGCTCAAAGTGGTCAAGAATGGTCATAGGGCTGTTGTACAGGACAAACATTTGCAATGGATCAAACCCAACAGGATCTGGATCTCGGGCCATGTACTATTTGAGGTATGATCCTAGTTGCCATAGTTTTATCTTATACTCTTTTTTCTATAGGGTATTCTCATAGATTTATATATGTTGCTATTATGTAGAGCCTTGGGATCTGTATCTTTTCTTCTGCTGATATCTTGATGATAGACACTAAGTTGGGGACTAAAACGGCTAGTGTATGTCAGCGTAAGGGGTGCCCTCTCGAGGTCTGTGGGTGTCACTTCTTATGGGACATCTATGCCTAAGAGATGAAATGCTATGATGTCATTTTCAGAATGGACTGGTTGGTTCCATTCCAGGGAGTTGTTGATTGTTATCGCCATAGGGTGACATTCACGTCAGCATAACGTGGATCGTTTATTTATAAGGGAGAATGAGATGTCCAAGTGAGCATAGTATGACCCAAGCATCATGGGTTAGGGGGAGTTATAGCCCATATTTCTAGTCTATATATCTATTACTAGGGGACTTCACAGATGTACTTTCCTCTAGTGCTGGATCGTTTCAGGGATGTATTTCCAGAGGACTTTTCCAATTTTCCTCTAGAGAGAGTGCTAGACTTTTCTATTGATATTGTTCCAGGAGTGGCACATGTGTCCATTCCACCTTATATGATGGCTACACATGAGTTACATGATATCAAGAAATAATTGGAGGAGTTGTAGGAAAAACATTTCATCCGACCCAGTACATCTCCTTGTGGTTCGCCTGTCCTTTTTTTCAAAGAAGGCGGACGGTACTCTCAGACTTTGTGTGGATTATCAAATGTTGAAAGTCAAGAACTGATATCCCATTCCTAGGATTGATGATCTATTTTATTATATTTGAGGATCCTGAGTGTTCTCGAATATTTACTTGAGGTCCAGTTACCATCAGTTGCTCATTAGCCCATCTCATATAACTCTTAGAGACTTCTAGAGCAGGTATGGTCTATGCGAGTATCTGGTTATGTTGTTTGGTCTGACGAACGCACCTGTAGTTTTCATGGCACTGATTAACCGAGTGTTCCATCCATTCATGGATTAATTCATGGTTGTCTTTGTGGAATATATATTGGTGTTCTCTCACAACAAACACGACCATGTCACACATCTTAAGATCATTTTGAGAACACTAAGAGAGCATCATTTATATGTTAACCTCTCAAAATGCCACTTTTGGATGGACCCGATTCACTTCGTTGGTCATGTTATCTCAGAGATCGGAGTATCAGTATACCTAGAGAAATTGAGGGTAGTTGTTTCTTGGGAGCAGCTGAAGAACATTTTTGAGGTATAGAATTTTCGTGGGGTGGCTGGATACTATAGACGTTTCATACAGGACTTTTCAGGCTTAGTAGCACCACTAACGGGCTTGACTAAGAAATGTGAAAAGCTCTTGTGGTAAAATTATTGAGATTCAACCTTTCAGGAGCTGAAAGACAGATTAACATCAACAGTGATACTAGTATTGTCAGATCCAGGAAAGAGCTATATTGTTTACTGTGATGCTTCAGGTATTGGGTTGGGAGATGTGCTTATGCAGGGGGAAATATTCATTGCTTACAGGTCTCAAAAGTTCAATCCAAATGAGAGGAACTACCCGAAACACGATCTCGAGTTGGTAGTTGTTTTCCATGCTTTACATTGTTAGAGACCTTATCTTCTGGGGGAGCACTTTGTTGTTTTCACCGGCCATAAAAGTCTCAAGTATATCGTCACCCAGTATAATCTGAATTTGAGTTAGTGAAGGTGGTTAAAGTACTTTCATTCCCTTTACTTTGATATTTCCTATACATCGGAGAAAGGAAACGTAGAGGATGATGCGCTGAGAAGGATGAAGCAGATACAAGAAGTTTAGGAGGCCAGTAGTTAGTGGCAGCTTATGGCCCTGTTCTCTGAGATGCATTTGGAGGTCCACGATAGACAGGGGCAGACATTTCATTCTTCTGTAGTTGTTACCTCTACTCTTCTTGATCGAGTGTGAATGAGGTAGCTATCAGATTCAAAATTCCTTGTCTTACAGAAAATTGTATTGGGAGAGGATCCTATTCCTGGATGGACCATAGGAAAGGATGAGATCTTTTGTTTCTTGGGGCACGTATAGGTGTTAGCAGGCATACGTGAGGAGCTCAAGCGGGACTTTCATTCTTCAGTTTGGTCTGTTAATCCTGGAATCACCTAGATGTATCTTGATCTACACTGCTAGTATTGGTGACCAGGTATGAAGAGAGATATTGCTAGTTTCTTGATGAGGTGTTCCACATGTCAGCAGGTGAAGGTGGAGCATCAACGACTAGCTGGTCTTTTTTAGATGTTACCCATTCCTAAGGGGAAGTGAAATGACGTCGCGATGTATTTCGTGACTGGTTTTCTATGGTCGCCTTAAAGGAATGATTCATTTTGGGTTGTCATTGGAAGACTTACGATGGTTTCTCACTTCTAGTCGATCACAGAGACCTTCAGTGTTGATGATCTAGGATTTTTGTACATCCAAGAGATTGTATATCTACATGGGGTTCCTCACTCTATTGTCTCTTAAAGGTATGCTTGTTTGACTTCTCAGGTTTGGTAGGGGCTTTAGAGGGCTTTGGGTACACATGTACTTTTGATTATAGCTTACCATCCCTAGAATGATGGCCAGTTCGAGCATTCGATTCAGGTGCTTGAGGACATGCTCCGAACATACTTTCTATATTTTGGAGGTTCTTGGGAGAAACACATACCTATTGTACAGTTTTCCTACAATAATAGTTTTCAAACAACTATTCATATGGCTCCTTATGAGGCTTTGTACGGTAGGTCATGTCGATTACCCTTATGTTGGTTGGAGGCAGGATAGGTAGCTATGCTGGGACCTCATCTAATTCAGGCGAACATAGTGTAATTAGAGTTTATTTGGAAAGAGATGTCTACAACACAGTCTCGATAGATGTCTTATACTGCTTGACGGAGACGACCTCCAGAGTTCGACGTCAGATATCAAGTTTTCTTCCGTGTCACGCCGAGGATGGGACACAAGAGGATTGGGAGATAGGGTAACCTTTCACTGAGGTACGTCAGATCATTTTAGGTTTTGGGGAGAGTTTGTCCAGTTTCCTATTGGTTGCAGTTACCTCAGAGGTAAAAGGCTATACATGGATTTTTCCATGTTTCTCAACTTCGACATTACTTCTTATACTGATCTCATGTTTTTCACCATGAGGAGGTTGAGTTAGTGGTGGTCGCCTTGTTTGAGTAGCATCATATCTGGATTGTTGATCATAATGTGAAGGTTCTGTGTGGCTGGTTTATTCTTCTGGTACAGGTGTTATGGAAGGATGGGTGACTAAAGGATGAGACATGGGAAAGGATGGCCGATGTATGATCACAGTGGCTGGAGCTATTTGAAGATTCTTCTTCCATGCCTTACTAGTGAAATTCAGGGATGAATATCTTTAAGCGGGGAAGTCTGTAAGATCTTGGATCTTCTTTTCAGGTATGTTTTCTTTTTTTTTCTGGTGTTTTTGAGGAAAAAGAAGTGTTTCTGAAAATTTCCTAAGTATACGTTGTGTACATTATGAGTACATGTTGTGTACTCGGTTCCCATGGATGGCCTTGTGCTGGCCATGTGACAGCCATGAACACAATCGTGTGTGGTGACCTGGAGGCCACTTAAAGTGGGGGCCAGTAAGGGCAACTACACACCTTGTACTTATAAATTACATGTCGTGTACCTTCTTTTTTTTCATTAAATGGACTGGGGTCACATCTAATCGACAAAAATCACTCCTTCTTGAACAAGTTCATCTGAGAGCACCATATGGCTGTTGATCTTTGTCGAACCCCCGACCAAGAATCCACCCTCTGAATCGAACGTCACTGGTTGTGTTGGAATCGAATCAGTGAGTTATCCCTTCTCCTACAACACCATCCCTTGATTTCTCCTCTCTTGTGATATTTCATCGGTTGAACGTTTTAGACGTTTTTGTAGATATATGGTGTTATAAAGAGATTTAAGGCATGAGATTAAAGTATATTGATCTCACAACGCCAAGGTATGTGGTTTTTTCCTTTCGGTTGAAAGACTTTGAGTAATATCTGCAAATTTGAAAAATACCCTTGAATGGGGTGTTGCGCGTTTACCATTTTATCCCTGATAATTTCCTACTATGCTTCAATTCAAGAGTACTGGATATTTCATTGTCAATAGGGATAGCTGATATGCCATGGAAGTGTTTTCCCATGCATGTTCTATTTATGGTTGTTTGGTCTGCTTAGCTTATTAGGTTTCCATTCCTGTTTATCTTGCCTAGTGATTATAGGATAGAGTGATGGTATTTCTGACATGTTTTTATGTTGTATATTGTTAACCAAGCAGTTCTTGAGGTTTAATTTTTCTGAATTGCATTGCTATGCTAGTTTGACTTACATTGGGTGATGAGAACCTAGTGTAGTAGACTATAAGGGTAATTGACCATGTGAGCTTCCTCATAGAGTCTTTAATCACTTTAGATTATAAGGGGAATTGACTGTGTGAGCTTCCTCGTAGAGTTTCTAATCTCTTAGAATATAAGTGTAATTGACCGTGTGAGATTCCTCAGAGAGTCATTATATCTTATGATTATACATAGAATTGACTGAGAGTGCTTACTCATAGAGCCTTTATTATATCCTTATAACTAAACCAGAGTGGATAGGCTGTGTGTACTTCCCATAGGGTTACCGTTGTGTGAGCCACAAAATTTTGTTGTTTAGGTTGAACCAGAGGGGTTTGACTATGAGTACTACCCAACGGGTTACCTTCTATGATTAGCTGTTTACTTGCAATGTGATATTGATTGCATGAAATTTTGGGGTGTTGGTGCTGAGTACTTACTTGTTTACAATTTTTGTTTACTTCTTGTCTGCGATAAATATTCACTGAATATTAGGCACATATCTTTGGGTGGTTGCCTACAAGGATTTAGTCTCAAACCTTGTTTGGTTCATGATTTTAGGCCCAAAAAGATTATATTGCTGCAATTATAGATATGGGTAAGAGCCCTTCTACTTTAGGTACTTGATGTTGTGGAGATGGAGAGAATGGGACCAAGCTTATTCTTGAGATGTTGTGGAGTTTATTTGTTTTCATTTGTACTTTTTTTTATTACCATTTGTATTCGAGCATTGTGGTTTGTTTGACTGTTTTCCTAGACATATTTATAATGCATCATTTATATTTATTCTCCAGTTTTTTTCTTATCAGTCTTCCATTGTTCACTATTGTATAGATTATTAATGCTTCTGCTATTGTATATATGTTTCTACTTCTGTTGTGTTACTCTTCCAATGAGGGAATTATTTCCCCACTATCACACCCAAGTCCATCGCTACTAATCAAAAGCCTCTGGAATTCCGGGAAATGCGCTTGAGGCCATGTGACCAACCGGGTACGAGGAGCCTCGAGGTGGCTTTTGAAACTGGGACGTTACATCGTTTATATGACTCTTCCAAATTCGTCAATCTTCAATGACAAAATGGTACTCCATAAAGGTGTATGAATCCAGATGAATTTTCGGGTCAAAATTAAAAGTGTCCAATTTATTTTTTTTAACTCGCCCTCCTTTTCAGTATCCTAATTAATGGGGAAGGACCTTATTCATAGGGGTAGATCCTAGGACTAAAAATTCTCTATTTAATGAGTTGTTTTTTAAGGTATTAGGGGTGGATTTTTTCATTCTTTCAATTGTAATTTCTTGCTTTAATTCCCTAATTAAATATTCAAATTTTCATAGATATGTTTTTCATCAAATTTTCTTATCAATAAATTTTATTATTCTTATTATTTTTCATTTATTTTTTATATTTTCCTACCACATTGATACCATTAAATCAAGGTGTGAATTTTTTTCACACCAAGAATTGTGAAATTCCTCACACAAATATGTAGTGTTTATTTTTTCTTTGTTTTTCATGTCTTAAATTCTACCGTCACAGGTTTAATTCCTCCTTTAATTGAGATCCTTTAAAAATGGAAGGTTAACCAATTTTTTGTTTGATTATGTGTAGTTTCTTGGGTGTGAATTGTATTTTATTTCATTTCATTAAATTCTTAAATTATTTCTATGGTTTTAGAGTTTATTTCATTGACTTATTTTCTTCATCATCTTCGCCAACTTTAACGACTACAAATTTTTGAGTGCTAGTATGATCCAATTATTTAGAGTTATCAAGATGCTGATACTCTAAATTAATCAGTGATTATCCTTGGTATTTTGTATGTATTTAATCAGATATTTATATTGGGGACTCATTTCATTGATTGGATACCTCATGAACCATTGAATGGAAAATTCATAGAAAAACAATTCCATAAATTATAGCCCTAATAACAATCTTAGTTCAACCTATCTTCTTTAATTATATCCATTAAAATGCTTATATATTGAATTCATTAATTTATAATAATTCTATTTTGAAATTTAGTATTTTAGTTTCAAAAATTAAATCAACACTAACGTTGGCCACTTCATACCCAAAACTCCAATAACTTTGATTGTCTAATGTTTTCTTCCTACGTCCCTATTGAATCGACCCCAACATATACTACAATGACTCATTATTCTTATAGGGTTTATTTGGGTATCACCATATAGAATCCCGTTATTTAAATGAGGGATATCGACAAAGTGATGGTTATATTTCATATAGGAAATATTACTCGGTTGAGGGTAATGTGTGAATAGTTTTCCCCAACATATTGCAAAGAGTTGAGTCTTTTCTTCACTTATAATTCCAGATGAGAATAACCTCTCTATGTGAGGGTTGACTCATTGACTTCAGTACAACTATAGTAGAATCTAAAACCACTTTATTCAAATAAACTCATACAAAAGATATTTTTAATATGATTCATCTTCTTATTATTATTTTCTTAGAAACCGACATCTGACTATCACATAATATAAAAAAATATTTAATCACATACGACTTTTTTTCTTATTTTAATGTAACATATGTAATAGAGAATTTATTTCCTTATTTTCTATCTCTTTTCATATTCCACCATGATTTAGTAATTTAGCAGAAATTCTCTCTACTTCTCCAAAACTATTATTAGTAGTTTATATGATTTCTTTGAGCTAGAAACACTTGATCTGCTGGTTAAGATGAAATTTTTTTTATTATAATCCCTCAAGATTATGCCAAATATATCATATGATTGAATTTAGTATAATACATTCAATTAGCTAATTCAATTCACAAAATCCCAATTAAAATCATCCACCTTTTGAAATTCCATTAATACTTTCATTTATTTCTAGAGACTCCATGATTATAGTGTGATGTTCCACATTATGTTGGGAAACTATTTACCTTTAAATATATTGTGTTAATATATCCTTGATTACTATGTTTTCATATAGTGAAGCATAAATTCTAAAAATATAGATAAATCTTATTTAAAATTCTGTGAAGATCATGACATGATTTTGTTAAATATCCCTAGAATTTAATGCAATTGTGGTGTGTTCCCCTAATTGTAGTTTCTCTTCATATATCTGAATCCTCTGATTGTTCATGAGTTTTTTTAATCATGATCCTTTTAAGAGAAAATATTATTCTAGTGTGTCTATTTATTACTTCTCTTTATCTCAAAAATAGTTATGATGTGATGTTCTTATTGAGTTATAATCCAATATGACTCTATTTATCCACAAGCACATTAATTTATTATAGACCATCATTATAGTGTGCCTTTTTCCTACAAGAATCACTTCATCAACTTCAAATTATCTTTTAACTTCCATTTTGATTTTATAATATTAGTCATGATGTGGAACTTATATTGTTATTCTTAAACAACATTGATTTATTCTTATGTGTGATATCTTATGGTGAGGTTTAATCTAACATATACTTAGTTTAATCCAATAAAAGACCAGTTGTGTCATTTTATCTTCTTTTATAGTGTATCTAATAATTAATTAATCCAAATTACTCATAGAAAGAATAGAATGTGGATTGGTATCATTTTTTAGGGAACAACCCTCTTTGAGTTCTACATTCATTTATTCATCTGTATCTATCATTATAATGTTGAATAAACTCATGTACTTTGGCCTCTCTAGAATTAATGTTTTGAGAAATAATATTATTCTAATGTGACATCCATTATAGTCTGATAAAAACCATTATAGTTCTATACACACATATTTTACAGAACATACACTATCCTTTTCCAAATAAATCCATGCTTTTTCACACTTCAACCACTATCATTCTACGATAAAATTGATATAACATAACTCATAAATCATTTTTCCAGGATAGAATTAATATTATTCATGATAAACATTCTATATACTTGATATTTGATGATATTAATGTGGTTTTTACTGTATTAATAACATCATCCATATATCCACTATAGTGTCTCCAATACATCATCATCTATAATATCATGACCATTCTCAACCTCCACTACTATGTTTATCAATTTCACACAAACATAAATTAACATGGTTATTTTTTATGTTAACCATTAGTATATTATCTAAAAAATTATAGGATCCATATATTGTAATGTCAACCCTTCATTTTACATCAACAATATAATAATAATTGTCAAAAAAACAGAATACACAACCTATTAATTGCAACATTCTCCCCTTTTGTATATTTTTTGACAACACTCAAACAAATCCTACTCTACCATTTAACTCAAGATTCATTAAAAAAATGTATGAATTTGTTATTCAATCTTCTCACTCCCCATTTGTAAATATAATGAAAACGACTTCCTTATTTAAGATTTCTCTTTTCATCATCATCCCCTACAAAAAAAACTACATAGTTGTGGGTTGATCAAACCTGATATCCTCTTGTAAAACATAAACCATGAACCAAATTTTAAATGGAGTAGGTTCATGATTTTACATATACTCAAAATATACTTAATTTCTAGATCAAATCAAAAAAGTGTAGATTTAAAAGAGTTTAAAATATCCCTTTATATGGAAACATATCCATATCCAATTTATATTCTTTCTAGTGGCATCCAATGCCTCTTGAATCTGTCAACCTCTAATTAATCATCATTTTCACATTTTTTCTCTTTCTAGTAGTTTTAAATCAACATCATATAATGAACCTTTAAATCTATTTACCATTATTAGAATTCTTAGTACACATCTTGTAATTTCCATATCTTTTTTCCTTTTTAATTCGTATTTTCTATTCCCAATTTCTAATCTTATTTCCCTTTTTAACTGATAAATGTTTCCAAAAAAAATTTGTAGATCTTCTTTGAAGCATTAAAATCTTCCATTATTAGGTATTTTCTCTCAAAATATTTAGAGATAAAAATTACCACTTCAAAATTAGTCATTAATAAATACTCTTAGACCAATGAGTTTTAAATTGTTGTAATAATTGATTGTTTAAGTTAAAAAAAATTTCTCCATGTCACATAAATACATCAACAAATACCATATAACTTGAGAAATGAATATTCTTCATGAAAATCCATGTGAACTCAATAACACATACAAAAGACCATACATTATTAATTAATGATGTATAAATAATGTGAATCATTCCACATGTTATACTAATTCATGAAACTTTTTTTGATAAAATTGTGATACCCTTTGATATCCATGGCCTTCCATCAACATATGACTTTCTTTCTTTGTAGATGAGGTTTCTCATCCTTTAAAAATTTAGAATTAGTCTCTCACAAAATTCATTTAACTCTAGTACCACTTATTACCTTTATTGCCACTTTTAAACATACACCATTGGAGTCAACATTTATCAATATTTAGTAACCAAATAAATAATCTGTTAATATCACATTGTTATATAGTAATAAAAAATATGTATTCTTTTAATAATTTCAATGATTCTCCCTAAAGTTATCATTTTTTTATTTTAGGGTCAGATACCACTAGATTGAACTTGATATCACTTGCTGATTTTGATTTTTGAATTAATATAATTTAAAAACACACAATGGGATTCAACACCACTAGAAGTATTATTCAACTTAGATACAATTCTATATTTATCATTGATATCCTTTGTGGGCACTATACACCACTTATTGAGTAAGATAGTTATTTTAATGCAATTTTTCTTACTTTGGAACCACATTTATTTATCTTCTAATAGAACATACACCCCACGGATCATACCCCCCGTTAATTATACATAATTTCCTAAATAGATAGAAATAATAAATCATATTGAAATAGGTATATTTCTTAAACATTCTCCAATATAATAATGTGGTTTCTCCTTGTCAACAAGCCATTTGCATCTTCCCAAATGTTTTAGTGGTTCTTTATTTAATGCCACTTTTGTGCATTTTATTTTAATTAATTGAATCGAAATCTTATATCTTCTTTTTATTGGGATTTACATCCATTGTTAAACTAATCTCACATGAATAGGAGTATTTCAGTAATGAGTTACTATTAAATATTTATCTATATATCTCACACACTATGATGGATATTCTACTAGTTTTCTCTTATTTATTTCAATTGATATTTTTGAGATCACTATTTATTATTTTGTGATTCTAATCTTCAAATTGATATTTAATCAATTCAGACTTATTTATTCTTATTGAGTATTTATACACATGTTGTAACACCCCGAGCTTCCACGATACGCTTCTCATTCAATAATGCAATAGCTTGCATTGTACGCAACTTCGAGTTCTAAAACACCGCGACTAATCAAAGTAGCCGTTATGAATAGTAATAACCACTTTTTAAAATTATAGAAATTTTATATTTCAAAATAGACTTCATTTTTGTATTCGTAATATTGAAATTATCCTAAGTTGAATTTTTTGTAACTTTCTGAGAACTTGCAATTTTTTAATGAATAGTGAAAAATACTTAAAACAACATTTTTAATCAAAATAATTTATTGTGATAAATTATACTATTTAGTGGTTTTAAAGTATAATTAGAATATATTTTTACCATTTTATCCAATGGTGGTCATTAGAATTAATTTAACATTGAAATTGGACATAAACAATTGCCAATCTTTTGGTATAAATTGATTCTTAAAAACACGCTATTTTTTGTGACAGCGGGAATTAATTATAAAATTAATTAATGCAACTTATATTTTTGGAATTTTTTAAAACAGACATCATTTTTGAATTCGTAATATCAATTATATCTTAGGGTGAAATTTTGGCGTTGTTCTGGAAAACTTCAATTTTTGATGAATAGTGAAACCACTAAGTGGTAGTTAAATAACTGATTTTTCGTTTAAATGAAATATTACCACTTCTGTGTTTTGATTTTCAAAAATCCGACATACATGGTTGTCATTAAGAAGTAAAATGTGGTTCAATGAGATTAAAATAATTTTTTGGTGAATAGTAACTTTTAAGTTCTTACTCGCGATTAGAGGTAATTAGTGTAGTTTAAGGTAAAAACAATGTTTTAATAATATGATATGAGCTTGACACTTGTCCTACTCCTATTAGATGAGTCATGGCCGACCAAGACAACCCATGGGTCAACTTGGGGACCCCATGGAGCCACTTTAGTTGGAAAATGACATTAATATATATTTATTTAATGTTAAAATTAAATTGACACAAACATGAGTTGTTTTACTAAAACAGTTTTTAAGTGGGGTTACACAAGTCCAAATTTTGACTATAAATATTCATTAGAAATCTAAAAAAATTTCGTACATCATTGTATTTTTTTTATTAATTTTTAGACATTAAATAAATTAAATTATTTATGACATCATTATGATGCAGCGATGACCTCATTATTTAACGATTTAAATAAAATGAGAAGATAATGCAAAATCCAAGGCTTAAACTTGTACAAAGCCTATTGGATGAGGATATTTCGAACCCTTATCACCTTATCCACGAATTATATAAGTGTGGGACCTTTAGAATCCTAAAAGCATTGTATAATAATGTAACATTTCAATCTTTCCAAAAGAGCCCCTCCTCTCCACTTATAAAAGGCCCCCACCTCTCCCACCTTATTCACACCTTCAAGCCATTTGGCTCGGCCAAACTCTGCCCAAATACTCTCCCAACTTCCCCCTATTACTCCTAGAAGCCTCACTTTGGGAATAACTCTTCCCAATGAAGCCTTTGGCTCAAATCAAAAAGAGTTACCCGATTTTGAGGTAATGTCTTCTCTAATGTTGTTTTGTTTTATTTTTCTTCTCCAACCCCCTAAACTCTTTTTATTCATTTGTTTTGTAACAACACCAGTATCCTCAATATACTAGGATGTTGTTATAAGAATTATTCGAGCTACACTTACACACACCTACATCTAATGGTTAAAGAACATACAGTTTCTGTGGATGACGAATTTCTGCCTCACGAAACGATGATTGTTCAACACTCATATAACACCTTCAAAGGTGGCCATTAAGATGTCACCATATTTATATATGATATAAAATATGTTTATGTTTTACTTATGCTTCTGTATTTCTCATTTATGGCATACTTTATGATTTCCATTATGGGTAAAATGCGATAATTTCATTTTAGGAAGTGCGGACTACCGCCCCCTCAAAGTGATTTGAATCGTTAATGCCATATGTGGGATGTATAAAGGATGGATTAAATGGTATTATACACTATATTATACTGTAATTATATTATAAATTTATATCATTATGATTTAATTCCATTAAATACGAAATAGAAATGAAAGTAGCGTTCATGCGTACGTACGGCTTACCGTCTCCATGAACGGTGCATTTCATTTCATTCCTCTAAATGTTACATGACATTATGAATGAATGTATATACTGTATATATATGATATATATGATATCTACATCATGAATTTAATTCTGGATATAATGGATATTTCACCACATGAACAACTTGTAATTATAAGAAGTTTATTTTTGACTCAAGTACCAAAGATCGACAAAACGACCGTTATTAACTTAAATAATTAAATAATGTTCATAACATGGTAATAAGGGATATAAAAGAAATAATGAACATGAAAAAGTTTCTTAAGTAAATATAAATTAACTCTAGTTTATTATTCAGGAGGTTAAAGAACGGTCGAGTCAGGACAGGACACAAGGTAAGGGAACTTCTTAACCCAACTTCCATTCATTGGGTTAATCTCTTACTTTCAAATTATTTCATGATATTATTATGTCTTATTTTTTATTTTTACATTATTTATGTGTACTTATAGTGAATACACCTAATATATCTATTTTATTTTAAAAATGATCATTGTAAGGACTTCGTCTCAATCTCCTTTCATTGAGGCATATTTGGTTTTATACACAAATTTCTTTTATACGGTGTATAAACCCCTTTGATTTTTACGTTTATTCAAAAGGAATATTTTTTATACGAAGCGTTTACTAAACGACAAGAGGGAATGTTTTTGTCGTACTTATGTGGCGACAATGACTTCTCCGCCTCCGTGACCATTATTTGAGTTTCGGCTTCCTCTACAAGCCATCTTTTTTTAAATGAAAAATAAATACAAAGTTTTAACTTTCTTTTATTTTGGTATTGAAAATGGTTTTGAAAGCGTTTTTATTATATCAATGTGTTGTATTGATATCTTGTGATTGAAATGTGGAAATGTTATGTTTTCTTTATGCATTTTTTATGTGATACGATTATGTTATGGTTTATGATATGTTTAAACCTATTCATATGAGGAATGTATTGGACTTAATAAGTGACGGGTGGAGCCCGCTATAGCTCCTCGATGCATCGGTAGGTCTCATGAGAAAACTAGACATGGAATTGGCCGAGGCCCTTTCCCAATTTGATTTATGGTTTTAGTCGAGGCCTTACTCATTTTAGACATCTTGGACAAGGCCTTGGCAAAATGTTTCAGAATGTCTGGCATTATACATTCCCTCATTATGAAAGTGGTTATTGATATTGAATGTGATTATTCGACCAGTAGAATATCTATGTGGAGAAGTGAATGGAATTATATCATTTTACTTTTTCCATATTATGTTGAAGTTCATGTTTAAAAGGCTTTTGTTTTAGTTATACATTGCCTTAAATGTTAATGTTTATTTATGAAAATTTCTGCTATATTGTTAACCTTACTGAGCATCTGATCTCACCCCTTTCAATGTTTTAATATTTTTCCAGGATGTGAAGAAGTATTTTATGAATGACCTGCAGGGGTAGTCCGAAATAGATATGATTGTGGACTATGAAGACCATGTTATTGTAGTTTGTTTACTTTTTGATGTAATGAAAGACTTATGAATGTATCTAGTGTTTCCAAGGCTACTAAACTAATCGGTCTTTCGAGACTTGATCTTTTGTGATCATGCCAATGTTATGAACTAATGCACCGACTCTGGGTAGCTGGGGTCGAGACATTACAGTTTGTATCAGAGGCAGTTTAGTACCAACCTTGGAAGCTAGATTTATATAAACTCTGATTAGAGCACATAGCCCGAAGATAGACTTTGAGGATTAGTAAAGAAGAACTTCCTAGAATTTTATTAATGTAGAGATTTTGTGATTTTTCCGAGCAATACATCCCTGTCTGGATACGATCAGGTACAGGCGGCTCTGGCACAGATGTACCTAGGGGGATATGCTTAGGATAATTATCATTTTTTTACAAACCACTATGAAGGGTTATGAGTATATACTTCCTCAAAGGAAACATTTTTTTATGATTATGGATTAGATCCATAAATAGTTCAATTTATGTAAAGTATTTTACAAATATGGAATTATGTATTTTATTTCATAAACTAATCTAGTTTATGCCATTATTTAGAAATGGCGCCTAGTGGAAGGAATGGAAACTGTATCAATGCACGCACTCCGTGTAGGGATTGCCCTCCTGCTCAAGATAATTATGGTGGAGCTAGTGATACAACTGGTGCTGATCAGCTTCTCACCGTACTGGGACAACTCACGTGGGATATGAATAATAACCTTACACTTATGGAGCACCCTGATCCGCAACGTGGAGGATCAATGCTAGACCGTTTCATGAGGCAACAACCACCAACCTTCAATGGGAGTTCAAATCCTATAGTAGCTGAGCAATGGATAAATTCCTTAGAGAAAATATTCCATTCCTTGGGGAGTAGTGAAAGGGAGAAGGTTTTCATGGCTGTTTACCGCCCCACTGGAGATGTCGATCAGTGGTGGTCGCTGATACAAAACACAAAGGAAGATGATGACGTATCGAATATGGAATGGAGGGAGTTCAAAGAGATTTTCTTAGAAAAATACTTTCCTCTTGACCATCGAGCAGATATAGAAAGGCAATTTCTGAGTCTGAGGCAGAAGGAGGATGAGAATGTCGCAAAGTATGAGGCTAACTTTATAAGGTTAGCGAGGCATGCTGCCGATTATATACGTAACCCAAGGAGTAAGATTGATCGTTTCTTTGATGGGTTAAAACCATTTCTCCGTCGAGCATTAGTATCACAATCCTTTTTATCATACGAATATATTGTCTCGTGTGCTATCAAGACAGAAAAGGAATTCTCTAAGTCTTATGACAACAAAGTAAAGAAAGAGAAGAAGAGAATGGTGGAACAAGAGACAGATAAAGGGGAAAAGGGAAAGAAGGATTTTCCATTATGTCATAATTGTGGGAAGAATCACCCTGGTACGTGCCTAAAAGGAATGGGAGTTTGTTATAAATGTGGAGAAAAGGGTCACTAGGCTCGTGATTGCAAGGGAAAGAAAGAGGCTGTCAAAGTTGAATGCTACAATTGTAGGGAAATGGGGCATTATGCAAATGAATGTCCTAAGCGTCAATGAAACTTGCCTCAGAAAAGGCCAAGGGATCAAGGCCAATCTTATGCTGTGACTACAGTTGAAGAGGAATAATTAATGTATTGGTGCTTTTGGACTCAAGGATTATATTCTGGTTATAAGAATAATGTGATATATATAAAGATTGTACTGAAGTACTTTTTGATTAAGGTAATATGATTAAGGTAATCATATTTTTAGTATGTGACAATAAGAGAAACTTTTCTTTGATTGGGGAATCTGATGTTACAATTGATTTTGGAATTTAGAGACCTTTTAGAGAAAGTCTGGACAGAGGTATTTTGGATAAATATTAAGGTTGGAATGGATTAAGTTGAACAATGGATAGTATTTTTTAAGGTTAAAACATTTATGAAGATTATTTTTGGAATATTATGATACTATAGTTTTAGGAAAAGGACAACCTGCAGGGTGGGGAATAACTCGTCGCGTCGGACAAAGCTGCAGGAATCGAACCCACTACCATAGTGCGACAGGCCTTTATTTCCTACCACTAGCCTACAGGAAGTCCCTGGTTATTAAAAAATAATTTTACTAATATAAATGGTATGTCTTAACATTTGGAACCTTATACAATTAGGATAAGTATAATATTTTTGAGTTCTATTATCTTTTTCAGTGAAAGATGAGTTGAAGGTTGAAACTCTAATTGTCAAGCATAAATATATATATACCTATCTCTTATTCAATGAATAAATTAATTCTTAAACTTTAGTAAATGGATATTAAAACAAAAAAATGTGTTGTCCTAATACTTTATGTCTTGTTGAACTGATGATATTTTAAATCAACATAGATTGAAGTCTTTGAGGCCCTCAATTTGACAGTTGATTGTGATTGATGACCTCAATCACTCCCAACAAATATTTACGTTTTTCCTCCAATTATATGTCTTTAATTTCCACCAATGTTCTCCTAATCGAGATCATAATTGGGTGGTGACTTTTTCATCTCCCTTTCCCTCTTATTAAGGCTAAATTTTATTAATCTTATTTCTGATGTGGGTTTTCATCAAAGGTATTTTCTCTTTTCAACCTTTTACTTTCAAAGAAAAATTTCAAATTTCGAGGACGCAATTTATTGAAGGAGGGGAGAATGTAACACCATGAGCTTCCACGATACGCTTCTCATTCAATAATGCAATAGCTTGTATTGTACGCAACTTCGAGTTCTAAAACACCGTGACTAATCAAAGTAGCCGTTATGAATAGTAATAACCACTTTTTAAAATTATATAAATTTTATATTTCAAAATAGACTTCATTTTTGTATTCGTAATATCGAAATTATACTAAGTTGAATTTTTTTGTAACTTTCTGAGAACTTGCAATTTTTTTATGAATAGTGAAAAATACTTAAAAAAACTTTTTTAATCAAAATAATTTATTGTGATAAATTATACTATTTAGTGGTTTTAAAGTATAATTAGAATATATTTTTACCATTTTATCCAATGGTGGTCATTAGAATTAATTTAACATTGAAATTGGACAAAAACAATTGTCAATCTTTTGATATAAATTGTTTCTTAAAAACACGCTATTTGTTGTGACATGAGAAATTAATTATAAAATTAATTAATGCAACTTATATGTTTGGAATTTTGTAAAACATACATCATTTTTGAATTTGGAATATCAATTATATCTTAGGGTGAAATTTTGGCATTGTTCTGAAAAACATCAATTTTTGATGAATAGTGAAACCACTAAGTGGTAGTTAAATAACTGATTTTTCGTTTAAATGAAATATTACCACTTATGTGTTTTAATTTTCAAAAATACGACATACATGGTTGTCATTAAGAAGTAAAATGTGGTTCAATGAGATTAAAATAATTTTTTGGTGAATAGTAACTTTTAAGTTCTTAATCGCGATTAGAGGTAATTAGTGTAGTTTAAGGTAAAAACAATGTTTTAATAATATTATATGAGCTTGAAACTTGTCCTAATCCTATTGGATGAGTCATGTACGCCCAAGAAAACCCATTGGTCAACTTGGGGACCCCATGGAGCCACTTTAGTTGGAAAATGACATTAATATGTATTTATTTAATGTTAAAATTAAATTGACACAAACATGAGTTGTTTTACTAAAACAGTTTTTAAGTGGGGTTACACAAGTCCAAATTTTGACTATAAATATTAATTAGAAATATAAAAAGATTTCCTACATCATTGTATTTTTTTTATAATTTTTAGACATTAAATAAATTAAATTATTTATGACATCATTATGATGCAGCGATGACCTCATTATTTAACGATTTAAATAAAATGAGAAGATAATGCAAAATACAAGGCTTACACTTGTCCAAATACAATTGGATGATGATATTTAGAACCCTTATCACCTTAGCCACGAATTATATATGTTTGGGACCTTTAGAATCCGAAAAGCATTGTATAATAATGTAACATTTCAATCTTTCCAAAAGAGCCCCTCCTCTCCACTTATAAAAGGCCCCCACCTCTCCCACCTTATTCACACCTTCAAGCCATTTGGATCGGCCAAACTATGCCCAAATACTCTCCCAACTTCCCCCTCTTACTCCTAGAAGCCTCACTTTGTGCAGAACTCTTCCCAAGGAAGCCTTTGGCTCAAATCAAAAAGTGTTACCCGATTTTGAGGTAATGTCTTCTCTAATGTTGTTTTGTTTTATTTTTCTTCTCCAACCCCCTAAAATCTTTTTATTCATTTCTTTTGTAACAACACCAGTATCCTCAATATACTAGGATGTTGTTATAAGAATGATTCGAGCTACAGTTACACACACCTACATCTAATGGTTAAAGAACATACAGTTTCTGTGGATGGCGAATTTCTGCCTCACGAAACGATGATTGTTCAACACTCATATAACACCTTCAAAGGTGGCCATTAAGATGTCACAATATTTATATATGATATAAAATATGTTTATGTTTTACTTATGCTTCTGTATTTCTCATTTATGGAATACTTTATGATTTCCATTATGGGTAAAATTCGATAATTTCATTTTAGGAAGTGCGGACTATCGCCCCCTCAAAGTGATTTAAATCGTTAATGCCATATGTGGGATGTATAAAGGATGGATTAAATGGTATTATACACTATATTATACTGTAATTATATTATAAATTTATATCATTATGATTTCATTCCATTAAATACGAAATAGAAATGAAAGTAGCGTTCATGCGTACGTACGGCTTACCGTCTCCATGAACGGTGCATTTCATTTCTTACCTCTAAATGTTACGTGACATTATGAATGAATGTATATACTATATATATATTATATATATGATATCTACATCATGAATATAATTCTGGATATAATGGATATTTCACCTCATGAGAAACTTGTAATTATAAGAAGTTTATTTTTGACTCAAGTACCAAAGATCGACAAAACGACCGTTATTAACTTAAATAATTAAATAATGTTCATAACACGGTAATAAGGGATATAAAAGGAATAATGAAAGTGAAAAAGGTTCTTAAGTAAATATAAATTAACTCTAGTTTATTATTCAGGAGGTTAAAGAACGGTCGAGTCAGGACAGGACGCAAGGTAAGGGAACTTCTTAACCCAACTTCCATTCGTTGGGTTAATCTCTTACTTTCAAATTATGTCATGATATTATTATGTCTTATTTTGTATTTTTACTTTCTTTATGTGTACCTATAGTGAATACACATAATATATCTATTTTATTTTAAAAATGATCTTTGTAAGGACTTCATCTCAATCTCCTTTTATTGAGGCATATTTGGTTTTATACACAAATTTCTTTTATACGGTGTATAAACCCCTTTGACTTTTACGTTTATTCAAAAGGAATATTTTTTATACGAAGCATTTACTAAATGACAAGAGGGAATATTTTTGTCGTACTTATGCGGCGACAATGACTTCTCCGCTGCCGTGACCATTATTTGAGTTTCGGCTTCCTCTACAAGCCATCTTTTTTTTAAATGAAAACTAAATACAAAGATTTAACTTTCTTTTATTTTGGTATTGAAAATGGTTTTGAAAGCGTTTTTATTATATCAATGTGTTTTATTGATATCTTTTGATTGAAATGTGGAAATGTTATGTTTCCTTTATGCATTTTTTATGTGATACGATTATGTTATGGTTTATGATATGTTTAAACCTATTCATATGAGGAATGTATTGGACTTAATAAGTGACGGGTGGAGCCTGCTATAGCTCCTCGATGCATCGGTAGGTCTCATGAGACAACTAGACGTGGAATTGGCCGAGGCCCTTTCCCAATTTGATTTATGGTTTTGGCTGAGGCCTTAATCATTTTAGACATCTTGGCTGAGGCCTTGACAAAATGTTTCAGAATGTCTGGCATTATACATTCCCTCATTATGAAAGTGGTTATTGATATTGAATGTGATTATTCGACCAGTAGAATATCTATGTGGAGAAGTGAATGGCATTATCTCATTTTACTTTTTCCATATTATGTTGAAGTTCATGTTTAAAAGGCTTTTGTTTTAGTTATACATTGCCTTAAATGTTAATGTTTATTTATGAAAGCTTCTGCTATATTGTTAACCTTACTGAGCATCTGAGCTCACCCCTTTCAATGTTTTAATATTCTTCCAGGATGTGAAGAAGTATTTTATGAATGACCTGCAGGGGTAGTCAGAAAGGGATATTATTGTGGACTATGAAGACCATGTTATTGTAGTTTGTTTACTTTTTGATGTAATGAAAGACTTATGAATGTATCTAGTGTTTCCAAGGCTACTAAACTAATTGGTCTTTCGAGACTTGATCTTTTGTGATCATGCCAATGTTACGAACTAATGCACCAACTCTGGGTAGCTGGGGTCGGGGTGTTACACATGTACACATTTTTTCTCAATGGTAGCGGTTTCTTTCTTCCTTCTCAATAGTGGTTCTCATTCTCTAAAAAAAATTACTATGAATAAGATATAATTGATATCCATTTAACCCTTTATTTCATTCTATATTAATATTAATTAAAATTGGTGAGACTATCTTTTAATTAATAGATTCATTCTATTTTCAAAATTGCATCCCATTTTAAATAGGAATGGGTTTTTTATTTTTTGAATCACCTTCACTTCCCTCATTTAATTTTGTTACCATATGAATGTGGTTATAAAATGAAAAAAAATCCAATTAATGTCATTAATATAATATATTTATAGCTTTGCGGATGATAAATTCCTTTTTTACAACATTTCTGTAAAATTAAAATTACATTCCAAAAATAAACACATAGACTGAAGAACAAAATATTTATTTTCTTTGGGAAATAGAGACATAAAAAGTTCATTTTATAAACCTTGTGTTCATATCATAGGAATTGAGCCACACTAGAATCCCTCATATACTCATTATACTTTATACCCTTATTTATAACCTATAGATATTAAATCATAATAAAGGTATGAGATTAAATTCTCAGCATGGGTAAACATAAGCAATAACAATGGAACAACAATATTGAACATAAGATATTCATATGGGGACAATCAAGATTCATATGAGAATTTATTCCAAAACAAAGAATAGATTATAAATCATTGAATATGAATTGGTATAACATAATACATGAATAAAAATAGTGTCGAGACATGAGTCTACAAACATTACCCATTATAGATTAACAAAATCATTATAAAAATCATAAAACTATTCAACACATTTCCAATTTGGAATAAATATTAGAACAAGTAAAATTACTTTGATGAGCCACACAATAAGTTCCCAAACTTATGAAAAATTAAAATATACTCTTGAATATTTATCTAATGAGATATAAACCTTAAACCAATGAATTATTAGATGATATGGTTTCCCACCCATCATCATCTATACTTATGAGTTCCATATGAACCCAATCACTTATCCCATCATAATTACCCCATATAAAAAACGAGTTTTATAAAACATTTTAAATGAAAATAATTTAATATTATAGTTTAAAGAACCCCTAGAAATAAAATGGGTTTTTAATCCTTTGAAAATGGAGTCACATTAGAAAATCATTAATAATTTCCTCAGTAATAAGAACATGATAATCCTATAGAAATTAAATGTTCATCCAAATACATAAAGAAACATTATAGGTAAATATCATTCAATAAATATAAGAAAAAATATGGTATTTACGCCATATAGATTAATTGTATATATTTCAGAAAATAATTCCTAAAATCAATTAATAAATGGAATATAGGTGATAACCCATTAATCAAAGGAATAAAAAATATGGTATTTATAAATGAAGTGAATTAGGTGAAAATTTAGTCTTATACATAGTGGATGATTAAGAATGATAAAAAAAAGTTATTGATAATTCCTCCAAAAGGGAAAGATATTACATAATTTATCCCAAGAATGAAACAATATTTTATAACTTTAATAATTACCTTAATCGAGTATAATTTATATCAAAGAACAATTAATTTTATTAAAACAACTTTTTTATGTTTTATAAAAAATAGTTTTGAAATAATAAATATTCTTTATATTTTCAAATAATTTAAGATTAAATATTTTATAAAACAAATATAAGAATAATTTTCTAAAAAAACATGAAAACACATAAAGAAATAATTAAATAAAATTAAAATTGTATTTGAATAATGTTTTTACATGTAATGATTAAAAATATAATTTCATCACATTTTAAAGAAAATGACCAATATAGAAAACATTAAAATTAAATTAAAACATTTAAAAGAAGTTAAATTAGTATATAATTAAATTATTAAATTATAAAAAATACAAATAAAATTGTAAAATAATCCAATTAATATGGTTATATAAAGGGAGGTTCCCAACCAGAAAGAGGATATGAGGTCAGCTTCACATACAAGAAATATTTCAGGCAAAATAAGACTCAAGAAGAAATGAAATACTGAGTGAACATATAAAACCACATGAATATATAAATTAAAAGATCATATTTCTTATAAAACATTTATTTATATGTATATTATTTTTAAAACATTTTCTAAAAATAATATTGGCAACAAAACCCTTACAGTTTGAGTAAAATTTTGATCATAACCACATTCAAGTTGGGTATATTTTTAAGCAATGAATATTTAAAAACCATTACATGATATGTATTTAAAAACCCCTTGAATATGTTTAAATGATATAATTATGTATTAATAATACCATATTAAATGTATAATGTTTCATATTAAGCGATAAGTCTCAAGAAATTTAATTTAAGATAGAGAACCTCTTACCTTATATCCCTGTTTCGCACATAATTCGGGGATGACCTCCTGGATGGGAGATTCAAACATTCTGATCGGTTTCTAACGGGTTTGTTCGTAGAACCAGAAACATCCAATGATTCCACATCCGTTTGGACCTACTTTCCAAAGGTAGGCGCTCATTAGCTTGTGGACTAATGAAGCTTAGGAATTTGCATTGGTCGAGACGATGGGAGGTCGGACTCATCACACCTTTTTTGAGGGGAATTATTGTCTACTCCGGGACTCTCTTTATAGATTTAAGTTATGTTCATGAATCCTTATTACATTACCAAGTATAAAATGATCTTTCCTTTAGTTTTAACAATCAATGATTAAATATGTAAGAAATTTAGAGAATCTTTTATATGTATTTGAGTTTCTTCATCAATAGAGAATCATCTGTACCTATTTAGAGATTCTTGGTCAATGGTATCCTTCGAAACATTTATAAAAGTCTCTTGGTCATTATGATGACCAGGCTGGTTTTAAAGCCACTCAGTGGGGCACTTTAAGTTTATTGTCATTCAGAAGGACATAGATTATTTCAATGTTGGGATCGAACCCATAAATGGGCATTCCTACGTATCCTTTGTTTTGGAAAAGGAATCAGAACCCACGTAGTTCGAGTAATAGAGTATGACGTTTATGATTGATGGCTCAAAGAAGGATGTCATAATTACTTTTACACTCTAAGCTCACGTGAGTCATGCTCGGTGTGAGAAACAAGAGGTATTGGTAGAAATTAGACAATTGTTCCATGAAAGATGCAATCATAAGAAATGGTTTGGGGCTTATGTATATATGACTGCCCAGATAGATGAAGGTTTAAGATTTACTTTTAGGGAGAAAATCTAGGAACAGGGTCCATAAAAGTATATGTGCTTCATGGAAATTTGAATACTCTAATCTTGGGGCTTACTCTTAAAGAGGATGCCCAAGTTAGGAGGGGACTTATGATTGGGTTTTACTCCTGAAAAGGAAACCCAAATCAAGGGTAAATTAGGATTGGATAAAGAGAAATTAGGGGACTTGGGGCTTATTCCTGAAAAGGAAGCCCAAGATTATAACTGGGACTTATTCTTGAAAAGGAAGCCCAGGTTAGGGGTTATGGTTTGGGGATTACTCTTGAGTAGGATTCCCATATTTGATATTGGGGCTTACTCCTAAGAAGGATGCCCAAATTAAGGAACTCGGGGCTTACTCCTAAGAAGGATTCCCATATTAGAGGACTTGGGGCTTACTCCTAAGAAGGATGCCCAAATTAATGGATTATGATTGGGGCTTACTCCTAAAGAGGATGCCCAAGTTAAGGAATTAAGGTTTGGGGCTTACTCCTGAGGAGGATTCCCAAGTTTGGGAACTTTAAGAATTTGGGGCTTACTCCTAAGGAAGATGCCCAGATTAAAGGACTTATAACTGGGGATTATTCCTAAAAAAGGAGACCCAGGTTAAGGATTCTCTCATATTTAAAGGATGAGGTTGAATTAATGAACTCTCAATCTTTGGTGACATAAAGATGTATAAATCACTATGTTTTGAGAGATATTCCACATAATTCCTTTCAAATAAGGAAGTCAAATCAAGAAATCATGCCATAAATGGCTTTGAAGAGTATCTTGAAGACTAAATCTTGAATAGGAGAGGTGAAATGTCTTAAGAGGGGAAAAATGGGAAAGATGGGCACCCAAAAAGGTAGGGCGAGCATGTCTTGAAAGGCGCGCAAGTCTTGCGTGGGCGCTCAAGTATTGGTCGCGCAGGTATACCTGCGCGGCATGTGGGGTACTTGCGCGATTTTCAACCAGCATTAAAATACTTGAGCGACTCTTTATTAATCATTTTAGAATCCTCTTGAGGTTCTTCCAAAAAAGGGACGCACAAGTTCTATTGAAGGAAATAAGTCGGCGCGCAAGTGTTGATAAGTTTCAATACTTAGGCCTTCCTTCTTCTCTTTAGATCTTCCGTTCTAGGTAAGAAATTAACTTAGAAGTGTTCCGGATGCTTTGAGAAGAGACTTGGGTGTCGGGAGCTTCAATCCGAGTTTCTGGAAAAAGATCCTCTCGAATGGGGGGCCCACAGGGTCTATTTATAGGCAGGAGAAGACCCTGGGCGGTTACCGGGCGGTTACCACTTAGGTCGCGCAAGTCACTTGCGCGACCAAGGGGGTCGCGCAAGTGGACTTGCGCGACAGTGATAAAACTTGCACGGTGAAGTTGCTTTTTATCCTTTGTTCATGCCTTTGTCGATTTTTGATATTTTCTTCAAAGGTTGAATCACTTTGGACTAAGGTATTTCCTTTTTTTCTATCGTTAGACTCTGTGACAGAAAGGAGCGTCAACAAAAGTCCCCCCTCAGAGTTGGATCCGGAGAGAAAATAGGATTTGACTCTGAGGTGAAAAGATAAACAAGAAATCTGGCAGTTTAAAGTCATGCATGTCGGACATAAAGGGGCTAATGTTTAAGGTCGAAATAGATTTGACCGAAAATGGAATAGAATTGACTCAATTCCTTGACAACTCATCGAAAAACATAGTACCATACTCATGTATGAGTGAAAATATGTAAGCTATGACTTAAGAATATTTGAATCTGAGGAATGATATGAAAAAGAGCTAAAAGTCATTAGAAGAAGTAGTTTCCAAAATGAAGTTACTATTATTTAACAAAACCCGTTAGGGGGTTGAAATATGCAGGGCCACCTAGGGGCATTGGCTGCATGGTCAAATAAATAGTATCTTTCGGCTGACAAGTCTGTTATGTGGACTGTTTATGCAAGGCCACCTATGGTCATGTGCTACATAGTCAGGTGAAAGAACTCTCAAAAATTTACTTTCCTAGTGCTAAAAGCCAGTGAATGTTTATGGAGATTCAAATTTTCTAAAGTATAGAGTTTGTTGTATGGAAAGAGGTACTTGAATATGGAGAAGATATTTCCGAACAAGAATATCGAAGAACTGGATGAATATCACTCCTACGAAGGTCTGACCCAAACGTAGGGAAGAAGAATAAACCATAGACTTGAATACTTTCAGATCATGAAAAAGGATATGGGACAAATATGTTAAGGATGGCTATTTTTTTTTCGGATCCCTACATACTGTCGTTTAAGACAAATAAGGACAAAAGAGGAATTCTTCTCAAGAATGAAGTTACTATCATTTAACAAACCCGTTAGGGGGTTGAAATATGAAGGGCCACCTAATGGCATTGGCTGCATGGTTAAATAAATAGCATCTTTTGGCTGACAAGTCTGTTATGTGGACTGTTTATGCAAGGCCACCTATGGGCACGTGCTGCATAGTCAGGCAAAGGAATTCTCAGAAGTTTTACATTTTTGTGACTAGAAGTCATGAAAAAGGTTATGAAGATCTGAAAATATTTAAGGTTAGGATTATAAAACAATAATATGGGTATTGTCCAATGTATATAGGGATACATAGGTTAATGATAACCATAATGATGTTGTGGCTGGGTCCTGAATTGAAATTTTGGACTTCACTACGTATCTCATAAGAATGAGAATCAAGCAATACGTAGTTCTTGAAATGCAGTTTAACGTCGTGCAGGACGAAAGTATGAGAGATCTTAGTTTAGGGTCATAGAACTCGGACCATAATAATGAATACACGGTGTGTGTTTTCATGAGGACTTTTCAGCCAAGGGACTGAAAGTGAAATTTGGGGTTAGGCCCAAAAGATTGGGGACTGGATTCGAGGGACACTCGAATGTTCTTACATATCCCATAAGGATGGGAATCAAGTCCACGTAGTTATAGAACTACCCTTTTTACAAATTTGGTTCGTACATGTGAAGGGTGAAAGGGGACTTTAGTGCAATGATGGTTTAACCTAATATAAAAAGTTTAGGCATTACCATGTATGCACGTAGTCTTATGAAATGAATCATGATTGAAAAAATCAATGTCAATAATAGTTCTCTCTCAAATGAGGAAATCAAAGAATATTGTAGTTTATTGTCGTACCGGACAAAAGTGTTGCATAGTTTAACGTCATATAACAAGGACGAAAGTGAATCAATGTAATGATATTGATTCTAGGGGCGGTTTCATGAATCAACATCATTTGAGATGGTGGTGAACCGATGTGAAGAGATTGTTTTTGGGCTTGAAACATGGGAGGTTGCCTACATACCCATCCTGGAGGGCAAGGATCAAAGTTCGTGTAGTTCAATTAAAGAATGAATTAATGATCAAGTTGTTCTCGGGGACAACGATCTATAAAAAAATGAAATGTTATTGGGACTTATACATTGTTAGCGGCCCAAAGAGAGTGTTACGGTTGAGGTTTTCTATAAGCTCACATGAGTCATACTCGGTGTGAGAAACAAGAGGTAACAACAACCTTAACAATGCATAGTTTAATGTCATGTAGGACATAAAAAAAGGGACTATGCAGTTTAAAGTCTTGCAGTTAGGACTATTGGTGCTGCACAGTTTAGGGTCATGTAGCAGGGACAAAATAACAGTTTAATGTCATGTAGAACAATATCAAGGATTTTCTGTACAGTTTAGCGTCATGTAGTTAGGATGATGGGGACAATACAGTTTAACGTCATATTGGACGAAAGGGGGACTGTGCAGTTTAATGTCATGCAGTAAGGACAAAATAACACACCATTTATGTCATGTTGGACGAAAGTGCGAATAGTTTATGGTCATATGCATGGACCATGGATAGTGCAGTTTAATGTCATGATAGACCTTTGAGATTATATAGATTAACGTTTTTCCAGACGTAAGGGACTTTTATACAGTTTAGCGTCATGTAGTTAGGACGTCACAGTTTAACATCTTGTTGGACATAAGGGACTTGAAAATAGTTTATGGTCATATGCATGGACTAGGTATGATGCAGTTTTAAGGTCATGCTAGATGGTTTAGGGAACTTTTTCTACAGTTTAACATCATGTGGGATGAAGTTGCAATTTAAGGTCATACTGGACCATTGCTGTATAGTTTAATGTCATATAGCAAGGACAAAATGGTGCTGCACAGTTTAGTGTCATGTAGCAGGGACAAGTTCTTTTCTACAGTTTAACGTCATGTTGGACGAAAGTGCAAATAGTTTAAGGTCACATGCATAGACCGTGGATGATGATGCAGTTTAAAGTCATACTGGACTATTAAGTGCTTATGTAGTTTAACGTCTTTCCGAACGTAAGGGACTTTCCTACAGTTTAACGTCATGTTGGATGTAGTTGCAATTTAAGGTCATACTGGACCATTGCTGTATAGTTTAACGTCATATAGCAAGGAAGAACTAATGCTGAACAGTTTAGTGTCATGTTGTGGGGACAAGTTCTTTTCTACAGTTTAACGTCATGTTGGACGAAAGTGAAAATAGTTTAAGGTCATATGCATAGACCATGGATGATGATGCAGTTTAAATTCATACTGGACTATTAAGTGCTTATGTAGTTTAACGTCATTCTGGACGTAAGGGACTTTCCTACAGTTTAACTTCATGTTAGACGTAATTGCAGTTTAAGGTCATACTGGACCATTGCTGTATAGTTTAACGTCATATAGCAAGGACGAACTGATGTTGCACAGTTTAGTGTCATGTTGCGGGGACAAGTTCTTTTCTACAGTTTAATGTCATGTTGGACGAAAGCGCAAATATTTTAAGGTCATGTGCATAGATCGTGGATGATGATGCAGTTTAAATTCATACTGGACTATTAAGTGCTTATGTAGTTTAACGTCTTTTCGGACGTAAGGGACATTCCTACAGTTTAACGTCATGTTGGATGTTGTTGCAGTTTAAGGTCATACTGGACCATTGCTGTATAGTTTAACGTCATATAGCAAGGACGAACTGATGCTGCACAGTTTAGTGTCATGTTGCGGGGACAAGTTCTTTTCTACAGTTTAACATCATGTTGAACGAAAGTGCAAATAGTTTAAGGTCATATGCATAGACCGTGGATGATGTTGTAGTTTAAAGTCAAACTGGACTATTAAGTATGAACCAGTTGTAAGAATCTTGGTTCTGGGGACCATATTTTGTGTTTATACAAAATATTTCTTCAGAAATCTGGCATTGGTTGGAGTCGTGATGAGTTCTCCATCTAATGAGATTAATGAATAATCTCCATTGGAGTAGACCTTATGTATTGAATAAGGTCCTTCCCATTTTGGCTCATGCTTGGGAGGTTTCTTTCCTGGTATCATTGGTGTTCTGAGAACCAATACCAATTCTCCTTGAATGAATGAACGAAGATGAACTTTTTTGTTAAAAGCTCGTGCTATTCGATTCTGATAGATTTCCAAATGGTGCAAAGTGCACAATATTTTCTCATCTAACTGTTCCAATTCATTCAATCACTTTTGGGATTGCTCATCTGTAGATAACTGATCACAAATGGCTACTCTGAGTGAGGGAAATTGAACTTCAATTGGCAAGACTGCTCCTGTTCCATATACCAACGAATATGGAGTTGACCGCGTTGCATTGCGGGTGGTAGTCCGATAAGCCCATGAAGCATGAAAGAGTTTATCAGGCCATGACCTCTTATCTTTATCCACAATATTTTGCAGTATATTTGAAAGAGTCTTATTAAAGGATTCTATTTGTCCATTGGCTGCCGCATGATACCGAGATGAATGGTTGGATTTAATGTTTTATTCTTGATACAATTTCTTCACCTCAAAAGAACAGAAGTTGGTGCTGTTTTCTTTCAATATGGTATAAGGGACACCAAATCTAGTAATGATGTTAGACTTGATGAAGCTAACAATGCATTTAGAACTGAATTCTTTGAGAGGTACTGCCTCTTCCCATTTTGAAAAGAAATCAGTAGCAGTAAGAATGTACTTAAACTGCTTGGCCGTAGCTGAAGGGTAAGGTCCCACCACATCCATTCCCCAGGTGGCAAATGGCCACGAGTATTTAGCTGTATGAAGCAACTCTGGAGGTTGATGAATGAAGTTGGCATATACTTGACATGAATGAAACTTCTTTGTGAAATCAACACAATCTTGTATCATTGAAGGCCAAAAGTATCCAAGCCTTCGAATTTGATCAGACACTCTATGTCCAGACTGGTGGGCACCACAGACTCAGGCATGTACTTCTTTTATGACAACCATTGTCTCTTCACCATCAATGCATCTGAAGAGAACTCCATCAAAACCACGTTTGTAGAGAATTTTCTCTAGGTGGTTTGGGCTATCATAAAGAGTAAAATTGAACACACGTCGCCGGATTTGTTCTTTCTCAGCTCTATCAGGTGGAAGTGTTCCATTTTGAAGGTATTCCCTGATAGGTGACATCCATCCTTTAGTATGACCATACGGTTCAGGAATGGGACTAATTTCATTAATTTCCTCTGTTCTGGCTTGAACATAAGGTGAAATTGCACGACGGTGGGAAATACTGATGGTTGTCTCGTCCCGATTTGGATCTGCTAGATCTGTGGCTATAATAGCCAGTGCATCAGCTTGAGAATTTTGTGATCTTGGGACATAAGAAAATGTCAGTTCTGAAGGGAATTCCACCATTAACTCTCTGACTTAATCATACAAAGGGATTAATTCTTCTTTTCTGATGGAAAAATCCCCATTGACTTGTTTGATTACCAGGTCTGAATCACCTTTTACCTTTAAGTGATTCACTTGTTCTTGGAGCGCTAACTCCAAGCATGTGATAAGAGCTTGGTATTTGGCTTCATTATTGGTACCACCTTCCCACAATAAAAAGGAATAAGGTAACACTGCCTTATCTGGAGAAATGAGCACAATTCCTAAACCAACTTTGTTGAATTTAGGATCTTCCATTTTATTCCCTATTGGACTTCTGGAAGCACCATCAAAATACATTTCCCATGTTTGAGGACACTCTTGAATAGAGAATACTTCCTCATCAGGGAGTTCAATATCTGAAGATGTGTCTTCCATTGAAGGATGTTCAGCCAAGAAATCAGCCAGAGCCTGGACCTTAATTGCCTTTTGAGACACATACTGAATGTCGAACTGCTGCAAAATAACTTCCCACCTTGCTAGACGTCCTGTAAGCATTGGACGACTAAGGATGAATTTGAGCAGATTATTGCGAGATACCAATTGGACCTCGTGATGTTGCAGGTAGTGTCTCAGTTTCTGAACTGCAACGATTAATGCCAAGCAGCACTTCTCAATACTTGAATACCGGGTTTCTGCTTCAAGCTTAGTTCTACTGAGATAGTAGAGGCTATATTCATTCCCAGCATCATTCTTTTGAGTGAGAAAGGCACCCAATGATTGCCCTAGAGCTGTCACATAGAAGATAAGTGGTCTACCTTCAAAAGGTGGCATGAGTACTGGTGGACTCAAGAGGTATTTCTTGAGAACATCAAATGCTTCTTGACATTCTGCAGTCCACTGGTAAGTGACTCCTTTCATCAATAATTTGGTAAAGGGTAAACTTTTGCCTGCCAAATTGGCGATGAAACGCCGAATATAAGCTAAGTGTCCTTGAAGTACTCTTAATTCTTTCAAATTATGAGGAGGTGACATACCAAGGATTGATTTGGTCATCTCAGGATCGACTTCAATACCACAATGGCGTACAACAAAGCCGAGGAATTTTCCTGAGGTTACCCCAAAAGCACATTTTAAGGGGTTCATCTTCAAATTATGTTGTCGAAGCTTGTGGAATATGACTTCCAAATCATCCAAGTGATTAGAACGTTGTTTGGATTTAACTACCAAATCATCCACATAGCATTCAACAAACTTCCCTAAGAAAGGTTTGAAGATACGATGCATGGCGCGTTGATATGTTGGACCTGCATTCTTTAAACCAAAGGGCATCACCTGGTAACAAAACACACCTTGAGGAGCTCTGAAAGCTGTAGAATCCTCAACTTCTGGGGCCATTCGGATCTGATTATATCCGGAATATCCATCTATGAAGGAGAGTACTTCATAACCAGCCGTCGCATCAATTAAGAGTTCTGTAATTGGAACTGGGAAATCATCTTTAGGACAATACCGATTAAGATCTCGGAAATCGATGCAAACCCTAATTTTTCCGTTCTTCTTCTTTACAGGGACAATATTAGCCAACCAATTGGGATACTGAACTTCTCTGACGACGTTAGCTTGGATCAGCTTATCCACTTCAGCTTCAATTTTGGAAGCATAGGTTGGGTGTGTTCTTCTCGCGGCTTGCTTAAATCCTCGATGTTCTTTTGGTAAACCCAAATGATGAGTAGCAACATCAGGATCAAGCCCAGGCATTTCTGTATAGTTCCAAGAAAAAATATCTTTATTCTTCTTTAGAAAAGAAATATACATCTCTTTCTCTTCAAGGGTCATGGCCGCACTAACTAAAGTGGGGCGTGGATCTTTCTCTGTACCCAGATTTATTTCTCTGAGTTCATCCACAGTGGTAGAGATACCCTCTTCAAATGCAGGAGGAGCATCTCTAAGACCTTCCTCTTCCTCTTCATTATTTTCTATTTCTTCCGTTTCTACTTGCATAGTAGATGACAAAACGAAATTCTCATGATCATAAGAGATGTCAAAATTTTCACATTTTGAAGAAGAAGCTTCCATTTCCGACCCTATTGATGATAATGGGCCTTCTTTGGGAAATAAAGAGGAGATGATGGATTGAGAATCGATAACATTATTCATCTATGGTGTTGCTATAACTTCTTCTGGCCTGATTGGCGAAGTATAGACTTGTTGGACTTCATCAGATGAAATGAAAACGTCACCACTTATGATTTCATCACTGTTTGGTAGGTTACCAATTTCTCCCATGTTGTCTGGCTCAATTGTTGTAATTGACATTATGGATCTTTCCATAAGAGTATTTTGATTTGGGCCTATTTTTTCAATTTGACTGATAGGTAACACATACTCTGTACTCACATGTGTAAATGGATTTATTGGAATTTTCTCCAACCCATATGGAGCATTAATTTTGGTAATTTCCTTCATTGTAGATTTTTCTCTTCCCTTCATGTGATAAAATTCTGCCTCAATGTATTGAGACTCACATGTCTTAAACGGGGCCTTATCACCATACAATGTTCCAACTTGACCATTGAAAAAGTATTTCAGACATTGATGGTATGATGAAGGAATAGCTGGATGCTGATGTATCCAGGGTCTTCCAAGCAAGACATTGAAAGCTGAGTCTTGATCAACAATCATGAAATCCGAATTGGATACAAGATCTCCAAACTGGGTTCTGAGTGTAACTTCACCCAGTGGTTCTTGTTCATTTTTATCATATCCTTGTAACATCATGGTAGAAGGAGATAAATCAGATTCCGTGAGGCCCAATCGACGAAGTGTACGAATGGGCATGAGGTTGACTCCTGAACCATTGTCAATTAAAGCTCTTCGGATATCTACACCATTGACTTTTCCAGATAAGTACAACGGTTTTATATTCCCATGCACAACATCATCTTCATCTTTATCAGTAAAAGATATCACTGCATGGCATTCTGCAGGATTATTCTCTATGTGATAGACTTCAGCTGCAGCAATTTCAGGTTCAAACTCATGAGGACTTGACAAAGCTTCGATGAGTGCTTCCCGAAGATCTTTTGACAGATTCAAAGCATCCATAATTGATAACTTAGCTGGTAATTGGTCCAAGTGTTTCAATATATCATACTTTTTATCTAAAGGTCTGCGTTTCCCAAGAGGAATATGTGTTTTAGAAGGTACATTGGAAGAAGATACTTTGGAAGCTGATGCATCTTGTATAGGGATAGAAGTTGGCAACATCCTTGGTTTTGGAAGATTAGACCGAATAGATCCATTTACTTGCAGAGATAAAGAAGATGGAATTTTCTATCGGTCTTCCAAAATAACTGTGCCAAGACTGAGTTGACTATTGGCAGAAGAACTTGCTTGTTCTTTTTGAGCTCGCTGAAGGGCTCTACCATGAGTTTCTGCTGCATTCACAGTGCTAGCAGGGGTAGAATTGTAGTAGTGGCTTCGGAAAGATCCACGTCTTCCCCTGTATCCTGAACCTCTAGAACTTCCTCGGATTCCCTTATTTGATACAGGGAATTCATGCTCATCAAGACTGGAATATGGATCTGTTAATTGAACCATATTAACAGAACCAAAGATTAACTCTTCGTCTGATAAAGACCATGCCTGACTAGCATGTTTAGGCTATGCCATTTCATGGGGCGGTGCCCATGGCTTTGAAGTAGATGGCATGAAATCTGCCAGATTCAAAGACAACTTAGGCCTCGATACATACTCATCTTCTTCTGATTCCACTTTCTTCTTTGAATTTTGCTACCCTTTTGAGGATTTGTCTTTTGATGGAGGCTTCACTTCATCTTTTGTAGGAGACCATATTGGCTTCTTCAATTGTGTTCGCAAAATGGAATGGGACCGATTTATTGTCTTTCTGAACATCCAATCATCATATTTTTGCACATTTCTTCTTTTGACTTCCTGCCACTCGCCTCCTTCCTCTGGATCTGTAGCGGTAACACACGCTACATGAGCTGAAGAACCCTTCAATTTGACTTGTCCCAAGTTGACCATCTTTTGAAGGAGGTCTTTAAAGACAAAACACTCCTTGATGGGATTCCCCAACATTTGATGAAAGGGACAATAATTGGGACGGTCTTCATCTACTTCCTTGTTTTGCCTCTTGGGCACTGGTAATTGAACCAAATTATTTTCCAGAGCTAAAATGAAGTAACCAGGAACTTGCTCACTTCGGAAAGAGTATGTTTTACTCTTCATATCCTCAAATTGTTTTCTTCGTTGATCTTTTTGATCATTTGGACGAAATGGCCTTTGTTGTTGGCATTCAAGAGGTGGAGCCCTTCGAGAAGATGAAGGTTTTGAGGTAGAAATAGGTACAGGTGCTTGTTTAAGCATAACTATAGCGGTTTCTACTTTACCCATTCTCCTTCCTGGAACTGATTGAATTACATGAGATTTAGCCTTAGCCTGTATAAGGGAATCTTCAATCTGCAGAGCGATTGAAGTAAGGTCTCGAAACCCTCCTGTGTATTTCACAGGGATCAATGGCGTGCGTAATTCGTCACGCAAATTTTCCACATAGATTGGCAACAGCTCTTCCTGAGGGAGTGTTAAACTCAGGGAATACGTTAACCCTTCCAGTGAGCAATGAAATAAGAGACTCTTTCATTCTCCCTTTGCTTGCAGTTTGTAAGATCGAAAACTGTAGTTTTTGGAAAAGTTGAGCTGAACTGAAGAAGGAATTTTTGACGAAGATCCTCCAATCCAATGATTGACCGGGATTGCAAGCTTGTATACCAGACAAAAGATGGTCCTTGCAAGGTTCTCACGAAGCATCTGAGTTTCACTGCTTCTTGCTGTTCTGGAGTTCCCATCATAGGATCACAACAAGACACGTAATGCGTCAAATGTTGTTCCGGGTCGCCTGATCTATTGAAAGTAGGGAAAACAGGGTTTCCAAAACTAGATGGAGGAGAAATTGAATCTACCCATTCAGGGTAAAAATTCTTTTCTGGTTGAACTTGCGCCTGTTTCCCTTCCATAGTTTCTAACCGAGCTGTTAATGACTCAATAATAGTTATTGACTTTTGAGAAACATCAGGTTGAACTTGGTTTTGGGTAGGTGCAATGAATGGAGCTTGGACAGACACGGTGGTTGGTGCAGCAACTGCTGGTAGCACTGCCAACCGTTGTTGTTCTTGACCCACGGGATTAGACCTCTGAGGGTGTACTGATAAAGGAGGATATTCTTGATCCATCTCAGTAACTGCAACAAATTCCTTCGGCTGTCGAACTTCAGCATTCTTAAGAAGAAGACTACTCTAAAGTAGTTTTGCATTCATTCTTCCTAATTCTTTCATTTCTTCCTCATGTTTTGCAAACCATTGCTCTAATGAGAGTGATTGACCTTCTCCAGAGGAAGGATATGTAACCTGATTCTTTCCCTTCCCTTTGTTGGATACCTTTTGGAGGGAGGGAAGTGGATTACCTAAGTTCTGAGTAATCCTTTGACTTCGTGTATGCACACCATCTTCATTTGTATCGGTGCGTACATTTTCATGAGCATGACGCTCTTCATATGAGTCTCATGAGTGAGTCTCGTCTGGTGGATTAGCAACAACGGCATTTATGACATTGATTGATGCATAATGCATCACATCTCTTCTATCAACATTTCTGTGATACTGTCTTCTTTCATGTCTTTGATGAGACATTGCCTTTTGTTGATTCTATCTTTTAGGAACTTCTTGACAATATATAACTTGGAGGGAATCTCCTGATAATTTGGCTCTTCATTCCTCTTGGGACTTCTTCCCCAATCGAGAAAAGACCAACATTCTCTGAGGAGGGGATTGATGATTTGAAAGAGTCCCCAGTCTCAAGAACTGGGGATGTTCCTGCTGCTTCCGCTCAACTCCTAGAATCCCATTTGTTGACTCTGAGGGTTGGGTTAGAGAAGTCCCCAGTCTGACAAGCTGGGGTGGCTCTTGACATGCAACGTCTGAGATATTCTTAAAAGATCTCTTGATCTTGCGAATCTTAGTTCGGAAATTAGTTATATGCATTAAACTATATCCACTTTTATCACCTGGTTCAATAGAATGTTGGATGATTTCCGAGACTTCTGTCATTTGATGATTTGTTTGCTCCATACGAGAGGCTTGTGCAATATTCTCGCCTTCTTGATGTAGGAGCAATTCAACAAATTGTTCTCTATATGCTTAATTTTGAGAGGAACTAGTTGAAGTCTGTTCTTGAACAAGCTTTTGATTATGAACAAAGCCCATTGACTGTGGCCGACCATGGGCAATAACATTTCATGAGACCATTTTCGGCGGGCTTTGCTTACTGGAAAGCACTGTGAAATGTAGTTCTCCATGAACACCCCATCCTCTGATATGAACATCAGATGGAGAATTGGCAATTAACTAACGCAATTTTCTTAGTGAGCCAAGGCATGAACATTGAAGGGTTCTCTGTTGCTATTCAGCCTTCGGATACCGAGAGACTGATAGAGATGCCAAATCAATCTGACATTGTAGCCCTTCTATTATCTTAAGATGATTTTCATATTCATAATAAGATAATACCTTCTTCTTCAATTGAAAAAGAGTTTTCCATATGTTGAGACGAATATCATGGATTCCATCATCCGTCAACATCTTTGGAATGTCATACTAGGAGTTAGCCAAAGGACAAAATAAGACTGGTACCTCACCTTTTGCCAGTTTTTTCCTCATGTTCAGCATTTCCTCTTTATCACTAAATGAAGATTCTTCTACCTGTTTTGACCAGAGTTGGTGTTTCTTTGTTGCTTCATCGGATTCAACAAGATTGGTAGAGAGATCATTGATCAAACTAAAAGATGCATGACTTAGGGGTGGTTCGGAGAATGACCTACACCCTGGGCTATCTTCTGGTTGAGAAAGTATTTCACTTGTTAGCGATAAAGCATCAGACATGAGTGGTTTCGCATTTGCAAGTGCTTCAAGATAAGAGGGCTTTCTCGGCACTACATTGTCCACTAGAGTATTTTCCAGGCAATGTGAATCACTACTGCGGAGAGGACTTTTGATGTGAAATTCATCATCATGGGGAGGACCACCATAATGGGTTACAGTAAAAGATGAGATCTCTTGCTCCTTGGTCTTCTGACCACACCGAGGGTTCCAGTGGCTCTCATCTGAAGAAGAAACTTCAAGATTGACCGAATTTTCATGAAGCAAGCCTTCATGAGGAAGTTTCTGTTGAAGACCTTTAGAATTAATGTTCCTGTTATTGGGAACTGAGGGAGTAGAATCATGAATTCCGACAGATAAATGTCTGAGGTCTTCAAGAACTCCAGCATCGAGCAAGGCATTGTTGTAGATTGTCCTTTGATCTCCTGACTGTGCTGGGCAGATCTTTTTCTTAGATGCCTTCTTACTCGCTTTAGAAACCACTTGATGACGAAAGTGATTACTCTGAGCAGGTGTATGTGCCTGATCAGGAAATATGGTCAGGTTAGGCTGACGATCTCCACTCAAATCAGGTGTATGTGCCTGACTTGGTTGTCCGTATGATATGGGGGAGTATTCCCCATAACCCTCTCGGACTGGAACAGATGTGTGTGTCTGTTCCGGAGTGAATCGTTGATGTGTCACTCCACTGCTAGGGATAGATTTATGTGTCTGTCCCTGAGATGATGCTGAAGTTGTTATGATATCCTGGCAAGCATCCAGAATATGAGCAGGAATTTTCTTCTGCTCTTTCACCATTGAAAAAATATGTTTGGTGACTTCAGCCGTCGGAATGGGAATATACGTCCATTCTGGGTTTGGAGTAGGTGTATGTGCCTGCTCCTGTACTCCTTTTCCTGTCAGTGAATCCTGACAGTACTCAAGTGTGGAGGCAGAGAGTTGAGTCTTCCTCATTTTTGTCATCGGGGCTTTCCGACTGACTTCTCCATGCGCTACCAAGCGAGACTGTTGGTAGGCTTGATTAGTATTAGCAGGTGCATGTGCTTACTGATTACACTTCGCCAAACGCGATTGACGAGATCCATCATATGTAGTCAGACGAGCCTGCTGACTAACTGGTGATGCATAAGCAGGTGTATGTTCCAGCCTATAGTACTCCGCCGGAATTTCCTGGAGGGATTGGCTTGATGCTGCCAGACGAGTCTGCTGGACAGCGGAATTAAAACGGATAGGTGTGTGTGCCTGTTCGTTGTTCGCCACCAAGTTAGGTTGGTGGAATCCATCATATGTAGTCAGGCGAGCCTGCTGACTAACTGATGATGCATAAGCAGGTGTATGTTCCTACCTATAGTACTCCGCCGAAATTGCTTGGCGGGATTGGCTTGATGCTGCCAGACGAGTCTGCTGGACAGCGGAATTAAAACGGGCAGGTGTGTGTGCCTATTCATTGTTCGCCACCAAGTTAGGTTGGTGGACTTCTCCGGAGATGGCAGGGATGATAACCTGCCCATTGTTAACCGGATTCCATCTCTGGAGGTTCATCTTGCCTGCTCGGGTTCGAAGAACCTGAGCTGAATGCCTGGAGTCGGTACCCTCATCATGTTGAGGGCGCACTACCGCGCGAGTCTGGCGGCGATTGTTGATGGGAGCCCTCAGGAAGGACTCCTGTCTTTTTGAATTAAGGCCCTGAGGGACCTGATCATTAACTTCCTCAGAGTAAGGGAGTGAATGGAAATTGCGTTCCAGGGATAACGACCCAAAACGGTTGGAGACGGTAGTCAGCACCGCATGCTTCTTGATTGCTGGTCGTCGTTGTCCGAACGACCAGGTAGAGTTGTTAACTTGGAGGGCTTGACGAGCGGCCTCCAGAGTTGGGATAGTACCGTTGCGATCGTACTCCTTAACCAGTGCATTAGAAACCCAGCGTTGAAGACTCTGAGTTGGTGATGTCATCCTCAGAGCGGACGACGTTCTAGCAGGAGTAGCAGCATTGGTTTTCATAGCAGCTAACCTCATAGTGGAGGTGTTCCCAGCAGCAGTTTTCATAGGGGTGAATTTAAGGAAAGCCATTTTGCAGAAGATCTTGAGAAAAGAGTGCATGTTCCATATAACTGACATAATCAAGATGAATCCGACCACTGCATCTTTTGGATTAGCACATGTCATTGATTGCTTTGTTGGCCCAAGGGGCCTAACAAAATAAGAGGAACGTCACTTTAACTTGGTTAAGGATTTCACATCGGGTTCACCATTTTTGTTTCGCACGGAATTCGGGGATGACCACTTGGATGGGAGATTCAAACATTCTGATCGGTTTCTAATGGGTTTGTTCGTAGAACCGGAAACATCCAATGATTCCACACCCGTTTGGACCTACTTTCAAATGGTAGGTGCTCATTAGCTTGTGGACTAATGAGGCTTAGGAATTTGCATTGGTCGAGAGGATGGGAGGTCGGACTCATCACACCTTTTTGAGGGGAATTATTGTCTACTCCGGGACTCTCTATATAGATTTATGTTGTGTTCGTGAATCCTTATTACAATACCAAGTATAAAATGAGCTTTCCTTTAGTTTTAACAATCAATGATTAAATATGTAAGTAATTTGGAAAATCTTTTATATGTATTCGAGGTTCTTCATCAATAGAGAATCATCTGTATCTATTTAGAGATTCTTGGTCAATGGTATCCTTCGAAACATTTATAAAAGTCTCTTGGTCATTATGATGACCAGGCTGGTTTTAAAGCCACTCAGTGGGGAACTTGAAGTTTATCGTGATTCAGAAGGACATAGATTATTTCAAAGTTGGGATCGAACCCATAAATGGGCTACCTACATATCCTTTGTTTTGGAAAAGGAATCAGAACCCACGTAGTTCGAGTAATAGAGTATGACGTTTATGATTGATGGCTCAAAGAAAGATGTCATAATTACTTTTACACTCTAAGCTCACGTGAGTCATGCTCGGTGTGATAAACAAGAGGTATTGGTAAAAATTAGACAATTATGCCATGAAATATGCAATCATAAGAAATGGTTTGGGGCTTATGTATATATGACTGCCCAGATAGATGAAGGTTTAGGATTTACTTTTAGGGAGAAAATCCAGGAACAGGGTCCATAAAAGTATATGTGCTTCATGGAGATTTGAATACTCTAATCTTAGGGCTTACTCCTAAGGAGGATTCCCATGTTAGGAGGGGACTTATGATTGGGTTTTACTCCTGAAAAGGAAACCCAAATCAAGGGTAAATTAGGACTGGTTAAAGAGAAATTAGGGGACTTTGGGCTTATTCCTGAAAAGGAAGCCCAAGATTATAACTGAGACTTATTCCTAAAAAGGAAGCCCAGGTTAGGGGTTAAGGTTTGGGGCTTACTCCTGAGTAGGATGCCCATATTTTAGATTGGGGCTTACTCCTAAGAAGGATGCCCAAATTAAGGGACTCGGGGCTTACTCCTAAGAAAGATGCCCATATTAGAGGACTTGGGGATTACTCCTAAGAAGGATGCCCAGATTAAAGGATTATGATTGGGGCTTACTCCTAAGGAGGATGTCCAAGTTAAGGAATTAAGGTTTGTGGCTTACTCTTGAGGAGGATGCCCATGTTTGGGAACATTAAGAATTTGGTGCTTACTCCTAAGGAAGATGCCCAGATTAAAGGACATATAACTAGGGATTATTCCTAAAAAAGGAGACCCAGGTTAAGGATTCTCTAATAATTAAAGGATGAGGTTGAATGAAAGAACTCTCAATCTTTGGTGACATAAATATGTATAAATAACTATGTTTTGAGAGATATTCCACAGAATTCCTTTCAAATAAGGAATTCAAATCATGAAATTATGCCATAAATGGCTTTGAAGAGTATCTTGAAGACTAAATCTTGAATAGGAGAGGTGAAATGGCTTAAGAGGGGTAAAATGGGCAAGATGGGCACCCAAAAAGGTAGGGGCGCGCAGGTCTTGAAAGGCGCGCAAGTCTTGCGTGGGCGCGCAAGTATTGGATGCGCAGGTATACCCTCGCGGCATGTGGGGTACTTGCGCGATTTTCAACCAGCATTAAAATACTTGAGCGACTCTTTATTAATCACTTTAGAATCCTCTTGAGGTTCTTCCAAAAAAGGGATGTGCAAGTTCTATTGAAGGAAATAAGTCGGCGCGCAAGTGTGGATAAGTTTCAACACTTAGGCCTTCCTTCTTCTCTTTAGATCTTCCGTTCTAGGTAAGAAATTACCTTAGAAGTGTTCTGGAAGCTTTGAGAAGAGACTTGGGCGTCGGGAGCTTCAATCCGAGTTTCTGGAAAAAGATCCTCTCGAATGGGGGGCCCACAGGTTCTATTTATAGGCAGGAGAAGACCCTGGGCGGTTACCGGGCGGTTACCACATAGGTCGCGCAAGTGACTTGCGCGACCAAGGGCGTCGCGCAAGTGGACTTGCGCGACAGTGATATAACTTGCGCGGTGAAGTTGATTTTGATCCTTTGTTCATGCCTTTGTCTATTTTTGATATTTTCTTCAAAGGTTGAATCACTTTGGACTAAGGTATTTCCTTTTTTTTAGTCGTTAGACTCTGTGATGGAAAGGAGCGTCAACAATCCCATATTAGTCGAATGTATTATAAGATCCTGTATAAATAACCTAAATAACTTAATAACAAATTCAATAACATTTTCCTATGCATAAAAGATTCCAAACATCATTTATAATTATTATATGCAATTATATTAGTCAAGTATTACCTAATTTCATAATCAGATGTGGGTATCATTATCATTTTAAACAAGTTTTGTACTAGTGTTGTTGTTATCTATTACTATAAGAAATTGTATCATTAAAAATTCATTAAAGTTACTATAATATATTAATTTTAATTATTTATTATGTTTAAATTTTATTTCATGTTTACTTTAGTCATTATCCTAGAAGGCGAAATCAACAACATTTTTCATTTATTTTTAACTAATGAATGGTGTTCTCTTAAACACTGAGTTTAATATTGATGTATCTTTTATATAATAAAATAAAAAAATATTTGAATATTTGTATCATTTTATATCATTGATTATTTTTCAAATTTTCATCTATGATATGATTTTTTTTTCATTTTTAAGTAGGTGGTCAAACTGATCCAATCATGAACATTCCAAGATTAATAGATGATTATGTGGTAATTTAGTTGATATATATTTATAACTGAATTATAATGATCATGTTTAGTTATTATTAGTTTAATATTTCAAAATTGGAAGGAATTATAATAGTAATTAATTGATATAAAAATATGAATAATATGAATATTTTTTTCATCTTAGTATGAAATTTTGAGACTGTTGATTTTATAATGATTGTTTATCATTATATTAATAATAAGGTATTCATATTTGATTACTTGAACCTTATTAATTTCATAAAAAAATATTTATCCTTTAAAATCATTATCATTACTACACATGTAAGGGGGTGATGAAATAAAAAATCAAAATTGAGCGTTCTATAGAGATGGTAGTCCACAAGTATGCATGGTTAATGATTTCAATTTATATTGAATTGGGAAAATTATTAATAAGTTTTATTAATAAAAACTATAAAATATTTCATAAATATTATAATTATATATTAAATTCACTATTTTTACAATCTTTTATGGTGGTGATTTAAAATTATACATGTTACATTGTGGATGCAGTAGTCCACACAACGCATGATTCACTTTTTTAAAATTCTCAGTGGAAGAGGGGGGAGTGGTTAATGATTGTAAAATCATTATAATAAAATAATATTATAATAATTATTCTTACTTTTTAATTATCAGATGGTGAAAAATTATTATGGAGAAAATAATATAACGAAATACAAAAAGAGAAATAGTGGTTATGAACTTATACCTCAACTCTTGGATTATCTTCTTTTTTTGAAGGAGGTTAATCCCTCGAGGGATATTATATATATATATATATATAAGAAATGATCCCCTTTAAGGTGGATAGGGTTGTTTAAGATAGGTTTTGGAATATTTTTGGCTGAACTAAGTAGATTTTATTATGATGGTAATTGAGGAGAGGAGTGCCCTTTTTACATGTGGAAAGGAATGGAATTTTTGTAAATAGTCAAAATATTTCAATAGGGGAAGACACTTTCAAGGATATTTTATCTCAATTTTGAGTAATAATTGCATGTCTAATAGATAAGGTTTATAAATCCTAAGTAAATTTTTTTCATCTATGTCTTAAACATGTTTCAATCCCTCAACCCCTGGAATTATTTCTTTTATCATTTTACCTATTACAATGGTAAGTAGTTTTTACCTTTGGTAACCGAATATTTATTCCTATAATTAAAGTGTACATTATTATATAATTTGGATATACAAATGATTAATTTTAAATCAATTTTTATGGGTCAATTTATAATATTGATAAAAGTTAATTTTAATATAATGAGTTTATAATGTATTAAAATGGTTTTTGAGAAAAACAATTTTGTGATTTCTAAAATATCAATCATTGTTTTGTAAACAATAATAAATTTTTTAAATTGTAAAATTTAAATTATAAATTAAATATTTTTTCCATAAAAAGTTTTCATAAATTTATATTTCTTGCTTATATACTAATAATGTCAGAAACATCCTAATTTAGGTATATTTCATTATTCACCTAAAAAAACAATTTTTTTTGAAATATTATTAGAAAATCTTGATAAGCTAATTTATAAATTATAAAAAAAAATTAATATTTTTACATATAATTCATATTATAAATTTTATAAATTATGTTTTTAAAATAGAATACAAAATAAAAAGAAAAATTCATTTTATTGTAAAAAATTGTTTTTAAACCTAAAGTGTTCTTAATATTATTTCATATCAATTTATAATTTATATGATTTTATCTTTTTCAGTTCATATATATGAATTTAAATTTTTTAATTTAATATATTTACATAAAATATATAATACTTAACAAAATTGTGCTTTAAGAAAAGAAATACTTAATTTATACTAATTATGATTTAAGAAATACCATTAAAATTATTTATTGATATTTTAAAATTAGTTTTTAGTACTCCATTGATAATAAAATATTTATTTTAATTTTATATATATAACATATCATATTTTAATTATATTATTATTACTATTTATACATAATACTAAAATATATATAATATTTTAAAATAATAATTTTATTTTATTGTGAGTTATATTGTTTTAAGTTTACTGTGTAACAGTACACGACCTTAATATTCATATTGGATATATGACCAATGACTATATTTTAAATAAACATGTTACTAATGATTGTATTTATAATGACCATAGTGATGATAGGAATATTTCATTCATATATATAGACATACATAATTATTCATTAATTCCACTCTCACTTCATAAGGAACAATTCTTATTTAATATTATAGATTTTTTATAATTCTTTCTCCATTCATGACGGTGTTCCTAATTATAGGATTGGTTTGGCTATTGTTGATCCTTAATTATGAAGATGATCAAATTTATTTCATAGTCACAATGATTTCATTATTTTTATATATTATCCCATATTTATTAATACACTTTTCATGGGTGTAATCAACCAATGTTGGTTAATAATACTTGGTGTGTAATATATAGATTTATGTTATTTTGTTTCAATTCAACACTTATAAATGAATAAAGTGTCATAAGTATGGATCATATATTGTAAGAAACATTTTCAAATCATGTCTCAATGATGTTTAAAATAATTGAGAAATTTTCTTTAAAATTATAGACATAAATAATAATTATAATAATAGTAATATAAATGATAATAATAATGTATTCAAAAACATGGGGTGTTACATCCCCCTTTCCCCCTAAAATAAATTACATCCTCACAATTCAAATTATCACAAACGAACAAAAAAAAACCAATGCAATCTAAATTATATTGATGACATGATATATAATTTATAGATATATATCAACCTTACAATCATGGGAAACATATCTCTTTCCACAAAATAGGGTTATACCTAATATTGAGTTTTTGTCCAAATATCCTGGGAAAGAGTACACCATTATTTGTTGTCAATAACAATATTATATAATTTATTTATAGAGGGTGTTCAATATTATCCATTCATTGATATAATATCATAGGTTAATATGAAATTTGTTTTCCCAACCATAGATAATTTTTACACCAAGTGGAGAGAAAAAATCCATCAATAAAATAAAATATTTTTTTCTATTGGATGGATAATAATATTTCCATGATAAAAATTATAAAATTTAACTTGGAATAGAATATTATTTCCACTATAAGATTTATTAGATAATAAAATCATCGGGGTGGTGATTTAATGATTTTAGAAAACATTTTAAAAATACTAGAGGGTTTAGAATAAAATTCCTACAAGAAATCTACATATCCAGATTTAAAGGTATGGGTACATTGAATTTCAGGATCCACATCAATAGTAGTTATTGTATATGAATTTAATTATCCTCTGGGTAATGGCTGTTAGTGATGATCATCATCTTGGTTAGTCCTTGGATTATGGCATTAACTTAGATAATTCCCCTTTTCCAAAAATTACATTGAATTGTTAATTGTACCTTGTGATTAACTTTATATCTATCAATCATGTCAACCGAGATCTTCATTTTTGTAGGTAATTTGGACATTCAATGATCCACTTTTCCATGATTAAAGCATCTTCCAGTTCCCTTGATTCAATCCCCTTGGTGTCTCTTTCCATATTTTTGGCATATAGTAAATTGAGTATTATTTCCTTCATCATCTTCGGCATGCGGTCTTTTATGAGAAAAAAATCCGTCTTTTATTTTCCATGTTTGTGACATTGACTATGTTTATAATGTTAATAGTATTTTTTGAAAGCTAGTTTGGGATAATCACAATGCTTCTCATTCCAAAACCCATTATTATGGGTTTTCCATTGATGTAATACTTTAATTATACCTCACACCCAGGATTCATAATAGTTCTAGACATTCTTAAAACTAATAGTGTAGACATGAGTGAAAAAACATTAACAATAATGGGGAATTATCATAATCATAAAAGGGATTTCCACTTTAAAATTCCTTGTTATTTTATATTTTCACATTGGCTTATAGTTCGTTTAGTTCAAACTATATTGATACCATTATAACCTGTGTTACTTTATGTTGGGTTATCTTAAACTTCCCAACATAATACTTCAAATTAAAAAGCTATGTGATCAACAAAAGAATATACATCATGATTTTCTAGCCATTTTTATAGTCTTAGGCCCACTCAACGTTTATTAGGGTGATGGTCAATTCAATACACAACTAATCCTTTTTAGAGAGGTTATCCCTAAGTGCCTATATGACACTGACAAATCCACTTTTAAGTGTCCATAGATGGATATTTTTTCTAGATAAACCCTATACTACATAATTTAACAATATTTTCTCATATTTCCCTGCACATAGATTCATATATAGGTGTTTCAATAAGATTCTCTAAACCTGACACCAAATAAAACTAAACTAGTAATCAAAAATAACTCAACATTTCTCTAATAAATACTATAGATCCAAGGCTCTACATGAATTTATTTTCCAACATTTATATAAATTAAACATTAATGTTCACAAATAATCACATAATACTAGGAATGAAAGTCTTAGTGTGTTAAATAACTATATACATAAGAAACATATTTTACAACCCTTGAAAAAAAATTCCCTATAATTGAGAAAAAAATAAACTTAATCATACAATCCTTATATGTTATAATCATATTATATATCTTAGGGAAATAGAAATATAATAACGGAATGATATTAGATGACCAGTAATGTTAAACATAATGGATAATAATCAAATATCATAAGTTATCATATGATAATCATATGGGTATAACCAAGATACAAAAGAGAATACATACCCAATAAAATCATGGAACATAAAACATTGAATATTACTTGGTAGAACATAATACATGAATCAGTAGAGTATAGAAACATGAGTAAATAAACTTTATCTATGAGATCTAAATATAGTCATTATAATATGAATAATACATTGAGACATATTTCAAATTTTAAAAAAATTATTATAGGGGGAATTCATTTAATGGTCCAAAATATTATTTCCCACAGTTTTTAGAAACTAAAATATACCCATGAATACATATCACATGGGATATAAATAATAAACCAATAAATTTTATGGAAATATAGTACCTTGATTGTTATCATCCATAATTATGAGTTACACTTTAGATCAATCACTTATCACAACATAAAAAACCCCTGGAAATAAATTAAGATTAACAAATATTTCTAAATCACAATCATTATATTTTATATCATAAAAAACCTGTGGAAAGAAAACGGGTTCCATATCCTTTTAAAATGGATTCAAATAAATAAATCAGAAATAATTTCTTCAAAAATTAAAACAAGATAAGCTCATGGAAAATAAATTGTTATCCAATGTCATAAAGTAAAATTCTAGGTAAATAAAATTCAATCAAGATGAAAAATATAATAGTATTTAATATATATATATATATAAAGGGTATATGATTCAAAAAATAATTTACACAATTAATTGATTAATGGAATCTTTGTGAACCATGTATAATCAAAGGAATCCAAAATAGGTTATTCACAAAGGAAATTCATTGGGTAAAAAGTTAGGATTAATCTTAGTGGAAGATTAGTTAAGACATAGGTAATGATAGATTGTTCCTCCAAAAAAGAAATATATTAGTTAAATCATAAAAAATTATGTTTCTATATGGTTTAATTTGATGAATTTACTTGATATAGTATAAGATATTCTAATTAATAATGACTCATATAAAAATCACTTTTTTGAAATTTTATAAAAACCACTTTGGAAATAATACATATTATTGATCTTTTGAAATAATTTCAAAAGAAATGTTTTATAAAAATATGATAATGGTAATTTCACTTTGAAACCCTAATAACATAGAGATAATTCATTATATAAAATTAAAAAGTGTATTATAATTGTGTGTTAACATGTAAATATTAAAAAGGGAAAATTTTCACATTTTGATAAAAATGACCCCCATGGAAGATGTGAAAATTTATTTAAAACATTTAAATGAATATGAAGTACCATAAATGAACTTAATAAATTATTAAGTCATAGATAAGAATTATTTTAAAGGAATATAATTAATATGGATATGAAAATATATTGGGTCCTGATCAAAAAAGATATGGGGTCAGTTTCAATTTCTAGAAACACTTCTATTAAGCTATTAGTCAAGGGGGAATGAAATATAAAGGGAAAATATAAACCAACATGTATATATGATGTAAATATTGAGAGTATTTATTAATAATATAAATTCCATCTATATAATATCTTTAAAAATATATAGATTTCAAAATATGATTGGAAAAGAAACCCTTACAGTTTGGTAACATTTTGAACAAAACCCATTCAAGTTGGGTATTTTTTAATTGATGAAAATTTAAAAAATAGAATATATTACTCTCCAAAACCAATAAATATGGTTAATTACATTAATTAGTTTTTTATCATACCATATTATTGGTATCCTGTAGCACATTAAGAAATAAGTCTCATGAAATTAAATTTGAGACAAAGAACCCCTTACCTCTTTCCCTCTTAGTCTATAATATCCTAGATTTTGAGAGTGGTATGGATACATAATTTACTATAAAGAACCTCTCATTTGATTCTAGTGATGTTCTAAAGAGGATACGTATTAGTTCAGAATATTCTGGGGTCCATTCAGAGACAAGAGATCTAAATTATTGGAAGATAGAGTGATCTGCATGGTTATCACTTAGTTAGTGAAAACCATGTGACTCAATCGGGTAAGTGTTATAGAAAACTGTATAGGTGTGAAGGGTTAGTTATAAAGATGCACCTCAGTTTTTAGGGATGTGGGAGGATTTTTAGTGTTCTATAAGATGCCTCTTTTTTATCCAAAACCATGAATCCAAGACCTCACCCTTATTTACACTTAACTAGTATAGGCGTATGGCTAGACACACGGTTGGGAAAACAGTGTATCCAAACCGTACATACCTTTAAGTGAATTTTAAATGGACCATATTTACCACTCCTTGTTTTAAACACAAAATTCTTCTGCGTTCCTATTTTTTATAGTGTACCGCATGCCCAGGAACCCTCCTTTCTCTCAAAGGTATTCTTTGAGAAACCATCATCATATGAGCTCTGATTCATTTATCATCAGTTGTGTTCGATGGAAATTCATATTAGATTAACTCCTCATCCTTATTTTATTTATTTACTCGTACATCATGGGAACTATTTTGGTGTGATCTAATAAGACCAATTTTCAGGTTATTTTTCAATTATTCAAATTTCATCAATTCTACTTCAAATCAGAAGTCAATAACAGTTGTAGGTTCTTCTACCAAACTAAGGTAGGTAGCCTATTTCATTTCCCTAAGTTCTCTTTACATTATATGATGTGTCATTATATATCAATAAAGACACTTGTGAAGGAACCTCATAAATACCAAATTAATTATATTAAATGATGTTGTCATTCTTATTATAATTTTAGCAACTCATGAATCAACATCAGAGGATGACCACCTCAACGTGAGCCTCCCCTAAGGGAACACCTTCCTTAAATTCCATTAAACCTTATGTCTTGAAATTAATTTTAACTACCAATTTATGTGTATAGGTTTTCCCTTAGTGAATGTAATAATTTTTAACTTGGACCAAGGTAATGTGATGGTCCTTATTATATTAGTGCTTGGGGGTACAATTACTTCAAACACACACACACCACACACACAGAGTCCTGAAAGGTAGGTCATATCCCCTAAAGGGATAACCCACCCAACTACCAACTTTATTAGATCATATATTTTTTTCCTGAAGGCCCAATGGGTATGTATCCCATTAAATGGCCTGTAGGCCCAAATTTTTTGGCCCAAGGCCCATTATATGATCAGTGAAGGTACAGTCCCTTCCTGCTATAATACCCACATAGTACTTGCCATAGCTATAGTACATGTTGCTGCTACTGCTGCAATGCTGCATCTACTATGTTGTAATCGTTGCTACAGTGCCTCCACTGCAATAGTACCCCACATTGTTGGTATAGTGTCATGATCTCAATGGGGGTTGAACCCCCATTTTCATGTAGGATTACGAGGTGGATACCACTAAGCCAACACCCAACTACAAAAATGTGTATTTGGGTAATGATTTATTAGTTTGGCCTCACCACCTGTGCAGCACACATCCAGAACGAGCCCCAACGAGACCAACATTGGGCTTGGTCATGTTCTTAATGGGGCAGAACATCCCATGATAGGTTATAATGGCATATAGTGTGTGTTTACTTGTGATGACTTGAACCTAGACCCTCGGGGTCATGAATCCATAACCAATAACCAACTCACATGTGCCCTATGGGCATATGTATAGGCCATTTTTTCGTTTAGTAGATTTGATTAATCATATTAAATGAATTTTTCAACATGAAAAAAATGTATTGATTGAATGATATGAGTCTAATGATAGGTATTTTTATTCCATTGTACTAACTTTAGGGTGATACAAAGGACCAGATTATAGAAATATCTTATGAGATCATTGGGCTTAATAAGGATAAATTATTAAAGGAATTAAATAAAATATTGATTGATACACAAATTCTTTCTAGAAAACCATGTATGGGATCATCCGGGGATGTATTTATTCTTCTGATGAGTGATTCCTAGTTCCCTAGAGGATTACCTTGGATAGGCTCGGTAGACAATATTGTTGTACCATTCCATAATAAATAGATGGTTCCCGATGCGGTGTGCCTTATATGAACTCAGACGGTTATTCCTTATACATTGAATTGAGTGATACCTGGGTCCTTTTACAGATTCCTTGGATGGACTCCTATGGAGATAGTTTTGATAGAACACACCTGAAGCGATACATGGGTTCCTTATACAGAATTCCTTAGATGCAATCAGGATGCCAATTAATTAATATCTAAGGATGCATCCCCCAATCCAAAGAGCATTCTTGGGTTTGGACCATGATTTTTACTTGTATTACCTAATATCCCAGTTATATCCCCATGCTTATATTCCCCCAGAGTTCTAAACCCCCTTCTATGTATATGTGGACACCTTGGGATTACACATCAGGTCCGAACTGTTACTACATATCTATATATATTAAAATATACATATAAAAGTATATGAGGCATATATATATATATATCTCTTCGTACCTATAAAAATCTATATACATGGTGTCATCTATTCAGAGACATCCAGCTTAGACCGAAGAAAGTAGTGTTGGTTGGGTATGACATGAGGAACAGGATACAATGTGATCTATTTATTTACTATCATACAATATTGCCTATAAACTTCGCAACCTATATTCATAAAAAGGTTTTTTCTATACACTGTTGGTGGTAGTCTACTGAGTATATCTCACACCTTGTTTAGAACACTGTTTGTTACCTAAACAACCCTTATGGATATAGTTAGGGAAAAAGGGAATCATCTAGTTTTGGATGCCTTACTTACTATCCTATGATGGAGTATGTGGGAAGAGTACCAAGCATATACTCATGATGATTATGTAGATATTTTTTTCCTTTTTTATTTTTTTATAGTATGTTATATATGATCCTACCTCTATATCCCATGTATGTCCCCATTGATTAGAATAAAGTCATGAGCATCAATTTTTATATGATATTGATTTTGTTCTAGACTATTTGTTTTATCTGGAAAATTTATTATTCCTTTCTTTTTATTATTTAATGTTGTGGTGTCACGCTCTGACATAACGGTATAGTCTCCACACTAACACACCCTATGACCGTGGTACTATTCAGCAGTCTCTAGAGTATGAGGAGGCATGATTGAATCAATATAGGAAACTTTCTTCCGTTAATTATGATTGAACAGGGTTTGGGATGCTACAAAGAGGTATAAAAATATATTTTACTTTTTTTCTATTTCTTTTTGGGTATTATATGGGAGTCAAGAAACATATCAGAATTTGGAGATGTGACAATTCCTAGGATTATATAACCCAGGTATAGGGGAAATCCAAATTACCATTGTAGGGATATAACAATTTTGGTATGTGCATGTCATCGGTTTTCTAATTTCACCATTGGTTGATGCACATGAGTTGTGAATTTTTACATTTTTTTTGGTTTTATTTTACTCTTATCCAAATGAAGAAAGGAGGTATCATTTCATGTATCACTATAGGATCTTTATTATTCACATGCCATGCATAATCCATTCCATATCTATATTAGTATGTGCATTTCATGTTGTATGTTTTTGGTTTATTGACTGTTATATTTAAAGATGTGTTAACATTTCTTGAATGGATAAAATAATTAGATTAATTAATTTTTCATCTTAAAAAAAATGTCGTTTTCTCAAATATCTTGATTGTTGTACCTTAATTAAATAAATATTTCATGTTTTAGCAATGGACCACTAGTTCCATGAGAAAAAATGTAAGATAGTTTTGAATATATGAATTTTAATTTCAATTTATGAAGCATGTAATTATATAAATTAGGAATGGTAATTCATTTTATGAAATCATTTCATATGACCTGTTACATCCTAATACCATATGTAAAGGTCAATTCATAGTAATATAATGTTCCAATTACAACATATAAAGCTTATTCCTTCATAACATGGTAGTGATGTATCAAACTGGACAATGATATATATATACACTTGTAAATGGTTATTCAATTAACTAAATTAAAATAATTAAATGAAATATTTACTATTAAAAGGGGTTTACAATTGCAAAGTATAGTGTGTTTTTCTCTATACCTTAAATTGAAAATCCATATATTAGGTCCTCTACTATATGATGTGAGTCCTTAAACATGACCCGACCTTCGTAGTGGGTAGTAGGCAATGTCTCTTTTGATCATTGATCTGCCTATCACCAATACCGTGAATTGTGAGTAGAAAGAGAGTTGTGACTCATTAATAGGAAGGATATGTACCCATCCAATTATAATAAATTTAATACTTTATTATGTTGAATCTTATCTAATGTTTAAATTTGGTAATTTTATAGATATTCCACCACAACATCCTTGATTCGTATTCAAAGAGGGTGGTGATGACCATACTTCGGAGGTGGTGGGACCTAATCTACCAGTATTTCTAGCTATGGTGAAACTTGAGGAACTTCCTATTATTCCTACCCAATATATTGATGCTCTGTTCCCAGAGAGTATCCTATGATTCATGCAATATCTATATTGAGCTCCAAGACCTTCCCATACTATGGAAGAGTTATTGTGAGAATTTCATAAACAATATCCTCTGATTTTCTTTGGGATGGCGGAACTCAGGCTACTGAGACATAGCTAGAGGTCATGTTAACCATCTTCAAACTTTTGGAGATATCTCTAGAGAAGAGGGTCAATATCATGACACATATTAATTTTAATTCTGCTAGGATTTGGTGGGATGTTATACTCAGTCAGGTCAAAATTAGGGTATGGTCTGTGAGGACTTTATGAAAGCCTTTTAGGAATACTTATTCCCTCAGACTCTAGTAGTGTTCCACACTAATAATTTTATGCACCTATAGTAGGGTGTTATGACTGTGATGGAATATTCAGATCATTTTATAGAACATCAGAGTTCTATACCAACACTTTTCAGTGAATATTTGATGATCATGAGATGGTTTTTAGATGTCCTTACATATGATATCTTATTTTAGGTGAATGTATTTTGGTTGAAAATAATTCATAAGATAGTGAACTCGACCCACATCACCGAAAGGAACCTAAGGGAAACTATTAGTGGGATCCAGGTCGGTTCAGCCTCGAGATAGGGAGGTGGTTCATCTAGTGGATGGAAACATCATTTTGAGACTACAGGTGGGAGAATCACCAATTAGAAGATGTACACTAACCATTATGTGGTGTGTCACTAGTATAGTAATAGAAGCCATAAAAATCATGGATGTATAAAGGACCCAATTTATTTTCGATCTAACGGTTGTATGGAACACATTCCATTTTTTTCTAAAATTTATCACCATTACCTAGTGAGAATGGATATACAACGAATCTAAATCAAGGTCCAAGATTAGTAGCTTCACATCATTCAGGGAGTTGGGATACTACTGGATGATTAGGATGAGGATTTGGATGTGGCTGAGATGGCTAGACATTATAGGTATAGTTCCAATAGATTTAACATGCTCAGGTGTTAGAACCAAGGTTGTTCATTCCTGTAAATGGATCATCGTTTGTGTTTGTTGTAAATTATCACATGAATAATAGGGATTTTTAAAGGAAATGGATATTACAGTTGACTAAGACAATAGTATTTAAGGTCGCTTTGTCTCCCATTATTTTCTACCTTTTTGTGTCCAACAAGTGGAGAATGTCGAAAAGTGTTTTAACAAAGGGATTTTTCTCACCAGTCATAAAGAGGTTTAAAAAAATTCATTCCATATTTTTTTCATGGTCAGTGCATAAAAATTTTGAAAATGAATTAAGGTTACATAGGTTTTGGTGTTGGCGCAAAAGGTGATTTGTGTGAGAGAGTCTTGAGTGAATAGACTAACGCATCTGAGGGAAATTTGTGTGCCTTGCACTCAATATCACCAAAATTCCTGTAAATAGGATAGTACTCCCTCTCAAGGCCTAAGATTTTTTTTTCTAATGAAGTTCTATTATATCAGTGCATAAGGGAGTGACAATTGAATGACATGTGCATAGTAAAATGATTTTGAATGTGTTCTTTTTTACTTTAGAAGAACAAGTGATTTTTATTGTGTAGCTATATGATAGATAAGGGTTACATGATAGTGAAGGGTTACACAATATATAAGGGTTTCATGAAAATTATCTTTCATTAAAATAACCATACTTTAGATCCAGATGTGATGTAATATGGAAGTGCAGTATTGAGCTTCTAATAGGATTTGTTTATTTGGTTTGTTCATTTTGTGCTTTCAAGTGAATCAATTCAGGACTTCAATGCAACCAGTGTCTTCTGCTAGAAAGAGACAATGAATTCAATTACAATCTATATTAGAGACCTTCAAGTTGATAAAATATGTAAGAATACACACACAATAGTGATCAAGGGGGATACAATGGAAGTGTTCCAAGGTATACAGTGGGCTATCCCTAAAATTATTATAATGGATGTGTTCCTAGAATAAAGTGAGTATGTCTGAACTCTTTTCCTCCACAACTAGTAAAGATTTTTGGACTTTGGTATGAATAAAAACATGTTGGAGTATGGCCCTTGGACAATCCTTTTTTGGTGAACCATGTGAAATTTTTGTGTCCTCTCTTATCATGTGATTGTTTGTTTTCTTCACATTATCATAAGATAGGTTTGACAAGATCCTAACAATGTGGGAAAAAGTGATTCGTTGAAAAGAAAAATTTGATGCCCTTATTCACTCCTCCCCTCTAAAGATGTTTTGGGGTCCTACAATAGGTTATTCAGGGTGTATCATAGGGTTGCGCATCCTCCCATATATATGCATTGCATCTTACTCCCAAGGAGTAGAGTCCAGAGCCTTTAATTATTTTTGATACTATTCAAGTAACCTCTACATTAGTTTTTTCCTAATTCAATATTTGTGATTTCCATTCCATTATATCTATGGAAATTATTAGAATTATGGTCTTAAAAATAGAGTACTTTCATGGTGTGATGACTCTCGATACACCATTGGGAATAAGAATCAGAGCACACATCGATGTTAGTGATTCCCTATAGAGATAATTGGTAATATTTTTATTTAGGATCTCACATTATTTCAAATAATGGGCTTTTACATCATACTCCTAATGTACTGGTTATCACGTTATCATGATCATGTTGATTGGTATCACTGTAGGGTTTCTTTTACATAACTGGAGGGTAGTAACTATATTCATAATTGTAAATGGGATGTCCAAGAATGTTATCCTGGAGGAGAGCATCATGGGATAGGTAGAGTGTCGGCCTAGATGGATAGTATCTTTATGAGTTATCAGTGGGCACTATGTTTTCAATTTTATCCTATTATGGATTATTTCAGTCCAATATTCCCAAGTTACTTCTCTAGGTTACAACATGTGAGAGTGGACGAGTTCAAGATTGAATTGGTGTAAAGATAAGAACCAGTTTACATTACTCCTTATATGATGAAACCTATTAAGATCAAGAAACATAATAAGAAGATAGTAGATTTGGAAGAAAAGAGTTTCGTATGACCCAATATTTACCCATGGGGTTCACATGTTCTATTCACCAATAAGGAAGATCAGACCATTGGGATTTTCTTGAATTACTGTTAGCTAAACATGATTATAGTTAAGAACCGGTATCCACTACCTCATATAGAAAACCTATTCAACCATTGTTCAGGAGATATGGTTTTATCCAATATCAAATTGAGTTTAGGCTACCATCAAGTGCGCGTGAGACCATCAAACATACAATGATTGACATTCTATATTAGATATGGATTATATGAGTATCTAGTTATATTATATATCCTTAAGAATGTATCATCAGTTTTCATTTCTCTAAATAATCAGGTTTTTCACCCATATCTTAATCCTTTTTTGGTGGTCTTCATGGATGATATCTTAGTGTATTCTAGTACTCTACATGACCATTCCAAATACCTAGATATCATGCTTAATAAACCAAGAGATCACCAAAAATATTCTAATATCACCAAATGTAACTTTTGGATTGATAAGGTTTAATTATTGGTTCCTGTCATCTCAGAGGTAAGAGTATCTGTTGACCCGAATAAGTTAAGAATTGTTGTTTGTTATGAAAATTCCCAAGAATGTATTTTACATATATAGTTTCATTGGGATGTATGGATACTAAAGGTGTTTCATTCAAGACTTATCTTTCCTATCAGTTCCTCTAATGGGATTTAATAAAAAGGACGTGAAGTTCTTATGTTCAAAAGACTATAATCCATCCTTTCAAGAGCTGAAAGGGAGTCTTACTTTAGTACTGATCGTTCTTCACCCAGAGCTCAGAAGAATCTATATAGTTTAGATTGATTTTTGAGGAATTGGGATTATAGTGGTTTTAATGTAGGGAGATCGAGTTGTAGGATATGAACCCCACTAATTATGACCCCAAGAGAAGATTTAACCAATAAACAACCTCAAGCTGTTAGTTATGGTTCATGACTTAATTTGTGGGAGGTATTTTCTATTTAGGTGCAGTTAATTATTTACACGAATCACAGAAGTCTCAAATACATTTCCACATAGCATGAATTGAATCTCATGTAGTGAAGGTGGGTAGAATACCTAAATTCATTTGAAAATAGGCTTGATTATACACCTATAACGGGAAATAAAATATCTAAAACACATATATAGAAGACTCATACAAAACTCGTTTAAGAGGTTGGTAGTGAGTGGTATTTGATGGGCTGGTTATTTGAAAAGTAGTTGTAGGTCCAGGAATATCATAAAAATATGATATTTAAGTGTAATTAGAAGTAAAATACTCTCTTATGGAGTGGGTAAGGACGATATAACATTTATCCTCCAATGGTCTAGTCCTAAGGGGGGTTGTCTCCAGTGAAGACCCACCACTTATTTGGATTATTGACACGGATGAGATCCTATACTTTCATGGTATTCTCTAGGTGCCTACTAACATATGGGAAGAATTGATGCCAGATTATAATTCCTCTATTTGGGTAGGGAACAATTTTCTTTCCAAGATTTACTAAGACTTACATTATCAATACGGGTGGTTGGGAATGATTAGGCACACACTAGGTTTTATCACATGGTGTTCCACTTGTTAGCAGGTGAAGGTGGTTCACCAGTAGCCTGACAGAATTATATAGCCTTTATCTATTCTTGAGTAGCAATGGGACACCATAACTGTGGATTTTTTAATATTTCTTTCAAGATCTCATTGGGGAATTGATGCAGTATATGTGATCATTGATAGGTTGACCAAAGTCACACACTTTCTTCTGATCAAGGATACATCTTTACTATATGATCTTGGAAGTATTTTCATTCAAAATATTTTATAACTTTATGGTGTTCCCTGTTATATCGGCTTATATAGAGATTATTAATTTAGATCATGGTTATGGATGAGGATTCAAGAAGCACTAAGTTCAGAGTTTCTTCGGAGAATGGTGTATCACCCACATAATAATGGACAATTCGATCATATGATACTAGTGTTTTTGGACATGTAATGGTAATGTTTCATTGATATTGGGTGATATTATTAGAAATTACTACCTCTCATAGATCTTTCCTATAATATCATATTTCATTAAACTGTTTAGATATATCCCTATGAAATCTTATATGGTAGTTAATATTGTTCACCCATGTACAAATTATAGGCAAATGAGGCAGTGCTATAGAGACTTGTTCTCATTCACAAGAATCCGGAATAGATTGTGATTCTTCATTTTTTATTAATATAACTCATTCCAAGAGGAATTATTATAACAGTCATCATCATCGACTTCTATAGTTCAAGGCGGGACATCATTTTTTTCTATATGTTTCTCTTAAGTTAGGTCATGTAAGGATTTCGAGATAGGGAAAGTTATCACTGCATTATATCAGGCCTTTCGAGATCTTGGAAAGAGTCAAGATGGTATCCTATTAGTTAGAATTACCTTAAAGGTATTTAGTCATGCGTAATATCCTCCATGTAAATCATATTCACAATTATTATACAGACCCATCTCATTTCATTGATCCTAAGGATATTGAGATAGAAGTAGATGTTTCCTTTGAGGATTATCTAATGTGGATCATAGATTAGAGAACAAATTCTATATGAGGAAGGATAATTCCTTTGATATAGGTGTTGTAGAAGTACATCCATATATGGAATGAGACATAGGAGATGGAGGCTGACATACATTCTCAATGGATGGAACTTTTCTCAGTCGATGCTTTACCACCCTCAGAAGGGAAAATTATGGATGAATTTTTTTATGGATGGGAGATTTTAACATCCCAATTTTTCATAGAATTATATATAATTAATTTAATATAAAAAAAATTTCTTTTGATGCTTACAATGTGATTAATATGCAAAGTAGAGGTTCGGGATATTCAGGTCGCACGGTTGTGTAATGATTTCTGGTTTCCTAGAAGGTTCCAAATAGTTTTTGAAAATCGTGCTCCTAGGATTGCACCCTCAGTTCCACTTAACTAGTATAGCCATATGGTTTTGAAAACTGTGATGAAAAATTTTATGCACATTTAAATGAATTGTGAATTGGCCTTTCACCATTACTTTTTATAAACTCGGAATTCTTCTTTATACCTCTTTTTCATTGTGGAACGCATGCATAGGAACCCTCTTTCCACTCTAGTGCACTCTTGGAGCTACCTTCTTCATCTGAGTTATGATTCCTTCGTCATCAGTTGCATTGGATGTGTATTGACAATAGCTTCACTCATCTTCCTTCTTTTCTTTTTTTATTCCTTCATCATCGACACTATTTTTGTTTGAGTTAATATGTGATATTTGATGTTATTTGTATGTTTTTATGATTTATTTTGTTAAAATTTGAATATGAACCCATTAACATATTAGGTTTATTCTACCAATACAAGGTAGGTGTTATAGTTCATTATCTCTAATATCTATTTTCTTTATATGGTTTGTCATCGTGTCATGCTCCAAACCCATCTGATGGAACCTCCTAAATGCCAAATTAATTAAATTAAATGGTGTTATTCATGCTTAGTAAAGTTTCATCAACTCGTGAATCAGTTTCATAGGATGAAAACATTGATATGAGCCACCCCTATGGGTGCACCTACCTTAAAGGCCTCCGAACCTCATGTCAGGAAATTATTTTGATCAACCAATTGAGGTGTATATATTTTTCCCTTGTGAATGTTTTTTTAAAATTAGGACAAGAAAAAGTGGTTGGACATATTTATAGGCCATTGTAGTTTATATATTAGATTGGATTAATCATCATAAATTAATTGGACAACATGAAAAACATGTATTATTTGAATCATATGATTTGAATTCTAGCTATGAGATTTTGTTTTTACTAAGTTGAGGGAGATACAAGGGTCCCAATTAAGGATTCCTTGGATCGGCTCATTGGGATTATCAATTATGACTTATTAATTTAATTATCATACACTAGAAGTGATACATGGGTTCTTTATAGAACTTCATGAATCAGATTACCAGGTAGAGGTCTTTAAACATTATATGAGTGATAATTGTTTCCCTAGTGGATTATCTTGGATTTCACTAGAATACACTATTATCATCCCATTCCATGATCAATAAATGGGTCCCAATGTGGTATACCTTAGACGTACATTAATTTTTTTCCTTATACCATGCCTTGAGTTATACATGGGTCCTTACACAAACAACATGGATAGACACCTATGGTGATAGGTTTTAATAGAACACACCTGGAGTGATACGTATGTTCTTAATACACAACTCCTTGGATGGGCCCAGGATACCAATTAATTCAAAACTAAGGATGTGTCTTCCAAAACAAATAACATTCCTGGGTTTGTTCCATGTTTTTTACTTAACATAAATTACATCCCAATTATATCCACATGCTTATATTCCCTTAGATTTATGAAAGCCCTTATAAGTATGTATGACTGCCGTGTCTTATGCCTTAGGTCCTTAAAAAATATAAATATATTAGTATATGAATATATACATATATAAGTATATAAGAAATATATATATATATATATACCATTATACTTATATTAATCTACATGTGGGGTTGCATCTATTCAGAGACATCCATCTTAGGCTGAAGTAGGTAGTTTCAATCCAGTATCCTATGAGGAACTCGGTCCGATGTGATTTATTTATTTATTGTCTTACATTTATTTTTACCAACACACCTCTCATATTATTTTCATATACTGGTTTATTATAGATATTATTGATGGGGGACTATATATTATATCTCACACCTTGTTCAGGCTTAAGGTTGGTACCCGTACAGACCTTATGGATGTAGGTAGGGGCAAAGGGAAGCACTAATCTTTAGATGCTTGAATTACTATTCTAGTATGGAGTATGGGGAAGAGGAATGAGCCTTCTCTCGTGATTATAGTGGAGATATTTTTGGGCTTTTTATATTTTTGTATCACATGTTGTATATTTTTGTACCATTTTTTTGAAAAGATGTATATTTTTGTACCTTTGTATCCCATGTATATACTATTTGATTAGTTTCATGACATGAGAATAATTTTTTATAAGATATTAATTCTATTCGAGCCGATTTATTTTATTTTGGTGATTTATTATTACAATGTTTATCATTATTTTAAACTATTATGTTTAAATATAACCAGATAGAATAATATCCCCCACTTACACTCCCTATAACTTTTCTACTAGTCAATATCCATTAGTGTACTAGTCGGTGCTATTGATGCTATATGGCCAACTGGGTTCAGTTAATTATAACTGAACTGAGTTTGGGACAATACATAGTCAAATGCACTATAAACTATTTTTTTAAAAATAATTATCTTAATCACGTATTTTAGATCCTTTTTCATAAACATAACCTTTTATATAATTCATTTATAATTATTATCTACATTTATAATAGTAAATTATTACCCTTTTTATGTCAAGTGTGGGTAATCTTTATCATTTTAAACTAGTTTCATAATAGCGGTATTGTTATTCATGATTATCCAAAACATAATATTTATAATTTCATTAATGTTGTATAATGTATGAGATATTATCAATTATTAATTATTAATTTTATTTCAAGAGTACATTATTATATATCATCAAATGTGAAATCGACAAAAAATAGTATTCAGTGATTTTTTACCTATAAAAGGTGTTTTCTTAATTAATGAGTTAAATATTGATGTATATTTTACAAAATCAAAATAAATAATTGGTCAATCATTTATATCATATTATACGATTAATTATGTTTCCATAGTCAACCATGTTATAATTTTCTTTCATTGTTAATGTAGGTGGTAAAACCGACTCAAACCTGATCATATAATCATTAACGGACGAATATGACATGATTTAGTTGTAAAATAATTATAATAGAGACATAATGATAATATATAATCTTTATTAGGGTGATATATAATAATTTAAAGTAATTAGAAGAATAATTAATTTGTATTAAAATATTATATAATATGGAAAGATTGTTTTTTCTTCTTATTTTTCTTGTTTGAGAAAGTCGATTTTATAATGATTATTTATTATTCATATTATTAATAGATTATTCATATTATATTACCAAAACATGATTCATATAATAAAAATAATATTTATCATTTAAAACCATCCTCAGTATAATCAATGTAAAAATGTGATGAAATGAAAAATAAAAATCAATTATTTCATGGATGCGGTAGTGCACTTGTACACATGGTTTTTGATTTCATTCTCCATCAAAATGTGGAAAAATAGAAATGTGGGTTATAATTTAAGAATATAAAATCTTTAATATATATAATAATTATATATTAAATTCCATATTATTACCAACCTTGTAAGGTGGTGATGGAAAACAAAAAATGATGCATCATGGAGGTGGTAGTCAGCACAATACACAATACACATTTTAATTTTTCATTGTAGAAAGAGTAATTATGGTTAATTAATAAACCCTAATTATAAAAAAATAACACTATAATAATTATAATTATTTTATTATTATAATTTGGTGGAAATAAATTTTAGGAAGAATAAAATGACATAAATAAACAGGAAAGAGAAAGAGTGTTTTGGAACTTATACCTCACTTCTTCGATTAACACCTTTAAAAAGATGGTTAAACCATTAAGGGATGGTATTTTGAGAATATCATAATATAATTAATGTTTTAGGGAGTTTTGAGGATAGGTTAGGTATATTTGTTTCTAAAATAATGAGGTTTTAATGTTTGTCAAAGTGAAGAGTGGAGCTCCACCTTTTTAAGTGAAAAGTGATCGAATTTTATAAATAACCAAACATATTCAATAATGGGAATTCACTCTCAAATAAGGTTGTTAAAAAAATTTAGAAACAATGGGTTAGGGAATAGATAAGGTTAATAAATCCTCAAACATGTTTTTTTATATATGTTTGAAATATGTTTCAATCCCATAACTCATTAAATTATTAATTTTACCATTTTGGCACTTACAGAGGACCTAATGTAACGTATTAGTTATGCAAAAAATAAAGTCTAAATTATTATATAATTTATAACTAATGATTATAAATTATATATATATATATATTTAAATTTCTAAAATATTTAAAAATTAATTTTAATATAATAAGTGTATAATGTATTAAAATGAGTTTTGAGAAAAATATTACTTGGGTTCTATGATTTTAATCATATGCTTGTAAACAAAAATAAATATTTTAAATAAAAATGCTTAACAAATTTTTATGTCATACTTATATACTAATAATTACATAAGATTCATAGTATCAATATATTTCACTATTCATGCAAAACTCGAATTCTTTTTGAAAAAATCTCAAAATTCATGACAATATAATTTTGGAATTATAAATTAAAAACTAATTATGTTTTACCATAATCAAATTTTAAAATTTATAAATTTATTTATAAAATAAAAATGAAAAATATAAGGAAAAACTAATTTTATTAGAAAATGTGATATTTTGATACATTAAGTGTTCTTAATATTATTTCATATCAAAATCTAATTTAAAATAAGTTAATAAATTACCTCATTTATATTGATTTAAAGAAGATAAATTTAATTAATTTAACAAAAATATATAATACTAAAGAAACAATTTGTTGAAAAAAATAAATATCATATTAATACTAAATATTTTTTAATAAATACCAATAAAATTAATTACTTATATTATGAAATTTAATTTTACTACTCAGTTGATATTAAAATATTTATCTAAAAATTATATGTAAATACAATCATATTTTAATAATATTTGTACACAATTAATTAATATATATAATATTTTATTATCATATTATCATTTCATTTTGAGTTATATTATTCCATGTTTACTACTTAACCATACATGAATTTATTATACCAATTAGATATGTAACCAATAACCTTATTTATAGTGACTATATTGTCAACTACCATATTTGTAACATCTAGATTTCATAATCATATATAGACCTATTAAATCATTCATTCATTCATCTATCATATAACAATGAATAATATTTTTTCCTATTATAGATTTGGTATAATAATATATACTTTTACGGTGATATTCCTCATTATAGGATATTTTTTTGTTATTGGTGATCCTTATTTATAGCCATATGTTATTCTGAGTAAATTTATGTTTTGTATGTTTATTGATTTTTTCTTTCTTCCTGGGACCCATTCTCAGAAATTCTCTATTCATATCCACTTCCTCTTGATTAAACAAATCCCCTCTAGAACCATGCCTTCTATTAATTTTTAGTCAAATCCATAGATGATTTGTACTTGATCTAACTTATCTATAAAATATTTCATACCTCTTTAATCATTGTAAGAACATTCTCACGATATATATGTTTTTTTCATTGGCTCCTCATCACTCGAATTATCACTTGGTTTTAACTCGGTAGTGGAATATAAATTTATAGATTAATAAGATACTTCCATAACTGTGATAGAATCAGATTTATAAATGTAGTAAAACATAATGGCCATTATTAGAGAGTCTGACAATTTTGGAGTCTAATTCTTCTTATTTATTCTCTTTGTTTCGTTTTAAATATAGTAATTTTCTCCTACGTTTCTCACTAATATCTTTTAAATTCAATATTTTAAATACACTTTTAAAGACACAATGACTTTCTTGGTCTCCAAAAACATTACATAAATGACATCCAATAGTCCTTATATCTTATTATTTAAAACTATTAATAGTCTCCTTGAATCCATCATTTTATATACCTTTATCTAATATCTATAACGTCACCACATCTCTTAATATTTCAATTTTATTTCTCAAATCAGCATCTCATTGTAAATATTTTTTGTGAAACTAACCAAAGACCTATTGAAACTAATAAATAACCTATATCCATCCTTAAAATTTAGTAGCAATAAAAATATAAGTCTTTATTAATGAATCCATAGGTGATACAATGTCATAAATATATATAGAATATATAACCACAATTTATAATATATTGTATTTGATCGAACATGTTGGAACTAAGATTAATGAATTCACCCTTGGAGGTGGGGTGAATTAGGTAGTCACAAAATTAAAACATTTCCCTTCAATCATATTCTCCCATTTTTTGGACCTTGTCCCCTTGTTTGATGGATCATGTTTGGTGTCTCAAACACTCTATATAAATATTGATGTAAATACACTAAAAAGTTCTATTGAATTTAATGATATACCAAATACTGTATGCATCAATTTTAAAGTAATGTAATCCATATCTCACAATTATATTATATCATAAAACTATATGGGATTATTATATTGTATTATATTATAACATATAATAATCCTTAAGATATATGTTTCCTGAGATATGGATGAATGAAACACTCCTCCTACATTATTTCATCAGTTATAAATCAATGATATTAGTTAATTAAATTCTATTTATATATTCATTGAAATGATCAATTTATAACTCCAATAGGAAGTAACATATGGGCACCATTATATAGACTCAATGTTGTTAAATATCTTTATTTAATAAAGAAAATTGGGGATATCCCATAAAAGGAATGATTTCCATTTGTTAGTGCTACCCCCATTTCATTAAATCCACAAAAAAATGCAATATCACTCTTTCTACTCAAACCATCATTCATCTTCAGAAGAAAGAACTATCACCCATTTTATTGGTTCAAGTTACTCTCATTTTGAAAGAGGATTCAAGGATGGTTTAAAAATTGAAAATGTGAGATTCATTTTTTACTATAGTGATTTCTCTAAAGAGTCATGTATTTGAGATGGAGGAAACAACTTTTCAAGTATACCATGACCATTTTTTATTCATGTTATAACTGGTTAATTTTATTGAAGATAAATTTTTCATACCATGTGTATCATCCACTATTATAGATAATTAGAAGATCTTTATGAACCAATAGTAAAATCATATAATTGTTCTTTATTATATCAATATATTAATTTTATGTTTTTTCAAAGAACATAATTTTTGTAATAAATTTAAGTTAATATCATAACATAAAATTTGAATGAAATCTTTAATTTTGGTTAGTTATATTGTACAAATATTCTATATCATAAAATATAATATAAAGAATACCCTTGTATTATAACTATGGGTTAGGGAATGATATATGCTATCATAAAATATGATTTAGTTCTGAATTAATGGAAAATAATGTAACATAGAATAAATTTGATATTAGATATATCGTATAATAGTTTTTAAGCCCTATGATATCACATGTCATAAGTAGTGATGGAAATTATATCCTACGATAGGTATTAATGTTTTAGATTATAATTGACACACAATAAATCCCTTATGTATCAATCATAATTTATGACTGATAATTCTTATTTTCAATCATAAAATATGTTATAGTTAAATGATATAAAAATATCATAAGATTTAGTTTTTCATCTACCTTATTGTTGGTTAATTATTAATGTTATAATATTGAACTTATAAGTTAAACATAATTTTTATATATTAGGTTTTGGAGTTATTATAAATTGAATGATATCTTATTTAATGTATCATCAAGAGAGGGAATTTGATTCAGACTTCCCCATGTCCTAGAGGTTCATGCCTTGTCCTTGAATAGTGAGGGTTAGAAATCTGTTTATCCAGTAATACTCAAGTGGGGTTTTTCAATCTCATATAACTCTAGTGCATTATCTAACGAGTTCATCTACCTTGTATATGATATGAATTTTTATTTGTATAAATATGTTTGGATTCTATTTTGGGGTGATTAGCACATACTTGTGGGCTGTGTAAAGAGATACCCATTAATATGGTGTGAACACGTTGGTTTTGTGGATTTAATATAGATTCCCAAAAAATCATTAAAATATTTCATACAAAAAGGAATAAAACATGAGATGAAAATAATCTTATTTAATGTAATGGATTTAATATGAATGTGATGGATATTAAATGTGTGAGACTTTAAAATAAAACAAAAAAATAAATATTGTGAGATTCCTTCCAAAGTTTAACTTTTCAAGACCTCAATCATTCAACAATGTTGTTCATTCCATAGTTGAAAGACCATTTATTATATTGTGTAATTTAAGAAAGAAACTATTGACCCTTATAGTATTATTCATCTATTCTTATCATTTGTTTGGGTTACACTTGTGGGGAGACCCTAATAGTATTTTAACACCAAAGTAATATAATTGAGTTTTTTCCATATGGTGGATTAGATAAAGAGTTGTCTAACTAAATATCCAAGAATCATAATTATTATATTTAGTAGGTTTTATTATCTATCAAAATAATTGGTGAGAAAAAATATAAACCTGACTCATTACTTAGTAAAATATATATCTTATCTCACTAAAGTGATATTATATATGGGTTCATAATTTTTAACGGGGAAAATTTCATTAAAAGACCATTATGAAATCATATAAAACATAATACTCACCAATAAATATGTATTTTTTATATATTTTGGAATAATTTATGTGTCATTTTGATATCCCTTATAGGTATGACTTATAAGATAGTTCAATATTGGTATCTAATGTTGATAAGTGTTCTCAAGTATAAGCATTCTTAACATGAGAATTTTAATGTTATAGAGATTAATTTCACCAACATAGACACATGGGTATTGAATTCATGGTGTGAATCACAAATTTATACTTATAATCATGGACATAGAGAGACAATGTAATTGAAAAAGGTTGAAGTCGATCTTTTTTCAATAATGAAGTAAGGGAGTCTGCATTGTAAGTTAGTGCTTATTATCTGAGTTTACCCAGTGGATTATTTCAAGAATCAGAGAACTGTTACTATGTTCCTTCTTGAAACAAAAAAATTATTTTTGTTTCTTGTTTTGATACAATGAAATTTTATTTTATTTTTAATTATGAGATTTTTATGTATATAAGTTTGAAATTTTTTGTGGTATTGGTAATAATATAAATGGTTTATATATTCTAGATATGGATAATTCTATCTATAAAATTAAAAATAATAAGGTTAGGGTTGATTTTAACCCCACATACGTTTGACATTGTTTCCTTAGAGATATAAATTAGAAAAATATCCAATGTTTCTATAGAGATGTATTATATGAACCACTAAATTTTAAGTCATTTTATTATTATGAATAATTTATATTTGAAAAATTATTTTAATATTTGATGTTATGAATCATATTTATGATGATGTGTCAGTGTGACCAACCTATGTCATTCTTGTGTTATGCACTAGATATCATTACATCCTTTACATTATTGTGTTCTCTCTATAGAATTCATAAAGAAAAAATGTGATATATGGTTTGGAAAACATGAAAATTATTATTTTATGAATATCTGAGGATGTGAAGCATATTTATGATGATTTTAATCTAAAAAACATGTCCCTAAGTCAAAAAATATCTTATTCATTGGTTATCCTAGGGAAACTAAGAGATATAATTTCTATAATTATACGGAACACATAGTGTTTGTGTCCAAAATTGTTATATTTATTCAAGAATGAATATAGAATTTGGGGATTAAATGGGAGTAAAGTTGAACTTGGGTATTATAGGCCCCATCTGAATGCAGTTCATTCCATAGGTTCTCATCTTATGGGACTAACTGCCCTCACACATGGCTGCATGGTCTTACAGCATGACATTAGGGTGGAATGCTATAAAAAATATTCCTAAGTCCCCCATTGAGGTGTGTAAGCGTTTGGGAAAGGAAATAAGTCCCATTAATTCCCCTCTCCATTATAATGCCCTTTCTATTAATGGGTGACTTTCCAAGGGATAGATCCCTAAATAATCATGGGAGAGGAATGTTGTGCAAGTTATCACCTTGAGCATATAATTGTTTGATGACAAGAATTGATTATTTGGTCCTAAAATTGGTATTAGGGGTAGGTATGACCTTGGTACCAAGGGGAAGTGTTTAGGGGGAGATTGAAGGTCCCAAAAAATGCATACCATGCCCTAGGTTCCCATGACATGGGAATAACTAGCATATTTCTTGGTAATATGGTGTTATAGCATGACCATAGGGTGTCTAAATGTGACACATATTCTTGAGTCCCACAACGAGGATTGGAGGGTTTTAAAATATTATATATGTCCCCGGAATCCCCCTCCCCATTATAAGGCCTTTTATAACCATGGGTGAGGGTCCAATGGTCAAATCCTTATGGAAACCCTAGGAAAGAGAATCCATGTCAGTTTTCACCCTTAGAGGACAATAGTGTGATAATAGGGACTACTTCATTGGTCCTAATATATATTTTTAAGGCCAATAAATAGTAAATAATTTGATATAGGGGTTTATACACATCCAAAATTAGAAATGGATGAAAAAATTAATCATATTATATAATAAACATGATATTATAATAGGATTGATTAATATCTAATGAGATATAGATCTTTTTTGGTGAATGGTGATGAAGTAATGTATGTTGGAGATGAACTTGCTACTAATTGATAGTCCATTGATAGTTCTAATTTTAATAATTTGATAAAAACCCCTGGAATCTAAAATAGATTCCATGTACACTAAACATGTTTTGAACATAGTGGATACACCTGAAGGGGGGAGACCCATAGGGTGAAAGTTGGTTTTCTATAAAAAACTGATAATAATGGTATATATTATTTCTATAAATTATGTTTTGTTATAGAGAGTTATATGATAATTTATTATATTAACATTGAAGAAAAATTTTCACTTGTTACAATGATAAAATACATATGGATATTACCATCTGTACTATAACATTTTAATTATAAGATATATAAAATAGATGTAAAAAATCACTTTCTTTAATGAGAATTTAGTTGATGATGTGTATATGATATATCCTAATGGTTATTAAGTGAAAAATTAGTATAATACAGTATGAAATCTACAATTATACATTTATTTATTTAATCAACATTTTCAAAGTTGGAATATCTAGTTTGATTATGAAATTAATGAGTTTGTTTTTATCAAAACAAAATCATGACGTTATATTCTATAAATATGTGGTTGGGTAAATTATTCTACTAAAATAAATTGGTGAATAATCTTACAAACTATGTATGATAATATATAATGATGGATCTAATAAATTTCTTATCCTAATTCAGGACACATAAATTCATAATGTGATAAAGTTGTTTATCATGGAGAAATCCAAAACAGGGTTTTTATAGGTGTTTCATGGAATGAATCTTAAGAAATTCATGGTCCTTATAAGGATTTAGAAAGTAAGTATAAAATTATCTAACTGTCTATTGTAACTCCCCGACCCCAGTTACCAAGATTCGGTGCATTGTTACATAACATTGGCATGATCACAAGAAAGATCAAGTCTCAAAAGACTGATTAGTTTAGTAGCCTTGGAATAACTAGATATATTAATAAAGTTTACATCACATCATAAAATGAAAACTACAACAACATAGTCTCCATCGTCCACACTCATATCCCCACATACTATTTCAGAAGGTCATTCATAAATTACTTCTTCACATCCTGGGAAAAAATAAAACATTGAAAGGGGTGAGCTCAAATGCCCAGCAAGGATAACAATATAGTGGAAACATTCATAAATAAGAATAATCATTTAAGTAAATGTATAACTGAAACAAAAGCCTTTTAAAACATGAACTTTAGGATAATATGGTAAAAATAAAATGAAATAATTCCATATACTTATTCACATTGATATTCCACTGGTCGAATAATCACAAACAATATCAATAACCACTTTCATATTGATGGAGTGTGTAATGCCAGACTATCATAACCACATAGCCAAGGACTCATGCCAGGACTACAAATAAGATTTTTTCAAGGCCTTGTGCCAAGACACTAGTTTGCCTCATTAGACCTACCAATTCATCTAGGAGCTATAGTGGGCTCCACCCGTCACATATTAAGTCCAATGCATTCATCATATGAACAGGTTTAAACATAACATAAACATTCGTATTAAAACTACCGTATGAAATACCAATACGTTCTCCATAAACCATGAATGGTATAAAAATAACACATCCACAGTCAAACAAATCACAAAACCTTCAATACAATATGGAAGTTTTGTATCATAATAAATCAACATCAAATAAGCTTAAAATCCATCAAAGGACGTTGACATAGATGAAATCAAAAATCTTTTTAGAGAAATATATCTTCCTATTTTGAAATTATTTAAGAGTCGCATAATATAACATTTACTTTGAAAATTTTCTTATAATCTTGTATGGGAAGCATAGAAGATTTTATAATAATAAAAAATAGCCGCACCCGCCGTATATGTTTAAAAAAACATTCTTACCTTAATTCTGTCGAAAAGGTTAAAAATCACCTTTTTTGGAAAATGACGGAATGATTCCTTTATAAACCTCTTATAAAAAGTCAAAAAAAGGTGTATAAATGAATTTAACCCATATTATTATAAATAGTAAAAATGTTTTGAAATAAATTTTTAAGAAACATGGATTTGGATGATAAAGAAATCCTAGTATATTATTATGTATAAACAACCTCAGATAATAAAGAGATTGCGAAATAAACCCTTACCTTGTAATTTTTTTTGGTTGGGGGTAGGTTAACCTCCTGTATAATGGTGAAATAATTGTTATTAAACTATACAAGAATCATATACATTATTATTATAACATATATGATCTTTTAGCATTGATTTTTTAATAATATCATAATATTATTGTCGTTTCGGGTGTTAACTTACTCATTATGTTTTGTTACATAAGCCATGTTTGTTATGGATAGGTTGTATCTTAGTCATATCCAGAATTATATTAAGTCATTAAACATTATTATTTAATTGGATATTATATCATATATATACAAAATAATTGTGATGTTATATTGATTATTTACATGAATTACACAACATTTTTATAACCATCCAAATAATAATGATTTGAATAACAATTACACCACGACGTGGAGATGGTAAGCCGTACGTACTCATGTGTGGTGACATGTCATTAAAAGGATAGATATAACACAGAAAGACGGTTGTACCATGTTTATAATAACATCAAAGTATATATAATATACTGGATCTATTATTTTAGAATGGTAATAACAATGAAAGAAGAAGTGGAAGAATAAAGGAACTTGAAAAAGCATGGTGAAATCATTACCTATTCTTTGGGTTCTTCCTTTTGATTTGATCAAAAGGGCTCCTTATGTTGGAATTCATAACTAAAGTAAGACCTCTAGGATGAAGTGAGGTATGTTCAGAGAGTATTCGGTCCGGGGTTGGCCGATCCAAAAGGCTTTGATGGTGTGAATTAATGAGAAGGGGGATTTCCCTTTTATAATAGTGGTGAGGGGCACCTTTGGAAAAGCAAGAAATATTATTTTATAATAAATTAGTATTCGGTTTATAATGGCTCCAAAGTGGATTATTTAAAGGTTAATGTGAGGATAGGTTGAAACCCACTCAACCAATAGGATTTAGATAGGTTTGGGTTTCTATATTAACCTTATCTTTAAGTATTAACTCTTAGTTAATTAGTTTCACTTTTACAATGTCTCTTTGTATTTTTATATTATATGGTTAATAAACTAACTATATACATCCAAGCGACCCCCAAGTGTTCCATTAATGCTAAACCTATAATTATATAATTCTCTTGGCCGAACCATAGATTTTTAGGAATTTAATATCAATTAATAATATAATATTAATTTTAAAAACTCTTTTATGTCAATTTTGACACTATTGAATAATTGATTTTTTTAAAACTCATAAAAGAATTATTACATAGAAAAATGTTAATTAAATCAATGCTAAAAAGTCATACTAACCTATAAAATTATTGGTATTTATAAAAAGTCTCAAATTACATTTATTTGGGTATTTATAACATCAATTATTCTAATTTTTCATTAATTAGGTAATTACAACATCACCATTGTGTCATAAATAACATAAATTATTTAATGTCTATATATTATAAATAAAATACCATTATGTAAGAAATCTTTGTATCTTTATAATTAATATTTATAGTAAAAAATACAACATATATAGCCCTATGTAAAAATTGTTTTTCTAAATGATATATGCTTATGTCATTTTTGTATTTATTTTAACTTAATTAAAATTAAGTGTCCCTATCACCTACATGTGGCTCCATGGGGTCCCAAAATCGACCAAAATATGCCCATGGTCGGACATGTATCCACCAATAAGGTTAGGACACGTTTTAGGGTAATTTATTATTATTATAATATTATTTTTTAACCCCTATTTACAGGATTTACCCTTTAACCATGGTAAATAAAATATTTACCGAAGTAATTATTCAAAATGTCTAAAAATAAAAGACACCTATTTACTCAATTTGGACATTCGGATTCCAAATATGGAATCCATTTTTCCAAATTCAAAACACAGAAGTGGCAGAAATTAATTTAAAATTAATTCCTGTTGTTAAAAAAACGTGTTTTTAAGAGATAATAACTATCAAAAGATTGACACTTGTTCATTTCTGGTATAATTGTGAAATTATTTCAATGAAAAACATTGTATTAAATGGTAAAAATATATTCTAAATATACATTACAACCACTCAAATTCATAATGTATCACTTTTAATTATTTTTATTAAAAAAGTTTCCTTTAATTAAAATTTAGTAATTTTCACTATTCATCAAAATATAAATGTTATCTGAAAAGTTCCAAAATTTAACCTTTGGATAAATTTGATACTCCGAATCCAAAAAAGAAGTCCATCTTGAGAGATATAATTTATAAAATGTCAAAAATTAGGTATTACTATTCATAACGGCTCGTTTGATTGGTTGTGGTGTGTGTTAGAACTTGAAATTGCATACAACACACACTATTTCATTATTCAAAGGGAAACGTACCATGGAATCATGGGGTGTTACATTCTCCCCTCCTTCAAATAATTTCATCCTAGAAATTTCTATAATACTATTGCATGAAAAGAATCGGGTGGTTCTTCATCATAAGTTCCTCGAGTTCCAACATTGTTTCTTCCATATTATGGTTTCTCCACAAAACGTTTACCAGACGAGTCGTCCGGTTTCTCAGTACTTGTTCTCTCATATCAAGAATCCTGATGGGCTCCTCACAATAAGGCAGATCGGGTGCCATTTCTAATTCCTCATAGGTGAGTACATGCATTGGGTCAAGCATGTATTTCCTCAACAGAGATACGTGGAACACATCGTGAACTTTGGAGAGACTTTTCGGCATTTCCAAACGGTAAGATACACCTCTAATTCATTCTAGAATTTCGATAGGTCTGATGTACCTGGGACTCAATTTATCTTTCTTATCAAAACGTATTACTCCCTTCCATGGAGATACCTTCAGGAAAACATGATCACCGACATGAAATTCTGAATCCTTCCTTTGATTATCGATATAGCTCTTCTGCCTACTTTGAGTTGCTTTGATGTGGTTTTGGATTACCTTTACTTTTTCCATTGTTTCCTCCACCAGTTCTGAGCCTACAAGTTTTCTTTCACCAAAATCATCCTAACAGGTTGGTGTGCGCCATCTATTTCTGTACAACGCTTCATATGGTGCCATCTGAATACTCGAATGGAAGCTATTGTTATATGAAAATTCTACCAGAGGTAAATATTGATCCCACATACCCTGAAAGTCAAGTGAGCATGATCTCAACATGTCTTCTAAGGTTTGAATAGTCCATTTTGATTGTCCATCTATTTGAGGGTGGTAGGCAGTGCTCAATTGAAGTTCAGTATCCAAGGATTTCTGATGACTTGTCCAGAATCATGAAGTAAAACGGGGATCATGATCAGAAACAATCGATAGGGGTACTCCATGAAGTCTCAGAACTTCATTAATATATAGTCGTGCTAGAAATTCGAGTGGTAAATCTTCTCTTATAGAAAGAAAATGTGCTGACTTGTTAAGACTATCAATAATGACCCATATTGCATCGTTCCTTCTAGGAGTCTTTCGTATCCCCATGACGAAGTCCATCGTAATATTATCCAATTTCCACTCATGTATGGGAAAAGGTTGATATACTCTACTAGGTTGTTGCCTTGTAGCATTCACTTGTTGAAAACCCATTCATCTCGACAAAAAATCCGCAATCTCCCTCTTCATGTTGTCTCACAAAAAATGTTCCTTCAAATATGTATACATTTTGGTGCTATTAGGGTGTATAGAGAAATTGGAACTATGAGCATCATCCAACAATTCCCTTTTTAGATCAGGTATATTGGGAACACAAAGTCTCTTCCCAAATTTCAAAATTCCATCTTCATACCCAAAGTCATTCAATCTCCCATAATTCACAGCATTAATCTTCATTTTAAACTCTTCATCACCGGTCTGAGAACTCTTTATCCTTTATAGTAAATATGTTTTGGCGACCATTTGAAAAAGAATTGATGTTCCAACTTCCATGGTAATTCCCATATCCATCTTCACTAGATCCATGAAAATAGGATCCCTTTCAATCCTCATCATGTTCAAAACTCCATGATCTTTTCTGATCAAAGCACTTCCACATTATTTTCCTTCCCCAGGTGGTAGTGTATCGTCCAATCATAATCCTTGAGTAGTTCAAGCCATATCCTTTGCATCATGTTGAGTTCTTTTTGTGAGAAAATATACTTCAAACTCTTGTGATCAGTATAAATCTCACATTTTTTACCATAGAGGTAGTGCCTCCATATATTCAAAGAAAAGATCACAGGTGCTAACTCGAGATCATGAGTAGGACAGTTTTGCTTATGAATTTTTAACCGTCCTGATGCATAGGCAATAACCCTATCATTCTGCATAAGGATACAACCAAGTCCTTTCTTCAATGCATAACTATAAATAATGAACCCATCATTCCCCGATGGTAGAGTCAATATAGGATCATTGACTAATCTTCTCTTCAGTTCATAGAAAAATTCTTTACACTCTTTTGTACAAACAAATTTAACACCCTTACGTGTGAGCTTTGTTAATGGGTTAGCCAATCAGGCAAAATTATGGACGAAACGTCGATAATAACCTGCTAAATCAATATAACTTTATACATCAGTTATACTCGTTGGTGAAGGCCATTCCTGCATTGTCTTGGTATTAGAAGGATCAGTAGAGATTCCATATTTAGAGACAATATGGACAAGAAAAGAAATCTCTTGAAGCCAGAATTCACACATGCTAAACTTCCCATACAATTCATGTCTTGTTAGATTCTTTAGGATAATGAGGAAGTTATTTTCATGATCTTCATAGATTTTGGAGTATACCAAGATATCATTAATAAATAACACAAAAAATTCATCTAGATATTCCTTGAAAACTCTATTCAATAGATCCATAAACACAGAGGGTGCATTAGTCAGCCCAAAAGGCATTACCGTAAACTCGTAATGCCCGTACTTGGTTCGAATTTCTGTCTTCGGAATGTCTTCTTTCTTCATACAAAACTGATGGTATCCAGACCGAAGTTCAATCTTTGAAAAGTATTGAGCTCCATGCAGTTGGTCAAATAAATTATTAATGCGAGGTAAGGGATACTTGTTCTTTATCGTTATAGCATTAATTTCCATGTAGTCGATACATAACCTCATAGATCCATCATTCTTTTTAACAAAACGAACAGGTGATCCCCATAGAGAAACACTAGGGTGAATAAATCCATTATTAATCAATTCCTCTAGTTGTTAATTTAGTTCAACTAATTGCACTTTGGCCATTCTATAAGGGGTCTTTGATATAGGCATTGATCGAAGAAGTAAATCAATGGAAAATTCAACTTCTCGTTCTGGAGGATGCCCAGGTAAATCTTCCAAAAACACATCTACATATTCTTTCACAATAGGTACATACTCTATTCAAACATTCCTTTCCTCACCCACAGTCATTTCATTCTCTTCTTCCCCAATAATTGAATTTCGTTGAGCTACTGGGGGTGGATCTAGATAAGAATTAGGTGCTGACGATTCTACTCTAAAGATAATGTGTTCCTTATCATCATCATAAAAAATCATAAAATCCTTCTTCTTACAATAAATATTCACATCATAGTCTAAAAGCCAATCCATACCAAGGATTATATCAAACTCAATCCTAGGTATGAAGAGGATATCAGCGGATAACGAACATTTATGTGCTCTAATGGGGACTAATTCACAAAACATCGTTGCAATGATACTTCTCTTCGGAGTTTTAACTAACAAATCCCTTGTTAAATCAAATTGGAAATATCTAATTTTCTTAGCAAACTACGAAGATATGAAACAATGCGGTGATCTAGAATAAAATAATCCATTTTCTAAACTTGATGAAGCCATTAAATTACTTTCCACCACGTCTTTCAGAGCTTCAACCTCAGCAGTAGTGATAGAATAATCTTCGCATTGATCCCTTGGCCTTTTCTGAGGTATGTTCCCCTGCTGTTTAGGATATTCATTTGAATAATGTATCATCTCCCTACAATTGTAGCATTGGACATCAGTAGCTTCCTTCTTCCCCTTGCAATCACGAGCTTGGTGGCCTTTTTCACCACACTTGTAAGAGACTCTCATTCTCTTCAAGAAAGTACCAGGGTGTTTCTTCCCACATTTACTGCAGGATGGATATTGAACTTTTCCCATATTCCCCTTATTTCCATTCCCTGATTGATCAGCAGATCTCTCTTTCTCTTGCTTTGCTTTAAAGTCATAAGACTTAGATAATTCCTTCTCTGTCTTGATAGCACATGAGACAATGTCTTCGTATGATGAGAATTATTGTGAGACTAATTCTCGATGCAGAAATGGTTTTAACCCATAAAAGAAACTATCAATCTTACTTCTTGGGTTTTGTATATAATATATGGCATACCTTGCTAACCTTGTAAAGTTAGCCTCATATTTTTCGACATTCTCATCCTCCTTTTGTCTCAGACTCAAAAATTTCCTTTCCATGTCTGCTCGATGGTCACGAGGAAAGTATTTTTCTAAAAACAGATATTTGAACTCCCTAAATTCCATATTTGATATTTCATCATATTCCTTCATGTTTTGAATCAATGACCACCATTGATCAGCGTCTCCAGTGAGGCAGTAAACTACTATGAAAACTTTTTCCCTTTCACTACTCCCCAAGGCCTGAAATATTTTCTCTAGGGAACTTATCCTCCACGCTGTGGATCAGGGTGCTCCATACGGGTAAGGTTATTATTCATAACCTGAGTGATTTGTCCCAGTATGGTGATTAGTTGATCAGTACTGGTTGCATTACCAGCTCCACTATAATTATCTTGAGCAGGAGGGAAATCCTTACATGGAGTGCGTGAATTGGTACGGTTCCCATTTCTTCCACTAGGCGCCATTTCTAAACAATGGAATAAACTAGATCAGTTTATGAATCAAAATACATAATTCCATACTTATAAAATCTTAACATAAATCGAAATATTTATGGATATAATCCATAATCATAAAAAAAATTCTTTTAGGACGTATATACTCATAAGCCCTTCATAATGATTTGTAAAGAAAATTAGAGTTATCCTAATCATATCCCCCAGGAGTGTCGTAACCAATAGTGCAGCAAGGCCCATTGTCGTGCACCAGTTCTCGTTCGAGTCTAGCTCAGAGATATTTTTTTGGGTTTTACCCCTATGTACATATGTTCTAGAGCTGCCTCTACCTGCTCGTATCCAGACAGGGATTTATTTCTCGGAAAACTCACAAAATATCTACAATACCAAAATTCTAAGAAGTTCTTCTATATTAAACCTCAAAGTTCGTCTTAGGTCTATGTGCTCTAGTCAGAGTTTATCTAAATCTAGCTTCCATGGTTTGTACTAAACTTCCTCTGATACCAACTATAACACCCTGACCTAAGTTACCCAGAGTCAGTGCATTATTACATAACATTGGCATGATCACAAGAAAGATCAAGTCTCGAAAGACCAATTAGTTTAGTAGCCTTGGAATTACTAGATACATTAATAAGGTTTAACTCACATCATAAAATGAAAACTAAAACAACATAGTCTCTATATTACACACTCATATCCCAACATACTATCCCAGCATGTCATTCATAAATTACATCTTCACATCCTTGGAAAAATAAAACATTGAAAGGGGTGAGCTCAAATTCTCAGTAAGGATAACAATATAGAGGAAACTTTCATAAATAAGATTCAACATTTAAGGAAATGTATAACTAAAACAAGAGCCTTTTTAAACTTGAACTTCAGCATAATATGGAAAAAATAAAATGAAATAATTCCATATACTTATTCACATGGATATTCTACTAGTCGAATAATCACATTCAATATAAATAACCTCTTTCATAATGATGGAATGCATAATGTCAGACTATCATAACCACATAGCCAAGGCCTCGTTCTAAGACTACAAGTAGTATTTTGTCAAGGCCTTGTGCCAAGACACTAGTTTGCCTCATGAGACCTACCGATGCTCGAGAATCTATAACGGGCTCCACCCGTTACCTATTAAGTACAATGCATTTCTCATATGAACAGGTTTAAAAAAAACATAAACATTCATATTAAAACTAACATACGAAATGTCAATAATTTCTCCATAAACCATAAATGGTATAAAAATAACACATCTACAGTCAAAAAAATCACAAAACCTTCAATACAATATGGATGTTTTGTATCATAATAAATCAACTTCAAATAATCTTAAAATCCATCAAAGGATGTTGACATAGATGAAATAAAAACTCTTTTTAGAGAAATATCTCTTCCTATTTTGAAATTATTTACGAGTCACATAATAAAACATTTACTTTGAAAATTATCTTATAAGCGTGTAAGGGATGCTTCAATGATTTTATAACTATAGAAAATAGCTGCACCCGCTGTATAAGTTAAAAAACATTCTTACCTTAATTCTGTCGAAAAGGTTAAAAAGCACCTTATTTGGAAAATGACAGAAAGATTCCTCTATAAACCTCTTAAAAAAAGTCAAACAAGTTTTTAATTGACTTTAACCCATATTCTTTTAAATAGAAAAAATGTTTTGAAATACATTTTTTAAGATACATGGATGTGGATGATAAAGAAATCACAGTAGATTACTACGTATAAACAACCTCGGATAATGAAGAGATTGTCAAATAAACCCTTACCTTATACTTTTCCATTGTTGGGGGTAGGTTAACCTCTTGTATAATGGTGAAATAATTTTTATTAAATTATAAAATAATAATAAACATTACTATGATATCATATATGATCTTTTAACATTTCTTTTTTAATAATATCTTAATATTATTTTTGTTTCAGGTGTTAACTTAATCATTATGTTTTGTTACATAATACATGATTGTTATGGATAGGTTGAATTTTATTCATATCCAGAATGATATTAAGTTCTTAAACATTATTATTAATCAACAAATGAGAATTAGACTTGAATGGATATGATGGAGAATAAATTTCATCGCATTCGTGGAGACTGTAGTTCGTATGTACGCACAAGAGAAAATATCATTCATTTGATATTAAAATAATATTTAATTTGATGTTATATAATATATATAAAGAATCATTGTCATGTTATATTTATTATTTACATGAATTACACATAATTTTTATAACCATCCAAATAATAATGTTTTGAATAACAATTACACCATAACGTGGAGACGGTAAGTTGTACGTACGCACGTATGGTGAAATGTCATTCAAAGGATGGATATAATATACAAATATGGTTGTACCATGTTTATAATAACTTCAAAGTATATATAATATACTAGATTTATTATTTAATAATGGTAATAACAAAGAAAGAAGAAGTGGAAGAAAAAAGGAACTTGAAAAAGGGTGGTGAAATCATTACCTCTTCTTCGGGTTCTTCCTTTTCATTTGATCAAAAGGGCTCCTTAGGATGGATTTATGACTAAAGGAAGGCCTCTAAGATGAATTGAGGGAATTTGAGAGAGTATTTGGTCAGGGTTTGGGTGAACCAAAATGCTCTGAAGGTGTGAATTACTGATAAAAGGGAGTGCCCTTTTATAAGAGGGGTGAGGGGCACCTTGGAAAAAGCTAGAAATATTATTTTATAATAAATTAATATTCGGTTTATAATGGCTCAAAAGTGGATTATATAAAGTTTAAGGTGGGGATAGGTAAAAAACCACTAAACCAATAGGATTTAGATAGTTTTGGGTTACTATATTAACCTTTTCTTTAAGTATTAACTCTTTGTTAATTAGTTTAACTTTTACAATGTCTCTTTGTATTTTTATATTATATAGTAAATAAAAGTACTATATACATCCAAGAGACCCCCAAGTGGTCAATTAATGACACACCTTTCATGATATAAGTCTATTGTCCGAACCATAGTTTTTTATGAATTTAATATCAATTAATAATATTATATGGTTTTTAGAAACTATTTTATGTCAATTTTGACACTATTCAATAATTAATTTTTGTAAAAATCATAACAGAGTTATAACTTCAAAAAAGTTAATTAAATAAATACTAACATGTCATATTAACCTATGAAATTATTGGTATTTAAAAAAAGACCCAAATTACATTTATTTTTGTATTTTTTATAATACCAACTATTCTAATATTTCATTAATTAGGTAATTACTGCATCACCATTGTGTCAAAAGTAACATAACTTATTTAATGTCTAAAAATTATAAATAAATTACTATTATGTAGGAAATCGTTTTATCTTTCTAATTAATATTTATAGTCAAAACTCCAACATATATAACCCTATGTAAAAACAGTTTTTCTAAAAGATATATGATTATGTCATTTTTGTATTTATTTTAACTTAATTAAAATAAAGTGTCCCTATCACCTACAAGTGGCTCCATGAGGTCCCAAAATCTACCCAAAGATGCCCATGGTCGGACATTATCCACCAATAAGATTTGGACACGTTTTAGGGTAATTTATTATTATTATAATATTATTTTTTAACCCTTATTTACCGGATTTACCCTTTAACCATGGTAAATAAAATATTACCCGAAGTAATTATTCAAAATGTATAAAAATAAAAGATACCTATTTACACAATTTTTACATCATGATTCCAAATAAGGAATCCATTTTTCCAAATTCAAAACACAGAAGTGGAAGAAATTAATTTAAAATTAATTCTCGTCGTTAAAGCAAAAAATGTGTTCTTAAGAGATAATAACTATCAAAAGACTGACACTTGTTCATGTCCGGTTTAATTGTGAAATTATGTACAATGACCAACATTGTATTAAACGGGAAAAATATATTCTAAATATACATTAAAACCACTCAAATTCATAATTTCTCAATATTAATTATTTTGATTATAAAAGTTGTTTTTAATTCAAATTTAGTAATTTTCACTATTCAGAAAAATATAAATATTATCCAAAAATTTCAAAAATTTCACCTTAGGATAAATTCGATACTTTGAATGCAAAAATGAAGTCCATTTTGAGAGATAGAATTTATAAAATTTTAAAAATTATGTATTACTATTCATAACGGCTAGTTTGATTGGTTGTGGTGTGTGTTAGAACTCGAAGTTGCATACAACACACGCTATTGCATTATTCAAAGGGAAGCATACTGTGGAAGCTTGGGGTGTTACATATAATAAATTCTCTATCATGTTTTCATTTTGGGTTCCAGACCTCAAGTCACATTTTCTATAAGTTTTTTTGAATATCTAAATATAATATGGGTGAGATACAAATGAAAGTTGTTAAGAACATCCTTAAGTATATATTAAGAACTAAGAATTTGTTCTTCATATTTATAGGAGAATATAAAATATATATATATATATATGGTCACACTAATACTAGTTTTCAATCAGGCAGATTCAATATGATATCTGAATCTGGTTTTATTTTTTTTCCAAAAAAGATGTAGTTATTAGTTGGAAGAGTTCCAAACAAGCTACTATGGTAGACTTGAGAAAATATTTAATGTTACTAACTACAAAAAATATGTAAAAATAAATTTTTTGGATAGAAAATCCCTTATCTAAACACCATGTTGTTCCTAGAATAGAGGGATTAATTGATATTTATTGTGAAAATAATGGATTCATTTACAAGGAAATGGATCCATAGTCTAACCAAAAGGCAAAAAAATTATTTTACAAATACCATATCATATGTGATAAGGTTCAAAGGGAAGATTTTAGGAACAGTTCAATGGATACATAAGACAATATGGAAAAACCATTTGTATTTAGAAGCATGAGGGTCATGTTGATTCTCTTGGTATATGATACATCATAAATTTATGTAATGGTTTAATAATGTTTCAATATATTTAATTAAAAGGAAATATATGTGATTAAAATTATTTTACATGAATTTTGGAATAATAAAATCACCTCAAAGTGTGATTTTGAGTTATCCTGAATCTATGAAAATCATGAAGTTTTATAGGTTGTGATGATATGTTATGATTATTTTGTGCAGTTGACTCATGAGATAATAAGAGAAGACTTGTTTTATGGATTTAACATCCAAATTATTTCTTGTAGAATATATTACAATCATAAATATACTTAGGGGTTTGTTCTTTCTTTAAATCCTGTTTATATAAGGTTAGTATGATATCTAGCATAAGAACCTTTATACTTTGATACTTATCTTACAAAATCCTTCAATATTATAAAATCTTGGCGTGGTTGGGTATGATGTTTATCATTTTGTCTATTGGTGCAAAACCAATATGGTATTTCTAAATCATATGAAAAGAAAATACATATAGGCCGTAATTTAATTAGACTAATAAATTCCTAACCCATATTATTTGAGTCACATATGATGTGTTCAATATCTTGGATGAGGTACATTTGATGTTCTCATTTGTTATATGAGTGACATGTGGTGTATTTATCTACCATGTTAGTAATTTTTAGAGAAAACATTGAGATGTTCTATACTATATTTCCATTATTATATGTCTATTTTTTACTTTAAGTTTTGAAAAAATGATAATATATGTTTAAATATGATGTATATGTGAAATAATTTATAGGACACGAACATATGGTGATAAGAGTTATTTTTAATAGAGATCAAAATAGACCATTTATTAGTAGGAGTATCATTGATGATTTGCTAAGTTCTTCTCTTGGATTACATCTAAAAAATAGGTATTTCATATTTCTCCAATGATAAGAGGGCCCATAAGGTCACATAGGTAGGCCTTTAAATAAGGAATATGTTTGGGAAAATGGGTTTCTTCCAAAATGAAGAGTTTTTGATAAACTATATCCAAAATGTTTTTGAATAAATTAATAGAGTTGTGAATTTTTTCTTAAGGTATTAATAAAATTTTAGTGAATGTGGGAAATTGTTGGAAAAATTAAATGGGTATATGGTATTTAACTATATACTCTATATCATATTTAGTGACATTAATTTGATTCATTTTTGAGCTAACGATTAGATTAAATCATAAAGGGTAATGGGATTCATTGGTTTTCTTAGATTATAGATTATAATAAACCTCATGATATATGTTTCATTGAATGTGGATGCATGCATAAATCTATATCTATGGTTAACATAGGTATAAATAAATGATATTTCTTAATTAAAATATATTAATAGTTTCATAGAATCATTCAATGTATAAATCTAATGGGAAAAAATGTGTGAGTACCATGAAATGACTCCTGATATAGCCCACACTCTTCATTTCTAGAAGATCATTGATGATATACTATAAAATTTAAGACATCCAATTATTGGTGTTAGATTTTATTATATAAAATACATAGTTTAATATTTTTATATCTCTATACTTGAACCAATATTTATATTTTGAAGGAGTTTTTATCACTCCTTGGGTTGGTTCAATTTCATCTCACTATGAATGAGAATATAAGGATGGTGTACTACTTGTAGAGGAATTTTTTAAATTTTGTGATTTTTATCAAACATTTAAGTGTTGAGATAGATGCACTCCTGATTTAGGAATGTCATTCATATTTTAAATCTCATTTATTATTTTAAAGATATATTGGACTTATCCTAGGTTTCAATCACTACTTTAAATCATTAGATGATCTTCCCACACCCATCTAATCTCACAACAAAATATAACATATAGGAAAAGGTGTAGACCACACAAGTATTGTACCTGGTTCACCTACACATGGATATATCCAAAGAGAATACACTGATGGAGTTTTGATCTTCCAAAATCATCTATACTCAATTTTTATGGAAACAAATTTAGTCTCGATATATTTTTTCCAATGAAAACTACCTTAAAAATGTTTTAGGAATGAATCACCCTAAAAAAGGTTACCCCTTATTCTTCTTAATTATAAAATATATTGGGGAATGATTCATATTTTTATATATTTAAGGGTATCTTCAATAATTTATTGACTTTATGGTCTAGTTTAAATCAAAAAATGTTGCTAAAACACCTTGCGTATTTGAGTATAGATTAAATGTTTAGTTCTACTCCACATCACTACACTTACAGCTCTCCAAAGATAAATGGGATCTACTACTTATAATATTTGTGACATTTTATTACCCTTTCAGTGCCTGATGATAATGAACTATTTATGTGAGGGTTGATTACTTTAATTACACACAACTATAGTAGTGACTATTACCTCTAGATATGAATAAATTCACCTGAAATTAATCTTTAATACACTATTTTTTATTCTTCATTATTTCTAAAAAACCAAATATTAGAATATCACACTCAAAACCAAATATATAATCACATACCTCTTCTTATTTTTCTTATTCTAACATACCATATTTAATAGTTAATTTATTTTATTCTTTTAGATCACTTCTCATCTTCCACTCTCTGAACTAGATTTAGCAATGTAGCCCATGTTCACTTTACATATTCATAACTACCATGAGATGTTTATATAAGTTATCCAATATACAAAGCAATGATATAATGGTTGGGATCAAACATTACTCTTCAAATACTATAAGATTATATCATGTGTGACACATGATTAAATATGATCAAATATGTCTGGTTATTTCATTCAATTCCCTGAATCGTGGTCCAAATATTCCTCATTTAGAAATTCAATACAAATATTCGTTTAATTCAGTAAACTTACCAATCATATAATGATCTTCCTCACCCATCATAATCATCTTCATCATTTTCAAGATTTTTGTGTGACATCCTTGATTACAGTACGACCATTGATTCAACCGTGAATCCAAAAAACATTGATTATTTTTCTAATATTCCTTTAATATTACAACATTACCCTCTAAAATATCCCAAAATTTTGGCCATATTTTTGTGTGGAACTCTAGTTACAACATGAACATGTATTTATAAATACTCTAGGTGTTTAATACATTTTACAAAAATCATGATCCTTTTTAAGAAAATAGAATATTATTTTGTGACGATTAATTACTCCTATATAAGTCTTTCATATCTACGGTGTGTTGTTATTATTACATCATGATTCAATACACCTGGAAATTCCAAAAAAACCAATTTATCATGGATTAGAATTATAGAATAGAGCTATCTCATAACCCTTACTTCCCAAAATTTTCATTCCTATTCATCTCTAATTAAAACTTGTAGATATTATCCATATCATAGTCTGGAACTTGAGTATTTATTCTTACACAACCATGAGTTATTACTATGAATGAAATTTTTGATGTGGTTTACTTTTACATAGAGTAGATTTACTCATACCTAAGGCTTGTTATGTAACTTCCCCTTCCATTAAAAAAATTCAATCATCCAAAACTCCAAATGAATTGGTTACAGAATGGATTATGGAGTAGTCTCTTTCTTTCTGGGGAAACTATCTTCCATATCTAGATTTGTTTATTTGTATGTATCCATATTTATAGTGTGGAATATATACTTATGATTTTACCACTCTATAATTGATATTTAATAGAACATGACTATTTTTATATGAAGTTTATTACAATGTGATTCAATCCGTTTCAACATGATATTATCTTCCTTCAGCAAGATTATACTAAAATATTATAAATAAATCTATGAAAGTTCACACTTTTTCCCCAATCAAGCTAAGACATAATAAACCTATCTTACCTCATTAAACATTATTTAATGATAGAATCAACTGTCTTTCTACATCTCATTCTTTATCCTAAATTTATAAATATATCAAGGTAGTTATTTATTTCTACACAACTTATTTCATTTAGACAATATAGTGTCTCCAATACTTCCTCATAAGAACCATCATGATTATTCTCAACCTTCACAACCACTATTGTAAATTTCATACCTCTATCAACATGTGTGGTTCCCGTGTATGGTAACTGTCACATCTTTATCTATATATCTATAAGCTCCATGTATTATATAATTATCCTTTCATTTATCATCAATACATACAACACTTATTATCATAAAATCGAACACATAACCTCATTTGTTTAATAATGATATTTATATTATTAATAATTTGGTTTTGATAATATCAATTAATTAGTAAATGACATGAGATTTTATAATTGTAGTTGATAGAGTTTTTTTATTTTTCTTACAATAGTTATCATTGTATTATTTATATCTTAGATATTTCTTAGGATTGAATCTTGTGATAGATTTTCATTTAGTGAAATACATTGTAATTGGTAATGAGTATATTTATATCCATATATATTATATGTCTCCCATTGAGTTGTGAGATTTGAAAATTTAGTTTTAATATTCTGAATTGAGAGGGTTTACTGAAAAGATCATTTCTCCTAGGTGTGTGTCTATAAATGTTTCTGGTAAGGTATATAGAACATTTTGGTTTCACATGTATTTTCATAAACATAATAAGGTGATGATTAGAAATTGATATCCTTTACAAAGTATTGAATATTTTTTAATAAATTATTATGATCCCTATGAATTTTTAAAATTTATTTTTGGCCATATCATCATCCACTCGAGGTGTAGGCTTAGTGTATACCAAAGATGGTGCATTAGAGTTTGTATGGTAATAATAATTTATTCTATACATCATTTGTTATAAAAAAACATTTATGGTCATGTAACTGATGAATCTAAATTTTTATCTGTATTTAGACCTTTCATGATTATTTTATAGATAACATATTGATATATTCTTAATTATATGATGAGAATTATAATCATTTTTCTATATACTTGGAGACAATGGTATCTCGGGGACTTTTTGAAAGTTTTTTAAATGAAACTTCTAGATTTGGGGGGTGAAATTCCATTGGAATTTTTTTTATAATAATATATTTATATTGATCCTAAGTAAGTAATAGTGATAATGAATTAGGGATAACCTAATCATGCCTTTGTGATTACGTGTTTATTGGACTCATGTATAATTAGTGGTTATTTATTATATATTTATCCTTTTGTTCCATGTCAATGTTGAATTTTTAAAAAATGGATGATTTTTTATTTGAATATGGATGTGATATTTTATTTTAATTTTTCCTTAAAGAGGTGGTTAACATCAATATCCATTCTTTTTTAACCTATTACAAGAATGAAATATGTGGTGTGTTGTGAATATTAAGGATTTTACTTCAATGAATTGGTGATGTAGGATGAGAGAGATATGTCTTATAGCTCTTGGAATCTTAGGCCTTATAAGATTAATTACCCATATCATGGTCTTCAGTGAGCAAGAGTTTTTTAAGAATTCAAATAATAGTGGTAATATATTTTGTGTGAGAGACTACTGGTATACACTAACCATAAGATATTAAAGTATATGTTTTCTTGATCGCGTTTAAACCCTATAAAGAGGATATAGATATTATATCCCTAAAACTTTGACCTATAGTTGGTGTATACAATTATAATAGGAAATGTTATAGAATATTCATTGAATTTTAAATACTATCAATAGATATTTAATGAATATATAGATGAAGGGAATCTCATTATTTTTATCTTTGAGTTACAACTAGATGACTTAAAGAAGTAGGGAAGTATAGTGTTAAGAAATCTAAATATTCCATTATACTTGATAGAGAGAGTAACAAAGAGTATGAGTTTAGAATCAAAGTGTTAGGATATTCATGGAAATATATATGGTGGGGAACAGGTTCATAAATGGTCTTTAAGTGCAAATATATCACATATATTTATATACCATTTATAGTTCTATAATTTACGAGAAAACAAATTATTCATTTTTATTATAACTCTCATTTGATAGTTCATATTAATTTGAAAAAATTTATCCTAGTGGTTATTGACACTTTTTTGTAAGGGATAAAGAGTAATATTGTTGGTTTTTTATCAAGATGACTTACCTGACGAATAGGTATATTTAAAGAATTAGTGGTATGTTGGTATATTTTTAATAACATTTTATTAATGTATTGGAATGGGATGAAATAAAAATATATATTATAATATTTCTTCCATGATCATATAAATGTATTGATTTAGCTTCGTTGGTAGTGGATCTCCTTATAAAAGTTTCTCATTCTTATCAATTTTGGATTATACATACAGTTTAGGATTCAAAATATTATTTATTCATGCTATTTTATTACTTAATAGGGTTTCCAATATTATTATGTATGAATGGGATATTACATTCTATTGTCAATTTTTATAGGCTTGTGGGGGGGATTTAGATACTTAGGTGAAGCAAGGTGATTCTTATCAACCATATATTGATGGGTAGTATTATAGAACCATCTAAATTTTAGAGTATATGATACATGAATTAATCATTTTGGTAGTTCATGTGGGGATCATCTAGCTCTCGTAGAGATTTTATATAATATCAACATGCTAGAATCGATGTAAATGGTAAAATTTGGTTATTTTTATAGGATACCGTGTTGATCTCCATCATATGGGATGGATGTGGGTGAGTTATTACATCATATGTTTAGAAAAATAAAAAATACTATTGATATATTTTTCTGGTTAGTAGGAGGTTATATGTGTCAATAAATAAGTAAAAAATATTACATAGATATTTTTCTATTTAGATTGTGCACTCCTTCATTTTTCACCATGATTAGGACTCATGTGGATAATAAATTATGGGAAATAAGAATATTAATTTATAAGATTATTTAAGATTCTTGAGTATATTAAAGAGGTTGTATATTGGTTATAATTGCCTCTACGATTTATCAAAATGTTTTATTTATTTCATGTACCATAGCTACAGATAAATGTAATAGATCATTATTATGTGATTCATTTTTATGATGTTGATTTATAGGAATGAATTTCATTCATTAATCATCTAATGAAAATTGTTGATCATAGTTATGTGATTCTATAAGGGAAGCCTTTACCATTGGTATATGTGTTTTGGAAACATGGTTGAGTTCAATTGGATATGTGGGAGTGGTAAGTGGATATGACATATTAGTAGCTATATTTGTTCACCATAGATGTTCAATGTTTCTTATTTTGAACATAACTCCTTGTAGTGGAGGGTCTGTATCAACTATGGGAATCTTAGATAAATTTTGATTTAATATTTTTATTTATGAATTTATATGACTGTATTTTGATTTGAAATTTAAGTTAGATAATAAATTGGATGAGAATTTATAATGATTTTAAATATTTTTTTACATTTTTCTCTTAGTATGATACTATCAAAACTATACTTGGTACAATTTATAGCTCAATGGTCTACAAATTGGTGTTTTTTCTTATAAACTACCAGGAGTTGGATTATGTTGATCTACTATAATCTCTATGAGCTAACATGAATGTATTATAGTCCACTAGGTTCCTGGAAAGGTACCCCAACTAAATTTTTAATGGGGGTATATCTTTCACTTCCATGAATGAATTTATGTCATAAATAAAAAATTTCCAAACCAAAAGTACATTAATCTAGTATTTTGTTCTTAAAATCTCCCTCAAATTTATCAAATTTATCTTGGAAGTAATTTTTTCATTTATTATTTAATTAATAATTTGATTGTTTCATTATACTTAGGATATTGAGAAAATAAAATTCCCTATGGTTATTTTCATAAATAATGGGATTTGACTTTTTTTCCTTTTTTTGACCTATATTTTTATTATAACTTGGCTGTAACATTGATCTCTGATGATTTTAAAAAATCTTGAAATATTATTTAAGTGTGGATTCTTGATTCATTATTTAATGGGTGATCAGAATCTTCTCTTGTATTTTAAATTACAACTGCTTACGAATTTAATTTTATGTGAATGATGGATTTATGAATTTGGTAGAGTTATGGCATGAAAAGGATAATTAAACCAAGAATGAAACAATTGGATGAATTATTTCGAATTAATTGTAAAACGTTCATGTGATTATAAGTAAATAAATGTTTCTTATGATAAAAATGAGATTTATGATGGATTAATATTTATTATTGAGAAAGGAAATTATATAATGGATTTATATTCTCAAAATTATCATTTAAATTCAATAAAATAATTTATAATTATATATTTATTTATTTATTTTGGATAAATTTTTAACCCTTTTTATTTTAAATATTGTGTGGATGATTAAAATGGAATTAAGTGGAAATTAAAGAAATTATACAAGAAAAATTATGATGTATGTGTTAGAAATTAATGATGTTATATATCATGGGTTATTATTAAACCATTATTGGTTCATAATGGTGTTATGTGAATTTAATTTTATTTTAAAAGCATGTAAATTAGATTTTAATTGGGATACTTTTTTTATATGTTCTTCAAATTAGTTAAAATAAACTATGATTTAAAAATAATTGATTTCAAAACATTGTAATGATATAAGAGTAACAGTAAAAATTATTGAGTTAATTAAAAAATAGTCTATATATATTATATGTGCTATAAGTGTTTGAAATACATGTAAATATATGTTTTCTCATAAGGAGAATTTTATCATTGGAGATGATGGTGTCGAGAGAAATGGATGCCATCTCGATACCTAACCCACCAGATGGGGGTGGGGCCATCCTCTAGATTTTACTGTGTTCACTTATCTAAATGATTTACCATTTTCTGTGGAATTTACCTTTTCTCTAATGTTTTATCCTTCAATATTGGCATCCCAAATCTACATAGTTTGCATATGGATTTCATGGAATCTTCCAATCTCCTCAATCCCTCTCTAGTGGAATGTTTTATCCAACATAAACCATTGGTTGATATTATTGTTATATATATCTATGATACATGGGAACTATAGGAAAATATGGTGGTTATTTTCTAGATCCACATCACTTCATAATTCAATTCAATATTGATGATGGCGTTATTTATTCATTATCAAGTGATCCACATCTCCTCAATGGGTTCTTATTCTCCATCATTCAATGGTCATTTATGTTCCACATGAAATGTGATCCAATAAATTTATCTATCTATGCTAGTTTTCTTAGTTTCCCCATCCCTTTTTAGTCCCTTGGTCCTCTAAATTATATTTTCCTTTTTTAGACACTATTTGTGTTATGATAGTAGGACTATATCCCTCTCTAATCCCAAAAACCTCCAAATTTTTATCTATGTGATGTGTATAAAAATCTAGAATATTTTATCTAGATTAATATCAAAGAGGAATAACATTAAAAGAAATCAGTTCATTTTGATTCTTGGATTAATTTTTATTTCTCCTATAATCAGTTGGGACATGCTCAGAAATCTTATCAATGTAGTTTAAATAATAGGTAGGTTAGTCATCGTGTGGGTTATAATTGAGGAAGTTCTTGAAATCATATAGACCCATTAACACTTCCACCTCCTTCCTCCCATGATGGATATTAGAACACAGTCAACCATGACCTCGATGATTCGCAATATAATGATACATGGATAGTCTCACTGGATTGAGACATATATGGGATCAATCCCTTTGTTTAAGATTCCTATGGAGGGAGCTTCTACTTTAGTGAGAAATACGATCACTGAAACCAAAATCTGGTTTAAATTTTTAGTATCTACAGTTTATAGAAGAAATGTTATTAATGATAGAATCATGCAATCTATTAGAACCAAAGGTATCAAATTTTAAAAGGTGAAAGGGGTGTTGGTTAAGTTAATTCTTCAGGATGTACTCAAGAAATCTTCGCACCTCTATCATAATCAATTTAGTTATAATATTTTTTCTAATATACTTGTTGACTTGGTTAAATTTACATTTATGTATCTAGATTATGGAACCCCTTCTCCCCCTAATCTTTATAACTAGTTTAAGAAGTTAAACATGGAATCATTAGACAAATAAATGAGGGATGGTAAATAGTGTGACTAATGAGGAGGAAAAATAAGGGTCGGGACATTGTATCATGTCTTAACATTGATACAATGGAAATTAAATCAATAGATATGGTGGTCCTATTATATGGTGATTCATAGGATTCATCAATCTCTGAATAGGAATTGAAAGTTGAATAATAATTCCATCCTCTTATTGGAAGAAAATAAAGAGTAAATAAATGAGTTTATTCCTTTATATATTTTCTAGTCTCTTGAGTGATGAAATACCAGTCCTTTATTTAAACAAAGGTAAAATTTCCATGAATAAAAAATACTACTCTAAATCACGAAAACCAATGAATATTAGATCCCCAAATAAGTAGTTAACTCAAAAAATTAAAATAACTCACCCATAATATTTTATGAGGAGATAAAGGAAGTAAATAAAGTTATTATATTCTTGAATGTTAATACCCCACATTTAGAAACTATTCCCCAATAGACAAAATCCTCATAAGGTTCCCTAAGAAGTCCAAGTTATCAATGTTTTATTCCCCATTCATTTCTTATAAATAATTAATGACTATTATGATATTTTTGGTAAGGAATCAGAAGATCAAATCGAAGAGGTAAATTTTTCTAAAATTGAATTGAATCTAAAGAAAAAGGAAAATCTAATTAATCAGTGACCTCTACTATCCAAGAGGAAAATGGAAATTAATGGATATGCTATCAACTTGATTTAAATATTTTTAATTTTGAGAATGGTATCCTTCCCTTTGATTCATATCTTTCTGTTTCAAATTTTATATTCAGTAGCATTAAATATTTCCATTACTTCAATCATGGTAATGATGTTAGAGATATGACCTAAAAGTATCGGACCACACTTATGGATCATAAATTTTTAAATCAATCTATTGAGCAGCGATATATAGAAAACTAGAGTTTAAGTGTTATAATATGTTAAATGTGGATTGATATAGTGTTTTTAGTAATAATAAATTTTTTTAAAACATTATATTGATTTTTTTGACATATTATTGTTTTTAATAGATTATTTATATCACTTGGTTGTTCTTTACAAATCCAAAAAAATTGAATAGGATTAGTGTAGTAGCTTGATTCTTAGATCAAGTGTGCATGGTGGTCTAAAACAATGAATAAGGGTATCAGAATAATAATAATGTGAAATTTATGTGTATATCATGATGTATAATCTAAAATTGAATCTATAGTGTGTAAGAGTAAATATTGGTTCTAAAACTACATAAATGGTTTACCAATATATTCGATATATCGATGATTGGGGATACTCGATGGTGACGATTAATGTTTACTATAATGAATACAAGTGTTGTAATGGTTTCCACTTAACCCTAAAAAGTATAATTTTTAAAATCTAAATAATGAAATTAGTTGTTATTAAATACGTGGAAAAAGTGGGAATATATTATGGAATAATGAAAAATGACTATTAATGGGTAATTGTCTTATAAAGGATGATGAAATGTATGTGTTTTCAATATGTGATGTGCTGAAAATTATTTTTGTGGTTATGAAAATTTTATATTGCTTCATAATGACCATGAGTTTTTCATAATTATAGAAAAATAATTGATTTTGGAAAAATAATATTTATTTTTTTGTTCATAATTCTGAATAAGTATTCAGTTATAATGAGATTATACTGCATAATTTGTTTGACCAAGAAATTTTTAAGCTATGAAATGTTAGTCCACGGGTTTCATAATTCCATGATTCAAATTATATAGATACAAGAGATTCATTTAGTTATGTCTTTATTTTAGATACCTTGATATGAGTCAAGTATTTATCCATACTAGGGATGTTCTATGTGTTTTGAAGGTGTTGTTCTTGAACATTATCTAGAGATATGAAATGATTTTAGAAGGACATGTTTTTTACCATTATGTTGAGGTATTCCATGATTTTGGAAGGCCATATGTTTTACCATAATTTTTATTATATCAATTTTTTAGCTACAAATACTTTGATATAGACATTATATTTCTATCTTCATTGGATAGAGTATACATAATAAAGTGTCAAACTGAGTTGGTTAGAAATTTATGATGTTTGATGTGAATTGATTATTTTCTCTTAATTCGTAAAATTAAATTTAAAAATAAATATATGATAATGTTAGGATCAATGATTCATTTTAGATATCTTGGGGAATTTATCTGATACATATTTCTCCCTCCCAGTATGTTCACATCTTTTAAATGAGAAGAATTCTCTCATGATTGTGAAAAAATGGGAAATAAATTGATATTTTTTGGAAATGGTGACTGAAACCAATATAATTGTGTTGGAATTTTTTCTGTCTACTAAAAAAGGTAGGTTATAAATATATATATATATATATATTAGTTATTTATGTTGTATTATATTGACATACATGTACTTATGTAATTACTTGTTTCCTATTTAAGTTGCATGACTTTTTAGAAATTATTAGAATCTATTTTAAAAATTTATTGATGATATTTGGTATTAGTTTATTTATTAAATTGATTATATTTTATTAGGATGTGGTGATAAATAAGTGTGAAAATAATTCCTCAAGACACACTATACACCCTCGGTGCTAGTCTCCAACCTCTACTGATCAAGGAGAAGAATTGATAACTTATTTCATTTTCCATATGTCACATAGTTATGCCAAGGTCAAACATTCAAACAAAAATTCTAAACTATCTATCCTATTAGATATTAAATACAAAAATAAATTCTTTTGAATTCAATTTTTAATCATCTCAACCATTTTTAATTGATCAAGATAGCTAATCTAGAAGATTAATTTTCAAAACACTAACAAATTGTTCAACATATGGAGGATAAGGGTAAATCCATATGGAAATATTGAAAAGATTACAAAAAAACTATCATTCAAGTTTTCAAAGGGATAAAGAATTTGTAGTTAAAAAGACAAATTGATTTATATTGTTTTAGTCTTTTTTGAATTGTTACATTTTTATATTAAATTTTGGAATTGCATCACTTTTACCAATCATATTTTTATATATCACTATGATTTTATAATTTTTTATTATAGTAGAATGTAAAAAATGAAACTTTATTGGAAAAATAGAGATATTAAATTATAATAATCATAAGATATATCAAATGATGAGAAAAAATTGTTAATCTTTATTTTATGTGGGTAATCTTTAATAAATTTATTCTTTTTTCTATGATACATAATTTCAAATTCAAATTTACATTGATGTCAACATATTTTTCCTTATGATCAAAAAATTGGATATTATTGGTTCATTTTTAAATGAAAATATATGGAACCTTATTTTGATAGTCATAATGCACATATATATTTTACTAATTATATCATTAATGATATTTTTAGATAAAATATTAAATCATAATACTTTTTAAAAAGAGATCATCTGTATACACTAACATGGTGAATTATTAACACATCTTTATGCATGATATTATACTTCTTCCAAATACAAAACATGAAATGACCTGTATATAAAATAAAAATCCTTATTTTAGAATTATATCATAGGGAATCCAAATTCACCGATTAACTATTTAATTGACAATCATGAAAAATAGGGAATCAATGTTGAAACATGTATACATTGATGACCATTTATCATTTTTAATATTTCATGTCATCTAAAATAAATAATTCACCAATATTCTCACTAAATATTTTAATACCCCATAAAATTCAATGAAAATTAATTTTGATGATTGATAACTACTAATAATACCATCATTTGATGATTAAATGTTTAAATTTAACTTTTCCAATTCTCAAAAGTGATGCAGTAATGTTCATCGATTTTAACACTAAAATAAAAACACCATTGAATATAATTGATAACATATCTTACAAATAAAAAATCTACATTTAAATAATGTTTGTCTAAAGTTATTTTTTTAACTAAACATTTCTTTATCATTATTTTCTTTTCCCTATCATAGAATAAGAATTTTATCTAATGTATTATTTCCCTTATTCTTATTTCTTTCATGTCTTAACTTATATATTTTTTAAGTTCCCTTAGATGATAAAAATATATAATATTTTTTAAACTATAAATAATATTTATTACATATTCTTTTTATCTAAAAATACCATAGAAATGACTTATTTGGTAGAATTGACAATACGTGTATTTGGTGTTTCCCTATGAGGTATTTTAATAACATCATATTGATATATATTGAAAAAAAATATTTAGTTTAGGAAATATGAACTTGAATATCCATATTATAGTGGATTTTTTATGGATTGATGTTTGATTATCTAGAAAATATTTATCAATTTGTTATCTTCATTTATCATTTATCCACTTTCAAAAAATTTATTTAATTTTACTCTATGTAATTTTATTAAATTAATTCCATAAAATATTTATATATTATAAACTTTTCTATTCATCCATCTTTCAATTAATTTTATTTCTATTTATTTTCACAGAACTTATTTTTTCTATAAAAACCCATTGTTTGGATATTTAGATTTAATATCTTTGAAATATGTTAAAATATAACTTTTATACATCAAATATTTATAAGGGCTTTTCTACATTAAATATTTTAAAACATGAATTTATCCCACATATTTGTGTTTTCATAATAGGAAAACAAAGACACACAATTCACATAATTTTTCATCTCAAACATATTATATAATTATATCATTAAAATTTATATATAAATATGTCATTAATGTTAAAATATCATACCCTATAAGGACCATGTCAGTAAGGTAATGTGTAAAAAGGCCTTAGATGTGATTCCCAATCCCTGTTGGTTGGTGACTATCATTGAGGGTCCAAATTTATGCTTGGGGAGTAATTTTCCCTCAAATGGGTTATCATAGATAAAATAATGAATAACTACATTAATAATCAATATAACACAAATTTTAATCCAACACCATAAAAAAAGCTCCAAATAACCCAAAAAAATCCCATAATCTCATATAACCAAATCAAGTATAAACCATAAAAATAGTACATGTATTATTATTTAATAACAATAAGATGACCAAAAAATTGAAAAATATATCCCTTTATATGACCTTCAACTACTCCCAAAATCAAAAACATGATCTTGGGCCCTAACATCTAGCTATATAGGATTTGTTGTTAGAGGAACACAAATCTACCATGTAGAATTTTAATATGTAATTGATAATAGATATTTAAAGGTACTCAATAATGAGATATCTAAATAAATATTGTTATGATCTGTATAAATTGAACATGACTTCTAGAATTAAATGATATACTTATGGAGACCAATGGTAGATTCATACACATCAAAAATGATCACACATAAGAAATTTAAGGTGGTTCAGAAAATTTCATACATCTATAAAGGAACAAAACAATCAAATAAAAGAGAGATGTGAGATGACATTATGAGTTACAGGGGATCTCAATAATTTATACTTTAATTAATTATATTCAAGTAGAGTACACCTAAAAAGGTCTTACCAATTATAATTCAATATATGATCTAGATATTATTTTAATATTACATCATTACATGATATTGTATCTACTAGTTGAACCAAAGTAGTATTCAACACTATATAAACTATCACATAATTGTCCAGTTGTATCCATCCCTTAATTGGATATTCTTTCACTTCCCAAAAGTGGTTCACCATATATTTTCTAGTGATAAGAGGCATCCATCTATGATGAATCCATATTATCCCACTAATTCTACAGAGAATGGATCTTAAACTCATAAATTATCTTCATAACTCAATAATAATCTATTATAATTATTTTAGGTATTTACATTAATTAACATTCTAAAAATTTATCTATTTCCATTCCAATGGCAGCAATGATCTTTTGATCACCTTTTATCATCTAAGTTCCACTGAACCATAACATCACTGAAAAATTTCATGGACTATGAATTTTATTATTATATTAAAAAAATTACCCCCATTGATCTTTAAGAGATCTAGAATTCAACCTTATATAATAATCCTAATTAATTTCTATTCTACATTAAAACACTTTCACCATGAATAAATATAAAATTTTTAGTAAGATGTTATTCACTCTAATTATCAATTAATTACTTGGTGTTTACCTAAATCCATTTTATTTCATCCAATATACTATTAATCATTTTCAACTCATTCATTTCCATTATTTCTTACATATACTATACTTCTATAGGTAACAGTGAAACTTCCAACTGTAGTTTATACATTTAGATGACTTTCATTCCCCTATAAGTGAATTTATCGCTCGTGGTATTTATAAAGATACTTGAATCCTCCTCTAAATATTCCATCCCCATAACCCTAAATTTTTTCTTCCATTAAAAATACAAATATAATTATATAATCCCTTTGAGATACGAAATTATCCACTCTATAGATTCTCAGTCATCCTTCTTGAGATTAAACATGAATATACTGATAGCACCCACTATAAAAATATAAATATCAAATTTTAAATAATTTTTAAATTGATTCATTATAAAATAATTCACTTTATTTAAATTTTAGGATAAATTAGGGTTAGAGTTGAAGAGAATTATTTAATAACTCTTACATAATAAACCCATATATTAAAAAGTGGACACTTTTACTTAGTATCAATTTTTTAAAACATATGACTTTTATAATTATATACATTTTATTTTCATGGAAAATATTCATGACATGAAATATGGCTTCTTATTTGTAATTATTCATCCTCAAGCCCTGTGAATGTTTTTTAAAACGTGGTAAGAGCAAAAACATTTAGGTAAGGGACATTTATATAAAACATTAGTCTATTTTAAAACCATGAGATCATAAAATATAGTTTGTTTTTAACATAATAAAAATTCATCATAAATAAACATATAATTACATAAAAAATACGGTTTACTACACAATGTTATTCATAAAAAACATTATAAGGAAACAAAAAGTAAAAAATAAGAATCATAAGGGTTTCTTTAGATTACATGAGAATCATTGAAAATCATTTTCTTAAAAATATATCATTTACCCAAAAAAAGAATAATGATTCAAATAAAACAAAATATAATTTTCTTAATTTTTGAAATAAAAATATTTTCATGAAAACTCATTGTAAAGAATTGAAAATTTACCTTCGTATATTAAGACAAAATTATCATATCACTCTTACAATAACTATTACAAATGGAATATCTTATCCAGTACCATCAAATAATCTCTTAGGAGAAACCAATAAATGGTTAAATCTTCCCCTTTACCCAATATATTAGAGTTCTATATCTGGATTACCAATCATCATAAGATAAATTGGGATCACCCATTATCATAAACAATAAAAAAGAATCATAACATAATTATAAATAATGAAATATTTTATTCCCATCTTCAAACTCCAAAATATTTTTTTTCACCCATAAGAAAAATATTTATATATATAAAAATATAAATTACATTTAAAAGTATTTTCGAAAATACCCAAAACATAAGGAAGGAGAGTTATTATTTAAAAAAATGAAATATTATAAAGGAATAAAAATATAAAATAATTTCTATGGTAGTGGTAAAAATATATTTACGCTATATACATTAAAATAGAACATTATATTTTCATTTTGTTAAGAAATTCAAAACATTCAATATAAAAATACATAAAAATGTAAACTTTTAAAAAACCTTAAAATAAAGTAATAATATACATGATATTTAATTGAAATTAAATTTATTTCCATATCAATACATAAATATTATTTTTAAGAATATTTGAATTAAATTAAATTATTTATAATGTATATGATTAAAAAATTTAAAATATGGTTTTTATTGAAAAGTATTCCTTATAAATTGATAATTTTCAATCAAAATAAAACTTTATGGAAATAAAATTGAATGGATTTTGAAACGCTTTAATTTTTATATAATAATGATTAAATACAACCATAAATAATTTTATACACCAAATAAAAGAAAACATGTTTTGAAAATAGGTTAAGCCTCAACAAAAAATTTGGGACTATAAATCCATTACATCAAGTCTGACTCATCATGTATGGTGTTAATCTTCCTTAATAATAAAATAATTTTAATTATTAAAATTATAAGTAAATTTTTCAATTTTATTATTAATTTTATTTTATTTATTACCATGTGATATACAATTACATAATCAACTAAGTTCATGTCACACATTTTGACGATATTCGTGTCAAATGTCCAAAATAACTTTAGTAAGTTGAATATAGTAAAAGGGATCATTATCCCATAATATATAAAAAATAAAAAATTTAAAAAATTATCATTTTAATTCACTAATTATTATTTTAAAATAGACCATGATATATTGTTATTAAAAATTAATTATGTTCTAATCATGGAGATGGTAGGTCGTACGTATGCAGGAGTAACATTTATATTTTTTCAAAAAGTATGAGGGAAATAAGGTAAGTATAATTTTACATTTCTATAATGATTAATATATCATTAATATCATATTATATATTTAAATACACTTATATACACCATCTATGTTATGTTATGATGAAAAATGAATCACATCACTTTGTGGATGTGGTAATCAACAATTATGTATAAATGATGTTATCATTTTTCAATGGAACGAAAGGTAATAAAATTGATGATATATTATCCTTATAGAATTATTATTATATTATTAGTATAATATTTATATATTAAATCCACCCTTATATCCATTTGTTAGATGCAGTGAGAGAAAAAAAATTATATTGGTTCGTGATGTGGTCGTCTGTCATACACATGAATGATAGTTTCATTTCCTATTTAATATAATATGTGATAGATATTGGTTATTCCATAAACATAATAACATATAAATATATTTAATATACTTATTGTATTATTTAATCATGGATTATTAATAATTTATTTATTTAAAATAATAAATAAAATGAAAACACTTGGTTAAGAACTATACCTCTTCTAAAAATAACATCTTTAGGTTTATACCTAAAGCCATCCAAGGTTGGTTTTATGATAAAAATAGGGAATCTATGAAATTTTTTGGTATATCGATACAGTATTTAATCTTGTTTGTTTTGAACTAGAGTGCTCAAAATGTGTGAGGAAGATAGTAGAGGTGTTTCCCTTTTATAAGTGAGGGGAATGAGACACTTTGAATTAATTTAAAGATTAAAGAATATATATCATAATTATGTAAAATTGATCAATATAACCCAAAAATTGAATATAATACTTGATATTGCATAATAAAATCATCAAATAAAATTTATAAAAATTTTGGATACATTTTAAGCTTTATCATCTACTTAAACCACTTCAAACACATTTTAAGCTTAACTCTGATAATTTAACTACTTACCATCATACCATTAATATTAGAGGAAAATGAACCATACATTATAAAACATTTTTTGAAATTATGATTACAAATTTTTAATTCATTTTGTTAATATAATTTCTATATGTGGACAAAATTAATTTTAATATAATAAAATAAAGAGTATGAAAAATAATTTTTAAGAAAATATACAATTTATGCATAAAAGAAATTTTACATTTAAATCATGTAATAAAATGGATTCCATGAATAATTTTGTTAAATAATAAAAAAAATAATTTTTTTATAATTTTTTATCATGAAAAATCATAATCTAATCTTCCAAGAATTTTATTAAATGAAAATACCCCAAAATAGTTTTAAATTTGAAAAAAATATAACTTTTCTTCTAAAAAGGTAAGCTTGGGTTCCAAAATTATAAATAATACAATAAAATGAATTATTTAACACCATAAATATATTTTATTAAAAACCAATCATATATTATGATAAAATGATGTTTTTATGTAACTTTAACTCTTATCTATTTAGTTTAACACTATGGTAAACTTGTTGCAATATTAACCATTATAAGAAATTTTTACTATTTGTAGAATTAATTTTGATTAAAAATTAAGTAAAATATATTAAAATATATTAATTATGTTTATAAATAATATTTTTCCATTTTATTAAATTTGATTCACTTATATTCCATAATTTAAACTACAATTAAACCCACAAAACACGACAAAAATTTATTTTCTAGAAAAATGTCTCTTTAGCTATAAAAATGTTTTCATACAAAATTAAAGTATAATGTTGATTAAAATGAAATTTATTAGATTAGTTTTACTCAAAAGTAACTAATTAAATTTTAAATCTAATAAAAAATAGTATATGACTTTGTAAAAACTTTAAAAGATAAGAAACATTATTGAAAAAATTATTATTTTCATTATTCACATAAAAAATCTCCTTAGAAAAATCCAAAAAATTCACCCTAAAAAATGTTTGATATTATGACATGAAAAATGAAATATTTTTACCAAATAAAATTTCTTTAAGTGTCATAAATTCATTATAATATTTTTTCAAAAAGTCAATAAAATCATTTCTGAATAAAACATCTTTTTGAATTATATAATTACTTCACTAAAACTTGTGTGTATATTTCATAATAATTTATCAATAAATGTTTAATTATCAAGAACATTATATATATTTAATATTAAGGTTACTTATATTCATTCCACAATTTTTAATGGATTTTTTATAATTTTTATAAAATGATAATATTATGTGTTTATTTAAGTTCAGTGTTTCTTGTTGTATATACTATCAAGCGTATTATTCTTTTAATATATTATGCTATTAAAAAAAAGATGATAGTCTAAGTAAAAATCATTTCATAATTTAATCTTTCAACACCCAATTCATATGTAACCCTTTCCTTGTACCTAATATCACCATCGATTGTGGGAAAATTCTCATTATACAACTCGAATTGGTTGGTTAATTGGGGTGACACGGGATTTGATAATTACATTATGAACCTTTATAAAACTTTTTGAATTTATTAATTCTAATACTATATAATAGATAACATTTTATATTCTTTAATACCCCCATCCACAAAATCACATTTTCCACTCCAAGATCATTTATATCAAACATTTCATTCAACTCTTTCTTTAACACTATTATTTAGTCCTTATTTAGACTTATCAAGAGAATACCATCCATATATAAGAAAAATATATTGAGTTATTAATAACTAAACACCATTAAGTAACAAAAATTATTTTCATTGCATTAGATAAAATAATTAAATTTCATCGAATCATCATCCCTTTTATTCTATTTATGGGTGAAAGTCTCAAGCCATACAAATTCTTTTTAAACCTGTATGAAAAATAATTCCTTATGATTTCGATAAATCATAATATTTTCTCCTTCAAAATTTTATCCTCAAAATTCCCATGAATTAATTCCATCTTCGCATTGAATTTCAGAAGATTTAGATTACCTGATTCAACCATACTAATAACTATTTGGATACTACTGTAAAAAAATATTTCCTTGAAATAAATCCATTCCTTTTACTAAAATTAATTTCAAACTGACCTTTTGTAAACCATTTATTATTATTTTGTTTTACTAATGAATGGAAGTAAAATTTATTTTAAATTTAATTCTTTTTCAGTGGTAGATATATTAACTCCAATGTTTTTTCACATGAAAGATTTTCAACTCTTCCTTTATTATTGGATCCCACTTGTTTTAGTCTCTCAAAAATTCCACCTATTTTGGGATTTTAGGATATCCTCCATCCATAATAAGAAAATAGTGTAATATTATATAAAACCACTAAATATAGTTCATGTCGCTAGTAAAACTCCTTAAATGACAAGATAAATAACAACTCCTTCCAAAAAAAAATCTCATTTATTTATTAGTCTTCAAACATTCTGGTATATGTTTCCTTACTAGCACTATCAAAATCAAACAATATATTATTATTTTAATAATATTGAGTACCTCAGAAAAGATCAATACTTTATAGACATACTAGTGTTTCTGAACTTCTATTTAGTTCCTCCTATTCATGCACCATTGGTTCTTTATCATCAATGGGGTCTTACATCATAAGTTGATCCATGTACATTATCCATTAATAAAAAACATCCTAATATAAAATAACCAATCATTATTCATTATCCAAAGTCCAATGTCTAAGTTCATCATTTCCATACCTTATAGAGAATCATGTTTTTGACTTAGCTTCTATATTTTCCCTTTCGCTGGCATCAACATGGACAAAGGTGATTCATTTTATTAAATTTAGGTATAATACATCCATCATATTATCGTTCAAAAATTATTAAGGATACTCTTACCTCATTGGAATAGTTCTACTTATTTTTTATTATATAATACATGAAATTTACTACTTATGGATAAAATTCTTTTAAAAAACAAGAATGTATCTGGGTACTCTAGGTTTTCTCATTCGGTGTCATCTTCATCCATTCCACCAAACCATTATATTATGGAATATAAGGTATTATATTTTCAAACTATATTCCCATATTTTAATATAATTTCTTGAATTATTTGTTCTAAAATCACCATCATTATTTTCTATATGTATTATAACATTAATTCATTCTCATATTCTATTATATCTCTCAAACTAATGATCCTTCTAAATAATGTTGACTTATGCATCTAAAATTGTACCCACAATTTTTTTGTAGCATAATATATGAAGGGAACATAGTTTAGTAAAATATGATAAGAATGCCTCAATGTTCATCCACATACTTTCATATAAATATTATTCAGCTTAAAATACTTGTATTTCCATCATTTTAAGGAGAATTGCTATTTTCTATTTTCTAATGATAAATTATTCACATGTTTTACACTTTATGTTCTTTATTTTCAGTATACCCTTAACATTCAATACTTTCATCCCTTTCTCACTAATGTTAAAAAGATGGTAATTCCATTAGTGAGTATCTCTTGTGGGTTTATTGATAAAACTTTTCCTATAAGGTGTCACTAATAAATTCAATTTTATGTTTTTAACACCTTTGACCAAAACTATGGCACCCATAGTGATCTTCCACACCCAATCCAACACAAATAAAACCCTCTAATTATCTACATGACCTACTAAAATAGTATTATTTCTTATTACAGGTATGTTTCTCACCCATTACAACATCCAAAATTTTTTTTCTTAATAACCAAATCATATTTTCTTATAATTTTTATAGATACATCATTGACAAGATAACCTTATTTAACCGTACAGATAAATAATTTTTCATGCATCCACCCTTTAATGTATAGTATAAAGATGGTCAAAGGCCAACGATCCAACAATTCGATAGTCTATTAACACTCAATGACATGTTATTATCATCTTTTATAGTTGAAGGGGTATATATGACTACGTCAAAGATAAAGATATAAAGAGAAAATTAGATCTAGAGAAAGGGGCTAAGGTAATTTAACATGGATGAGTCCTATACACTTGCTATTTAGGAAGAAAATAATTTTGAAAAAAACATTGTAGGGATAAAATAATAAAATATAAAGTATCATTTAAAAGTAAAATGATCCATATAAATAGGTGAATCTCATTATATAGTTTCATTTAGAATTCATACTTTTTCCTACCACCCCACTCATTCCATTGTATCTCATAAGGTTTTGGATTTCCTAATCCATTTAACCCAAATCCATTTCACATCCTTCCATATTCTTCTTATCATTTCTTCATTTTTTTACTAGTAAAGGGATTTAGATTTTTGATTCTATTAGGGAATGGTTTATTAAGATAAAATTGATTGTAATTTCATATTTAGGGAATTGAGTAGATTAGGGATGGAAGAAAATACTAATTTAATGCATTTTTTTGAAATGTGTTCATTTATTGATGTTGTTATTTATAAATTTAAAAGATTTTATTTTTAATTGATGATTAATTTGATTTTAAAATTTAGAACTTTTAAATATAATGGTTTCATGATTCTATTAAAAGATATATGATATCATTTGGATTAGAGTTTGTATCAGTTTATTTATAGAGTGTATTTTAAGGTGTTTAATTTCTTATAAAAATTGAATTATTTTAATTATGAAGTATGATGGTGGTTGTATGAGTTGGAATTTGTCACTAATAGTCTAATGAGGAAGGATTTATCTCCCTCCCCCCTCCCCTCCACACACACCACCCCACCAACATGTGTTAAATTAGGTCATGACCATGATTTTACCACTATTTTATTTTTTAAGCATTTAAAAATTTTAATTTATAATTTTTGAAATATTAATTGAGTGTTTGGAATGTATTTTCCCTGATAAATTTACATTTTACATTTTATAAATATTACTAGAGAATATGTTTCTTTTTATATTCGTGTAATTTTGTAAAATGAATTATTTATTCAGTGATAAAGTTCATTTAATATCATGTATGTGTGAATTTTAAATAAAATGGTATCATTTATTAATTTAATTAAAAATTATGTGGTCTAATTGAGTTATATATATATATCACATCCTATATATTTGACTATTTATCTTTTTCATATCATACTTGATCACTAGTGTTTTGAATAAATTCTTTTTAGTGTATCTTTTTTAGCATGCTATCCTAATTTTTTTGTTGTAATATAAAATGAAATCCATTCCCTTTATAGATAAAATAAATAAATTATATCTTAATAAAAAAAATATCCTTTAGTAAAAAAGTTTCATAGGTGGTGAGTTAATGGTTGGGTTTTATAGAATGGAAATATTTGATTTAACCATTTATTTTCAAAATAATTTTTCTTAAATAATAATGATTTAGATTTCAAATGGTTTAGAAGTTTAACCCTATTCCTTGGGTATGAGTTTTTTAGGTGATTAATTATATAAGAGCTATTATTTTATACTGTTATATTATTAGATGATTTGGATAACCAATTAGCCCTTATTTATTTGGGAAGGGTAGTGTATATATATTGGTATTCATGCTTCTTATCTTTATTTTCATTTTTTCATTAATCCTATTGCTATTTACCATTCATTTGGTACTTCTCAGGGTCAATTATTGGTTTCCTTGGGTTGGGAATTCTAAGGAATTTTTAATTTCTTTCTCTTTCTCTCTTTGGTTAATTTCTGAGTATTTTTATATTATTGGTTTTACTATGGTCAATTGACATCATATATAATGGTATTAATGTTATGGTTAGTGTTTACTTGAGTGGTGATTGAGTGATGTGTTTTGTGGATTTCTAGTGAGTGTAATTGTGTTACGGTAGCAAGGTAAAGGATGGGATGTTGATGATTTATTAGTTACAAGGGATATGAGGTTGTTCATTATTTGTGAGATAATCATAGTTATAGAGGATTAGGTTAGTTTAGTAGCTTTTGAGGAATTTTGATTCAAAAAATACTATTTATTTAGTATTTGATTTATGGTGTTGATTAGGTTAGACTTTTAATCTATAAATGTGAAAAATTATCTTGTTAAATTCACCAGGATAAGTTTATGGTGGTTTAGTGTGATTAGTGATTTTGTTATGATAATGGTTGATATAATGATAAAAAGAGTAACTAATTATATCATTTCATCGCAAGGGTGATTTATAGTTTAATAACATTTAATTTACATTTTATTATCTCAATATTTTTTTCATATAGTATCACCTGATCAATATTTTTTTATATTTCATGTTGTGTTTTAATTTTATGTTTTTATATTGTGTTTTTTATACATATAGTAGGAGTGGTATCCCTTCATGAGATTGGTATAATTTCAGGTTTATTTTTAACTAATTATGAGGTTTTTTGTATCAGTCGAGATCATGGATTATATATATATATATATATACACACATTCATGTATGTTTCTCTAGTACAAGATATATTTTCCCTCCTATATAGGATACTCATACTTATGGATATACCATGGAGTATAATTTATTCCCATTCTAATTGGAGATAAAGATTTAAATATATTAATATATATATATAATGTATTTCCATATAATACAAAATGGATTCTGTGTATAGTATCAAAATAGATTCTGATCCTCTTAGTGAAGTATGAGTTATCAATCATGATTCTATGATGTTTGTCTTGGGTGATATGTAGTATGTCATTTCTATTTATATCATTAAACTAATAAATTAGTATGTATTTAATTTAAAATTAAATTTTCATATGCATTAACTAGATTATGTACCTTCGGGGAGTAAGATCTATTATCATTATCCACTAGGTCATTGTACTAACACCTTGTATGTTCACATCAGTGGACATGTAGGTTCACATATAAAATTAATTTTATGAACAAGTGTGCAAGGATAGAGGATTGGATGGTATATATACTAGCATGGAATCAATTCGTTAATCAGGTCTTCATTGGGTGATAGAGTGAGGGATATGATCGTTTAGAGGAGTTTTCTAGTGGCATATTTCCATATTAATTTATTTAATATTTTGTATCTATATTTTATATGACTTTTGTTAGAAGTTTTCATTTATATTTTTTATGCATATATGTTGTTCTATTATATTTATTCATATGTGGAAGATACACACTATTGTGAAGGAATTTAGTTTTTAAATTTTTCATATATATATGGGTTATGCTTGACATTCATCATAATAACGAATCAATACAGTTTGTTTTCAAAATATTTTAAATCATTCCCCCAATAATTAAGGCACCTTAAAAATAAGTTCACTTTTGGTTTTAGTATCATGGTATATAATGGATTAAAATCCATGTTGAGTTATATGGATCAACTCATATCCATATTTTTTCATTTTTCATGTGACATCTATTTAGTTCCTTGAATTTCATGTGTATTTCATTTATAATAATCTTTTTATGTGAATAAATTATATTAATTAAATGAAATATATGAATTAATTGGGTTTTTATGGAATACATTACTAGGGGTTTCTTAATTAATGGAATCCACTAACATGGTTATTTATAGTTATGGATTATATTTTTTCTTATTAGTTATGTTATAATATATTTTTTTGAAATTTTTGAATTTTAGAGTTAATAATTTTCTTATTTTGAAGGTATAAAACAATTATAATATAATAATGTGTTTAAAAATCAAAGGGTATAAGAAATCTGATTTAATTTTTGAAAATTGAAATTTATTTTGAAATAAACTGAGAAATGGTTTTTCAAGATAGTTCATATAAAATATATTTTTTATTAGAAATTAATCATTTTGAAAATGAAATTATACATTTATTTTTTAATTGATTCATTAATTTGAGTGAAATTAGTTTTTTTTGATCATATGCATTTGGTATGTTTTAAAATATAGTTTAAATGAAAATGATATTAAACCATAGATAATGGTTATGTTGGGGACTATTATAAGACTAGTATTAGCTTGATCGTTGTCCTTTTAAGAATAATATGAGTATTTTTGTGTAGTTAATATTTGGATATTGGATTTTTATTTATATGTTTAAATGTTTGGAGTTTTTCCTTAGAGTCCTAGTGTGTATATTTTTATAGGATTTTGTGTAATATAATTTAATTAGTGATTGGGGTAAGTAGATATTTTTTGTTCAAGGCCATAATGGATTTTATAGAGTGAAATTAATTATGGTGGGTAGTTTTAAATGACCCATTACTTGATTAAATCAGTAATGAGATTAGTTTTTAGTTTTAATGTAGGTATTGAGTACTAAAAACACTGATATGTTTATATTTTTGGGATATTGATTGAGAGAGTTAATTTTTTGGTATTTTAGGATGTTTAAAAAAATTTATTTGATATGGTTATGTGTTTGTAAATTCTCAATTTTTATGTTTTGGAATTTAAGAATTTAATTTTCAAGGAAGGTGGTTGTAGTTTTCTATCGGTCATATAGTATATTGCTTATGGGTACCTAGAGAGAAAGATAGTGGGATAAAAACCACTGGGTTTCCATCATATGTGTGATAGCTTTCCAATATTTCCCAAATAGGCCACTAGTTGAATGTGGGGGTCTATTGGGTACCTAGAAAAGAATATTTTAGTTTTAAAAAATGGGGGTGAAATTTTATATTTTCATTTCTCTTTTTAATACCCCATTTGGTGTTCATTTAAGTCTACTTATGCACATAAAGAAGGATATCCTTTTCCCCCTTTCTTCCCTATCTTCCACATTACTTACTCTTCTCTATATTCATAGTGTCATAATAATTTTTGGCTCACTAGATCAAGTTATTCCTTCACCTTTTACTTTTCTTCTTATTTTTCTTATATTTTCATTAATGTTTTTCTATTTGTATAGGTATTTCAATTTTTTATTCCTTTAAATTATTATGTTATCACATCTATTAAAAAATTCATGTTTATGGAATATATGAGACTAGGTATGGACGAGTATAGGTATTTTAATATGGTTTTTATTCCTCCACAAGACTATTTAGATATTTATTTTATTTCATCTAAAATTAAGGATTTATTAGGTTATATAAATTTGGTATTTTTTGTTAATAGTGACAGGATTATATTGGAATATTTTTCCCCATTATCTTAGTGGTAATATTGTTTAATTTATATATTTTATTTCTAAAGGTTTCATTATTTTTTAGAATTGGTTTATTCTTATTATAGTGGTATAATATCACAGAAGGGTTATTTAGGTAGTTTCTATAAACCCACTATGTGTTTATCTATAATATGTCTATGATATAACTACCGCATTATTATTAAAAAATAATCTTTTTAAAGAATAGTTTTTTAAATATTAAATGATTTTTTGAAGGGATTTTTTATATAAAATTGTCTTCAACATCAAAAAGTTGTTATTATAGAATATATACAAATTTTATTCTAATAACTATTTTCCATATTCATGTAATATTGTAAAATTAATTTATAATTCATTTAATATGTTTTTTAATATATTGAATGTATAAACACTCAAGTAAAAGGTCTATTTGATTAATGTGGTTTAAAAGAGAAGAATATTGGTTGAGTTATGGTTATATAGCATAATATATAGAAGATTATTTATGTTAATCCTCCCATATATAGTCTTTGGTTTTTAATATAATTTTTTATTAAATTTATTAGTTTTTGTTGAGAATTATCTCCTAAAAATATATAATCTAATGGGTAGATCCTTCCATTAATAGATAACCTAAAAGAATTTTAATTTAATGAAAAACACTTAAACATTAGTTAATAAATTTTATTAGTTTCAAGGTATAGGATGGGTTTGGGAGAATGAAAAGGGTTGATTTAGTCATTTATTATAAAATTTCACATATATAATAACTATTTATATTTCAAATAGTTAACATGTTCAACCATCTCCCTCAAAAATGAGTGTTCTATGTACAGAATTAGATTAATATTTTTTCCTATTATATGACTTTGGATAAACTATTGGTAAGTCGTATTTTATATAGAGTTATCTATTTGTGTATGGGTTAATTTTTCTTGTAATTATTTTTTAATCATAGTGCCGCCTTCCATTCCTTGGGTACATCTCAATGTATATTCCTTTCTTCCTTGGTTTAAGAGTTTTAATTATTTTTTGGATTTATATATAAATATCTATTTAGTTCCCATTAAATACTCTTTTATCTAAACTGTTCAGTTACGGAAAAATGAAGTGGAATTAATGGTATGAATATTATATTTATTGCTTCAATGATGGTGGATTGACTGATTTATTATGGGTATGTCTAGTGAGAATAAGTGTGTTTTCCTAGTGAGTTAAAGGGTTGAATTTTTACGATGTAATAGTTATAAGGGATGTGGGAGAGTGTATTCTTTAAAAGATACTCATATTTTTAGTAGGTGAGGTGATTTTATGTACTTTTTTTTGAGTGGGGTAACTTGATTTATTTAATAATTTATTCAAGGTTTCAATTATGGTGGAGGTATGAGTGATGAGGAATAATACTTATCATGTTATATTCTTTAGGTTGAATTGAATGTAATTTGCTATGATTTTTATCACGTAATAAGAAAGATTAATATATTGATTGATAAAGTGGATAAAATCGTTGGTTATTCCCATGAATATTTATAGTATAATAAAAATATAATTTATAGTTAATTATTTAATAATGAATGTGTTATCATATCATCTAATGATATGTATTTTATTGTGGAAAGATAAGTATTTATTTTTTCCTCTTTCTATTTTTTATATTGTTGTTTTTATACCCATACTAGCAGTGTTAGTCCTCCATGATAATGGTATATTTACTAGTATTGTTATAAAATACTTATATGGGTTTCCATATCTATTTATATCAAAGATTATATATTTAAAAACATACACTTACAAGCTCACATGGATGTACCTTTGGTATATGTGATATTTTCCCTCCAATCTATGATGTTTGTACATACATATATACCATGTTATATTATTTTTAATCCATACTAAGGGAGTATATGGATATAAATATATGTATATCTGTAATTATATTCCCTCATATATTCATTTTCCAATTTATTATGATAGGACTCCAATTACGGTTTCAATGAAAATTTAAATCCTCCAAGTGGTGTGGGAGTTATCCATTTTTATTCTAAAATTTATATATTGGTTCATCTTAAGAATTATATGAATGATAATTTTTTAAATTGAAAAATTATAATATATAAATGATATAGACACTTTTTTGGAAAGTGGTGAAATTTTATTAAAGGACCAGTCAATAGAGGTGGCCACCGAGTATAATGAGAAAAAAAATTACGTTTAAAAAAACCACATATAATATAAATTTAAAAAAACCTTTGTGATCAATAAAAAACTAAATCCATTATCTTAATTTATGAGAGAAGGAACAATTATTAAAATGATTCAACATTGTTGTTTAATCATTTTTAACAACTTTATTTGTCTATTTATTTTAATTTTTCACTTATAAAGGATACTATCTAACAATAATTCATCATCATCTCCAATGATAAAATCATAGGTGTTATTTTCATCAAAAAATTATAGAACACTATAATTCTAATGATAATTCCAATATAATGTATATTTTCGTCCATCGATATAAGTAGGAAGCTCATCCCATGAATATTGAGCTTTAGTAATAGCCTCATTCATAGAATTCATCAAAAATTTCATTGCATGATCACTGCCTAGGATATAGCCTTTCCTTTTTTGATTTTTCTTCTCTTGTAACTAGTTTCATTCTAGTAATCCATTTTCCATGTGTGAATTAGGAACCTTTCCCACAAAACTACCAACTCTAAAAAGTTTTAAGGAAATTATAGACATTACTTAAATTAAATATTAAATTATTGGTGTATCATGACCATTAATATCCTAAATCACTCATTTATAAATACTGGTAATAAAAGGTTTGAGTTTTTTAAAAAAATTATTCTTATAAACTTCATACACACTATTTTCTAGGGATTCCTCTAATCGTATTTTAGGAGGAATGAGTGAGCCAAAAACATATGTATACTCTTATTATGTATTCCTTCTAAGATTATAACCAAAGTTTATAGTATATATTTACAGTTTCAGTACTGATTGAGTCAATTTATTAAATTTTATCATGGTTTAGGGTACCAACACCCTTCAACCGTATGAATAGAGAATCCTTCATACTTTCTTGATGTTGAAAGAAATGTTTCTCAATAAGGTGTCAAATTTTATCATACTTATTGGTTTAAATGTTTTTTCAGTAGGAATATTAATGAATGGTAAAAGTTTATAACGCTCAATGATCGATTGAGATTCTATATCTCTAGGATTTGTTTTTAAATTTCCTCCATTATTGGATTTCATCCTTCTAAAAATATCGATTTCTTAACCTTTTTAGAGCAGGATAAATAAAAATCAATACCATACTTGAAGATGAAAATTTATAATGATACTAAACTATTACCTTATAGCAGATGATAAGAGTTGGTGGATTTGAATTTTTTTATTTCAACAAAAACTCATGCCATATTAGGATGATATAGTTTACTCATTATTTGATCAATAAAAAAATAATTCCCATGTAATTTTATAAAATTATAATAATGGTAGGATTTTGAATGGGGATATCTAAACCTATAAATTTCACCCAAATCTAGGATGAAGTCAAATATTGTTTCACGTGAAAAACATAACACCATCTAAACATAAGAAATTGATAATCTTTTTTCTACATGATGATCTTTATCATGATCTTGCAAGATATTATATAATTGAAAAATATATTAAAGCATTAAAATGATTGAGTATCCGTACCACTAGGTGTTGGGATAATCCCAAGTATTTGTTTATGTATTTATAAAAATCATTAATGGGTGTTGTATAAGGCCAAAATTTGTCAAACATTGAGAAATAAATCAAGGAAAATATTCTATAAATTTGTAAGGAACGATAGATAATTAATGTTGGAAATTAAATATCTTAAGGACCTATGGGAAAATCTAAATTTCAACAATTATGGTAGGAAATTAGTTTTATTAATCAAGCTAAAAATATATAAATTATTCATATTATCCAGAATCCCATCCACCAGTGTCAGGGGATGGGTCAAAGATTACAACATCATCGCTTAATCCATCAAGAAACCCTATTAAAGGTGAAAATTAATTATATAATTGAACAATCATGATATTTAAAATCCACAAAGATATTCACATGAAAGAACTTTATTATTTATCTATGGGATTTGAGGCGTCTTGGTGGCCATTATTGTGTCTTCCTAATCATGGCCTATACATGCACCTTATTAGACATGAATTTTCACATGTATCAATATAGGGAAAAAAGTATGTGAGGGTTACTTCATGAATGTTATATGGGACTATAAAGGTATTATTTTAACAATCAATGATCCACAATGTGATTGGTTAAGGGAGGTAATAATTGGAAAGAGGTTTCATGTGGAATATCATTGAGTCTATTTATTTATTAATTTGAGTATATCATTTGTAAAAATTATATATTTATTATTAATAAAAAAATACATACATATAGATGGATTATTTATATTATAATATTGGTATTTAGGAATCCCACTAATATATAGTTTTTTGATTTTTGAAATTTTTACATAAGTATAGGTCATGCTAAATTTTTTATTTAATCTTTCATTCATGATAATTATCTTAATAATAGTGTAAAAACATTTACAATGATTTCATTGGACCCTTGATGATCATCACTAGCTATATATATCTAGGGAACAGACTTGGGGAATGTGGTGGTCAACTTGGATTGATGAAATAATTAGGTCAGATCATTATAGGTATATTTATAGACAACCTTGTATCAAATATATTTATTTAAAAGTAATTTTTAGATATACTCAAACACTATTTTATTAAAATAATTGACCTAATAATAAAAAATGTTATAGTTTAAATCTAGAAATGATCATAATATGATTAACACTCACACCCCACTATCAAAAATATCATTCATAAACTTTATATCTTCTAATTATATTAAATATATTTATATTATTAGTAAAAACATCATTTAGTCATCGAGACAATAAAGAGTATCTACATGAAAAACTTCATATTCATCATATAGTTTCATAAGTATAGAAATAAACTTGGTTGTGGTATTCATATACCAATTATTGAACTCAAAATTTCAATATAAAATCATTTGTAAAACTCCAACTTCCGTCAAGTATTTATTTTTTAATTAACTTTTCATTATCATGATGGGTTTCACACTAGATAACAATATATTTATTTCTATTTAATATAAATAATCTAATTGTTATATCATATAAAAACAAAAATATACCCCACTAAACTTTTGAGTTATTTTTTTTATTTTCCAATATGATTGTCTCAAAACATAACCCCCTGAATAAAATAATAGACATAAATTAAAAAATAGAAACAGTTACTATAAATTATCATTCCAATAGGAATAGATTTATAGCTTTAATACCAATTTTTCCCATAACGTGGATCTAACTTCGGAATATCAATAAGTGAATTAAATCTTGATATTTGGAGACACTTGATAATTGAGTATCTGAGAAAATAGAACCATTATTTATATAAACTAAGAAATTAATCAGAAATAAAACATTGGGCAGGGAGAGAATAAAAAACCACACAAAATTATAACATCAAAGAATAAGGAAAATAAAATGGATCTGAAAATTATCTACAACCATGGAGACACACTATAATCCATTAGAAGATATTGAGGGAGAATATCATTGGTTTCTATTTATCCTTTTTACACTAAATTACTTTTCAATGTTGTGTAAACCATAAAATTAATATCCAAAAACTTTTATACATCAATTAGACATTCATTAACCATTAAATAGTTCACTATCATTGATATTTTAGTTATAATAGGTAACCATATATGGAATCTCTACTATTTATCTAATTTATCTTGATAATACTCCACACAAATTCTATTTAATCAAGGAAATTGGCCTCCCACTTCCACATGTAATTTTCCCTTTATTTCATGAACATAGATGAAATCTATATATACATGAGATATATAGATATTGGGTGTGTGAATAATCTCAGTATTATTCCCCTAGATACACCAACCATCTATTGGATCCTAAAATACCCATATGCGTATCATTTAATTTTATATTATAAATTTAGTACATTAAAATATATATATATAAAACACAATCATGTGTTTATTAAGCCAACTCAACACTATGTTTTACCATATTTTTATAATCTCAATGGAAACCTAATATGTCTGTCGAATTCTATTAATATTAAAAAAATATACTATATTATCATTTCAACACACATGCCTTTCATGGTCACATTGCAAAACACAAATCTTTCATAATCACATGGCTAAACAGAGGAAAATCTTTCATTATATCCAAACTTATGGATTATCTGAACACATGAAAATTACTCATAAAATTTAAAATATGGACTTATGTAGACACAAAGATTAGTTTTTAAAAATGTATTTTGAAAGAAATAAATTAATATATTATAATATCAAATAATTATAAAAATAATTTCAGTATACTATACAATGATTAATCAACTATTTTATTGTTTAATTTAATTGAAACACCACATTGAAACAACACACGAATTTTATAATAAATAAATAATTTTGACCATCATTATTAGGAAATTTTAACACATTACTCATTTCAGAAACTGTATTTATTCCCCCCCCCCAATATAGTATACACCATTTTAATATAATTTTAAAATCCTAAAATAATCCCAAATACCCTTTAAAATCATTTAAATTCATTTAAATATATTAATATATATATATCCATGTAAAATGACATCCAAATGTTTTCTTAAATCATTCAAATTTATATGTTATCATTTCAAATCAGTAATTATTTTTTAATAGTTAAACATCATAGAACATAAATAATATTTTTCACATAAACAAAAGTTTTATCATACAAAATTATATAATATTAATTAACCATTTAATCTCTCTTTATCACACGTCTTAAATAGAATTTATCCATTTAAATAGGAATTATACAGGTAAATTATGTGTATATTGAAAATTTAATTTATAAAAATTCATCTAAATCATTTATTATTTAGTTTAGATTTCATTTTAATTTCTTTAGACCACTTCATAGTCAAATGAACACATAGAATTAACAAAATAATCAATAAACAGTCAATTAAAATCAAGGAAAGGATCTAGATCAACTATTTGATTCTTATAAAAAATCATTATAAAAAAAGAATGATAAATTATTCTTGATCACTCAAAATCAAGTAATATACATAAATTATATGAAATTCATTTAATCAAATTAATAAGAATTGAAAATAAATTATAGGAGAAATAAACATAAATATTTCAATTTCCATATTATAATGAGTCCGCCATTATGATTCCACTATGAAATCAAGAATTTATATCCAAAATAATATAGATGTATATAGGGAATATTTAGAGAAAAAACTTTGGAATTAATATTAATTTAGATCTCAAAATACAAATTAAAGGACCAAGTCCTGATAAAGAAAAGATGAAAATTATCCCATTTAAAATAAGTTTGGGCCCTGCCATTGAGATCCTAGTATCCTTCACAAGATTCTTAGTGGATAATTACCAACCTCTTGGTATATCCAAAAGGAAAATAGTGCCTCTAGATTTGAGCCTCCTTTTAGTCTTAAGAGCACATAAAATCCATTAACATGTTAATTTTTCCATAAAAAACTTCAATTATCATATCCTTCTCTATCTAAAATAAAAAATTTAAATCAAAAGTGTTAAGATATAGGTTTCTCAAGTGGAGAATAATGAATTTAAATATGATAAAAAGAGGATAATATATAATCATGATCTAAAAATATTAATTTTATTAACAATTGAAGTTAAATGATGAATTATAGATTTACTTTAGGTAAGAAGAATATTTGAATGTGATTTATTGAGGAATATTTTTTGAAGATAGATAAACCTTATTGTATATAAAAACCTAACCCTAACCATTACCTTGGAAATAGGTGACCTTCCATTGACCTTAAGTGGAATTCCCTAGATACCAAGGGTTGGTAACAAATGTAAAGGTTTTAACAAGAAAGAGGTGGAATATTTTACCCTTTTATATGCACACATGAATGTAAACACACATAAACAAATGACAAACAAGACCAAGACATATTTATAAATTATGCATGATTCAAACTGAAAACACAATGTATAAAAAAATGAAAAATTATAGTAATAATGGAAACAATATATTAGAAAAACTATGGCTCTAAAATAAATAAAGACTTCGGTTCCAAGGTGCAACCGCTCCAGACACACAGAACATGACCAACTCCCAATATCCATCTCTAAAATCCATAAAATCTACATCCAGAAGCAGCTATATCAAAAACTGAAATATTCTCCATTCTTATATCTTGGAAAACAACTTATGTATATAAACCATTTTTTATATATAGGGGTGAGAAAAAAATTCAATAGGACAACACTAAGATTATTCTAACATGCAACTAAAACAAGAATCAGGTCATTTTAAAGTTTTAATAAAACAATTGTACAAAATAAAAAGAAGTTCAAATAGATTCGTAGTTTTATATAAATTTTTCATGATGAAATTAAATAGAAGTTCTCTAAAAATATAGTTCTTAAAGGTATCAGAAACTATTCCTTAAAAATAAATTATAATAATCATTCCATATTGTAACATACAAAAACACATGAATGTTGAATAAAATCTCCTTTTCTTATAAGTGGATATATTTCCTCCTCCAAATCATCACTTGTAAATAATCATTTTTACAAAATGGACATGTAACCATGTCCCTCCATAGAGGGTCCAATCCACGTGAACAAACACCTTTCCAAGTTCAAAGTATAAAACAATTATATAATTTAATAAAATAATTTAATAAAATAATCAACCATTTTTTGGATATCACCCACATCCCATGTTTCAGGGAGAAACTGGTGAGGGAAAAATAGCAGTTTAAGGGTTTATATCTATCTATTCTAACCTTTTTCATGTTTTTGAATCCCATGTTCCTTAGGGTATGGGGAGATAAAGAAATTATTTGGGTGTTTAGATTACATAAATTTTAAGTATAAAGAATTCATGATCTATAATTTTTTAACAATTTTAATATGTAGTTCATAAATTATTTTAGGGTGGTTCATAGGATTCCTAGAGATGTGAATTAGTTCAATGATAATGGGCAGAGGAGATTATTTTTTCAGTGGATGTTAAAACCTAATAATTACATAATGTTAAAGGGTTTCACATCATGAAAATATGATGTTTTTTGTTTCTTTATAAGTTGTAGGTCCTTAGGATTTTTGAATCCATAAACCTTTCTCTCAACTTCCATATAATTTACAGAGTACTCTTCTAGAATTTTTTAATCCAATAGATAAGGATTAATCTAATCCTTTTGTCTTCAATCTACAGTGATTCAAGGTATGTTATATCTTTTTCTATTACAGTTATTTGATCTAGATCCTACAACTTCTTCTTACCATGAAATGTTTTTTCCCTCCAACCTTATAACTAATTTTTACTGTTTGTTTTTTGGTGATGTTTTAGAGTAGGGACCTTAGAGGGTTGCAGCTCTTAGAGTAGTGGAAATTGATATCTACCACGTTGTTCTATTTTCATGTGAATAATGTTGAAACTTTTGAGGTAAGGGATTGGTTTCTACTATTATTTAGTTTTGAGAAAACATAAATTTATCTTGGTTTAACCCTTTTTATTGAAATTTAATTAACTAATAATTATTAAAAATTATTAATAAAGAATTGGCAGTAGCGATTGTATGTTGTTTCTTTCTACCATGATATCATTTTCCTCTAGATTTTCCATATAGTGTGATATATATGTTATTATGTTTATCATGTCTTATTATAATATGTATTATCATGTTTCTCTTGATGGAAATGTTAAAGAATGTATATCCAATAATATTTAATGATTTGGAATAAGAATTAATGAATATTCATGTCAAATATATCGGTTGTTTCCTAAAATTTGATTATAATAAAATTAATCCAATATGAATTCATAATAAAATATGATCTTCCATGTGTTAATTTAATTGATAAAGAACTTGAAGCATGATAATTCTTATTGAGATTGTTGGTTATGATAAAAAGGAATAAAAACATAGAATGGTTCTTCTCACAGTATGATAATACATTTTTAATGCTTAGAGAATGTTTATCTTTTTATGGATTGTTATAAATTAATATCATAGGTTTCCCATAGTTGGAACTTTTGACTAATGGATTGGTTAATTCAATATGGAATAAAAACTATGTCGGGTGGTCATGCAGTCCTTGAGTACGTGCAAATTTAAAATTTATAAACCATATAAACTACTAGTACTGTGGTAAGAAGGGTGTCGAACCACAGAGAAGGACTTACGTTGTGCTTGACCAAATTAAAACTAAAACAGGAAAAAGATAAAATAGACCAATAATAAAACTATACGTACACAGTGAAACAAACACTATTAGTAGGTGTGAAAATGAAGGTGATATGGTGAAATATGTGGATTGAATATAGAGAAAATAGTAATGATGATTTTATGGTTTTCAGACTACTTTGAACTGATTAAAAAGATATTCTCCTCTTTTGATTGGTTTGATTCAATTACTTAGTTCATATAAAAATGGTGCTAATCCACTGAGTTGTCACAACAGTGGATCTACACATCTTGATTAACATCCTTGAGTCTCGATCTTTCGATCAGGACCCTTGGATAAATATGCTTATATTGGAGAAGAGATGCATTGACCTTTTCCAATTCTCGTTACTTTGGTCAATGATCCACGATGAAATTATTCACTACCACATCTGTTAGTCAGTAGGTAATGTGAAATGAAACTAAAAATAAACAGAAGAGAAAACGTAGAAAAGAAATCGCACTGAGCAATAAAACTAAAAAAACATGACGGATAGATGGATAATTAGTTATCTACATCCAGATTCCCCTAAAATATTTAATTACACATTAAAACAGTAAAATATATTGAAACAGATAATGAATTAAGAAACATCACCCGTGAGATTTCTTTTCTCTCCGGCAACTACTTCGATTCTAATCCTCCTGCTCAATGTCTGTCAGACTCTGTTTAGGTGATTAGATGGATCGAAGGTTGATCAGGATCAATTGGTGGATTGAGGGATCTCTGGATAGAAGAAAGGATTCTATCCTCTACTGAATGAAGTTCTAGAATGCTCCTACTCCTCTCCTAGCTTCCGATGTAAGATGTTCATTCCTCTTTCTCTACTCCTTTCGTCAGGAAAAAGCCCCACTACCCATCTCCCAAGTTCCAATGTGTCCCAAATAATCCAAGAAGGATCTCCCATGTTCCTCTCGTGCATTCATCACCCAACCTAAGTCTCTAGAAATCTCCCCCCGAGTAGTTCCCTGGCCTCCACGTGGAACTTTCACTGTGCTGCTCCTCCCCACGCTGGTCACTCGAGGAATTGATCCTCACTAATTGAATGGGTGCGTGCGTAGCGAGCCAATTTCTTCCCTAGAAACAACTAATCCATGTGGCGTGCTTTTATGTGCACATCATGATCTTTTTAGTGAACTGCGTGTCAATGCATCTCGCCCCCTACAATTAAACAACAACAAACGCACGTGATTAAAATAAAGAATAAAATGATACAATTATATCCTATATAAAAATACTTATATATATATATATAATATGTAATATTATGATTACTATTATATGTAATTATATTTATTAATATGATATAATAATATTATATATAAGCTTATATACAATTATTAATATATCTATAATTATTATTGTATATAATATGAAATATATATTATATAATTCATATATTATATGTTATAATATAATTAAAACTAAAAAGTTGAAATAATAATAAAAAGATGAAATGAAAAAGGGGGAGTGTTCAAGTCTGTTTGGCATGGGGAGAAGGTTGGTGAGGAGGGAGACGATGGTGTGGAACTGGACTGCAGGGGGTGTGCGCAGCGGTTTTGTAGGTGGAGGAGTAGCACATGTAGAGGAGTGCAGAGCAGCAGATGTGACTAGTTCAGGGTTAGGCGGATGGAGGCTCGGGTAAGGGTTTGGCTTGGATAAGGGAATGAGCACGGGTAGAGGGGGATGGGGTGGTGAAGCATACGTTCGAGGCTGAGGGCTTCGGGGTGCGGTTGTGAGGAGGAAGCACGGACAGAGCTAAGGGGGTCTCGGCGAAGGTAGAGGAGTGTTGAGGCAAGCAGCCGAAGAGGGGAAGCGGGAAGCGATTTGAGGCTGAGGGTTTCAGTTTCAGGATGGTAAGATCCTGAACTAGACAGGAGCGTTGAAGGTAGGGTAGCTGCTCCATGGTGGTTCAGGCTTGTGGAGGGTGGTGGCAAGGCTGGTGATATCCCGGGATGTTCGGTTGTGGGAAGGGGAGGCGCGGGTTTCAGCGGTGGAGCAAGGGGCAGCATGGTTCAACTCACAGCTTAGATCTGGGTGTCAATTTGTTTCTAATTTTCTATGCGATTTAATTGTATTGATGCATGATTGTTGTGGAAATTTTTCTGTGTTTCTAGATTCTTGATTTCTCTTAGTTTGTGCATTTGTGTTGTTGTTGCGGTGTTGGAACGGTGAGTTGAGAAATGAGTATTGGTGAGGAAAAGAGGAGGAGGTGTATCGTTGAGGAAGTGTAGGGGGAGATGAATCGGTGAGGAAAAATAAAAGTATAACTATGAGGAAAAGGTAACAGTGAAGTGGAAAAGTGTATCTGTGAGGATTGTGAAAAATGGGAAAAAAATTGGTTGTAACGGTGAGGTGGAAGTATAACGGTGATGTTTGAGAAGAGACTAGCGCAGAGGAAAATCAGCGAAGTAACGGTGAGGTAAAGTGTAACAGTTACCGGTAGGGGGTATGGTAACAGTGAGGCAGGGCCGACATGGGCTAACGGTTAGGGAAAGGAGGAGGAGGTGTATCGGTGAGGTCAAGAATAATTGATTAACGGCGAGGTAAGATAAAAAATATACCGGTGTGGAAAAAATAAGGTAATAGTGAGGTTGGATGAATAACAATGGACTTAGCCTGACGTTGAGAAAAAATGGAAATGGTGAGGTGTGCGAGGAGGTGTCACAGAAAGGAAATGATCAGACAGTCACCGTTAAGAATGGGACCATGCAGCTGCAACACCTGCAAACGAACATAACAAAGAAAATTAAATATATAAAATAGTTCAATGAAACTAAAAAACAAATTAATCAATTAATAAATTAAATTGAATAAAATGATGTTAAAAACTAAAAACAAAAAATTTATATAATAAAATTAATAATACATTATTTAAAATAATGAATTAATTTGGGTTTAAAAATAAGAAACTTAATTAAAGAACAAATTAAAATATTTACAGTAACTTGCTTAAGTTATTTACCCAATTAATCAATGATTTAATTAAATTGATGAATAAAAATACTTATTGAATAGAACTAAATTGTTAAAACTAATTAAATTATTAAAAGACTAGAAACCAAAAATAGTTATTTATTTACAATTTAATGAATAAAGCACTAATTAATTAAATAAATGAATTAATAAACTAACTAGAATGAAACATTATAAAAATAAAATAATAAATAATTAAAATTCTAATTCAAAAGACTAAATTAATTTATGAGTTATTTAAAAATACATAAATGAATATTAAAAACAATAAATTTATACTTAAAACTGATAATTTTACACAACAAGTACAAAAACACAATAATTATCAATTATTTAATAAAAAACAACATTTTAAAAAAAAGTCAATAAAAATACAAAAAGGGTGTGGAAAAGAATGTTAAAACACTGCCACATAAAACTCCCCCACACTTAAAACCTAGTTTGTCCCTAAACAAGCACATGCCAAAGAATTTAAAACCAAAATATGATTTGTGAGTTTCAATCCAAAAATACATGATTGTACTTAAACATCACAAGGATCAGGACCAAACAATGGGTTAGGGTATCCAAAGTTGTTCAACAATGATATCCTATCTAGTTTCAAAAACCCATTATAAGTCAAGAGCATCACAAATTCGTACGCTGTAAATTTTTTCATGCCCCCTATGTGTATTCATTAACTGTCCTACTTCACCTTCCAATTCATGTAACGATTCAAGGAGTGTTGATAGGTTAGATGAAGTGGAACTCAAAACATAACCAAGTTCACCTTCCATTCTCACCATCCTCCAGGTTCCAAGAAATTAAAGTCCATTAATTTGATCACTTTATTGATTCAACTCAAATGAATATTAACCAAGTCAATTGCTCCCTTCATTATCTGGGTTCAAAATTCCCATCAACTTAATGAGTTCATTTTTTTACAAGGGTACTCTATTTTACTATTTTTCCCAGCCATATTCCATGTGCTGAGCACTACGCATATCCCTTATTAAGATTGAAATTGGAATTATTTATTCACAGAAACGCACCCAATTCACCTTGTCTCATATACTCACCGTGGGATCCCATTTTTCCATTTTACTTTAGTTACAAAGGACTATATTAATAATCATTCGAATTGACATCCTAAAGTGATTGAATATTATTTTATAAAAATTTGAGTCCCATTGGTTCCAGTGAGAACATCAAGTTACCCGAAGTCATGATCATCATCACACAAAACCTATACTATCACAATCCCATCCTCAGTTCCTAAACAGAAATGTTCATGGAGACAGTGAACAATTGCAGTCAGCAATCACTCATGCTTGACCATTTTTGACTAAGTTCCACTCTCAACATCCAACAAACAATTATCCACTAAATAGGACATAAATGATGTACCATTGAACCTCCAATTACCATCATGTGAAGAAAGAATTTTAAAATTAATAATGGAATTTTGAACCATTATTTTGAAAAAATGAAAAAAATTGACCATTTTTTTAAACAACTACAAACTCAGGTTCAATAAAGGGGAAATTCGACATGACACTAGAATGACCCCTCTCCCCCACACATAAAACCCAAAATTGTCCCCAATGTTGACTCTCAAGGTGGGAGATAGTTGAAGAACCAAACAGATATAAATTTCTGCTTAATAATGATATGGAGGGTTATCAATGAAGTTCAAAAATTTTCTTTTCCACATAAAAAGTGAAAGAAAATAAAAACAAAAAAAATAACTAAAAGAAAATAGAAGATCCCAACACCACAAACCATCACCAGCAACCAAGTGAATTTATATTCCTAAAATGTTCATTCTTTTAGTCATTGTGAATAGACAAATGATTTTAAAATTTTACTTTAAATAGTAGAATATTTAGCAATGATGAGCAGCAGAAACATAATGAAATTGAAAGCAGTGGGTACAAGCATGGTTTACAACTCATCTCAAAATAATTTTCAACTAAGTAGATATTAGCATCTTACACCCAAGCATAAAACACAATCCAATAGTTTCAAAAATTAGTAGAAAGACCCCCACACTTAATTCACAACAACATGAAATTAAAATGTGAAGAGTAAAACATTGCAACATAAAACAATACTCCCCTAAATGTGCAGCTTCTTAATTATTATTATTATTTTCCTCCCTTTATTCACCTTGTGCATGACTCTGGATACTCTTTTTTGTCACCTACATGATGAAACAATTTAAAATAATTGTTAACTTTTATAAGCTCAAATAAAAACCGGCTAAAAAGTGTGTGATTCATAGTTTTATCCATTAATCTAGTGTTCTCTGTCGACAGCCTCCTTCCACCATTAATGTTCCAAATGTGGATACCATTGAAACATGATTCTCCTAGAAAACCAGGACCACTAGACCACTTGCATCATATGATAAGGAAATTAAGACATTAATTTTCACCAAAAAGAGAAACAAACAACTGAGCAAGGAGCATTTATACAATATAAAAATTTAAAGCAAAAAAACAAAGTAAACCATGGGTTTCCTCCCATGCAGCGCTAGGTTTAAAGTCCCTAGCCAGAACTTATTCCCATAAATATTTCTAACCATGATCATTTAATGGGAAATATTTTTCAATGGTGTGAACTTCACAATTGTATAAGTAATCAAGAAAAATAATACTCAAGAATCTTCATCACCAATCAGAATTCTCCAAAATTTATCCAGATCACTAAAGGGATTCATGTTTTCTAACTCAACTAGGTCCTTAAAAACATGTTCATTAGCTCTTAAAAAGTTAAACAGTTGCCCAGGAAAATCATCGATCAAATCAAGAATACTTCCATATCTTCCACCAAACATATAGTTTTGCTCAAACCCAAAAATAGAAGAAAAAACATTGAAAAAACCCTCAACAAGTCCGAGAATATCTCACAATACTGACACATTCGAAATATCCCAGAAGAAGTTATCAAATTCAGATTTCAAAAGGTTATTCTCAATCTCTACAGAGGACTCAAATGATGTGAATATTTCTTGTTCAAGTTTTAAATCATCACTCACAACATCAAAATGGGCTGGTAAGATGATGTCAAGTAAATTAACATGTTTATAATGGTAATCATCAATTTTTTCAGCAGGGCTCAACCTAGAGCTTTTTCCAGCTTCAAGAACTCTTAGACAGACAACTTCACAAGGGAAACATTCATAAACAGATTGAGACAGTGTAGGGAAAACTTGTGACTCTATCTCCAGAATGGGTTCCAAATAAAGAATTTGTTCATCAATAGGAGGGTGTAGGGAAAGAGTATGGGGTGGAGAATTAGTATCTTTGTGACCTCAAGTGGGAAAGACACATACTCAGCTCTAGCCTAAATTTTTAACATTGATTCTCAGCCACATCTATCACCTCACATGTAACATCATGTCGGGGCCTTTCAAACACCAAAATTTTCTCCACATAATCTATAGCTTAGAGGCTGAGTTTACCTTTAGAGACATCAATGATGGCACCACCAGTAGCAAGGAAGGGTCTGCCTAAGATGATTGGAAACATTTCATCACATTCCATAACAAGGATCAGGAAATCAGTGGGACATGTGAGTTTTCCTACAAATACTAATAAGTTATCCACTTTCCCATAACTGTGTGTGAGTGACCTATCAGCAAGCTGAAGACAAACAGATGTTGGTTGGATATCCCTATGACCCATCTTTTTGAATAAGGTGAAATGCATAAGATTGATACTCACACGTAAGTCACACAGACAATTCATTTTCCCTCTTCCTCCTATTCAGCACTGAATGATAAAGCCCCCAGGGTCCTCTATTTGGGAGGAATGTTTTTTTGGACAATTTCACAATACTCCCCATTGATATCAATTTTATCCAACTTCTAAAATCATTATTTTTCTTTAGAATCCTTTTTGTGAATAAAAAATATAAAGGTATTTAATCCAAGTCTTATAAGAAAGGCATGTAGATGGAGAAGCTTTTAATCAGTTTCAAAAATTTCAGGTAATTAGGTTCCTTACTTTGCTTCACTCTTTCAGGTAAGGGAATGCGAGGGGCATAATGTTTTAGAATAGGTAGGTTATTAACCTTCTCCTCAGATCCCACTTTCTTCTTTTCTTCCTTAATCAATCCCCATTTCATTTTCTTTAGTTCCTTAGATTTCTCAGGTGTGGGTTTCACAATCTGTTCAGTTTGGAACTTGCTTTGCAGATTTCCAGAATTGGGATTTTTTAGATTTTCACTTTTACCTTCAGCTTAAACATTTTTTTCCACATTCCTAGGTGTTTTTTAACTATTTACTTATGTTTAAGACCTGACTGGGTTGTTATTGTCATCACATTTTCTCTTAGATTGGGTGTAGAAGTGCTAGGCACTTGCTCTTTTCCTTACCATCTTGATTCTTATCCATTTGACTCATTCAAAGTTCTAAATACTTAATCTTAGAATATGTGTCCTTATTAAATGAGCTGATCTCACACAACACTTGTTGAATCATCCCCTTTAACTCCCCTTGAGAATTAGAAGATTCAACCTCATATTGATTCTGGAAAATTTGTTTGGGTTGTGGGTGGAATGTTGGGGAAGTGGGATGGTTGTTTGGGGAAGTGAGCTACATTGTATCCCCTTTCACATTCCATGATAGATTGGGCGGACCTTGATATCTAGAGAGTTATGGATTTGATAGTTGAGCATGGACACCTTGATTCCTAGACCTGTAATCAACAAACTGGGCACTCTCATCACATGAACCAGAGAGATCAATGTTTGGAAAATATCTCTGAGTGTGACCAAACATTCCACATTGATAGCACTGCTCCCTAAGGACCCTATCATCAAAAAAAAAGCTTGAGTATTTGTATCAGCCCTATGGATGACTCTCTTCTTAGTTCACTTGTGATGAGATTTTTTATCCAACTTATCAAAAAATTGTTTCATCTCATCAGCAGTGGAATCAGAGAAATCACATGCATAGGATTGATCAACTATGTTCTGATTGTAGGGGGTGAGGGAATTATAGAAAGTCTCCATGAGAATATGGGGAGTTAATTTATGGTTGGGGATCTTCCTAAGAAGACCTCTGAACCGTTCCCAAGCTTCGTGAAAGAGTTCCCCCTTATCTTGGACAAAGCTAGTGATCTTATGCCTAACCCCAATGGTGGTGTTTCTTGGATAGAATTTAGATACAAAGGCATTTCACACCTCTTCCCATGTTTCAAATATTCCTCATCTAAATTTTTAAACCAAGTCTTATCCCTCCCCTTTAGACAGAATGGAAGAATCCTCAGCCTCAACTCCTCCTCACTAAGATCTCGCAGAGGCAGCTTCTGGAGAGAACCATAAAAATATCTGATAAAATCTAAGGAGTCATCTGTTTGAAGACCATTAAATGATGTCAGTTGAGAAAGATGAGGTTGTTTGATCTCATAGCTTTTATACCTAGGGGAAAATTTGATTCAGGATGGATTGTTTGACACAGTAGGAATTTGAAACTCCCTAAGCATAGGTCTATCAAGGGTAGGAACTAAGGGATGTGGCCCATTGACACTTTGATTTCCAGCAATGTTTTCCAAATTCTCCATTTCCTGTTGCTTTTGTTTTCTAAGTGTAGAACAGATCTTTTTGATTTCTGGATTTGGAGTTTCAAGTTCTAACATAGAAGCTCTAGTTTTCATGCAGCTTCTACAACAAGCTTGTCTTGATATTTTTTTTACAGTTCTATGTTTTGTATTTTTTTTTGTTCTATTTAATAATAATTTTTTTATTGTTTTATCTTAACTTGGTCTCACGTGCCTTCCTCAGAAATGGCACCAAATTTGGGCGCAGTCATTGAGTATGCTCAAATTTAAAATTTATAAACCCTACAAACTACTTTTAATGTGGTAAGAAGGGTGTCGAACCATAGAGAAGGACTTAAATTGTGCTTGAAGAAATTAAAAATAAAACATAAACAAGATAAAATAGAACAATAACAAAAAAAATTGTACGTACATAGTGAAACAAAAAATAATAGTAGGTGTGAAAATGAAGGTGATATGGTGAAATATGGGGCTTGAATAGAGAGCAAACAGTAATGATGATTTTAGGATCCTCAAGCTGCTTTGAACTGATTAAAAATATATTATTTGCTTCTTCTTTGTTTAATTCAATTAATCAGTGCATAGAAAAATGGTGGTAATCCACTAAGTTGTCACTATAGTGGATCTACATAGCTCAATTAACTTCCTTGAGTCTCGATCTTTTGATCTTGACCCTTGTAAAATTATTATTAAATTGGAGAAGAGATTCATTGACCTTTTCAAACTCTCAATACTTCAGTCAATGATCCATGGTGAAAAAATTCACTACCACACCCGTCAGTCGGTAGGTAATGTGATAGTAGACTCAAAATAAACAGAAGAGAAAATTGTGTAATGAAATCGCACTGAGCAATCAAACTAACAAAACATGACGAATAGATGGATGATCAGTTCTCTACAGCCATATTCCCCGAATCTATTTAATTAGACATTAAAACAGTAAAACAGACAGAAACAGATATTGAATTAAGAAACATCTCCTGTAAGATTGCTCCTCTATCCAGCAACTACATCGATTCTGATCCTCCTGCCTAATGTATGTCAGCCTCTATTTTGGTAATGAGATGGATTGAAGGTTGATTTCAATCAATTGATGGATCGGGGGATGATTGGATGGAATAAATGATGTTCGCGTATACTGAATGAAGTTCTAGAATGATCTTACTCCTCTCCCAGCTTCCGAGGGAAGATGTTTGTTCCTCTTGCTCTGCTCCTTTTGTCAGGAAAATCCCTACTACCTGTCTCCCAAGTTTCAATGTGTCCCAAATAATCTCTGAATGATCTCTCATGTTCCTCTCGTGCATTCATCACCCAACCAAAGACTTTAGAATCTCCCTCGAGTAGTTCCCTGACCTCCACGTGCAACTTTCACTATGCTGCTCCTCCCCGCACTGGTCACTCAAGCAATTGATCCTAACTAATTGATTGGGTGTGCATGCAGAGAGCCAATTTCTTCCCTGGAAACAACCGATCCACGTGGCGTGCTTTTATGTTCATGTCATGATCTTTTTAGTGGACTCCACATCAATGCATCTCGCCCCCTACAACGAAACAACAACAAACACACGTAATTATAAATAAAGAACAAAATTAAACTATTATATCTTATATAATGATACTTATATATATATATAATACCTAATATTATTATTACTATTATATTTAATTATATTTATTAATATTATATATTAATATTATATATAAGATTATATAAAATTATTAATATAACTATAATTATTATTGTATAGTGTATGAAATATATATTATATAATATATATATTATATGTTATAATAGAATTAGAACTAAAAATAATAAATAATAATAAAAAGATGGATAGAAAAAGGGGGAGTGTTCTGGTCTATTTGGAATGGGTAGAAGGGAGGTGAGGAGGGAGACGGTGGTGTGGAACTAGACTGTAGGGGGTGTGCGCATCAGTTGTGTTGGTGGAGGAGTAGTGCAGGTAGAGGAGTGCAGAGCAGCGGATGCGACTGGTTCAGGGTGAGGTGGATGGAGGCTCGGGTTGGGGTTTGGCTTGCATTAGGGTATGAGCACGGGTAGAGGGGGCTAGGTTGGTGAACCAGGGGCTCGAGGCCAAGGGCTTTGGGGCGTGGTTGGGAGGAGGAAGCGCAGACAGAGCTGAGGGGGTCTCGGTGAAGGTAGAGGTGTGCTGAGGCAGGAAGACAAAGAGGGGAAGCAGGCAGTGATTTGAGGACGAGGGCTTCAGGTTCGGGACGACATGATCCTGAACTGGATATCAGAACTGAAGGAAGTTTAGCGGCTTCATGGTGGTGCGGGGTTGTGGAAGGCGGAGGCAAGGGCGGTGAGGTCCAGGGTCGTTCGTTTGTGGGAAGAGGTGGTGCCGGTTCCAGTGGTGGAACAAGGGGCAGCTTGGTTCAACTCAAAGCTCAGATCTGGGGGTCAATTTGTTTCTAATTTTCTATGAAAATTAATTTTATTGATTCATGATTGTTGTGTAAATTTTTCAGTGTTTCTTGATGCTTGATTTTGATGGCTATTAATTTGTGTGTTTGTGTCGTTTTTGCGGTGCTGGAATGGTGAGTGGAGAAATGTGTATCAGTGAGGAAAAGAGGAGGAGGTGTATTGGTGAGGAAGCGTAGGGGCAGATGTATCGGTGAGAAAAAATAAAATTATAACAGTGAGGAAAAGGTAATAGTGAGCTGTAAAAGTGTATCGGTGCGCATTAGAATAAAAGGGAAAACAATGCTTGTAACAGTGATGTGGAAGTATAACTGTGATGTTTGAGAAGAGACTAGTGGTGAGGAAAAGCAGTGAAGTAATGGTTAGGTAAGGTGTAACAGCTACCGGTAGGGGGTATGGAAACAATGAGGCTCAACAAACATGGGCTAATGGTGAGGGAAAGGAGGAGGAGGTGTATCAGTGAGGAGAAGAATAATTGATTAATGGTGAGGCAAGATAAAAATTCTACCGGTGTGGAAAAAATAAGGTAACAGTGAAGTTGGATGATTAATAGTGGATTTAGCCTGACGGTGAGAAAAAATGGAAATGGTGATGTGTGCAAGGAGGCGTCGTGGAAAGATAACGGTGAGACAATCACTATTAAGGACGGGATCGTGTGACCGTAACACCTGCGAATGAACATAACAATGAAAATTAAATAAATAAAATAATTTAATGAAACTAAAAAACAAATAAATCAATTAAATTAATTAAAATGGAGTTAAAAACTAAAAACAAAAAAAATTAATAATAAAATTAATAATACTTTATTTAAAAGAATGAATTAATTTGAGTTTAAAAATAAACAAATTTAATTAAAGAACAAAATGAAATATTTACAGTAACCTGGTAAAATTATTTAACCATTTAATTAAAGAATTAATTAAATTGAAGAATAAAAATATTAATTGAATAAAACTAAATTTTTAAAACTAATTAAATTACTAAAATACTAAAAACCAAAAAAAGTTAATGATTTTAAATTTAATGAATAAATGATTAATTAATTTAATAAATGAATTAATAAACTAACTAGAATGAAAAATTATAAAAATAAAAGAATAAATAAATAAAAGTCTACTTTGCAAGACAAATTAATTTAATAATTATTTAAAAATACAATAATTAATATTATAAACAGTTGATTTAAACTAATAAACTGATTATTTTACACTGAAAGTACAAAAACACAATAATAATCTATTATTTTATAAAAAAAACATTTAAAAATAAAAAAGTCAATAAAAATACAAAAAGGGTGTGTCAAAGAGTGTTAAAACACTAACACATATTTGAGAAAAAATCCCTCATGGTATCATTGAAACAATTTTTAGGTGATTGTGTTTGTTGACAAAGTGGACATCTGTTTTGTGATTGTTGACAAAGCAAACCATGATGTAAAAAGTTGTTGGCAAGGGGATTTCATAGTGGCATGTCTAGTTTAAGGGATATGGTTAACGATCCATGATTGATTCAATAATTTTGACAAATGAATGGATGATTTGGATGTGGTACAAAAAGATTAGATACAAGGTGGTGCTGTTTTCCAGTGTTTTCCAAATTTTGGGCTTGGAAATTGAAAAATGGAGAAAATTGGTTTTGGTAAAGTGACTTATGCGCTGTTGTCTTGGGGGATTGGAAACTTGCGCGCCATATGTCTTTCAAGATCAGAACATCAAAATATGGCAAAGGGAAAAGGGGCGCCCAAGTTTTAGGGTCGGCCGCGCAAGTGACTTGTGCGGTAGATACTTGTGCGCCGAGACTTGCACGCCGAGAAGATACTTAAGCACCATCACGTAGGGTGTCCAAATTCCTATAAATATAGTTCGACTCCTCCTCATTCGATGACGAGTTCAACACATAGAGAAACTCAGAGCTCCCATCGAGCAGTTATGGTGGTCGCACTAGTGGTGGTGTGGTCGTGCAATTACAAGTTGCGTGCTAGTTGTTTGTTGCGCGTCCATAGTGGTTTGGGAGAGGAAGGAAGTGAGTCTCCCAAGTTTTGAGTTGAAGAAGGGGCTATCATGCAAGTTATTTGCTGACACATGTGTGCTAGTTTTTGAAGAATCACTAAAGTTGTTGGTTGCACGCCAGAATTGGTTTGGGTGTAAAAGGGTGTGTGTCGCGCAAGTTTGGAGTTGCAGAAGCTTTTGTCGCGCAAGTGGATGAGGTGGACTTGCATGCTAGTTTTAACTTACATTCCGATACTTGCGCGTCAGCTTGGAGAAAGGCCCAGGTATGGTGGAAGCATGACAGTGATTCAGGGTTGTGTAGAGGCTAGAATATTTCCCGATACCTTCGGTATAAAGTGAGATTCATCTACGGGTGAAAGGTGGGCCTCAATAGAGCATCTACATACAACAGAGGATTCATTCATTAGTGATAATGAAGATACCTATAGATCTATAAACTATGAGTGGATCCCTACCAGAGATTTGAGAAAAGAAAGAGGAAGAAGGTGATCCTCTCCACCGACAGTGATCTAAAGAGAGAGAAACAGAGAGTGACCCCTGGGAAAGTAGTGAGATGACCCTAAACATTATAAAGGTTGTGAGCCTGGGAATAGAAATGATCTATCCCGAACAATGTAAATAGTAGTGCGCATTTATTGGATTTGATACATTGACACATCGCCTGTGTATGCTCCTCGGACGTAGCCTGGTGAGGGTGAACGAAGTAAAAATCATTGTGTCTTGTGCATGCTTTAGTTTCTATTTATACTTTTCTGCAGGAAAGAAAGAGAAGAGAGACTTGCTTAAAAGCGAGACAATATCAATAGGGGAAGTTTTTATAATCTTTCATACCCTGATTCACACCCCCTCTTAGGGTATCTAACCTAGTGGACCTAACAAGTGGTATCAGAGGGGAAGGGTTTTTTTAGTAGTTCTCTCTCAAAATGGAGGTCACTAATCATAAAGGGATTACGATCTTCAATGGGAAAAATTTTCAGCTATGGAAGAATCAGATGTAACACTACTTCCGATATTTGGGAATGGCCATATTCATAGTAGCAATGCATTTCATAACAACTGATATTAATAGTGGGTCATTATCAGAAGATGAACGTAGATATTTTGATGTTGATGACAAAGGAATTAATGCCTTAGGGGGATCCCTATCCAATCCAATCTATACAAAGGCGATGTCCTGCAAAACGCCACATGCCATGTAGGAGAATCTATTGAATATATATGAAGGGGATACAAATGTCAGAGAGGCAAATATGGAAGTGTTGTGGAACAAGTATGAAGATCTAAGAATGAACCCGAATGAGTCTGTTGATGCATTCTTTGATAGGGTAAATGTTGTTTTATAAGACATGCGGGGTCTTGGTGAAGTTATTGAAGACCGAAAAATTGTGGAGAGCATATTGAGAAATCATCCATCTCGGTTTAATCCGAAAGTTTCTGTTTTGGAAGATAAAGACCCAAAAGAGCTGACATTCGATGACCTGCACAACACCCTTGTTGCATATGAAATGAGAAATGATGATAATGACACTGTGAAAAAGGGGAAATCCAAATAGGTGGAATTTAAGGCCATGAAGAATCTCACCATTGAAGATTCTCAGGAGGAAGAAGAGACATATGAGGTAATGTTATTCCTCTCCTCAAATATTCAAAGAGGAAAAGGAAAGTTCAAAGGGAAACTTCCACTTTCTTGCTTTATATGTGGAAACATTTGTCATCTTTCCACAAGGTTCAACAAAAAGTTTCAAGAAGAAAATTATGAAGATGAAGTAGAAATTCCAAAGAATAGATGTTGAGCCTATGTGAAAGGGAAGAAGAAGTTCAAGAGAAATTTCATCAAGAATAAGAATCTTCTTTCACAAGAAATAGATAGTTTAGATGAGTCTGAGGTTGAAGAGGTATAATAGATTAAAAATTGAAAAGATCGTGGAGAAAATTATATGGTGGCAGTCATCGGTAGTTCTCAAGAGAAGAACAAAACGGAAGGTGATGATGAAGAAAAATAAGTTGAAGTAAGAATAGATATGAAATTTGAGTTATAGGATGCTCTTGAGGAGATAGATGTTTGGAGAGACAAAAAAGGAAAGCCAACAAAGTTGTTCGTGATGCCAAATTATATATGCAGCAGCAGGAAGAAGATAAGTATGAGATTATGGAAGAAATTGAGAAACTCAAGTTATCAACACCAGAGAACTCATAATTAGTTATTGATAAAAAGCTCAAGATTGAAGAAAATAAAAGAGAGATCAATTGCTTGAATATAAAATTAAATGATCAAGTCAAGTGTATTGAAGAGCTTGAAGAAGAAGTGGTTAGTCTGTAATTAAAATTAAAGGCTCAAGAAAAACTCTTGACCTCCAATGTGATATCAGAAAATCAGGTCATTCATAAGATAGAAAATATGAAAGAGGAGGCTAGTAGCTCTATAAGAAAAAAGCATCAATTGAGCTCAGATGTTAAGGTTGATTCAGGGATTGATCAGAAACAAAAATCTATGAAAATTGAATTCAGAACACAAGCACCCATACTAAGATTGAAGGATGATTTGGGAACAAAGAAAAATAAGAATATTCTGAGATCCCAAGGGGAAACTCGTAGTGAAGAAGTAACATGAAGTAATGAAACTTATATCAAGTGTTATTGTTGTGGAAAGATGGGAAATTAATAGTATGTGTGTTCTATAGCCAAGAGATATCGACGGGAACAAGAACAGAGGTAGCAGCCAAACAGAGAACTGTTTTCCAGAACATATTTATGAGGACACTGTTTTTTGGTGTAGAGTATTTGGGCACATGGCTAGGTGCTGCACTTCGACCATATAGAGGAATGTGCCAAAGTAGAATGAAAACGTTCACAAGCAGCAGATCAATAAACCAACATGTGAGTTAAAAATGCATAACAGATTTGCATCTTTTCAAGATGAAGTTGGTCCATCATACTCTGATAAAGAACAGAAGTCTCAATCCATGCCGAGAGTGAAGGCAAAAATATAGACCAAGAAGAAAAAGAATGAGAAGGCTGTGGTGGAAGAAATTTCCCTTAAGGCATCAGATCTCTCTGGTGAGTGGATCCTTGAAAGTGGTTTCACATCTCATATGAAAGGTAATAAGGATCTTGTTATAGGAAAAAATATGACAAAGTAGGAGCTGTCAAATTTTTAAACGATGAAGGCCTGAAGATTGTTGGCTTAGCAATGGCCATGCTAGGGGTCAAAGAGATGATACCTGTGGATTTATTAGTAGTAGAAGGCCTCAGTCGCAATTTTCTCAGCGTCAGTCAATTATGTGACTCGAGACATTATATAAGGTTTACTAAGAAGATGTGTTTCTTCAAAGGAAGAGATGGGACAGTGGTTCTACAGGGAAAAATTACAAATGGAAATCTCATCCTTGTAAGTAGAGAAGATGATATGTGATTTTTTCCGGAGATAAAGAAAACAAATTGTGGCATAAACGACTTGGTCATCTTTTCCAACCATCACTAAAATATCTGGTAAATTTTGAAGCAGCAAGAGACCTCCCTAATGTATCATGTGATCGTACATATACATGTGAATCTTGTCAACAAGGTAAGATCATTAGAAAGACATACAAAGTGAAGGAAAATAAGTCAACAAGAGTGCTAGAATTGGTGCAAGCTGATGTTTGTGAATGTATTTCACCGAGAGAAATTAGCGGAAATAGGTATTACGTTCTTTTCATTTATGACTATAGCAGAATGGCATGGGTATTTGTTATTTCCCAAAAGTCTGTTGTTTTTAGCTTCTTAAAAAAGTATCGATGGAAATCTGAAAGGATGCTTGGATAGAAAATTCTGAAGTTTCGTACAGACAATGGTATGAAATTCACAGACAATCAAGTGGAAGTGTCTCCCAAGAAACATGAGATAAGGCATCAAGTTTCTTCAGTAATAACTCCCAATAGAATGGATTAGTTGAAAGGAGAAATCGGATCATAAACAACATGGCATGAAAAATGCTTATAGAAAAAGACCTAAAAGAGAAGTTTTGGAAGGAAGTAGTATTGAAATCAATCTACATTTCTAATATGGCTCTGTTGTGTCTGAAGGAAAGAAAGACTTCGTATGAAATGTGGTACAGAAGGAATAAAATAGTTATATACATTAAAATATTTGGAAGTAAGGGCTTCATTCTCAATAAAGAAAATCATAGGAAGTTTGAATCATGTGGAGATGAGGGAATATTTCTGGGCTAATCAAGAAAAGGAAAATCATACAAATGCTTTAACAAGAGGCTGGGAAACGTACTGGAGACTAATGACGTCACTATTGTGGAAAATGAAGAGAATATTCAACAGCACAGTGAAGAGTTTTTTGATGAAAGTGATGAAGAGGATAGTAACACAGGAAGAGAAGAAGTGGAATATGATGACTCAGAAGAAGACACTAATGATGAAGAAGAAAGTTTCAAGTCTGTGTCTTCATGGAAGCCAAAGAACCGAGCTGAAATTGATAGATAGAATATCATTGGTGATTGGAAAGATCCAGTTTAGACAAGAAGAATTAAGTCACTATAGTAGACATCTTTCCTATCTCAGGTAGAGAAGAAATGCTTTGTTGATGCATCTGAAGATGACAACTATGTTTAGGATATGAATGAAGAGCTTGATCTGATTGAGAAGAACCAGACACGGGAGATTGTTTCAAGAACATCATATAAGAATGTCATCAGGACTAAATGGGTCTTTCGCAACAAGACGAATGAATATAGAATATTGGTTCAAAACAAAGCACGTCTAGTTTGTAAAGGATACTCCCAGAAAGAGGGAATAGATGTTGATGAGACATTTTCACTGGTTGCAAGGCTTGAGAGAATCAGATTATTCCTATCCATTGAAGTGATACAGAAGTACAATGTGTTCTAGATTGATTTAAAATCAGAATTCTTGAATGGAGTTCTAAAAGAGGAGGTGTATATTGAGCAGTCGAATGGTTTTATCATTCATGAGGATGAGAACAAGGTTTAAAGACTGAATAAGGAATTGTATGGGTTGAAATAGGAACCAAGAGCATGGTAGTCAAGGCATGATTAGTACTTGAAGAAGCTTGGTTTCCAACGTGGGGGAGTTGATTACAATCTCTATTTCAGCAATGACCATAATCAAAGGATGATGGTGTTGGTTTATGTCGATGACATAATATTTGGCGAATTAGATGGAGCTCAGGGCATACATTTTTTCAAATTAATGAAAAATGAGTTTGAATTGTCAATGATTGGAGAGCTAATGTTTTTCATTGGTCTATAGGTTCCACAAGGAAGGATTGGAACATTCATTTCTAAATCAAAATATTCCAAGGAAGTTTTTAGAAGGTTTTTAATGGAGAATTACAAGGAGATGAAGACTCAGGTTGCTACCCAGGATGAAATTATCAAAAGATGAGGATGGAAAAGCAGTCAATATCACTGAATACAGGAAAATTATTAGAAGTTTGATATACTTGGCCACAACAAGACCTTACATTGTTTTCTCCACATTCCAAGCAGCGATATATCATAGTAATCCCAAGGAATGCCACATTCTTGAATTAAATAGAATAATTTGGTATATCAAGGGTACGGTGGACTTTGGATTGACATATAATGACAAATATCAGACAGAGTTATTGGGATATACTGAGGTAGACTGGGCCAGTTCAGCGAATGATAGAAAATCAACGTCGGGTGGTGCATTCTATCTTGATGGATTGTGTATTTCTTGGCTAAGCAAGAAGAAATATTTCATTTCATTGAGCACTATGAAAGCTGAGTATATTGTGGCCACTCAATCATGCATGCAGTTATTGTGGATGAAGCAGCAGCTTAAAGATATGGGAGTTTAAATGAAGCCTCTGATCGGAATCCAGTGTGATAACTCAAGTGCTATAAATATTAGCAAAAATACCATCCATCATTCAAGGACAAATCACATTGAGATAATCTATAATTTTATCAAGGAGAAAGTTGAGTAGGGAATTGTAAAGTTGGTGTATGTGCCAACAGAGCTTCAGGTTGCAGACATTCTGAAAAATTCCATACCCAAGGAAGATTTTGAGAGGCATCGAATGGATCTGGGAGTCCAGTCGACTCCCCACACTTGAAGTAGTGTGGATGTGGAACCCCCCCCCCTCTCTGAGGTATGATGTCTTTTTCCCTTATGTGATGATATGTGCTCTCTACTCTGTTACAGAATGCAAAGGAGTGACCATTGGGTTCTTCGACAAAGGGGGGGAAATAGTGATTGTTCAAGGGGGAGAAAGTGTGGAAATTTGATAAATCATGATTGATATGGGGATAAGCTAACAGGCGGAGTAGCAAGATAGGGGAGAGCAATGATATAAGGGAAAAATATTAGATCTGACGATGCTAGAAGTGAGAGATCAAAGAATAGATATCACAACAGATGAGGATCGTGATAAAAGCAGAAGAGTGGTGTTTGAATGAGGTTAGAATATTTCTGAAAATTGGTATCATTTTTGTGTCAATAGTGGGTGTTAGAGTTGAAGTGATTCATTGATGAACTTTTCATTTACTCTTGTTTCTCACGCCGAGCATTACTCATGTGGGCTTGGAGAATATGTTGAGTATATCCTTGATCACTATCAGAATCGCAATAGGCGAATGGTGGCTGAATAATTAACGATGTATATTTTTATGGAAGAGTAGTCAACAAACCCAAAGGGGGATATTGTTTTTCAAATTTCCATCAGGGTATCATTGAATCATTTTTGAGGTGATTGTGTTTGTTGACAAAGTGTACATCTGTGTTATGATTTATGACAAAGCAAACCATGACGTAAAAATTTGATGACATAGGGGATTTCAGAGTGGCAAGTTGAGTTCAAGGGCTATGGTTAATGACCCATGTTTGATTAAAGAACATTGAAAAAGGAATGGATGATCTGGAGGCAGAACAAATAGATCAGATACAAGGTGGCGTCATTTTCCAGTGTTTGCCAAATTTTTGTGCCTGAAAATCGACAAATGGCGAAACATGGTTTTGGAAAAAGGGACTTGCGCACCGTTTTCTTGGAGGATTGGAAACTATTGTGCCATATTATTTTCAAGATTAGAACATCAAAATATGGAAAAAGGAAAATGGGTGCCCATGTTTTAGGGTTAGTCATGCAAGTGACATGCGTGGCAGAGAGTTGTGCACCGAGACTTGCGCATCGAGATGAGACTTGCACACCGTCACACAGGGTGTCCAAATGCCTATAAATAGAGTTCGACCCCTATAATTCGGTGATGAGTTCAAAACATAGAGAAAATCAGATCTCACGTCGTGCAGGTGTGTTGGTTGCGCAAGTGGTGGTGTGGTCGCGTAAGAAGAAGTTGCGCGCCAGTTGTCTGTTGCACGTCCAGAGTGATTTGGATGAGGAAGGAAGTGAGTTTCCCACGTTTTGAGTTGAATAAGGGGGTGTCACAGAAGTTGTTTGGTTACACTTGTCCACCAGGTTTTTAAGAAGTGCAAAATTTTTTGGTTTCATGATATAATTGGTTTGGGCATAAAAGGGTCTGCGTCATGCATGTTTGGAGTTGCAGAAGCTTGTGTCATGAAAATGGATGAGGTGTACTTGAAAGCCAGTATTAACTTGAATGTAGAGACTTGCACTCCAGCTTAGAGAAGGGCACTAGGAATGGTTGAAGCACGACAATGATTTTGGGTTTTGTGGAAACTAGAAGATTTCCTGATACCATTTCTGTAAAGTGAGATTCATCTACGGGTGAAAGGTGGACTTCAATAGAGCTTATACATTCAACAATGGATGCATTAATTAGTGATAATGAAGAGACCTACAGGTCTATAAACTGGGAGTGGTTCCTTTCCAGAGCAGTGTGCAAAGGAAGAGGAAGAAGGTGATCCTCTCCACCGGCAGTGATCCAGAGAGAGAAAAACAGGGAGTGACCCTTGGGAATGTAGTGAGCGGGCCCTAAACATTGTAAAGGTAGTGATCCTGGGAATATAAGTGATTGATCCAAAACATTGTAAACAGCAGTGCACCTTTAGGGGATTTGGTACATCGACACATCAACGGTGTATACTCCTTGGATGTAGCCTAGTGAGGGTGAACCAAGAAAAAATCATTGTGTCCTATGCGTGCTTTATTTTCTATTTATACATTGATGCAGGAAGGATAGAGAAGAGAGTATTTCTTATCAGCACAACAAGATCAATAGGGGCGGTTGTCTTAATTTGTCATACCCGGATTCATTCCCCCTCCCCCTCTCAGGGTATCTAACCTAATGGAAATAAAAAACTAGTTGTTTTGTAAAGATAATTTCTAGGGATTGAGTTGTCCATCTACTTGAGAAGGTCGAGTTAATTTTGTTTGGATTGATGAGAGATCATTTATGTTTTATGGTTGGATTCATTGTTTTAGGGACAAGATTTACCTATTGAATGTTCATGATTTTTTCCTGATACTTTTGTGAAGTTCTCTAGATGTAATTTTCACTATGAAATGGGATATGAGCCTAGGATGGCTGAGCTTGGGATGGATTATGTGATATAGGTGTGGAGGCCCATATGATGTGGTAGAAGTGTATTCCTATGATGGAGATATCTATCAGGATATGCATATGGGTATCAGGGATGACACCAAAGATTATTGAAGAAGTTGAAGTTGGGCTTACCCATTGATGTGATAAATATTGATGCTATATTGAAATGAATTTGTTAAATGGTCAATGTATGGGTTGATTATTTTATCTACATTCATTTCTCCACATATAAATAATGTTGGATGTGCTTGGTTGCATGTTCTATATTGGTGGTAACTTAGGATGGTTTTCCAAGAGAACATGAATTATTCTAATAATGAATAAATAATTACTAACCCATGGGTTTGTTTTTGAAAGAATGAAAATAATGAAAAGATGTTATTATCGAGAAACCATGGACTCGGTTTGGATTAGACATAGAGGGAATGGACATTACTCTGGTGATTAATTTAATGTAATGTTGAATAATATTAATTAATAATTTAATGGATGATGAATTAATTAATGTAATGAAATGATAAAATGTAAATAGGAAATTAATGTTTCTCTTTAATATTCTTGTGTTTTTATAGAATATCTTTTCTTATTAGTGGAAACATAAAGTCTGAATAAAATTAGGTTTAGTTTACCCTATGACTGGGTTATCCCCATAGTTTGGCTATGACCATTGTTATATCATGTATATTCAATGATTTTATATTTTTTCTCACCCATGTTGATTAAAGAGACAGACACCTAGTGAAATCTAAGAGGGTGTTTTCCCCAACATCCTAGTGGGAGGACGGATTGATGACTACCCCCTCGGGCCCTGCTCTCTTATCTTGGTTGTTACTTTAACTAGTATGCACAGTAGTTATTTTCCCCACATATTTATGTATAGGTATTTGGAGAATTTTGGTTATTCACACACAAGTAACATTGTAAATAGTATAAAAAGTGTTATTATAGGTATTAGGTGTATTGGATATGATTCCATGAGTTGATTACATTGTGTATGGGTTTGATAGATTATGGTATAATACTCGATGTATGCTATAGGTCATATGGCCTGTGGTGGATCCTGAAAACTATTTGGTTACCATATATAGTGATGTGATATGGGAGGATGTAATGATGTGATGCATGAGGTGTATATTATGCTTAATTTCCCATTTTTCTTTGAGGTCACTCATTTTAGAGAGGGATGGATCCGGACATGAAAAATTATGGCAGAGTGGGAAACCAATGGGGAATAGGGACTGGTGTATCCTTTATGTTTCATTATTATATTATATTATATCAGGTATGAAATACATGGTGAGAATTATCTTTAGTAAGGTTGGGAGTATAATATACATGTTTAGGTGATGAGATAGATGCACTGTTGTTAATTATGATTTATCAAGCTTTCATTATCTTTTTGCATGAGAGGCTCAAGGGAGGGTCCTAAAGAGTAACTACTATGCTCACCATACATATATATAAACTATTTTGGTGTAAATCATATAAAGTGGGAAATCATGCTATATATTACTAACTCATGATTTTGCAGGAGCTATTTGGGATGTGTGGTCACTTCCATCATTACCTTTTGATTTCGTTGTTTTCCATTCAATTTTTTTGTACTATATGACATAGCATGTTTTCACTTCTGGTTTAGTTATATATATTTCTAATTAGGTTCTTATTGGTGTATTTTCCTTATCCATCTCTTTCTTTTATTCTTTTTGAGGTTAATTCCTCCCATATGTTTGGTTATTATACCCTCAGAACTAGTCGCCAACCCAAGACCTAATAGAGGCATGAATCAGGAGGTCACCATCTACCTTCTCCCGTTTTTGGCCTAGGATGGGTACTACATAGGTTCAAGTGGATCATGATTTAGTTTTATCATGGGTTTAGGTTTGAGGGTGGAGATGGTGTTTGGAGTTATGAAATGGTGAGGTTTCATGGGTTGGTAGGGAAATAGTGTAATAAAAGTTCAGTAATCAATGTAAACTTAGGTGACTGGATGAGACACATGTATTTAGGGACCCCTATGATCGGATGCAAAGACCTTTATGTTAATTTCACCCACTAAATGAAGTGATATTAATTGTAGGGTATATAACTAGGAATGCATGATACATCATTCTTTTTTTCCTTTGTTAAAATTTGACAGAACGTGAGATAGATTAAAACCATAACAATATAATAAAATAATAAATTAATTAATTTTAAGTATTCCATATTCTACGTTTATAAGAGCTAATAGTTTGTTATTTTTATAGGCATGGCTCCAAGATGATTTCCTTGAATGGTTCTCACCGAAGATGTTCAACATGATGCTCCAGAGGATTTATATAGAGTGGAGGTCAATGAAACAAAACTTGGGGGAGGAAAATCTAAGAGTTTCAGTTCCATAGTATGATGAAGTATGATGTATTTGTTTTATTTTCAATCACATATTACTATTTGGAGTATGTTTAGATATATTTTATTTTGATCCATGCTCATGAGGAGAATTGGGTTTCATTGGTTGTGATGATGTTGTGTGGAGTAGCAAGGAGGTGCTGGTTATTATTCCCCGGGGATCGCTAGGAGTCAGCAGCCTCATCCAAGAAGTTCTATGATAAATTTTTAGAAGAATTCATTTCATAGATCATGAAGGTGGCCGGTCGTGAGTAGATACTTACCCATTTATACGGGAATTCCAATGTTCTTGATTTTGGGATCCGTTTTATGAGCCTTTATGGATATTCATTTGGGATTTTGAAAGGTGATGAGGAAAGGGTAAGGAATTTCAAGGAGGTCTTTTATCTATATATCTTGCACCAGGTCACCTGGTTTATGCTGAAGACATATCTCAAGGTTCTAGTGAGAGCATACGTCATTGAGATGACACTAGACAAAACTAAATCATAAGGATAGGGGATTAGTCAAGATTCATCAAAAATCAGAGTTGTGGTTTGTGGTTTCTAGTTTCCTTTATAAATGAGCTTTTGGTTAGTTGTGGAAAGGTCCCAACCCTAATCATCTTATTTATATGGGAAAGAATACTCTCAGACCTATTCTAGGTTATCAGACATGTGTTTTTCTTATGGAGGAAGAAGTCATTTGTGGGAAGAGTGCCCAACCTTTCTGATCAGTCATTATATGACATGTGTTTAACTTTATGTTCCAATATTGAAGTAGTGCCACCTGCGGTAGCAGTAGCATGGTGGTTTATTTTTTGATCAGCAGATAGGATATGCGGTAGGTATAGTACAGCCCTAATATACTCCTAATCCTTAGATATCAGAGAAACTTCATGGAGGTGTTCATTAGTAGGGTCAAAGAGGCTATGGAGATGGTCTTCATTAACTTCATGCATTAGTGTTTCTAAAATCAGTCCATGCCGATGTTTTTCATCGTACCCTTTTCTTGTTTTCTACATTGGTTCATACTTTATTTGATTCAAGGGAAACACACTCCTTTATATCATCTACCATTATCCACATTTTAGGACATGAATTAGGGAGGATTCTAGTTACTTTTGCATTGAATTTTATAGTATAACATCGAACTGATTTTAATGAAGTATGAAGAGACTATGAGAAAGTTTTGGGGTATGAACACTCTTGGGGAGACTTCCTATGTTTACAGATATAGGAATATGAAATCATCCTTGTAATAGATTGGTAGTATTTGGTGCAGTCTATAATGGATTGCGTCAAGAGGCAAGTTGTGTTCTATGATGATGACGGAACGCCAGTAGTGTTCATTTGTGAGTCAGACCCTTAGATGGGTGAGATGAATTTCCCATCCTTTCCTTCCTTGATGGCAAAGTTGATATTGATTTCATCAGAAGTTCAGTAGTCAGGTTTTCCCAATGTTGAAGAAGATTACCCTGATGTATTTATAGATGAGTTTGTGGCATTACCCCTTGATAAGAGATTATGTTTTGGATCAATCTATAGTTATAAATGTCTCATATCTTGATGTCTTTATATATTAAGGTTCATTCTGAGTTACGAGAGCTATGACTACATCATGATGATCTATTGTATAGAGGTTTTGTTCAGCTGAGTGTGTCACCTTGGGGTACACCAGTTTGGCTAGTGGATAATGTTGATGGCCATTTGTGGCTTTGTATTGATTATTTCAACATGAACCAAGTGATAGTGAATATCTGCTAACCTCTTTCGAGTGTTGATGGTTTTTTCTATCATCTAAAGGGAGTAATTTGGATCTTGAATATCAATATGTGGTCAGGATATCATCATATATGAGTGAAGGATCGGGATAATTATATGACTGATTTCTATTATCATAAATGGTAATTATGAGTTCATTTTAATGTCATTGAGTGTGTATAATTCTCTATAAGTTGTCATGGGGTTGATTAATGCAGTGTTTAGAGAGTTCCTGAATATGTTCATGGTGGTTTTCATCAATGAAATCCTTTTTCACTTCGCATCTCAGGAGGAGAATACAGAGCATCTATGTGTCATTTTTGGAGTTATTCATCATGATCTTATATTCAAAAAGTTTCTGAAGTGTGACCAATAGTCTCATTAAGTCTATTTTCTGGGGCATGTCATGTCCCATAATAGATTAGTTGTGGATCCTTGAAGATAGAGGTGAGTGTTTCTTAGACATTCCCCATGACAGTGGAAGAGGTGCATAGTTTCCTTGGTATGGAAAGCTGTTATAAGAGGTTCGTATCCAATTAATCTCAGGTCATGGCTCAGTTGACAACCATGAAAAAAAGGATCAAACATTACTGTGGACTAACCATCTTTAGGAATATTTTGAGTACTTGAAGGATAAGTCGGTCATCACACCAAACCTTTGTTTTCCATCACAAGAACTTCAGTTTGAAGATTTATATGATGGTTTACATCTTTTATTGAGATGTATAATGATTTAGTAGATATTAGTTGTTTCTTATGTGTCTCAGAAGTTAATTACCCATGAGTTTAACTATGCCAACCCTGATCTTGAGTTTATGGCATTTTTTTATTTGAATTTGTGGCAACGTTACCTCATCAATGGGAATTTTTTTTGGCTTTTAATCTTCATAAGATCTATAGGTATGCCTTATACCAGTGTCTCTTGAACTTTAATAAGCATTGTTTTATGGAATTATTTTAGGATTAAGACATTTATATTTATTATACACCAGGAAATGGAAATGTTCTAGTTGTTTTAATGAGACGGAACTCACATAGTGATGTCGTGCATGAATCAAGATATTCATGTAGTGTAATGGAAGAACTATCATTGATACATCAATATATGTGATATATATGAAGAATAAGTTATCTTTTATTTATGATAGTGTAGTTGACTTTGGTGTAATAGGAGGATGAGTTTGTGTTGGTGGATTCAAAGGTGGAAGCCCGGAGAGACAGAGTTTTTTTGGTGATGCCCCAGATGGTTGGTCTTAGGATGGATAACATCGGTTGTTGTTTCAGTAAATTATTTGTGTTCTTTTATTGATGTGTGATATGGTTGTCCATGATCTATATACCTCACCCTTTGTGGTATATTCTGGAATGAATAAGATGTACCAACATCTGATAGGTTTGTTTTTATGTCTTGTGTTGAAGCATTCAATTGTAGATTTTTTTCATGATGTTTGGTCATCGAGAAGGTGAAGGAAGAGAATTTTGTTCTCTATGGTTTGTTCCATCCATTAAATTTTCATCATTGGATTTGGTAGGCCATGTCAATGTAATTTTTTACCAATTTACAATGATATTAGAAAGGATAGGATTCTATATGGGAGATAGTGGATCATTTGACAAAATAATCCCAATTTAAAGTGATTAGGGAGTGAATCTCATTGGAGGTTTTGTTGAGGTAGTATCTAGAGGTAGTTGTATGAGTCCATGGAGTAATAAGGAAAATAATCTCTGATAACGATTCTCATTTTACCTATAAGGTGTATATAGTTCTCCAACATGATTTTGTATCTCAGTTCTTCCTTATCATTTCTTTTCATCTATAGATGGATGGTCAGACAAATAATACCATTAATACTCCTAAAAACATGTTTCACAACCGTTTCATGAATTTTGGAGTTTCATGGATGAGTGACCAACAATTCTTCATGTTTCCTAACAATAATAATTTCCACCCCACCATTAATGGGGCTCTATTTGAATATTTTTATGGTTATTCATTCTATTCTCTATTATGCTAGACTAGGGTCGAAGAGGTAGTAATTATTATGTATAAACAAGTATAGAAAATGATAGAGATGGTACAAGAAATTTTTCAGAGGATGATGGCAGCGTAGGATCATCATATATCTTATGTTGATCATAGTATGGGACCTCTAGAGATTGACATTAGAGATTATGGGTTCTAGAAGTTGACTCCTCACCATGAGTAATGAAGGTTAAGTCATGGGAGTAATCTTTATCTCTAGTTTTTTAGGCCTTTCAAGTTGTTAGATCATTTAGATCTATAGAATATCATATAGAAATTCCCCTATAGATTAAAAGGCTGCACATTGTTTTTCACATGTCGCAACTCCATCGTTATCATAATGATGACTCTCATGTCATCAATTTCCTTGAGTTTGATGTTTATGATGATGCAACCATTGACAAGATACATCAAGAGATCTTGGAATACCATAAGAAGGTGTTTTTTGGGCATGTTATTCCCTTGGTTCATACCTTATGGTGGCATGGAAGAGTGTAACAGTGAATATGATTTTCAGATTCACACTTATTACCCCAATGTTGTTTATGTTTATCAATTCTCTAATAAGATTTTCATTTTTTGGATGTTGACCTCTCTGGTTTATGATATGGTTCTCTCTTTTTTATCATTGGTAAACTTACTATTCTTTAAGATGTATCTCCCCCAAGAGGGTGCTTAGGAGCTGTTTTTTACTATTGTCTGGTTTTGTGTTGTTTCTCGAATGTGGTGGTTGAGCTCCAATGATGGATGGATCCTTGAGAGGTATACAACATGGTTTATATTCAGAAAATCCTATTGTGATTTATCTAGGGTTCTATTTTTAGCTTCTTAGGGACGATAATGTTTTCAAGTGTATATGATGTAATGGATTGGATTCATTTGGTCCAAAACTTTTCCCGTTTACAAAGATCATGGTGCTCGGTGGAGGCCTAGAGAAGGTTTAGAGTTTTTTTACTAAAATATGTAAGAACATAGAGTTTCTAATGGGTAAGTGTTTCATTTAATGAATATGTGGTTCAAGACCATTATAAGACTGGGTCATGAGATTCCTTACAACATGAATTAATTTTAAGTTAAATGGTTTGAGGTGGTACATTTTTCAGAAAAACATAAAATCTGATAATTACAAGGCATGAAAGGGTTTCCCACCATCAAAATAAACTGTATAGAGAGAATTTAAAAGTTGTAAAACCTCAGTATTTCTCAAACCCCAATGGTTTTTGTCTCAATTTCCATGAAATCCACAACACTCCCTTATAGAATTTTTAATCCATTTTTCATGGATTATTCTCATCCTTCTATCTTCAATATTTGGTGACACAGGGTACATTTTACCTTTTTCCTTCCTAGTTCATCGATCATGATCCTCCTGCTTCTTCCTTTCATGTGACTGCAGTTTCTATCTATTATTCTAATGGATTTTTATGGGTTTTTTATTATTGTGATTATGGTGCGGTGCCTTAGATAGATGTAGATCATGAGGGATGGTTGATCGAGATCTATTCTATTGGTCTATTCTTGTAGAAAGAATTCTTATTTCTTTATGGTATGGGATTTGTTGCTTCTCTGATTTATTTACATGAAATCATAAAGTTAGCATGTTTTAACCCATTGGATGGAAATGGAATTAACATTATAATGATTAATCTTAATTAATAAATAATTTTTTGTAGAGATCACATATTATTTATTTCTACCATGATAATGGATTGCCTTTTTATTTTCTTGATTGTATGTTGTCTATATTGTTCTTTTTAGAATGTATTGTTAGGATATATATTAGCATGATTTATTGATTTAAAATGGTAAAAAAATAAATCTGTTAATTCTTAATGAGTTGGATTACAAATTAAAGAATAGGCATGTCAAATATATCTAGTGTTTCTTACAATTTTATGATAATCAAATAGATAAAATGTGTATGCTTAATAAAATATGATCTTCCATAGGTTTATATAACTGATAAATATCTTTAATAATTATAATGGTTTTTGATAATTTTGATAGTAAGAACATATTAATTGAGAATGGTGCTTATCACAGTTTGATGAAACTGGTTATAATTCTAAGAGAATGATTATATTTTGATAGCTTGGTATAGATTTATGTGTTAGGTTTCCAAGAGTTGGAACCTAGAAAAAAGAATTGGTTGATTTAATGTTGAATAATTTTTTTTAAAGATAATTTTTTGGGCCTCAGTTTCTCATATGCTTGATAAGGTCGAGTGCCTTATGTTTGGAGCTATGATAGTTCGTTTATATATAAATATGGGATGCCTTTTCAGGGCCTATATTTCACTATTTACTATTATTATTTGTTTCCTACTCCTTTTTTGATGTTCTATAGATGTGATCTTTATTATTTTATGTGGTATGTGTCTGGGATGGTTGGACCAAGGATGGGGGATGGTATATGGGTAGGGAGGCCAGTATGATGTGGCAATAGTTGACACCTATGATGGAAATATACATCAATACATTCATGTGGGTGTCAGAGATAACACATGAGATGATGGAACGAGTTGATATTGCACTTACCCATTAATGTGAAAATGTTTTATGCTATCTTGAAATGAATAATTTAATGGATAATGGCCATGTTTCTTATTTTATCAACATTATTTTCTCCACTTATTGAGGTAGATGGATATTCTTGGTTTCCTATTTTCTAGTGGTGGTATCTTAGGATGGGTTTCCTAGAGTAACTGGTTTATTGAATTATGATAATGATGAACAAATAATTCTTATCTCATGAGTTTTAGGGTGATGGAATGAAAATGCTAAGAATTGTTACTCTCAAGAAATTGTGAACTCAAAATAGATTTTTCCATAGGGTATAGATTTTCTCTGATGATTAATGTAATATAATGTTTAATAATGATAATGGTGGATAATGAATTAATTAATTGAAGTAATGATAAAATGAAAATAAGTAACTAATTTAGCTCTTCTAAATTATTGTGTTCTTATCGGATATCTAGTATTTTTAGTGCCAACATGGAGTCTGAGTGAAGTTAGGTGCAGTTGAGTCAGCAACTTAGTTATTCACATAGTGGGGTTGTGAGATATATTATACCCTATACATTTATTTATTTCATATGCTCCCCACCTATGTTGGTTAGGGATACTAACACCCAATGGCCTCTCAGAGGATTCTTTCTCCAACATCTAAATGGGAGAAGGGATGGATGAATTACCCCTCTGGCCCTACTCTCTTCTCTTGATAGTCAATTGTTTTGGTATGCATGATAGTTATTTTACCCATATATATTTGTATACATCTATGATGGATTGTGGTTATTCACACATATGTATCACAAAATATATTATCTAAAGTATTACAATAGGTATGGTGGGTATAGGTTAAGATGTCATGAGGTACTTATTTAGTATATCGTTTGTGAAGGCATGATTTAAAAGACCTGAGGTTTAATACATGTCATACAAGATTTGGTGGATCTCAAAAACTACTTGGATGTTATATATGGTGATGTGATGTGGGATGCAATGATGATGTGATGCATGGGATTTTGTTTTCTATTCATTTTCCATGTACCTTTGGGATATATTATTTTTTAGAGAGATGGCTCAAGATGTACAACATTGGGGCATGGTTAAAAACTAGTGGTGAAGTGGAAGTAGGGTATCCTTTATGTTTCGTTATTAGGTTATAATATTTATTGTGAGTGATACTCTCTGAGAGTTATACATGGTGAGTTTGTGAACTCATTACAACTATTTAAGTGATGAGTTAGTTTTAATGTTGTTCACTATGCTTTTTCATGATTTATTTATCTTTATTAGGACATTTTCTGATGAAGATCCTAATAATTATAAATTGTTCTCACCCTATTTATATATAAACTATTTTAATGGTTAGTAAAATCAGGATGGATATTGAGCTATATAATACTAGCTCTCAGTTTTTAAGAGCTATTTGGGCTTCATGGTCTTTGTCATCTTTACCTTTTAGTACTTGTAATTTTCCTTTCTTTTTTAGTAATGTGTGATATTTCATGTTTTCACTTGGTATTTCTTTATATATATATATATATATATATTTGAATGTGTTGATTGTTCTATATTTACTATCACTCTCTTATTCATGTTCTATTAGAGGGTAATGCCTATAATATTTATGTTTATTATACCCTTAAAACTAGTTGTTAACCCATGTCCTATTGGAGGAAAGACTCAGGCATTCACCATCTCCATTCTATTATTTCCAACCTAGTAGGGGTAATATTTGGGGAGTAGGGGGTGTAATAAGTAGAGCTTCATCATAAAAAATTTATTTCAAGGTAGTGGGAAATTATTTTCAAAATCAATGATCCTTCAGATTCAATAGAATGTTAAAAGATAGAAAAACCAATAGCCTGAAATATGTTTGACATAAGGAATCTTGATCTCACAAATATGGAAAACTTCTTCCATTCCTATAATGAATCACAAGATTTTTCAATAAAAACCTATAGGATCCCAAATATTTGACCTTCCCAAACTTAGTATCGGGTTCTATTCAAGAGGTAAAAAAAATATCTAGATTAACAGTGAAGAATGTAGCACTTACCTTTTGATTCCAAGATCCAACATTTTAAGAATCATCAATAATAGAGTAAAAAAGTCATAAATTTACAAATATCTACTACAATGATCCTGGAGATTAAGGGGAAAGAGAATGAGATTCATTAGAATAAAAGGTCATTAGAATTAAAATGAGTGGATAAACTATGTCAAATTCATTGAATGAAAAATGAGTTCATGTCATGAACCTTTGGGATAACCACATACTCCAAAATTTTCATAGCTACACCTAAAATCCATGAAACATATTCAATACATTAATATAATTCCTAGTCACTTTAAAGAAATTATTCATCCCCTGAATAACCATTCTCATCATGAATCAATTCCTGTAGCCAAATTTTAGCTTCTTCTATCATTACTTATATAAACATAACCAGAAATCCAATCAAGATGTCCCAAAACTCAAAAATAATGTATAAAATATAAATTTAACTCAAACCAAGGTTACTTTATTCTCTCCACCACAAGGCATTCCATGATCAGAAAGATAGATATTTGAATTTTCTATAAATACTTTTTCCATTTCTCCATTTATACTTTCTCTTGTTCCCAAGTCTCTTCTTGAATATGATCATGCTTTAATAACTCTCATTACAAGAAAATAGTTCTCCCTCAAAAGGTATTTTTTATCTATCCATAGTATGTTTTGGTTCAAGAATAAAGTATACATTAGGATCATGGATCACGTGATCCCATCTAATCACAATACTTGGATCCACCTAGTACTTCTTTAGTTGAGAGACAAGGAAAAAATTATGGGAAATACTGAATCTCAGTGGTAAAGCTAATTTATATATATCATCACTAATACATTATAGAATATGAAAGGGTCCCACCTAATGAGGTTCTAGTTTTCCCTGATTTCTCAAATTAATATTGACCAATTTTTTGTGATACTTTAAGAAAAACATGCCCACCTATATAAAAAGATAAAGGGTGGGGATGAAGATATAAAAATTAAATTTGTTAGCTATAGGCCATATCTATAATATTCACTATCATATGAATATTTTCAGTAGTATCTTTGACAAGGATAGGTCCCATTAGTAAATTATCTCACATTTGCACCCACAAATGGTTAGAGATAGGGACAGTCATAAAATGACTAAAACAGAGACATATTTATAATTCCTGGTAACTATTACTACAGGAGAACTCCAATAAAGGTATATGATCATCCCATGGGCCTCCTAAGTTTATGAAAAATTCTATAATCATATATTCCAATTTATTAATTGTATATTTTGATATACCATATTTTTTAGGAAGATATATCAGGATCATAATCAACTAGATTCTAAGAGCCTATTTTAATAAGGACTAAATTGATAAGTAAATCAGAGATATCAATTAGATACTATAGATATCCGTACTTTATACAACTTAACTACTTCTTGAACATACATATTTTGCATATACTCCACCATGTCGGACTCTTGAATTATTATAAAGTGTAAAAAATGTTTGAGTTGATCCAAAATTACCCAAAAAAGAATAATTTATTCAAATTATCCTTGATAAACCGCTGAAAATATTACTCCCACTTCCAAACGGGTATATTAATAGACAACAATATACCAGCTATATGTTGATGATTATATTTTACATGTTGAAAACTAATACATTTCATTACATCATCCACAATATATCTTTTTATTCCTGAAAACTAGATAAGGAATTTCATTACCTTGTACATTTTAAAACTATGATAGTGAATAACCCATTTTGAATACTGATACACAAAAAGAATCTATTACTGGAATGACTGGTTCACAAATATTCGGTTTTGGAAAAGAAAAATTAAGTTTTCACCCACTGTCTAATCATCCATGGTCTCCCCATCATTTTGGTTTTGCCTAATAATAATGTATTTTGGGTCAAATAATTAAGACTAATTGACTGGTTCCATCAAATAAAAATCAAGTCTTACGAGGAAGAAAACAATATTTTCATTCTATTTCGGATAGTCCATATGCATATCAATAATAATGCTCATCGATTTTTATTGTTCATGATCTTTTCCAACCATTTCACTCTAATAATTATAACTCAATGGATAATCTTCTGAATTTCTTTTTCCAAGTGTAAATATTAATTTGAAATAAAACATATGGAAATAATCTATCCATTTTTTCCTCATGTTTTAGTATCTCTAAGAGAAGCTATGTTTCTAGTTTTTATTATTAGTAAATATAGTGAAATTTTCCCAAAATAGTTAGTGGATCCTTTTTTTAAATTTATGGAACCATATAAATATTTCTAGGTCATGTGTTAGATAATTATTCTCATGTGTTTTCAATTATATCAATTCATATTCCACAACATGATATTTTTTTATAATAACACAACTTATTTTCAATCCAGAAACATCACAATATATGAAATAGCTCTGACCGCTTTCTGATAAAAAAGGATGGGTGCCAAATTAAGCTGATTATTATGACAAAAAAATGAATTCTAAAAATATCCACTTCAATTGAAAGGAACTCCATTCCTCATTAATGCATTCAGGATAGAATCAATAATAGATAAATATAAAAATGTGTTATGATAATATCCAAAAAAATCCCAGAAAACTGTGTATCTCCAAATTATTTTTCAAAGGCTTCCATGATATGACTTCTTTGTTCTTCCCTTAGTCAAATGATATTCTTTCTTTAGAAATGAAATTCGTGAGGGATGGGACTTCATGTATCCATAAGTCATAATTAGAAAAATTCTCATAAATTCAATTATCATGCAATGTGATTAATATAACTCTCATTTCTCCTCATGGTCATTACTCCTTTCAGTGTATACCAAAATATCATCAAAACATACCTTGAAAAGAGGATCAAAACACTTAAAGAACATATGATTCATTAAGGCCATGAAAACGGTTGGTGTATTCGTGAGGTTTACAAAACAGTACATATAAAAATATTACATAATTTTATATGAGTATTTAATCTATATCATAACAATACATACCTTATAATTGTAAAGGTTCAGTGTATTAGAAAAATAAATATATAATCATATTATTTCATGAAATATATTCAACATATCCCACAATTTTCTTCTCACAAAGTAAACATTTTAGTAATACCCTACTTAAAACATTTCTTCAATGCCTGGGTAATGTAAATATAAGAAAGGGTGATCTAGATTCTTGGTGATCCATATGCATTGTAAGGGTAAATATAAGAATATGATCATAATCATTTGAAAATAATACCCATCAATTCATAGATAATAATCATGGTATAAGGATTTGACAGATCATAATACATGAATAATAGAATAATAAAATATCATGAGTCATGAGATAATATTAGAAGCATAAGAACATATTGTAGTGAGTTCCATAAAAGTAATCATAGTCATAATCATAGAAATCACTTTTCCAGGCTATATATCAGGACATTAATAACTTTTTGGGAATGTGAGAACCACCCATGTATCCTCCATGGGATTATGATAACCTCTCATATACCATTTTACCTTATTAACATTAATCATTACCTAATTCATTGGAGAGATATAATGGTCCCACCCATTACATAATCAAACCCCATTCATATATATGGCTCAAGATCATGAAAACTTTTATAATTTCATCATAGATTAACTCATGGAAAAGGAAATATTTTTATCAATATTTCATCATCATGATCATAAAAAATCTAGAGAAATAATAAACATGGAATCATTAGATCATATCCCCAGTGAATCACAAGTAACATCAATGCATGTTGTCATGTATTAAAGTACCATTAAAAGATCACTGGAAAACAACTTGAAGAAAATTATGTTTTCATTTTAAAATCACTTATTTAAAATCTAAATATTTATAAAATATTATAAAAATTATATTTGGAATAAACCATGGGAACATTTTAATTAAAATAAACATAAAATTCTACTCATGAAGGTGCTTAAATCTTCACAAGTGGTAACTCCTAAAACAAATATTCCTTTCACACTTTTTCTAAAATTCATAAATAACCAGTTCAGAAAACATTATAAAAATTAATTTCAAAACATTTTAAATTAAAATATTAATTTATTCATTAAACAAGAACACTTATAAAAATATTTTGAACAACCTGGACATGAAAAAAAAAGTCATCGACTAAAGATGAAATTTGGTTAGTTTTCTTTAATATCATTTTCTCAATCATTTAAAGTGAAAAAGTGAGGAAAATGGTACAATTACTTGAAAATTACATAAATAACAATAGGAGAAGAAAATACATGGGGATTGAAAGATAATATCCATATAAATTACCTCAACAGAAATTCAATATATATAATCTCGAAAAGAAATGAGATTGTAACATAAACCATTACCTATTTAGTAATTTTTGAATCATAACCCCAATAAATGAAATAAATTCAAATAAAAATTCAAGTACCATTAATATAATGATATTCACTATATATCATATCAAAAGGGGTATTATATACATCACATGAAAGAAAAAGTAGATAATATGGCATATGTATCATAGAAACAAAAGTTAAACAAAAAACCTTACCTTAGGTACAACATGCGTAAAAAGTTATTTTAACCACATATATAATATATTTAAATTTATTATATGTATATAACATATTTTATTCATATATATAATAGTATAAATGTTTTAATTATAACATATTATCACCTATTAATTAATAATATTTCATTATCTTCACCATTTCAGCTGTTAATTGCTTCATTTTTCATATACGTTTTGATTTGATAGTTGTGGTCCTTGAATATTCATCAAGGTTCAATAATATCCAAAATGTAAACCATGATGTAAATATCATATATATTGATCATATAAATATATATTTATAACTGTCCCTAAAATATAGATATAGAAAAATTAATTTCATAGTTTATGGAAATGGTAGTCCATACGTATCAATGAATGTTGTTTTCATTTTCAAAGGAAAACAGTAAAAGAATTATAAATAATATTTTATAATTCGAAAATCTTAATTATATCATTAATATCATAAATATTTATTTGATTCATCATTATATCCATCAATTTTATTTAGTGATGAAAAATGAATCATATCGATATGTGGTGGCGGTAGTCCATATATACACATGAGTGAAACTTCTATTTCCCATTTGATGAAAAAGAGATTCAAAAAAGTAGGACCATAATCATAATAAAATAAAAGTAAAATTTTTATAATATAGTAACTATTTTAGGATTTATAAAACAAATTTAGAGGAATTGTAATAATAAATAAACATTGAACGATTAGAGTGAGATTATTACCTCTTCTTTGAGATATCTCTATTATCTTACAACTTAGGCCTTCTTAGGAGGGTCCTATTACAACACCCTAAGATTTTAAAATAGGAAAATCATATTCAATAGTGTATATGGAACACAAAACCAAACATAGAATATAATGTGATCCCCTAAGAGTTTATGATATGTTTATTTTTAAATAAATTCAATCTATTTGATAGCTTTCAATGTACACAACACTAGGTTTGAATGATACATGATACTCTTTTATAATATTATTATTTAAACATGAACATTATAACCTAGCCATTATATTTGTAGGTATTAATATTACTAAGTAAAATACTAAAATTATATGGTTTAAACATGTATAAAATAAATTGAATGGTTATTTATTAATTATAAATAAAATATGAACCATTTTAAAGAAACATAAATGTTTTATATAAAAGTTTATTTTTCCTAAAAAACTCTAATCGCACTTTGATCACATAATTTTAAATTATTTTTTAATAATTTTAGAAAATTTATTTTAAAAAATGAACTTCATTTTTAAATCTAAATGTCAATATTATTTGGATGAATTTTTTAGAATTTTTTAAAAAGATAAATTATATAGTGAATAGTGAAAAATACTGGTTTTTTTAAAAAAACTATATGTTCATTAAAATAATTAAAAGGTTAGATTTTATTTTAATATGGTTTTAAAAGTAAAATTAGTTCTATTTTATATATATATTAATCCAATTTAGTTCATTTTTATCAATTTTTTATTAATTTTGATGTAAAAACATTTGAATCTATTGAATCTTCTTTCTTTGAAAACTACTTTTTCATCGCATCTGTGGGATTAATTTTATATTAAATTTTTCCAGTTATGTGAATTTAATTTGTAAAAATTGATCCAGTATTTTTGAAAATCATAATTAATATTATATGATAAGATCAACTTAATTCTTGACCATTATGAATAGAAAAAACAGAAACAATTAATTACTACAGTTAAGGTGAAAATGGGTTAATCGAGGGGTTAAACTAAAATTGTAATAGGTAAAATAAGAAAATAACATATACAAGAACCATTTTATTTCCATATTAAGACCATAAAACCTCTAGGTATTGATAATGAAAATTGTTTTAATCCTTTTTGAAAGTGATAAACATGGGTTAACCATATTCTTTTTAAAAATAAAATGTGTGCCACTCACCTCACTTAAAAAATTCCACCACTCTCTTATACTATTCACACTTCTAAAAAACATTGGTTCTTAAAATACTAGAACAAATTTTATCCTTAAATCTCTACCCATATACTATATACCTTGGTGTGATTATAAATCTGAAATAGTAAGCCTTTATGTTAAACCTAAATAGGTTGTCCGAAAAATAGATAAAGTGTTTAACTATACGTTTTCATTTTACTGATTCTTCTAATATATACTAATATTTTATTAATTTAATTTAATAAACTATATCCATTTCCAATTCCATCAAATGGAATATGAAATCAACATTCATGTGTACGGAAGACTACCGTCTCACAAACCGATGTTATATTTTTCCATCACCACATGTCAAGGCTAGATATAATGATGGATTTAACATATTTATAAGATATTAATGAATTTATTATAATTTTGGATATATTATATCATATATACTTTATTACATTCCATTCTATTATGGATATGATAATGTCTCTCATGTTTACGTCGGACTACCACCTCAAGAAACTATGTTATTCATTTCTCGCTTATGTTTTTCATGGAATTTAGTAAGGGTAATGTTAATTAATAAATATAATATATAATGTATAAATATTTCTGTAAATGTAATATCACATATAAATTTTTACCTCATAATCGATTGTAAAACAATAACATTGCTCGTTTGTATGTTGGACTACTGCCTCTACGTAGTGATGTGAAATTTTTTTCATTTTATTTTTTTATGGATGGTAATAATGATGGTTTTTAAAAATATAATATATATATATAGTATTAATGATTCTAGAAATGTGAAATAATATTTATTTTCCTTTCAATCCATCCATCGAGAAAAATGAAAACAGTTTTCATGTGTAAATATGACCTACCATCCCCCTAAATAGTGTAATCAATTTTCTATATATAATATTTATAGATTAATATAAATATATATATAAAAAATATAAATTAAATAAATATCATGTTTAACTTTATTGATATGATTTTACCTTGATCAAATTAAAAGGACCAAAATTTCCAAATTATAACATACAAGAAAAACATAGCAAATATCACTCAAAACAGGGATTATAACAAAGAATTGTTAATAAAAGGGTCTAAAATACTATATTTAAATAATATATGGTATGTTATATATTATTATATTTCTTTAATATATGTAAAATAAACATATATTTGTTATACAGGATGTTTGCACACATGGAATGGAAGTCGAACAAGTGGTAAGGGTTTCTCGACTCACTTTTACTTCAATGAGACATGTATCATATTAACCACGTATTCCCATATGTGGTGTATATACTACCAATTTCATATTTTATATAGTGAATATATTTATCCTAATTACATTTAAATTTTCATTTGATGATTTTTTATTTTATGGGTCTTATGATTCAGAAGTTACTAAAGTGGTAAGGGTTTATTTCACAATCTCATTGTTATTAGGGATTGTTTTTGTTTAAGTCTTCATTGGGGGAATTATTTGATATTTTTATCTTAAAATAAATATATTTTCTTCTTATCTAATTATTCATGAAATTTTTCAAATAATTTTTCCATTTTTCCACTCTAGGGTTCTAAATTTGATTGAGAAAATGTATTCAAAAAAGCATACTTTATTTCTCCCTTCGATCAAAAATCAATTTTCATCAGAATACATGTTCTCTAAAAAAATTATTTTTTAAAAAATAAATTACAAATGTTTTATTAATTAAAATTTTACCATTTTTACAATTTAAATATATTTAGAAAGTAATATTCTTATTTTTTTTCAAAACGTGGTCTGTTTGTATTTTACATAAAATGTGGAAGGAATATTTTTAAATTTTTGCGGCGTGAATTGAATTTTAAACCATTATGACGAATAAATATTTTAAATATTATTTTATATATTTTAAAATTTTATTTTCCAAGAAAATTATTTTCAAAATATTTCTTGAATTTTTTTAAAAATATTTTTTTTTTCAAAATAAAAAATTTATTTTCCTCAAAAATGTTTTAACTACATTTTTATGGACTTATATTCATAAATGACATCAATCCTTTATTGTAATTATGATAAATTAGGGATATATTATATTTATATCATCACTATTATTTATTTTTTTGGTTTATGATCAGTTTGACTAAGGAAGTACCATTTTATTACCATTCACTATATTACTTAGGAAGGTTTATGATTATATTTATTTGATTACTATAAGAATTAAAATTTCATATGTTAGCTTTTCAATAAGAATGATTATGTTGATTATGATTTGTCCCTTTTTTATGATGAATGCATTGGTCAAAATAATTGATGTGTGGGGGCCAATTATAGACATCCCCTCGATGCATCAACATGTCTCATGAGACAAATAAGTTTTCTAAATTAGATGGGTTTCTACCCATATATTTAAATTAGCTTGAGGATGGTATTTATAGTTTTAGATATCTAGTTTTATGAATTACATCATTATGAGATCCTTTATTGTTGTCCATTTGGTTATTTATTTATTTAGAAAATCTATAGATAAGTTAAAAGATCGTGTAATTATTTATATGGTTTTATTTGATCATTATTTTTTTCATACATATTATTCCGAATTTATTGATTAAAAGGAATTTGTTTCAGTTATTTATATTTCCATATAAATTATACTTATTTATTCATGATATATTTCATAACACTCTTACTATTACATAGCATTGGAGCTCACCCATTTCATATGTTTTACTTTCCTTAGGATACCAAGACGTGTTTCCTGATTGATATACAGGGATACGCCATGAGGACTAATGTAATTTTCAAAGAAATTGCTTTGTGTATTTTATGTTTTCAATTTTAATGTGAATTTAAAGCATGTATCTATTTCACCAAGACTAAAATACTATTTGGTACTTTGTGATGTGATTCCTTGTATCTTATACCAATATAATAAATTAGACACTGACTCTGGGTTACTTCAGATGGGGTCATTACTGTTGGCATCAAAGGAAAATTAAAAAATATGGTCTTTGGGAATTAGAACATATAAACATTTGGGGTAGAGTGACTTTATTACCAACGGATTCATTAGGAAAAGACATCCAATGTGAATGTGGTGTGTCCCACCTAGGAGGTGGTCCACCCATAGACTGGTCTGATAGGTATTAATTTTAGTCCACTAGATATAAGTATATACAATTACAATTGGTATCAGACAAGTTTAGTAGAATCCTTGGGAATAAGATTTAGGAAAACATAAATTAGGGAATATAACCCTATGATATACATTGAGTATATGTATATAAGAACATCCTAATGTTTTGTTAAGATTAATTTTATTTGGTTTTCCCTTTCAATACATCATTTTCTATATAATTTAAGTTGATGTGGTTCTGGAATAGATATACCTAGTGGTAATAACTGTAAAAAAGGTACTTCATGATTGACTAGAGAGTTACCTAATACACAATAGTGGTCCTTAAAATGAAATTAGATAGAACTCTTAGTGGATAAAATTGGGATAATTAACATTTTCATAACAAACCATTATTAAGGATTTGAAAATATTTTTATTATTTTTAATCTTTCCCAAATAAATTGTGTTAATGGTTATGAGATTATCCATGAATAAATTTTTTAGTTTATGCCAAGTGTTTCATTATTTTTGGGGGTATAAATTATGATATGTAATGTTATGATATAATCAATTGTATGTCATTTTATGAATTTGGAACCTAATGAATGTAATAGTAATTATATAACTGTATATAATCCAAAGTGTAAGAATGATTGTTTCTTTAATGCGATTAAGCCAATATTTTGAATGAAACTAGTCTCCCAAACATTATCATTATTCAAAGACATATTATAATGCGCTATCAATAGAGATAAATAATTGTCTAAGAATTATGTATTTGAAGTTAATACAAATTAGAAGATGATGGTAGGGAAAATAATTGATAAGTTAAAGAATTAAAAGAAGGGTTTTACCATATGAAATAACTATGGAAAGAAATGCATAGGTTCTGGATTGGGGGGAATGGGTGTTTTCTATAATTGTGGAGAGAAAGGACACCATGCTCATAATTTCAAGGGAAATAAATAAATTTACAATGCTAAATACATAAGATATAAGGAGATGGTTCGCCATGTAAATCAAATCCCCAAACATTAAGAGAATATAACATAGAATAATCTAAGAGATCGAGGTCAAGATTATATTATTACTATAAAAAAAGTGAAATGATTAAAGTGTGTGTGTATTTGTATTTAATAATTATTTTATAGTTTTATTTTATCAATTATATTTTCATTATAAGAATCGTAAAGTGTATAAAGATTGTAGTTTAATACATTTTGTTCACTCATCTGAAAGAATATGATGAATAGTACTTATAACCAAGAAAAAGGATTCAATATAAATTTGATCATTTTTAAATATACATGATTGAGGTAAGATAACCCTTAATATTTTCTCGATGTTGATATAATAATGATAAATAGTTGTTTATAGGATAGTTTTGGAAAAATTTAATTTGGTTAATTATTTTATGGTTTATGTTATCTTTGTTAGAGTTTTCTGTATATTTAGATTTAAAGAATATATTCTAAAATTTAAGATTTTATTTTTAGAAGAATTTTTCTTTTAAATAATTTTTTATGGTGATAAAGGTATTCACATGTTTGGATTGTGACATTAAGAGACACTTTATATTGATTTGGGAATATAATGTCCTTTTAGTGACCTTCCTTCAAATAAAAATTGTCTTTGATTTTGGACAGACATATTTCCGATGAGTATCGAGGTTACATATATATGGAATGTATTATGTTGAACATTGGGCATTTTAGTATAACTTATCCTAACCAATTTTTTGAAAAATATCTAGAGATGAAAAGAATTAATTTTCATTCAAATTATTTGTTAAATGTGCTTTAAGCATAAAAATTCCTTTTGGATATTCATTCCTTAGGGAAGGAAACAAAGAGGGTATTGATTGAAGAAAAATAAAAGGATGAAATTATACCTATTAAATAGAAATAAATAATGTTTTATAATTCATATGTTCTCAGTCTAAATAGGAATGTAATTTCTCAACACTATGAAAATGATATTGAAACAAAAATATTATTCAAATAGCTTCATTTTTGTTGAACAGGTTATCTTATCATCCATAAAATATTTTTTTATTTGTGATCACTAAAATTTTAATATCATTAAATTTATTATCATCAATTATTTATACTATTCTCCATAATTATTTACACTATTATTCCATGTTCATATCTTCACATTCCATAAATTTTATCCTATTTGGATGCCTATTACATGTTATTGAAAATTACCTTTCTGCTTCTCTTTCACTAAAATCATGAGTATTTTTTGTTGACCCTTTTATGATGTGGGTTTCAGAAAAAGGTATATTCAAATGTCAAACCCTTGATTATTGAGATCATGATTAATTTGTATGGATGCAATTTATTTAAGGTGGTAGAATGTAACACCTTGAGATTTTAAAAGAGGATCATCATATTCAATAGATTATATGAAAAGAAACACCAAACATAGAGGATAATTTGACTCCTAGAAACTTTAAAATATAAAATTTTGAAAATAAATTCAATCTCTTTGATAACATTCAAGGCACACAACACTCGGTCTGGATGAAATGCAATGCTCAATTAAAATATTATTATTTAAACATGTCCATTATAACCTAGCCATTAAATTGGTGGGTATGAATATTACCATCTAAGTTATGAAAATAATATATTTTAAACATTTATAAAAATAAAATAAATGTTTTTCTATTTATTATATATAAAATAGGAACCATTTGAAGGAAAAAATTAATGTTTTCTAAAAAATATTTATTTTATATAAAAAACAATCTTGTCGTTCTTTAGTTACATAATTTGAAATTAATGTTTTACAATATTAGAAAATATATTGGAAAAAAAACAAATTTATTCTTTAAATATAAATGTAAAAACTATCCCTGGGATAAATTTTGAGATTTTTTTGAAAATATAATTTTTTCAATGAATAGTGAAAAATATTGGTTCTTATTAAAAACTGACTTTTTATTCAAATAATTTACAAGATATATATTATTTAAAAAATTTCTTAAAAGTGAAATTAGTTAAATTTTATATCTATTAATAAAATTTAGTTTTTGGAATCATTTTTATATTAATTTTGATATAAAACCTTTTAAACATTTGAAACGTTTCTCTTTAAAAATCAATTTTCCTGGTGTCTATGGGATTAATATTAAATTGAAATTTTCTATTTAAATAAATTGAATGTAAGAAGATAAATTCATATTTTTAATAATCATAATTTATATTATCTAATAATTTCAACTTAATTTTTTACCATTATGAATATAAAGAACATTAAAAACTAATTATCGCGGTTATGGTGAAAATGAGTTTATCGAGTGTTAAACTAAATATATAAGGGGTAAAATGGACAAGTAACATTTAAAAACAATATTTTATGGATATATTTAGACATTATCACCTATATGATTATATAATGGACCATTTCCTATCCTTTTGTGATGTTTAAAATGTAGGTACAACTTTTTCTTTTGAGAAAGTACAACTGTTCCACTCACCTTAATTATAAAAGGCAACCAAATATCCTATCACATTCTATATTAGAAAACAATTTGGATCATAAAATATCTACAAAATATTATTCCTTAATTCCCTAACCATATTATTCGGACTTTTTTGTGAACAAAAATCCAATATACTAAGGATTCAGTTTAAACCTAAAGATGATATTTGCATAAGAGGTAAAGTTTTTAACTTTGCATTTTTGTTTTAATTATTCTTTTAGCTCCTTAAAATATTTTCCATTTATGATAAAATAATAACACAAATATAAAATAAATATATATATATATAATATGTTATTATGTTGATTTAATAACCTATATCCATATCCACTTCCATAAAATGGGATACAAAATCATTATTTGTGTCTATGGAGGACTACTGCCTCGTGAACCAATATAGTTCATTTTCCAACACCACATTTCAAGGATGGATATAATGATATATCTAACATATTTATATGATATTTATAAAATTATTATACTTCTTGAATTATTATATCACATATATCTTCTTACTTTCCATTCTGTGGGGGATACGACAATGTCGCTCGTGTGTACGGTGGACTACCACCTCGTGAAGCGAAGTGATTCGTTTCTCACTAAATCATTAAATGGAAGTTATTAATGATAAAATTAATTAATAAATGTGTTATATATGACCTAAAAATAAATATTTAAATATAATATCACATATAAATTTTTACCTTTCAATCTATTGAAAAACAATTACATTTATTGTGCATATATGTGAACTACCGCCTCTATGTAGTGATGTGAAATATTTATCATTTTATTTTTAAATGGATTGAAATAATGATATATTTTATTAACATAAATGATATATATATAATATAATTATTATATTTTAAATGTGAATTAATATTTATTTTCCTTTCATTCCTTACTTCGAGCAAAACAGAAATAGTGTTTTTGTGTCTGTATGGCCAACCGTATCCAAGAACAGTGTAATCCATTTTCTATATATAGAATTTATATATTAAAATAAATAAATATATAAAGAGTATATATGATATATATATATATATCATGTTTAACATTATTTATATCATGTAACCATTATCAAATTAAAATGATCAAAATTACCAAACTAAAACATACATGAAAAACAAAGAAAATATCACTCAAAACAGTGATTTTAGGAATGAATTGTTAATAAATGGGTGATAAAAAAATATAAGTAAATCATATATTATAAGATATATATTAGTATAGTTATTTTTTTATTTATAATAAAACTATATTAATTTTATAGTAGGTTCAGATACAGACAACGGAAGTCAAACAAGTTGTAAGGGTTTCTCATATCACTTTACTTCCGTGAGACATACGCCTTATTCATCACATATTCATTTTTGTGGTGTATATAATTAAAATTTTATATATTATATAATTAATATACTTATATTCATGGTATTTAATGTTACATTTGATTTTTATTTCTTTTTTGGGGATTATGATTCAAAAGTTAGCAAAGTGGTATGGGTTTATTTCACAATCTAAACATTATGTGAGATTGTTTTTATTTAAGTATCTTGTGGGATAATTATTTGATATTATTATCATAAAATAAATATATTTTATTATACTCATTTTGTTGATGAAATTTTTTAAGTAAAATTACAACTATTCCACTCTTTGGTAGTGAAAATGGCTGAGAAAATGTTTTTAAGAAAATCCAACGTTTTCCACTCTTCGGTCAAAAATATTTTTTCATCCAAATACATGTATTATAAAAATGTATTAAAAAAAGTTTTTAACATTTTCCAAATGTTTTATTAAATAAATTTTTAATCATTTTTTACTTTTTAAAAAAAATTAATGGAATCTTCATGTTGTTTTCAAAATGAGGCCCATTTGGTTTATACCAAAGTATGGAAGGAATATTTGTTATAACAGGTATGACATGAATGAAATTTTCTTCCATAATCACTAAAAAATGTTTTAAAGCTTATTTTACAATGATTATAAGTTTATTTTTAATTAAAATTATTTTTAACATATTTTTTAGACTTTTTGTTTAAAAAATATTTTTGAAATTAAAAGTATATTTTCCTCAAAAATATTTATAATAACATTTTTGTGGTACTTATATTCATCAATGACATAAAAACATTTTTTTACTTATGATAAAATAGGGATATTTTGTATTTATATCACCTTTATTCTTTATTTGGATGTTTTATGATCAGTTTGAATGAGGTTGTTCAAATTTATTACCATTCACCATATTACTCTAGATGCATTATGATTATGTTTATTTGATTGGGGTATGTGTTAACATATCGTATATTATTTTCAATATGAATGTTTATGTTGATTATTTTTTACCCATATCATAAAATTAATACACTACACTTAGTAAGTGATGGGTAGAGTTCAATTATAGATACCCCCCCGATGCATCAACATGTCTCATTAGACAAATCATTTGGCCAAATTAGATGAGTTTCTTTCCACATGTTAAACTATCTTGAGGAAGGTCTTGAGAGTTTTAGAGGTTTTTAAATATTCATTCACTTATATTGAGATCAATTATTTATGACTATGTGTTATTTGATTATTTATATTATCCATTAATAAGTTTCAATATCATGTGCTTATTTGTAAGGTTTTACATGATCATCATTTATTTCTACTATATTAGGCTCATTTTATTGATTAAAAGGAATGTGTTTTAGTTCTTTACCTTGATTTATTAATTAATCATATTTATTTATGATATATTCTACTATACACTTACCCATACAAAACATCTGAACTCACCCCTTTATTGTGTTTTATTTTCCCTAGGATACCAGGTAGTATTTTATTTGATTGACATGTAAGGATACATTATAAGAAATATTGGAGTTCTCAAAGAAAAAACTTTTTTTATATTATGTTTTCAATTGTTATGTTAATTTCATGTATTTATATAGTTTAACAAGACTACTGAACTATTCGGTCCATCGGTGTGTTATTCCTTGTATCTTATGCCAATTTAATAAATTAGTCACCATCTCTGAGTTACTGTAGTTGGGATCATTACACATAAGGTAAGTACAACATATCAAGAATGGTGAAAACGAATATAATAAGGTTTTGGGTTGTTCGTGGATAATCTTTATTGCACAAATTTATTGAATATGGTAGGATAAGATGTTCCATTTTATAAGTTATGGGAGGTACACACATGGAATTACTTCAATGATTTAAACGATATAAGTCAAATTATTTTTAAAGTGGAACAAAATGGATATGAATATAATGATATCATAATATAAGGTTTAAATATATTAATTAAATAATATTTAGACATGTTAAGTGTCCTTTTTTTATTATGTCTTACTTTAAAACACTTCTTTAAATTGTTTTAACCCTAACCATTGTAACAAATTTTTCAGTTTTTACTATTAATTATGACTAAAAATGAAAGTGTCCTTATAACCAAATTTTAATATGAGAATTTAAAATATAGAATCCATTTTATAAAATTCAATATCCACAAGTGGAATAAATTAACATTAAAATAATTCGGAGAATGCAATGAAAACCATTTTTAAAAAAAGGCATTTTTAAGCATAAAACTTGATTTACATTCATTTATTTCTAAATAAAAAATATTTGATGAATGTTATAATATTTAATTGAATATTTAGTCATTAAATTTCATTAAAATAATTAATCAATAGTTATTTATTTAAGTTATTAAGATAGAATCACATTTTTCTTATAGAAACAGAATTATAAAAAATAACTTTTTAACCTTCAAACAATTTTATCTTAATTTCAAACCATTAAAAAACTAATTTATGAACGGTTAATCAAAAATTAACAATATATATCATTATAATTACTTTTAAATTTTTTTCACTATAATTTTTTATATAAAAATTCCTAACAATTAAAAAAACGTTTCTTTAATAAAATTGACATTTTAATCATGTAAGGATTTTATAAAAAATTTAATGATTAATTATTATAAATTAATAAGTACATTTTAATTAAGGAAAGAATATATATATATATATATATATTTCAAAATGGTGTTAATTATATTCATACATTCCAATATAACTCCTTTTTTATAATAGTTATAATATATCATTATTCATTTAGACTAGGGGTTGTATATAAAGAAATCTATCTAATATATGAAAATTATTTCAAAAGAATACACATTAAATATATGGTTTTTAGATTATACCCCCCTTAAAATGAATTTTACCTCGGTATTTTTTTAATTTGATCTAAAAAAATGATGATACTTATGCATTAACACATCCTTGGGTTCCCACGTAGCTTCCTTAAATGTCTCATTCCTGCAAATAACATTAACCAGGTGAGCAGTCTTATTCCAAAGGATTTTCTCTATGATCTAGGATTTCTATTGATTGTTCTTAGTAGTAATGATCATGTTCAAATAGAATATACTCTTATTTAAGTATGTGTTATGGATCTGGTATGTAGTTCCTCAAAAGAGATACAACGAACGACTTATGAACTTGAGAGAGGCTTGCTGGAAGTTCCAAGTGATAGGTTTTCATCTATAAATAATAAATAATCTAAGAGGGTCCAACATATCTTGGTATCATCATTCCCTTATTTAAAAATCTCATGAACATATTCCCTAGAGAAATTAGTAGTAATACCTTCTCACAATCTTAAATTGTAGATCTTTCCAACAATTTTCAGTATAACCCTTTATTCAACTCTGAGCTCCCTTTATGTGATCCTTAATATATATAACATTTTATAAAATTTTCTCAGCTTTCTTAGGTCCTAAAATATATTTTCCCAACTTCACCCCAACATGTTATAGTTTTCCACTTATTTATAAAGAGAGGTTCATAAGGCACCATCTGAATACTAGACTTAAGGTTATTATTATAAGACAATTCAACTATATGAAGGTGTTAATCCCAAGCACATTTGAAATCGAGAAAATAAGATTTTATCATATCATTTAGGGTTTGAATGGTTCTCTCAGAATGACCATATTTCTAAGGATTATAGGTAGTATATAAACAAACTTTGTATCTAGATATTACTAAATAATTTTCCTAAAATTCAATGTAAACCTCAAAACTAGATCGTACACAGTAGAATGTAGTACTCCCTATAATCAAATCACTTTCTTAATGTATATCGAGGAAAAGATAATCAATATAGAAATGTTCTTTGATGTTAATGAAATGTGATGATTTCATAACGTGATAGACTAAAACATAAATATGATTATTCCATTTCGATGCTCTAGGGAGTCCAATGACAAAGATCTCTGTGAAAATTACCCATTTCTATATAGGTATAAATAATAGTTATAACAATACCTTAGACTTATACTTCTCAACCTTATCATTTTGGAATACCAATTATCAAGATACATAATACAAAATATCTCTATTCATTTTATCCCACTAGAAATACTCATGGAGTTCTTTATACATCTTTATACCTCCCAGATGACTAGAGAATGATAAGATATGAGATTCACTCAATAGTTACTTCTTTAATTATAGTATTATAAGTACAAATAATCTATTTATAAGCCTTTTTATTCTATCATAATCAAGGTTAAACATAGGAATATTTATCACCATAATTTGCAGCTCTAAATCATATTTCTCCACTTCTATAATATCTACATGGATATATGGTTGAATTCTCATTTAAGAAAGACAAGATTTATCCACTCTAATATTTCAAGGATTATCCTTTGCATATCTATAAATATTACTTATCTTATGATCCTAATAATAGATACATTTTGACTCAAATAATCAACCACCTTGATCTATTTCTTAGGGTGGTAATTTATTGAGTATACATGATCTTTATTAAACCCCAAACATCATATCTAGATCATATTTAACTCTTTATGGGAGAAAATAAACATAAAACTTTTATTATTAGTATATATGTCACTACTGTATCTATAATGATAATTCCTAAATATATTTATTGAAAATATTAATGTTTTTAACTCAAAGTTCTAGTCTAGGTAATTATTCTCCTGAACTTTTAATTGATTAGAGGCATAATTTATCACCATTTCATTCTGCATAATAACACGTCCTAATTCCTTATTTATGGCATCACTAAAAATTACAAACCCTTCTCCACTAAAAGGTAGTGCAATTATAGGTGCACTAACCAACCATCTCTTCAACTCCTCTAAAATTTCTTCACATTTAATAATCCAATAGAACTTAACTCCATTCTATGTTAACTTGTTGATTTGATTTGAAATATATAAATAATTATTCAAAAATAATTGATAATATCTAATAAATTTCAGAAAATTGATCTCAGTCATAGTGGTTAGTATAGGAAATTTTTCAATGACTTCTTTCATAGAATGATCTACAGAGACACCGTATATTATGATAACATGACCCAAGAATGATACTTTCTGCAACTAGAATTCACACTTAATAAATTTGGAATATTTTTTTTTCTTCCTTAGGGTCTTCAACACAAATCTCAAATGATATTCATGCTCTTCATTTATATTAGATTATAAAAGAATAATTTCAATAAATACTACCATAAAATAATTGAGATAATATCCAAAGAATCTATTCATTGAATCCATGATGATAATGGGGTGATTAGTAAGTCCAAATGGAATCACAATAAATTAATAGTTTCCATACCCCATACGGATGGTTTTCTTTGGTATGTATTCACTTTAAACCCTCAGTTGATATTATCCAGAATGAAGATCAATCATTGAAAAGTATTGAGCTCCTTGCGATTGATCAACCATATTGTTAATATGTGGAAGATGATATTTATTATCGATTGTGGTCTTGTTAGGTTCTTGATAATAAATGATGATTTACATTGATCCATAATTTTTCATAAAAGAAGAATAAGTGCAACCCCTGGTGATGCACTTTTCGGAATGAATCCATAATCAATATTCTTCTTGAGTTTCTTATTAAAATATAATGAATAATTTATGGACATTCTATAAGGTTTATTTGAAATGGGTGTAGCACCAGGTATGAGTTATACTCAAAATGAAACATCCACATTTGAAGTAAGACTATGAAAAACTTCCAAAAATACATCAACAAAATCCCTTATAATAATAATATCATTGATTTTTGTTGAACTCACCTATTTTGATAATACCAATTATGTTTTCATATATTATTATATTCACAATTACTATTGATCTACACTTTAATACTTTCAAATCTATGATTAAGTTAATAATAATGTTAAAATAATTTATGATTTATGTTAATATCACTGATCCATGTTTATATAAGTTTTGAAATGATTCTAAGTGAATTAGATGTGTTTTGCATAAGACAGTCAAGTGTAAGTATCACTTACCTGAAGAGAGCTACCGATGGACACAGAGCTACCGATGGACAGATAGCTACCGATGCACAGAGCTACCGATCCACAGAGCTACCAATGCACAGAGCTACCGATGCACAGATCTACCGATGGACACAGAGCTACTGATGGACACAGAGCTACCAATGGATAGAGAGCTACCGATGCACAGAGCTACCGATGCACAGAGCTACCGATGCAAAGAGCTACCGATGGACATCGAGCTACCGATAAGAGCTACCGATAAGAGCCACTGATAAGAGTTTGAAGAGATACCGATGAAAGATCCTACACCGAGTCAATCGTACACGTCTACAAACAAACGTCTACCTATAATGAACTGCGGAGTCAAATCCTATATCCTCGACACTATTTGTTTATTATACTAACAGTTTCATTTGTTACTTTTGATGCATTTAATGTTATTAAATGATTTATGTTGCCATTCCAGGAAACTGTTCCATGTACGATCGAAAATTACTATCATTTCTTCTTCTCAGAAAAACAAAAAAAGGCATAAAAAGACATCGCGTATGTATCAGTAAAGAGGGAGAGACAAGAGACTTGAAGAGATCGAGCACACAGAACACACTTGCGATCAAGCTCAAAACGTGCCAAGAACAACTGGAGAACTTGCACTCACAAGAATACTACCACCAGACTTCAGAACACAGAGCATACATCGAGCAATCTATGCTAAATAAGAACTACACAGAACTAGAAGCACTGAAAGAAGAAACGATACTCTGTTTTTCATTCAAATACCAGAGAAGGACTCAGAACCATTTCTGATCAAATCCAAAGGAGTCCAGAGCTGCACTGCAATCACCAGAGCCATTCTAAACTCTATATCTTGCTCTAAGTGATTTAGTATTTGCATTACGAGCAGTGTGTGTAGCCTGTTAATTATTACACACACATTGTATCCTGAACCTTAACTAGAGGATTTGTAAATCCTCACTCACAATCTTTACATCCTTTATTTCCCACTGTGGATAGTGGTAGAGGTCGAGTGTGACCTGGATAGATTTGAGCTGTTGTTTGTTATCCCACATATAACTGTGGTAGAGGTCTCTTGACCTGAACAGTGTGATCACTGTTGCTAACCCAGATCCAGGGTGTGGATCACATTATATAAATTTTGATAGGACTAAGTCTCGGCTTGAGACTGAACCTCTTGGTTAACTCTTGTGTTTTTAGTTACAACATATATCCATACTATATACATTTATTTCATATTCCGCTGCTATTACTTTGAAATATAATTTATTTTCAAAGCTACTTTGCTAGTTAAACTCGCAAGTGTTTATATTTATTATAAACCAGTAAGTTAGTTTCAAAAGTTAATCTAATCATTAGATTAAGTTAACTAATAATTAATCAATCTTTGAGAAACTAATTGAACCTTTATTATCTGTATAAATTCACTACAGTTTAATTTGTTTCTGAAATTGGGGGATTTTAATAGAAATTGTTTTTAGCAGAAATTTTAATTGGAACTCAATTCACCCCCCTCTTGAGTGTCCACTCCGACCAACATTTGGTATCAGAGGTTGTTTGTTCTGCAAAACTTTTTATTTACTCTCTTCTTTTCAACTGTGATTTTAGTTATATTTTAATGTTCTTAAAATTTCTATTATTAATAAATTTTTATCTCTTTAAATTTTTTTATAATGGATAATAGACTTGAGGGTGCTGCTACTAACAGGCCACCTTTCTTTAATGGAAATAACTATGCTCAGTGGAAACTTAAAATGAAAATTCATCTAGAAAGCATGAGTTTTGATATTTGGACTGCTATTGAATCTAAATACAAAATTCCCACTACTGATATATCTACTTGGGATGAACCTACAATGACTACTTACAACAATAATTATAAATCTATGAATGCTCTGTACTGTGCTCTAGGAGATGAATAATTCAACAGAATTTCTGCATGCAAAACTGCTTTTGAAATTTGGGATACCTTGGCTGTTTCTCATGAAGGAACAAATAATGTTAAAGAAATTATATTGAACACCTATACTATTAAGTATGATAATTTTAAAATGAAGTCTGATGAACATATTTCTGACATGTATCTCATGTTTAATGAGATTGTCAAAACGATGAATTCACTCAGAAAAGTTGTTCCACCAAAGGAACAAATTATGAGAAACTTGAGATATCTACCAGACCGATGGAGAGGCACATCTGTCTCAATCAGAGAATCATGTGACATTGCTTCTCTACCTGTCAAAGAGCTTATTGGAAAATTGATGATGTATGAAGAAGAGATCAAGGTAAACAAAGAGGAATATGATGAACCGAAAAGAAAATATGTAGCTTTCACATCTACTGCTTTAAAGAGTCAGGAGAAGGAAAAACTACAAATGGAGGATGAGAGTTCAACAAGTGAAAACTCAGAGTATGACAGTGACGTAGAAATGGCTCAGATAGCTAGGAGATTCAAGAAGTTTTATAGGAAAAATAAATTCTTTAGGAAAAAAAATTACAAAGTAAAGTATGATCAACAAGGCAAATGGAAAAAGGATTGGAAGAAACCTGACATGACTGATGAAGTTGTCTGCTACGAATGCAAGCGAAAAGGACATATCAAAGCAGACTGTCCAAAGTTAAAATTCAAAAAGAAATATGATTACAAAGATAAGAAGTACAAGAAAGCCATGAAGGCTACCTGGAGTGCTTCAGAAGACAGCACTAGTGAAGCCGAATCGTCGGACTCTGAAAGGAATCGAGCCAACATGTGTTTCATGACAAATACTTCTGAGGTAACATCTGACACTCCTGTTTTAAATTCATATTATTCTTGAAGATGATTCTGATTCAGAAAACATGTCAAAATCGGAACTATTTGAGTATTGTGATATGTTAGAAGAAACATGTAATGAGCTTAAAGACAATAAAAAGGTTTAAAGAAACAGTATGCTTTAAGTGTTAAGCATAAATCTGATCTTGATATAGAAAAGGAAAAGAATGCTCAACTACTAAAGGAAAATACAGAACTAAAACTGTCAAATGAGAAACTCAAAAAAGACTTAGAAAAATTCACAAATGGAAAGGATGCTCTAACTCAAATTCTAGGAAAGCAAGTTGCACCTAGATATGCTACTGGTTTAGGATACCAACCTGGACAGAGACAGTTCACTAGAACCCGATTTATTCCTAAGTCTGAAAAAAATATTTCTAGTTCCAGATTTGGAAATTCATATGCTTCACCAGGATATTCATATGGTTATAGACCAAATAAAGTTTATCTTTAAAAATCTGTTACTTCTGTTAATTGTATAAAACCAATAAAACAAATCTGGGTACCTAAAGCCCTGATTGCTAACCTATCTGGACCCAAGAAAATCTGGGTACCAAAGTCATTTCCTGTTTAAATCTGTTATATTGGAGACCTGCTTGAAGAGATGTCACAAGAAGATATGGTATTTTGACAGTGGGTGATCAAGACACATGATTGGAGATTATTCTTGATTCAGGAGCTTAATAAAGGTTGATGGAGGTTATGTCACCTTTGGTGACAACTCTAAAGGAAAAATCATCGGCCAAGGCCAGATTGGTAACACTGACTCAGTATTAATTTCTAATGTTTTATTCGTTGATGGACTTAAATATAACTTGCTCAGTATATCTCAATTATTTGACGATGGTTTCCATTTCATGTCTGAAAATGATTTATATGATGTCTTTAACTCCAAAATTTCTTTAGTATTTTCTGCTCTAAGGAATGAAAATGTTTATGCTGTTGATTTAAATTCTTTAGCCAAACAAATTATTTCTTGTTTGAATGCTTTTCATAAAGAATCTTGCCTATGGAATAGAAGATTAGGACACTGCAACATTCACTGACTTAGAAAACTGGCTTGGAAAAACTTTGTTAGAGACTTACCTAAATTAGAATTCCCAAATGACAAAGTGTGTAATCCCTGTCAAAAGGGAAAACAACACAAAGTTTCTTTTAAATCAAAGAAAGAAGTCTCAACTTCTCAACCACTTCAGTTGGTTCACATGGATTTGTTTGTACCATCAAGAGTTTCTAGTTTAAATGGGAAGCACTATGTATATGTTCTAGTAGATGACTTCTCTAGATATACTTGGGTATATTTCTTAGCTCACAAAAGTGAATCTTATTCTTCCTTTGTTAAATACTCCAAGTCTGTAGAAAATCTTAGTGGACTCAAAATTAAGACCCTCAGAAGTGATCATGGCCGTGAGTTTGAAAATCAAGACTTTGAATCTTATTGCTTACATAATGGCTACACTCATAACTTTTCAGCTCCTAGGATACCTCAGCAGAATGGTGCAGTAGAAAGGAGAAACCGAACCCTTCAAGAAATAGCTAGAACCATGCTCAATGAATATGAACTACCTATTTACTTTTGTGCTGAAGCTGTAAATACATCTTGTTATGTTATCAATAGAGTCTTGATCAGACCTGTTCTTAAGAAAACCCCATATGATTTATGGAACAATAGGAAGCCTAAGGTTAATTACTTAAGAGTTTTTGGTTGCAAAGTCTTTATTCTTAACACAAAGGATAATCTGGACAAGTTTTCCTCTAAAAGTGATGAAGGAATTTTTCTGGGTTACTCAACTTCAAGTAAAGCTTATAGAGTGTTTAATAAGAAATACAATTGTGTGGAAGAATCTGTTCACATCAAATTCGATGAAACCGATCCACATGAGCCTAAAACCTCTCTTGAGAATCTTGAAGAATATTTTTCTGTTCTGGACCTTAATGATAAATCCAAAGAACCTGTTATAAAAACTTCCAGTTCTTGAATTTTTCCAGAATCTGTTTCGGTTGAACCCGAATCTACTGATGCACCTGAAGTGTCTAGTCTGACCTTTACTAGATCAACAAGATTTCTAAAGAATCATCCTTTGGATGCTGTTGTTGGTAATCTTCATAGAGGAACACAGACTAGAGATTCTCTACGAAATCTAGTTGAACATCAAGCTTTTCTCTCCCAGCTAGAACCCAAAACATTAACGATGCTATAGTTGATGAATTCTGGGTAATGTCTCTGCAAGAGGAGTTAAACCAATTTGAAAGAAAAAATGTCTGGGAATTAGTTGACAGACCTAAGGACACACTAACAATAGGCATTAAATTGGTTTTTATTAATAAAGTTGATGAATCAGGAAACATAGATAGAAAAAATTCTAGGGTAGTTGCACAAGGATATAGTCAAGAAGAAGGCATAGACTATGAGGAGACCTTTTCACCTGTAGCTAGACTAGAATCCATTAGGATTTTACTTGCATATGATGCACATCTAAATTTCAAGTTATATCAAATGGATGTCAAAAGTGCATTTCTAAATGGTTTTATAATTGAAGATGTTTTTGTAGAAAAACCTCCTGGATTTACAAACCTCCATTTTCCAAATCAAGTTTTTAAACTTTCTAAAGCTTTATATGGCTTAAAACAAGCTCCAAGAGCTTGGTATGATAGACTCAGCAATTTTCTTATTTCAAAAGGTTTTACTAAAGGGATTATTGATCCAACTCTTTTTATTAAAAGATTTTCTAAAGATGTTTTAGTTGTAAAAATCTATGTTGATGATATTATTTTTGGATCTTCTAAACATTCTTTATGTAATGATTTTTCAAAAAGTATGCAAAATGAATTTGAAATGAGTTTAATGGGAGAACTCAAATAATTTCTTGGATTTCAAGTATTTCAAAATGAAAATGGTATTACTTTTAATCAAAGTAAATATACAATGGATCTTTTAAAACGATTTGGTTTGGATAGTATTAAGGAGAGTGAAACTCCTATGAGTACAATCTGTAAATCTGATACAGATGAAACTGGGAAACTAGTATATCAAACCAATTATAGGGGTATGATTGGTAGTTTACTTTATCTTTCTTCTAGTCGACCAGATATTATGTTCAGTGTATGTATGTGTGCAATATTTCAAGCTAACCCGAAATAATCTCATTTTCTTGCTGTTAAAAGAATTTTCAATTATCTCAAACATACTGTTAACCTTGGTTTATTTTATCCAAAAGGACAATCCTTTGAGTTAATGAGTTATTCAGATGCTGACATTGCTGGTTGCAAATTAGACAGAAAAAGCACTTCAGGAACATGTCATTTATTAGGAAAATCCTTAATATCTTGGTGTAGTAAAAAGCAGAATTCTGTAGCTCTATTCACTGCCGAAGAAGAGTATATAGCTGCTGGTATTTGCTGTGCACAAATTATGTGGATGAAACACACTCTCTTGGACTATGGATATTATTTTATGCATGTTTCGATTAACTATGACAACACTAGTGCAATAAACATCTCGAAGAACCCTGTATCTCACTCAAGAACCAAACACATTGATGTAAGGCATCATTTTCTGAGAGATCATTATCAAAAGGGTGATATTTCTCTTGAATTTATCGGCACTGAACATCAATTGGCCGACATTTTCACAAAACCCTTAAGTGTGGATAGGTTATGTTACATTAGGCACGAGCTGGGGATGTTTAATCTTCACCGATAGAAATCCTCACTGATAGAAATCCTCACCGATTGAAATCCTCACCGATAGAAATCCTCACCGATAGAAATCCTCACCGATAGAAATCCTCACCGATAGAAATCCTCACCGATAGAAATCCTCACCGATAAAAATCATCACCGATAAAGTGATATTTTAAATCTTTTGTCTGCCGTCAAGAATGTGAACCATTTTCTTTTATTTAATTTTTATTTATTTAACTTATGATTCCTAAATGATAAAACTAAGTCTAAGCTTATTCTCACTCCACTGAACCCAAAACCTTTTACCTTCGAACCTTAGAACCCAAACCCTCTGCAAACCTGAGATCCCTCGAACCAGCGATGGCAAAAACCAAAATTCCTGTCATCCGAGAAGACTGTGTTGAGCCTAAAGCAAAAAGGCAGAAGTCCGAGCCAGGAGCGAGTAGTGCTGTTAGAACTAACTCAGGAAGGAGACCAGTAAATCCTCATCTTCAAAATAGAGCTATTGTGGTCGAAAAAGAGCTGTGTGTAGACTAGTTGCTGCCTAGCAGGTCCTTGGTGCTCGAAGTTCTGGAAGCTCAGAGATGGGTAGACTGCTTTTCAAATAACAACGGTCCCTACTACCCAAAGTTGGTAAAAACGTTTTACGAATTCATACGCTTCGAGAAGTTAGAGAATGAGAACCGAGTATCTTCGTTTGTAAATGGTAAAGTGCTATCATTTTCATCAGTAGAATGGGCTGATTGCTTAAAAGTTCCTCATGAAGGTGTGTCTGGATATGTATCAAGAGCAATGCCACCTACCATTGAAATTTTTAATCATGATACCACATTGAAAGAACTGACTGGTGATGGAACTCCAAGGCAAGTGGTTGCTGCAGAAATGGATGGAGAGAACAGATTACTATTCAAGTTTGTTCAACATGTATTGATACCAAGGAGAGGAGACTTTTCTAATTTGAGATATCAGGATATCTATTTCCTACATCTTTTGAGACATGATGTCAAAGTCAATTTATGCAGATTGGTGATGAGTCAAATGGAAGATATGACAAGGCCGAAATCAAAGACTAACGCCCTACTCTTTGCTAAGCTGATTTCTGTTATGATCAAAGTGAAAGGGATAGATGAGTCTCAAGATGAGACAGTTGTAGTTAAGAGAAACTTTTGTATCACTACTACAATTTTCAAATATATGAAGATTAATTGGAATCCGTGGAGAGGAGAATGGGTCAATGATGACCAAAAGGTATATGATAAGTTCAATCCTGTGGGTTATCCTTCAAGGCCAAAGGATAAAAGAGATCCAGGTCTAGGACCTGATAAAGAGGAACCTGAGTACAGTGATGAGTCAGAAGAAGAAGTGGAAGAAGAGGAAGAAACTCCTATGGATGAGGGAGGAGATCCTGACTTGCCTCCAAGCCATGTTGCTGATGTTATGTCTTTAGAAAAGGATGTGCTAGCAGAAGTAAAAACACCTGCCAATGAGGAAGACCAGTCAGTCTCTAAGCATGTAGAGGAAGAAAAGAATGTCACTGAATTATCTGATTCTGATGAATTGAGTCTGAGTCCAGTTATTGGAAGCTCTGTTGTACCTTCTATGGATGAATAAAGAGAAAGAGGAGAAGTTGTACCTATTCCAGAAAATCATCCTACTACTGCAGAGATGGAAGTTGTTGTGGAAGATTCTGGTGAAGAAAGACCAGCAGAGAATGTAGTTGCTATATATGAGAATGCACCCATTGAGGGAGAGCATCACACTGAGTTTGGAAATGTTACAGTGACTATCGAGTCTGAAGACTGGGTAGAAGACCCAGATTTTATAGTCTTTGGCTTGGATTATCCTGATTCGGATAATGAAGTATCTTTGAATAGACCAAAGATCAGCTATGAAATCAATTCTGAGTTTTTACCTACTGATGTGGTCCGAGTACATGATTTAGATGTGCTGAAAGAAAATCTCAAAGTCAGTTTTTTAGAAGAAGTAAAGACAATGGAATCTTTTTTAGTATCCTCGATTCAATCTATCATGGCTGACTCTGTAGTCAGTTTAGCTTCTGCAAGAGTATCTACTACAGTTTCTCCTACTGATTTTGTTATAAAGTCTGACCTCGAATCCCTAAAACATGAGCTGAAGGAATCCTTCAGTGCCTCTGTTGCTGAGAAAAATCACTGTTTTGGTGAAGAAATTAAGATGTTAGAAAGTTCTTTTGAGCTTTCTCTTGGTTGAAATCTGTCAACTTTTGTGGGTGAGCTAATGGACGAAGTCAAGGAGTGCCAGACTCAAACTTCTAGGCTAGAAGAAGATCTTGAAGCTCTACGGATATCTTTTGTTGCCTTAGACTCTTTCGTGAGTTCAAAATCTCAAGCTGATAAGGATTTAGCCTATGTGAAGAGTGTAGTAAGTCAGCTGGTCTCGGTGTTTGAAGCTTTCAAAACATCTGTGAAGGATCATGTCAAATATCAGGACTCTCAAATGAAAAATCTGATTAGTGGGTTGACCACAAGCTTCAAAGAAACAGCATCCTTCTCTCTTGGTCCTCTAGTTCCAAAACATGCAATTCATCTGAATCAATTTCGTACTCTGATGAAGGAGGAGCTTGGTTCCTTGTCAACCAGTGGCTCTGTGGACTCATCAGATTTAAGTCTAGTTGAGCTGTCTACCAGGGATTCAGCCAGAGAAATAATTAAAATCGTCCAGGACTACATGAGAGAGGCCTCTGCTTCTCAAGAAGCAATCAAGAATAAGGTGGATACTTATTTTGAAAAGGTTTATACCAAGAAACAACTGACCCACCATTTCAAACTTCTACTTGAGAATATAAAGTTACCTCCAGTGACTCAGGCCTTCAGAGAGCAGGTTAGTTAGCTCAGGGAGCTTACTCCTACTTTGGATAAATTCATTTAAAATAGAGATGATTTTGTGTCTGCAATGGAGAGAGAAGGAAGCATTATCATGGATTTCAGAAACCTGTTGTTGCCCTTCCTGCATGTGGATGCCACACCGGTCATTGTACCTCCTACTTTTCCTGCCTCTGCCTCTACTGCGTCTCCAGTTCAGATGACTCCTGCTCAAGCCATAAGAAGTCTCACACCTATGATCCCTCCAAGGAATTCCCATTACAGGCCCGGCACTGTATCAGTTGCTCAGCACCCTCTGATCATTTCTGGAATTCCAAATTCCTCCACAGTATCCTCAACACCTGAATTCTCTTCTGATCCCAAGGGGAAATCTCACATTGAAGATGTGGATTGATAAAGTGGCAAGGCTGTTTGATAGGAATCTTTTTCTTTCTTTTTTCTCTATTCTGTTTATGTAATTTTTTGTCTGATCTAATACAAATGCATTTTTATTTTTCCACTGTCTCAGTTTATCAATTTTCTATGTTTGGTTTCCCAATTTTTGATTATCACAAAGGGGGAGACAATAAATATAAAAGGATAAATATAAAGGGGGAGAAATATGATCAAAGGAGGAGCCTTTGATACTATTTCTTACATGCCTTTGATTCTATTTCTTACATTTCCTTCTTTGGTACCAATTCTTTCATACCTTATCTCTGATACTATTGTATTTAATTCTACCTATGATAATTTTTGATCTATCTCTTTCTATTACTATTTCCTCTTTCCTCTAACACTGTTTTCTTTGAGAAAATTGAATATTAATGTTATACTATCTAATACTATATTCTCACTATCATAAAATGGCCATATCATAAGTTGTGATTATCAAAAAGGGGGAGATTATTGACCTCACCTATTTTGATAATCCCAATCTTGTATTCATATGTTTTATCAATACCAACTATATTTTCATATATTATGATATTCACAATTACTGTTGATCTACACTTTAATACTTTCAAATCGATGATTAAGTTAATAATAATGTTAAAATAATTTCTGATTTATGTTAATCTTGCTTATCCATGTTTATATAAGTTTTGAAATGATTCTAAGTGAATTAGATGTGTTTTTCATAAGACAGTCAAGTGTAAGTATCACTGACCTTAAGAGAGCTACCGATGGACACAGAGCTACCGATGGACAGAGAGCTACCGATGCATAGAGCTACCGATGCACAGAGCTACCGATGCACAGAGTTACCGATGCACATAGCTACCGATGGACACAAAGCTACCGATGGACACAGAGCTACCGATGGACAGAGAGCTACTGATGCATAGAGCTACCGATGCATAGAGTTACCGATGCACAGAGCTACCGATGGACATCGAGCTACTGATAAGAGATACCGATAAGAGCCACCGATAAGAGTTTGAAGAGATACCGATGAAAGATCCTACACCGAGTCAATCGTACACATCTACAAACAAACGTCTACCTATAATGAACTGCGGAGTCAAATCCTATATCCTCGACACTATTTGTTTATTATACTAACAGTTACATTTGTTACTTTTGATGCATTTAATGTTATTAAATGATTTATGTTTCCATTCCAGGAAACTGTACCAACTACGATCGAAAAGTATAATAATTCCTTCTTCTCAGAAAAACAAAAAAAAAGGCATAATAAAGACATCGTGTATGTATCTGTAAAGAGAGAGAGACAAGAGACTTGAAGAGATCGAGCACACAGAACACACTTGTGATCAAGCTCAAAACATGCCAAGAACAACTGGAGAACTTGCACTCACAAGACTACTACCACAAGACTCCAGAACACAGAGCATACATCGAGAAATATATGCTAAAGAAGAACTACACAGAACTAGAAGCACTGAAAGAAGAAACGATACTCTGTTTTTCAGTCAAATACGAGAGAAGGACTCAGAACCATTTCTGATCAAATCCAAAGGAGTCCAGAGCTGCACTGCAATCACCAGAGCCATTCTAAACTCTATATCTTGCTCTCAGTGATTTAGTATTTGCATTACGAGCAGTGTGTGTAGCCTGTTAATTATTACCCAAACACTGTCTCCTTAACCTTAACTGGAGGATTTGTAAATCCTCACTCACAATCTTTACATCCTTTATTTCCCACTGTGGATAGTGGTAGAGGTTGAGTGTGACCTGGACAGCTTTGAGCTGTTGTTTGTTATCCCACGTATAACTGTGGTAGAGGTCTCTTGACCTGAACAGTGTGATCACTGTTGTTAACCCTGATCCAGGGTGTGGATCACATTATATAAATTTTGAGAGGACTAAGTCTCGGCTTGAGTCTGAACCTCTTGGTTAACTCTTGTGTTTTTAGTTACAACCTATATCCATACTATATACATTTATTTCATATTCCGTTGCTATTACTTTAAAATATAATTTATTTTCAAAGCTATTTTGCTAGTTATACTCGCAAGTGTTTATATTTATTATAAACCAGTAAGTTAGTTTCAAAAGTTAATCTAATCATCAGATTAAGTTAACTGAGAATTAATCAATCTTTGAGAAACTAATTTAACCTTTATAATCTATATAAATTCACTACAGTTTAATTTGTTTTTGAAATTGGGGGATTTAAATAGAAATTGTTTTTAGCAGAAATTTTAATTGGAACTCAATTCACCCCCCTCTTGAGTGTCCACTCTGACCAACAATTTTCATTTTCTCTGTAACCATATAAGACAAATACACCTTATTAATAGTAATTAAGACCCATGAAATATAATAAATTTCCATTGGAATATTGTTTTAATCCTTACATAGATCAATGATCATAGGGTCATTTGGAATATGAAATGTGATTCCCTTCATTTTAAATTGATGTGAGATCTATATAGATGGATACAATCCATTCCTAAAATCAAATTAAATTTAACAAGATGGGGAATAATAATATTTTTATGAATCAGATTCCAATAAACTTATATTGAAAAACAATCATAGACATATGATACAACAATCATATTATTAATATTTTTTCAACACTAATTCAAAATCAAATTGTTGAGGTGGTAATTTGATACCCTAAAAAATATTTAGATATAAAAGAGTGGGAGAAACAGAATCAAAGAATACATTATCAATTATATAGGGGATGGTAAGTATACCTTTCATCACTTTATTCTATTAACCGACATTAGTAATAGTGATCGCATGATATTTCCCTTTGTCTTTGGGATTAAGAGGTTTCTAACATCAATCGTCATCATTAACTATCATATTCAAGCCCTAGTTAGGCTAACTCCCATATTCTTTTAATTTAATGAACATGAGTGTGGGCGGTGCATTTTATAGATATTTCTCTATATTTTTGTAATTATCTAACTTTTTGCAATGACATTGATATTCGATTTTTTGATGAACATCCATTCCATACATAACGAATTTATGAGTCCCCACAAAGAAATTTCCTCCATGTGTCTTTCCACATTTATAGAATAAATGAATAACCATATTCTCCCATTAATGATTTTTATTATTATAATTTTCTTTGAATTTCATCCATATTTTCTTTCCAAAACCATGATATTGATGGGTGACTCTAATCTTCATTTATACATTATGAGGATAAAAAATTCATCATAGATACTAACATATCTTATGGATAATTACCTTTAAATACATGGTTTTAAGCTACCATAGAATCAATAAATCATTGTTTCATGTTATATGATAATACCAGAAGTGTACCTCACATGTCATGTAAACGTTTCCTCATAGATACTAATTGATTCATCATCCCACTACTTTTTATCAATGAATTCCTTCTACATTATCCTAAAAAGAATATGAGGAATGTACATATTGAATAATAACCTCAAAAACGCATCCCATTCTATAGATTCAATTTATTAATGTTTCCTAAATTTCTTGATAAGATTATACCATTGATAAACATCACCTTACAAATGATAAATAACTAAAATTACTTTTTCACGCTCTGGTAACTAAAGAACAAAAATATCTTATCATTGGTATTAATCCATTACTCAAAAATTATTGTATCATCATACCTACTAAAACAAGGTGTATGATTCCTCATTTAGTAAAACATAACACATTTTTCTCTATATTGATCATTTGGAATCTTATCATGATTAATATGTTGAGAAATTTTTGTAATCATAGCTATGGTATTTAAAATTCTATATTAGATAGTATTCATTTTATAAAGAGGAAAATCATTTCATTGTTCTTCACATTCAGTATTAACATGATTCCTCCTATATCCAAACATTGACTAAAACAATTATAGTGTGTCCAATAATAATCACAGAGAGAAATCATTTAATCATGAAAAATCATTCATAGAATGTCCAAATCATGACACATTGTTTTTAATCAATGACCCCTTATATTTAACCTATGTAATCTATGGTTAATATATATTCAAATGGTTTACAATGGTTCATAAGTAAAATTTCAAATTACCCAATAATATCCTAATGGAGTTTCAAGCCAATTGTGTAGTCATAGTACCAATCATTATAAATCGGTGATGATTGAGTTAATACCCCATCCACCTATTTAAAAGATTTTACCCCTAGGTGAATCTATGTAACAGTCACATACAATTTCTAGTACTAATATATGGATTTATCTTCTAAGAAAACCATATAATATCTACTTTAAAAAATCTTGTAGATTTTATCATATACTAAGACTTATCCCTTGGATTTTTAACAATGTTATGTAATTCTATTCTCTAATAAAATTAAAGCATGATCTGATACAAACTAAGTTGACCCAAGAATTAAATACATAAATATTACATTATTTTTTTTGAATACTAAATATATATCATACCAATAAATACCCTATAAACATAATGGTTTAGTGTCTTTGAATAATATAAACATAATAATTTTATTTTATGAAATATCTTCAATATCTATCAAAAAGTAGTTCTAATAAAGAACACTTTTAGTTATTCCCTACTTAAATTTTTTTTCATAACTTGGGGAAAGGAAACATAAGAATGGGTGAGGTAAATTTCTTAGTAAGGGTAAATATGTGAGATATAATTCAAAAATCATATTTAAGCATAAGATGATCATAACAGTATGAGAATATGTGATTAATCATTTTTAAATAATAAAAATTATTTAATATATCATAATAAGGGGATAAAGATTTAGAAAATCATAATAAAAGTGTCAAAGAAGAAGTAAAGATCATTATCCATGAGATCAAATCATAATAATAAGAATATTTCATAAACAGTGGTATCTAAATTGGCATGATCATAATGAAAGTAATCATTTTTAAAGGTTTTCTACTAAGACATTCACTGCATTTTGGGCTTGGGATAACCACCAATGTACTATATTTGGGATTGGGATATAACCTTTGACTTCATAAACATTAAATATTTCCCAATGAATTGGAGAGATATAACGAACCTAGCCATCATATAATCATAATCTATTCATATTTATTCCACAAGATCATTAAAACATTTATTATTTCATCATAGTTTACTAATGGAAAATAATATGGGTTTCAACAATATTTCAACATCATAATCATAAAAAATGAAAATAAAGGATAAAGGGGGTATCATTGGTCCATATCCCTATAGAAGAATAAATAAAATCAGTGTGTGTTTACAAAGATGAAATTACCTTTAAATGGTTATTGGAATACTTCTTGAGGAAAATACCATTTACATTTTGAAATCACTTATTTAAAATATAAAAAATTTAATAATATTAAGAAATATATATTAATTGAAATTAAACAATCAAACTTATAATATAATACTAAAAAATTATTATTCATTAATTCATTCAATTCTATTCACACTATAAAAATTAAAACAAATATTCCTTTCACACTTTTTATAACAAGTCATAAAAAACTAGTTCAGAAAAATTTGTATCAATTTATTTTAACATATTTGAAAATAATTAAAATATTATTTGAAATTAAATTAAATTCATATTGAATCATATAAAAGAACATTCATGTAATTATTTTAATTAAAATTGACATGGAAGAAAAACGTTCATCATCCAAATAGGAAATAAAGTCGTTTTATCTTAAAAACATTTTCTCTGTCATTTTAAGTACCAAAGAGAGGAAAATGGTATTATTACATGAAAATTACAGATATAACTATAGGATCATAAAATATACGTGGTTCAAAATATATGATCCATATTATCTCTCTTATTAGATATTCGGTATATGCAATCTAGAAAAGAAATGTGATTATAACATAAACCATTAACACTTTAGTAACTTTTCAATCATAATCCCCATAAAAGAAATAAATGAAAATGAAACTCAAAATATAATTAATATAAATTAATTAATGATATATAATATAAAAATATGTAGTATATACACCATTTGAAAGAAACAAGTGGTGAATATGGAATATGTCTTACATACATAAAGGTGAAACGATAAATCATTACCTCGGGTTTGACTTGCTTCGTAAGTGATGTTAACCTCCTATATAAAAAATTTAAATTTATTATACATATGTCCCATAATAATATTCATCCATATAATACCATATATGATTTACTTATAATATATTATCACCCTTTTATTAATAATCATTCATTATCTTCATCATTTCAAGTGTTAACTGCTTCATTTTTCATGTATGTTTTGATTAGGAAGTTATGGTCCTTGCATATTGATCATGGTCTAATCATGTTAAAATTTTTAAAAAGGATATATATATTTATAACCATACATAAAAATTATAAATTGAAAAATTAATTATACTATTTATAGCGATGGTATTCTGTACTAACGCCTGAACATTTTTTTTTATTTAATGAAAATAAAGAAATAATGATAAATAAACTTTTATCATTATAAAATAAAAATAATATATTAAATATAATATATATATATATATATAATCAATCATTATATCCCTAAATTTTAGGTAGTGATATAAAATGAATCATATCGGTATATGGAGGGGATAGTCCACATGTGTACAAGAGTGAAACATTTATTTCCCATTTGATGGAAAAGAGGTGGAGAATGGTTGTATGATAATCATAATAACATATCAGTATATTGAATATATATAATAAATTATATTATTATAGATACAAAATATTTATATGAAGTGAAATAATAAATAAACTTTGAATGAGTTAAGTAAGACGATTACCTCTTCTTTGAGATACCTCTCTTGTCTGACACTATAATCATTCAAAGGATGGCCTTTTTGTAATAATACGAGATCAAGAAAGAAGGAAAGGAATATATGAAGGTTTTTGAGATATAGGGTTGAATGTTTTTGAATATCATAGAATAATAGGTTCCCATTTATAATTAATGGGAGGGATATACTTGGAATTAGATGATATATTTAAATAATATTAAGTCACATTCCAGTGAAAGTGGAAATAAATGGACAAAGATTCAAATTTTAGATAATATAAGGTAAAAAAAATTTAAATAAATAATATTTAGATAATTTTAAGTGTCATTTTGTAACTTCTCTCTTAGTTTAATTTTCTTTATTCACTCGTTTAAACCCTATCCATGGAAATAAATTTTTACTATTTTTACAATTCATTATGAAAAAAATGAAAGTAGAATAATTAAAAAATTTGGAAATTATGATTCAAAATATGAAATCCATTTTATCAAATTTAATTTTAATAATTTTAAAAAAATTAACTCTAAAATAAGTATGCAAAACACAATAAGATCTAATTTTAGATATAATGCTTTATTAAGAATAAAACTAGATTTTCTTACATTTCATTCCTAGTAAAAACTATTTCATGAATGTTAAAATATTTTATTGAATTTATATTCTATATGTTTCATTAACATTATCAATAAATAGTGATTTATAAAATTTATTAATATAAAAACACATTGCACTCATAAAAACAGTTTTCTATAAAATTAAGCTTTTACATTAAAATGATTTTATCTTCATTTCTAACCATTAGATAACTAATGTATGAATTATTTTTCATAGATTCGTAATAAATTTCATTAAAATAAATTTTTATGGTAATAAAAAATTTATATATATATATAAATTAATAACACCTAGAAAATTCATTTCTTGAAAAAATATTTTTTAAATCATGAAATGATTTTATTAAAATTTTAATGATTATTTCCTTGGAATTATTAAATACATTTTGAATTAAATAAAACATTTAAATATATATATATTCTATAATATTACTAATATTATTCAAACCCACCAATCTAATGGATTGGTTATAAAGGTTACAATATATCGTGGATCATTTAGACTTGGGGATGTGGGTAAAGATAGTTATTGAATACTCCAAAAAAAATTTAAATGAATACATATTAAATATAGGGGTGTTAAAAATAATCAAACCAAATGGCATGGAAACTTATTCACAATGTTCATATCAACTCTTAAATTTTGTCTACAAAATATTCGCTTTTATAACTTTAACTTTATGGTAACTCGATCAAAGATCAATATCAGAGAACCGCTTAACTCCCTTTATTGGATCAAATTGATCGTCGATTCATGGAAGTGGATACTGGTTATTTATTATCACTTCATTATGTTTATGGTATTTGGTACACAATTAAAGTGAACCATTTGGATTATTTATGAATTGAATCAGAGCATCCAAAGGCAAGGTACATGGTCTAATGAAGCCCTTTGTAACACCCCGATATTTTAAGAAAGGAACGTCATATTCGATAACATATATGTGATATAAAACAATAATTATATAATAATTTTAAAACCCATATAATTTATGATATATTTATTTTTAAATAAATTCAATCAATTTTATAGCTTTCAATGCTTGCAACAATGGGTTTGAACGAATCATAATACCAAATTAGAATATTATTATTTAAACATGACCATTATAACCAAGTCGTATGGTTGGAGGGTATAAATAGTGCTCACTAAAATATGAGATTTATATGGTTAAAACTTGTATAAAATAAATTCAATTGATATCTATTAATTATAAATAAAATAAAAACCATTTAAAAGAAAAATAATTGTTTTTTGAAAAACTGTATTTTTCTAAAAGGCCGTCAAAACATATTTTGTGAACATAAATTAAAATCCATTTTTACGAATTTTATAAAATAAACTTGAAAAAATAGTCATCATTTTTGAAATATACTAGTAAAAAAATTTATTTGGATGACTTTTTAAGAAATTTATTAAAAGATTTTTCTTTTACAAATAATGAAAAATATTACTAAAAAATGTAACATTTATATTTCAGTCTAGGAATTTCCCATAAAGAAAAAGTTCAAGGTGGATAAAAATAATGAAGACCGAGTGCATCGGACCCAGAAATACTTCTACAGGAATTTTTTAGAGAACCTAAGGTGGTAAATAAAAGAACTGGTCCTCGTTATCTATCACTGAAGTGAGGAAAGCTTCTATATTATTTCCCTCATTCCAAGTATGAGAAATGCTCACCTATGGATGGAGAATATTTTTTCACTTTCATATCAAATAAGTGATGGACAATGGACTTAATAAATTATCTTTCAATTCTACATGGATCACCGTAGAGTCTGTTTCCGCCGATTCTATTATGATATTATGTTCATAAAAAATATCCAAACCCTGTAACATCACATTGGGCTCTACCATAAGTGAGTCTCCCAGGACAAATACTTTTTTAAACTATATAATATCAACCACTTTGTGATGAAACCCCCTCCACCTGCCTCATAAAACCCAAAACATTGGAACCAACCATGTTGAGTTTCATGCCACTAGAAAGTAGACTCCACTACACCCACCTTCCCTACTTGGTTGGATTCCAAAGAATATTCCATGAATCTTTTGCAGCCATGAATTTCCTCAGTGAAGGCAACCCATCAGAACACTTGATCTACAAAACTAGGTCTTTAATAGTGCTTTTAGTCATAACGTCCACACCTATCCACGTGTTGGGGAGGCCAATGTGTTGACTTTGGTTTCTATCCTTCCATATTGTCCAGCAGCCAACCACAAAAAAATCCTCCCTCACTTGCCACTCTTGTACCATGTCATCTATTCCTAAAAACCAATATTGATGAAAGGATTCAAAATAGTATCTCTGGGTCCCTATCCCAGTAATCTCACCCAATTCATTCCATACAGACTAAACACACTCTATTATAATAATGAGTTGATCGACATATTCCACTTTATGGTTCTTGCAGCACAAGCACTTATACACTATTGATATCCCTTTTGATTGAATTCGCTCATTTGGGGGGGGGGGGTCAACTAAGAAGATAAGGGTTAAAAATGTCAAAAAACTTGTTTAAAAGGAATTTAGTGAGATAGTTCAATATTATAACCTAAAATGTTAGACAATTACTCATTTTGGTGGCTTTTTTCATGATAAAATCGTGGGTACCACTTTATTTTTTCAAAAATTCCATGTGTGTCCTCTCCCCCACTTATAAAATGTCACCCCCGCTCCTCCCATATTTACACATCCAAAACCCTTTTTAATTTCCAAGAACTACACAAAAACATTCCTTAATTCTCTTCCAACACCATAAATCCCTTATTTTTATTATAAATCCCTCCTATGAAGACTTTTAATTATAAATATAAAGAGTCTCTCTGAAAAATATGTAAACTTATTAAACATGCTTATTTTTTTATTTATTCTTCAACCTCATTAAAACCTTCATAAACAATGATAATCTAATAAAACCAATATCTCCTATATATTTACTTTTTATTATGTTAATTTCATAACCTATATCCATCTCCACTTCTATAAAATGGGAAACGAAACTGTGGATCACATGTACGGTAGACTACCACCTCGCGAACCATTGTAATTTCTTTTTCATCGCCACATTTATAGGATATATTTAATTATATATTTAATATATATTTATATGATATTTATTAAATTTTTATACTTAAATAATTATTATATCATATATACCTTCTTACAATCCATTATGCGGGGGATATAATAATGTTTCTCGTAGTTAAGGCGGATTACCACATTGAAAAGAAATGTGATTCATTTTTTGCTTATAATTTAAATGAATGTTCTTATGATTAAATTTAATGAATATATGTGATATTTATGATCAATACATTATTCTATAAATATAATATCATATTTAACTTCTTTCCTTTCAATTGTTTAGAAAAAAATAACACCGCTCACATACCGATGTGAAATTTTTTTCATTTAATTTTTACATCGATAGTAATAAAAATATATTTAATTAATATAAATTATATATATAGAATAATTATTTCCTTTAAAGAATATTTTATATTTAGTTTTCTCTAGTTTCAACCATCAATATAAAATGAAAACAACATTCATGCATATGTATGACATATCGTCTCCAATGAGCGGCGTAATCCATTTTCTATCAATAAATTTATTATATTACTTTAAATACATATATAATTAATATAAAGGTTTTTTATATCATGGTCAACCTTCTGGATATTATATAACCATGATCAGTGTAAGGAGCCTACTTTAAAATTACATATTCTAAAGACAATAGACTAATGTAATTCTTCCTACAATCATGAGGATATTTTCTTTTTATAGTTTAAAAGATTTTTAAAATCTATTAAATTAAAAAAATCATATATTAAAAAGAGGAAACTTCTAATCATTATCAATTTTTCAATAATTTAATTCTTTTAAAAAAAATGTGCTTTCTTTTCATAAAAAATCATTACAACTTTCAACTTGAATTCCTATTTGTTGATACACATCCTTAACCCAGTGGAAAACATTTTAAAAACATAGGATGAGTATAAAAATCTCAGTAAGGTACATAAAATATGTAAACCATTAGTCTAGTGAAAAATATGAAAACACACTAAAATATTTTTCTTAAAAACATACTTTTTCATATAAAAATAAAATAATTTTCCCTTTAAAAATAGCATTATCTTTCATTTTTATATCAAGATATTACCATGAAAACTCATTAACAAGCATCGAAAATTCATATAAGTTCCTTGGGACATCATAATAATAAAACCCTTATAGAACCGTTACAAAAACCAATACAAATTGTAATAACCATATGTTTAACTTCCAGTATATTTATCCAAAGAAAAAATCGTTACCCAATGAATCATAGATCAATAATTGGGATCACCAATTATATTTTGAGCAATAATGGGGCTCAACCCGTCATATAATGAGCTATAATGGTGCTCAACGCATTGTATATTGAGCTCTTATGGGCCTCAATCAATCATATATTGAGCTATAATGGGATCAAGCCATCATAAATATTTTATAGAGATAATTTAATGAATAAAACCATATAAAACAAATTTTAAACCCATGTACAAAATTCATTCACATATCAAAATACTCGTTTTCTTAAACAATCACATTTAAAATCCCAAAAATTGTTCACATAATAGAGAAACCATTTTATTTATAAAAAATAAAGGAAATATATAAATGAAATATAAAATCATTTCTTTTCCATGATTTTGGGAAAACAAATAAAGCTATATAAGTTAATAAATATTCCTTTATACTTTTGTAAAAAGAGCTGAAAGATTAAGATTAAAAGAGAATTGTTTTAAAAGAAAGTCCCTCACATTGAGTCTGAATCATCAAGTTTGTTGTGTATATTCATAAATCTTAAACTTAGGTTAGTTTTTAATTTTTCAATATTAATTTAATGTTCATTATTCCTTTAATTTATTTAATACTATATTATATAAAATTACTCAAATAATTAAGTTCACTTTAGATATTTTGATGATATTCAGTTAATAAGTTCAATAGGACTTCAGTCAGTTGACTTTGGTCAAAGTAGTTATTATTCCATAAACTAAAAAATAATATTCATGATATAATTATCACTTTTTCATAAATTATACTTAAAAATTAATCAACTACATATTGTTAATAAAAATTAACTACGTTACAAATATAGAGATTGTAGGTCATATGTACGCATGAGTAACGTTTCCAATTATTCAATGAACATTATGGAAAAAATTGAGTATTATTTTATATTTATGGAATTATAATAATATAATATATATCATATTTAATATTTAAAAATACTTATATATTTCATTCATGTTATTTCATGATGAAAAATGAATCACATCGCTTCATAGATGTGGTAGTCCACACATACGCATGAACGATGTTGTTGTTTTTCTATGTATTGAAATGTAATAATGTCAATGATATATTACCATTTAATAAAAATAAATATTTCATGGAAAAAATATATAAATATAAATATTATCATTATAAATATTCTTTATATACTGTTATGGAAAACAAATTACATTGGTTCATGAGGCGGTCCACCGTACTCAAGAATGATGAATTCATTTCCCATTTGATGGTAGTGGAGATGGATATGGGTTATAAAACTAATATAATAAAATAAAATTATATATAGGATACTATATTTATTATTTAATCATGGTTAAATAAGTTTTTAGGTATGTGGAAGAATATAAAAAACCAAAACATGATTAAAAATGATAATTCTTCTTCAAAAAATCTCCTTTTTGTAACATCATAAGACCACTAAGGTTTGTGTTCTTCCTAAACTAATACCTCTAAAATGAGTTTAGGCATTCTAGGAAGTTATTTGGGTAGGTATGTTTTGAACAAAAATGGGTTTCATATATTAATAAATGAGAATAATATGTTCCCTTTTATAAGAGAGGTTAGGGGAACTCTTGGAACATCTCCAAAGAAGAAATTAATGTAAAATAATATTTAATATAAAATGGATCCGAACATATTAATTTTGAAGATAATATAATTATGGGTCAAAATACCATAAAAAAATAAATAATTATATAATATTTAGTTATATTTACACCCTTATCTTTTGGTTTTAACCGATATTGAACCTCCTTAACTATTATCATGACAACATGGATTTTACACTTTTAAGGTTAATATAGTTACTCTAAAATTAAAATATGACCAATAAATGACCATTGCTGATATTTTCAAACATATACTAATCACTTGGAATGTTATAATATTTTTAAATAGTAATATCATTAAATAAAACAATATTTATGTTAAAATATCAATCATGTCAATTTTTTAAACTATTCATTACTTTGACTTTAATAATTTCAATTTAACAATTCTAATTTATAACAACTATTTAATTATATCCCTATCTTGTCAAGATAATATATAAAATATTATTACATTAATTATATCAAATTATATTTATTTCAAGATTTTTAATATCAATTATTTTATTTCTCCATTAATTGAATTATTACTACATTAGTGTTGTGTAATAATTTAAGGTAATTATTTCGTCCATAAAAATTTAAAAAAAAATTAGAACGATAAAGAATAATATTTTATAATTTTTAATAATTATTATATTTTAACATATCATTTGGATAAAACCATATTGAAAATGTTACATTTATTAAAAACAAGAGTGTGGCATGTTTGAGATTTATTTAAATAAAATACTATAAAATCCATATCCTTATCCAGTGGCACCAAAAAGACATAAATAAATTTATATCATGAAAATAAATTTATTATAATTATAGTATATATTTATATTCAATCAATATTTATTTCAAATTTCACCAATATCATTATAACACATTTAATGTGTTATTTTGACTTTGATGGCCTTGTGCAAGCATTGCATGGGAATTTAGATAATCCACTTTTTATATAACCCTAAGAACTGTGTATAAACATAAAATAATAAATAATACACAAACTTTAATATAAAATTCAACTAAAGACTTATCTGAACATAATTATTATTTTTAGGATACCAAATTTGACTTTTCCAATGATGTGCAGGCTCTGCGTCATCAACAAAAATTATTTCCATATTTGTTATAGAATAAAATATAATATATATATATATATAATTATTTATGAATAATATTTGAGGTAATATATAATAATTTATTTATTCCATAAATTTCCTATATTTTTTATATTAATTCTATGTCTTTGAAATATCATAAAATATATTGTATTTCTTAAAAACAGTATTTTTTACTTGTCACTAAAATTTTAACTTCTTAGAAAAATTGAAAAAACTAATCCTAGGATAAATTTGAAGTTATTAATGCAAAATAAAATCTATTATATAAAATTTTATTCCAATATTGATAGAAATTAAATTTAAAATAATGGTGTAAAACATGAGGAAGCCATCTTTTAAGAAAAAAATTTAGTTTGTCTTAAAAATGCCGATTTATGTATAAAAATGAGTTTGTACAAATTATATTATAAAATTGAAACAAATTTAATTATTAATAATATAATATAACTATTATTTTTTTAATCCATTTAAAATTAAAATTAAAATTCATAAATTGTTGAAATAAAAATATAATTTTCAATAAAAAAATAGCACTTGTCACTATTCACTATAAAATCAATATTTTTAGAAAATTATAAAAATATATCTTAATATAATATTGAAATTATGAATTACAGATATAAATTAATTTTTTTGTATAATGTTTCTACAACTTTGTGAAATATTAATATTCACTTATAAAAATAAGAAAAACTCATTTTTGAAGAAAATATATTTTTGAAGAATAAAATGACATTAATACAAAATAATTGTGTAATTATTTTTTAATAACTTAAAAATACATTTATATTGATTTTTGTCTTTATATTAACTTCATAAATCATTTATTCCTATTTATACCCAACAATTTAATGGATGGGTTATGACAATCACATTTATATAATAATATTTTTATGTTTTTTTAAGATCAATGTGGTGTATCTTATACTCTATAAAACATAGTTTTTCATATTAAAATATTAGTATATTACATTCACCCCCACCCCCTTTGTAAATTTATTCCCCTAAATTTTGAACTCAGGCTCAGTAACCAGGTTTGATGTTTTAAAATACCTTTATTAAAATCCCACATCTTAAAAGGGATTAATAAGACTTACACTTTATAAAAGAGAAAAGAAAATTTGAAGGTCACATGAGATAACACATACTATGTTTACATATAGGAAAAAATGGACATACAAGAGAAAACTATCTCCAAAAGACTTAAAGAGAGTGATAAAAAACATGGTCATGAGAAATTTAATGATCCAAAAATCGGAACATTTTGATGGGTTAGAAAGGCATTGATTATCGGTAAGAAAAGTAATTGAATAATATTTTTATTTCAATATAATTTACCTAGATTTGATGAATTCATTTACCATCTATACTAAAATCATAAATAAATATACTTACTTGAAAATTATAGTTTCGTCATTTAATAAATTTCCACCATAAACTCTTCTTTTGATCCAAATAATGAGAATGGATTTTTCAGGATTGAAGAATTAGAATCAACTTCTATACATAAACTATCCACAATATAGAATTCATATATTCCTCTTATATTTATAAATTTAACCAAAAAAATGGTTATTAAAAGATAAAAATTTCCCCCATTAATAATAAACATTTATATGATGAAAAAATTATTTAATATCAAAAAATAAAAATCAATACCTAATTTTTAGCTTAGATCATACAAAAGGTAACTATCCTTAAAATTCTTCAAAAATATTCTAGACAAAAATTGAAACCCAAAATCGATTTTATCACATAATATTCCAATATAAAATGAACATTTATCTCCCCAAATAACATTAATAACTCATAATCTCTCATATCAAAAATGTAATTTCAAAAATTACAAAGTCTTTGAGATATTATAACCATTTCCATAAATAATCATAAATTACAAATAAAATCATATATTCTTACAAAATATAATAAAACATTTTTACTCAAATAAAATTTTATAGTATTTTTTAACGTATTCATATAGGGATCCCAAAATAGTGAATGTCTTCCAAAATAACAATGATCACTAAATCTCTAAATCATTTTCCAATCTCATGGTTATCTATTCGATAACACATATGTTGGTAAAAGGAACATAACCTTTATGTATAAAATTGTTTAAATAAAATACAATTTCATACTAACCTAGACATCACATAGGATAGTGTTTGGTAATGTACCATTATCTATTTATGGTCGTGGGTTCAATTCCTATTTCTATTCAGAATTCAATAGGTTTTCACATGGTCTATGGGTTTTCCTTTTATAAAACTGTATAATTACTATAACATTCCCATGAAATATTATAAAATACTCAAAATAACCTTAATATATTTATCATTATGGAAATGTTTTAACCTCAAAGGTTATTTAATTCTTTCAATTATCATCCCAAAATGTAATAACTGAAAATTACCTCAAAAATAAATGTCTCAAAAAATATCATTATTCACCTAAAAATTTCATAACATCATGCCTAAAAATTGTTTTATATGTTATTTTTCTTATGATAAACCATTAAATTATACACCCATGATGGTATCCCTAAAAATTAATATAACCTTACTTAAAAATATCATAATCTCTATATTTTTTTCTCAATCCTACTTTAATAATAATTGTAATAACCCAACCTTATACATTAAATATTCTTGTGATAGTAGGCTATAATTATTTTACTTAAAATCATGAGGATATTTTTTGTTTTGAGTTTTAGATAATTAGGATGAACTCTTGCAAAAAAGCCGATATAATACAAATATGACACTTCAAATTAGTATCCATGTCTTCCATAATATAAAACTTTTAAAAGAAAAGATGTTTTATTTTCATGATAAATATTCACAACATTTAACATGAATTTTTATCTGTTCATACCCAACTTTAAACAGTGTAAAAAACATTTTAAAAACATTTTATGAGAACAAAAATTTCAATAGGTGACATAAAATAATAAAAGTTTTAGTCCAGTGAAAAACATGAAAACCCATCAACGGGTTGATGGGTGCAGTGGAATCCTCCCTCTGGCTGGTTAAAAGTCAATGTTTATGGAACATGCACTCGGGGAAAAATGTGGGGGGTATTGTTCATGATAAAATAGGATTGGTCATTCTTGTGTTCAGTGCCTCTTATGGGGTAGGGTGATTCTCTTATTAGGAAATTAGGTTCCATGTTAAAAATCCTTAGTCTATGTCAGTTTAAATGTATTGGGTTAACCACAATTGAAAATGACTCTTCCTCTATTTTCAATTCCCTGAATGAGATCATTCTCATTATTTGGTCAATCTTTATCCCTTACATGGCTGAAAAGGAAAAATTAACAACATAATGATGATTCTCTACACATAGTGAGAGGGTAATAAGGTATCTAATATTCTGGAATCCCGATACTCTCATAATTATCATCTCACCCTCTTTACTATAATTGTATCCCTTCTAATTGATTGTGTTGGGATTTTAACAATGGATTCCCCATGATTACATTATTTTAGACCCTATAACTCTATTGATATATTTTTTCTCCTACCTGTTATAGAAATGAATATTATAGTAAAAAACAATACCTTATCATAGGAAAAGAAAATAATTCTAACATTAAAAAATATTGCTATCTAACAATTTTAAATCAGGATATTTCTATGAAAACTCATTAACAAGCATAGAAAATTCATATAGGTGCCTTTGTATATCTTCATCATAATACCCTTATAGATCCCTTAAAGTAACCCTTGAAAATTTTAATAACCATATAGATAACATGCAATAAAATTATCCAAATAAGAAAATCATTATCCAATGAATTGGAGAGATATAATGGTGGTCACCTTTCATATCTTGAGAAAAAATGGGTCTCAACCCATTATATATTGAGCTACAATGGGGACCAGTCCATAATATATTGAGATATAATTGGGATTAACCCATAATATCTTGGGATATAATTTGACCAAACCATCATAAACAATTTAAAAGAACCATTTCATTAATATAACCCATGAAAACTCTTTTAAACATGGGTAAAAAACACTTGTGGATATCAAAATACCCATTTTCCTAAAAAATTAACTTTTAAATTCCAAAAACAATGCACATAATAAAGAACCCATTTTCTTTGAAAATAACGAACAATGATTATACAGAATCACAAAATCATTTAGGCACCAGGATGGTGGGAAAATCCTTTCATGCCATATAAGGTAAAAATAAATTCCATTAGACTTTTTTAAAAAGAGTTAAAAGAGGAACTTCAAAAAAATATTTTTAAAAAAAATCTCTTGAATTGAATCTGAATTGTCTTGTACATTTTTTATCTTCCTTAATAATAAACTTAGGTTATTTTTTACTTTTATAAGAATATTTTAAATTTCTTTCTTTCTTTATTTTTTTTAATACAACCTTATATACGATTACTCAATTAATTAAGTTCACTTAAGATATTTTGATGATATATGGTTCATAAGTCCAAAATGACTTCGGTAAGTTGACATTGGTCAAATAGGTTATTATTAAATCATTTACATAAAAATAATAATGAAATAATTATCGTTTTTACAAATGAATTATACTTTTGAATTCATCAATTACATATGGTTATTAAAAATTAACTATGTTATAATAATAGAGACAGTAGCATGTATGTACGCATAAGTAACATTTCCAATTTTTCAAAGGTTATTATGGAATGAAAGTGAGTATTATTTTATAATTATATAATTATAATTATATAATATATATAATATTAATTCTTCAAATGTACATATATATATATATCATTCATGTGATGTCGTGATGAAAAACCAATCACATCGCTTCATGGAGGGGGAAGTCCACACTTACGCATGAATGATGTTGTCATTTTTATACGTGTGTAATGGTAAAAACATAAATGATATACTATATTTTAATAATCATAAATATTTCATGGATATCATATATATACATTAATTCCATCCTTATAAATAGTCTTGAGATATGACGATGGAAAATGAATTTGTTTGGTTCGCGAGACGGTAGTCCACCGTACACACAAAAAACAAATTATTTTTCCATTTGATGGTAATTTAGATAGATATGGGTCATGAAACCATCATAATAAAATCTTAGTATATTAATGATATATTATTTATTATTTTATCTTGGTTTATCATGTTGTTTTTATATGGATGAATAAACAAAACATAAAAACCTGATTAAAAACGATAGATTTTCATCAAAAAATTGCCTTTTCTTAATAACTTAAGACCACTAAGGTTTATGATATTCATAAAAAAAGTCATATATAATTATTTTATGTATTTTATGAAGTTATTTGGGTAGTTATTTGATGATAAAAGTTTGAATAAATGATAAGAAAATGTGCCCTTTTATTAGAGTGAATGGTTACTGTTGGATCTTCTAAAAATAATATATTCATATAAAATAATATTTAATACCAAATGGATAAAAACTTATTAATTTTTAATAAAATTTTATTATGAGTCAAAATACCCTAATCCAATAAAAATATGATAAAATTTTACTATATTTCTACCCTTATCTTTGGGTTTCAACCCTTACGTGACACATTTAACACTTACTATGATACCATATATTTTTACAATATTTTAATTAATATAGTTAGTATAAAATATAAAATACCAATAAATGAACCATGGTTGATATTTAAAAAAATATACTAATCACTTTTCCTCATTTATTATTTTTTGTGAATTTTATATCATTAAATAATAGAATGTGCATTATAAAATATCAATAATGGTAATTTTTAAAATTTTCCATTACATTGACTTTAATAATATCAACATAACACTTGTAATTTGAAAACTCTATTTTATTATATCACTAACATGTCATTTTTGTCTAGAAAATTATTTTATTACCTTAATTATCTCAAATTATTATTATTTTAATATTTTTAATAACATCTATTTGATTCTTCTACTAATTGAAAAATTATTGTATCATCGTTGTGTAAGAATTTAAAGTAATTTTTTATTCAATAAAAACAAAAAATAAATTACCATGATGAAGATAAATATTTTAAATTTAAAATTAATATTTATTTTTTAACATATACTAATTATAAAATCATATTAAAAAATTTACACTTATTAGAAATAATAGTGTGATATTTTTGTCATTTCTTTAAATAAAATACTATAAAAGCCATAATCTTCTTTAAGTGGCCCCAAAAGATCGTAAATAAATTTATATCATGAACATGAGTTTATTATAACCAAAATAAACACTTATATTTGTTAAATATTTATTTTAACTAATATCTATATTATGAAAACACATTAATCTGTTATTTAGACTTTAATGGCCTTGCACAAGCATTGAAAAAGAATTTGGATAATCCACTTGTTATATAACCCTAAAATTAATGTATATTCATAAAAATAATCAATACTAAAAAGTATTTAATATAAAATTAAATCAAGGACTTATATAAACCCAATTATTATTTTTAGGATACCAAATCTAATATTTTTAGTGATGTACAGGCTCTACATCACCCCACCAAACATTTTTTCATTTTATAAAAGTCAGTTCAAGGGTTTTCGGTGCCCAACATACAACCCCAAACATGGTTAAGAGAACCAAAAAACAATAAGCAACACAAATCATCATTGACTTATACGTCATAATAACCATAGTCATCCCCACATCCCATTCAGGATTCTTCTTCTCTAGTGGCTGATTCCCACTCCGGGTGTCTCTAGAAACATTCACTTTGAACCCGATTCCTAAGCTGGTCAAGAGTGGCCATATCTTGTGATGCCTTCAATACCCCACTGCCATTTTTAACAGTAAGAACCACCTAGTTATTAAATTTTTAAGAAGACATAGTCCTTATTGTCCACGGGAGATATGAATAGTCTTTCCTTTGTCGCCTTATTAATGGTGTAGATAATGGTCTTTCACCTGCAGACCTCATCTGATTCCCATTCTGAATGATATCCCTGAATGAATAGCCGACAGGGGTACACAATTTTTTTTCCTCCCCCAGAGTACTCCCTTCCCTCCATGGATTGTGCCCTCAATGCAGACACAGGACACCCAGTATTATAACCCGACCTCTGATCTGACTTGTTACTTTCAATCAAGGGTTGTCACCTTTCCACCAATGAGTGTTCATCCCCAGCAATATAACCTACCTCCTTCCCCTTACCTTCAATCAAAAGACCCTCCTGAGTCTTATCACCACCAAAGAAATCCGTCTTTGTGTAAACTTGCACCATCAAAATAGAAAAACCATGACTGGCACTATCCCCTGGCCCCTAATTCACACATTCTAGAAAAAGAGGATACATTGACACATTGAGGGAATATTCCCTTGATCCTTTAACTGGATCCTACCCCATACGAACAACCTTCATACCCTTCAAGATTTATGCATCACACTCACCTCCTGTAATAACCTCCTCCTCCAGGCCTGTAGTCAATCTGTCCTCAGCTAGCCCATCAAACCTATTACTCATGGACAAAAAAAGGCTTCTCCAAAGGATCAAGACCATTAGTATCCTTCATTCTGGGCATGTTGACCACCTCTACCAAACTAGAGTTTCGTTCCTCTTCAACATGTTTTGGACCCACAACATCAGAGAACTGAGAAAGCTTCTCTTTATCCTGGTTCATCCTAAAGCTGGCAGTTCCAACTATTTGGCCTTCATAAAAGGAAACTTTAAGAGATCTAGAGGCAAAATTCTCCCCAGTTGAACTAGTCAGTTGAGAGCCCTTCCCTCCTTCTGTCGACTCCTAAGTCGTTGTAACCCGACCCACCTTCACACTGTTGTCCAACACCTTGTTCCTTGAGAAATACTTAGTGCTCATAATAGAATCTTTCCCACTACAACCAGACTCCCTAAATCATGGAAGGAGTCCTCTTTGACAGGCCCCAACTGAGTGACCCAAACGCTTGAAAAAACAACAAACATCCGTCCAATTTTCATTGAAAACTCTCTTTTTTCATATGTACTCCTTTCTGATTGTGATCCATACATAATAAAAAGTTATGTGTGATGCATCAATTTCAACACACACCCGGGGGTTTACCAGATGGAAAATTGCCTCGGCATGACTATCAGAACAATGGTATCTACCTACCAGGTTTCCCAACAAGCGAACAACCGAAGGGTTTTGTAACAATAAAGTGAGTTTAGGGAAACATACCCAAACATTGATGGAAGGTGAGCCCCGGTTCATATGAAGATCAAAGGAACACCGCAGAAGAATAAACAGAGTTCCATTTAAGTTGTGAGGTGCCCACGCCCAAGCTTGGATGAGATCTGCCTCTAATTCAAATCTTATCATAAATTTCTTACTGCCCAGAAATCCAACAACCGCTTGTTCCGGAAGATCCCAAGATCCAAAGGAAAATCAGTCGAATTCATCCACTTAAGGACTTCTGTGCTTGAACCAAACCACTAGAGTGAGATTCAGAAAGGCTGAGGACTCTATGAACTTGGATAAAGAAGGATGATGGTTCGGTGCTCCATTGATTAGATCAAGAACCATAGGGTTAACTAAAACTTTTGGTAAAGGGGGAAGAATCTCAGGGTTAGAGATAGGCCTAAAGGACCTAGATCTCCCAAGAGATGGTGATTCCCCCTCCACCACCAAGGGTGGAGGATTCGGTGCAGCGGCCGCCATCGTCACCGGGAGGAGAGCATCAAGAGGTCGAGAGAGGTCGCCTTTCATACAGGCTCTACATCACCACTGAAAATTATATTCACATTTATTATGGAATAAATCCTAATATATATATATATATATATATTTAGTTATTTATGAATAATAGTCATAGTATTTTTTTCATACATGAGTAATTACATAAGTTTAATAAATTTTTATATTATGTATATGTATTTTTAATATCATAAAAGATATTGTATTTTCTAAAATAATTATTTTTTAATATTTACTAAAAATTTAAGTACTTCAGAAAATCTAAAACAAAGCATCCTAGTATTAATTTTTACCTCTAAATCCAAAATAAATTATATTCTATAAAATTAAGTTCTAATAATTCATAGAAATTACTTTTAAAAAAAGTTCACCCCAAAAAGAATTATAAAATTAAACATATTATAATAATTCTTATTGTTATAAAGTTATATTTATTTTAATCTATTCTAAAATAATATGTATCTTCACAAATGGTTGAAATAAAAATACATCTTTCAATAAAAAATTAACATTTCGCACTATTCCCTGGAAAATCAATATTTTCAGAAAATTATCAAAAAAATCATATTAAGATAATATTGAAATGATGAATTCAAAAATGAAATTAATTTTATAATATTAATTTTCTAGAATTTCTAGAAATTATTATATTCACTTATAAAAACAAAAAAACCTCTTTTTTTTAAGAAAAAATCTTTTTGAAGCATAAAATGAATTTAATAAAAAAAAATTAATATAAGAACTTAAAAATAAATTCATATTGAGTTGGAAATTTATATTTATTTCATGAATCAGTTATTCTTATTCATACCCACAAATTTAATGGCTATGTTATAAAGATAACATTTAAACAACAATGTTTAGGTGTTCATTTAACATCGATGTTGCATATCTTGAACACTATAAAACATAGTGATTAATTTTAAAATATAAATATGATACAATAAAATTGGAAGGATCAAAATTATTAAAAAAAATACACATTAAAATTGATGCAATTATCACACAAAATAGTGATTTCAACAAAGAATTTTTGACTAAGAGGTGAAAAATTATAATAAGAAAATAACATATGGTATGAGATATATGAGTATGGATCTATAATAGATGATTAACAAACATATATTTGTCAAATAGGACCTTCAGACACATTTTAAAAATTTGAACCTTATGTTAGGGTTTCTCGTCTCACTTTTACTTTTGTGAGACATATGTCATATTCACCATGTATTCCTTTGTGTGGTGTATATAACACACCTTTTGATATTATAAGGCCCCAACCATAAACATTACTTGATCTTGAGTTAAATTAAGAATTCACATTTAGGATCTTTTTAGTTTTAGATTTTTAGAGAATTATGACATAACTATTAAATATCAACTTGAATATTACAAAGTCGACACTTTTACTATAACTAATTTTTCACAACAATAAAACTCCATAAATAAAAAAATAGGTCTTTTCTTCATATAATTCTTCTTGAATGCTTCCTTTCTCTTACCCTTCCTTATAACCTATGAAAAACATTTCAAAACCTTGGGATGAGCATAAAAATCTTAGTAAGGGTTATAAAATAAGGAAAGGAAATATTAACCCATCAATAAATATAAATCAATGAGACCATAATTTTCAATCATAACATACCTTCTGAAATAATAATATTTTTTAATAACACATATTAATCATAAATCATAAAGGTAACATGAGACATCCATGTCATACATACATTGTAGCTATCACAATAACAGAGGGAGCCACATTTGGAATACCCATCATAGTATATTCCCTAAATATCTTATGAGAAACATTCACGTTTACCTCCATAATGTTACCCAGTGCATTGGAGAGCTATCTCGATATCACCCGCCCTATGTTTATCACGGAACCACCAGTATACATAAACAATATCCAAGAACCATAACATATTAATTATACATAAAACAAACATGAATTAATGATAAAATTTCCACATTGTTATCAAAATATTTTATTTCAAGATATTGATGTAATCAATTCTTTATCAAACCACTTTCAAAAACCATTTAAAACATTTAATAAAGAGATTTTTCTATCAAAGTGTCCCATACAACTTTGAAAATTTTAAATGAATAATCATTTGAAAACATTAATTTCCATATAAATTAATCCGAAATCCCATTTTTAAAAGATGGATATTAATGATAAATATTTAGAAGAATAAATATTTTAAACATTTAAAACAATATTTTAGTTAAAGAGTTTTAAACAAAATGAGAGATGTTTGAATACAAATAATTGAGGAATATAATTTAATGAGAACATTATAATATCATGAGAATAAAGGGATTCATGATATAATATACCAAATGACAGTAAATACACCATATACAAGTGAATTGGTGCATAACAACACTGAAGTCTCAATGGAATGTAAATTTAGATGAAATACCTTACAAAAAAGGTATCCTTTGATTAAGGATAAATCAATGACATAATTATTCCTGAAAATATAAAAACACTCAATATGATTGGATATTCAGTGTAAAAAAATCATATAACAGTCACATATATTTTTTTAAAAACAACACCAATGGCATGGATGTTTAACTCAATGAATAGAAATTGAGTTAAAATCACTCTTATCAAGTTCATATCGATGACTTGAGAATTTATCAATGGAGTGATTATTTGTTTCAAAAGAATATCCATAAAAAGGGATTGTAAATTATAACATAAATAAATAAATAGTGATTCCACTCATAATAATATCATTATATAATTAAGAATTAGAAAATTAACCAAAGGAATTGAAATTGGGTTAAAAAGTTCCCTTACAGAATTTCGATAGCCTAACGGTGTCACTTTAAAATTCAGAAAATTAGTTAATGAGAGAAAAATGGTATCTCATAAAATGGAAGTAAAATTTACATCAATTATTGTATATAATAACATATCCCAACACAATAAGATGTAAATTAAAAGACATAACAAAAAATAAGTATTTTAAAAAAAGGAGGGTGAAAGGTTCCTTTACCGAATTGTGGTAACTCATGAAACAAACACCACATGAAATAAAAAAGATGTAAATACCCATAAATTAAATTATATTACATAAAAAACACAATCATGGGAAGTATATACACCACACAGAAGGAAATAGTGGCAATATAGCATGAATCACACGGGAATAAAAGTGAGATGAAAACCCCTTACCACGTTGTCATTTAATTGAGTTTTATGAACAAAAGATAATAACCACCAAATGAATCACATAATACCGTGAATATAAATAAAATAATGATAATATATATCATGTGGCAGTACAAAATACTCCACATGCAATAAATAAGTGGAAAATAATGGAAATATCATGGAATTAAAAGTGAGATAAGAAACCCCTTTCCTTGTGTCTCACTTTGCAGGTTTATTCCTTCTTCTTCCTAAATAATAAAATAAAGTTAATTTATACTTTCTTAAGAACAATTTTTTGTTTATTTTTCTTTTTTAGCACTTATTACCATGTTATAAACATTATGAAATCATTTAAGTTAATAATGGTCGTTTGGTCGATATTTGGTACTTGAGTCAAAAATTGACTACTTATAATTACAAGTTGTTCATGTGGTCAAAAATCCATTATATCAAGAATTATATTCATGATTTAGATATCATATATATCTTATATATCCAGTATATATATATCTGTGTATTTATAATAGTATATAACATTTGGAGGTAAGAAATGAAATGCACCGTTCATAGAGACGGTAAGTCGTACGTACACATGAACTCTACTTTCATTTCTATTTCATATTTTAATGGAATTAAAAAATAATGATATATAATGATATTATAATTATAGTATAAATTCATACATAATAACATTAACTCCATCCTTTATTCATCCCACATATGGAATTGACGATCATATCACTTTGAGGGGGCGCTAGTCTACACTTCCTCAAATGAAATTATCGTTTTTACCCATAATGGAAGTCATAAAGGTATGATATAAATGAAAAATATAGAATTATAAAGAAAAAATAATAATAATATATATCATATATAAATAATGTGCTATATTAATGGCCACTATGAGAGGCATAATGAGAAAATTGAACAATCATCGTTTCATGAGGTGTTAATTTTTCATCCACAGAAACATTATATTCTTCCCCCATTATATGGAGGTGTGTGTCATTATAGTTCGAATCCTTCTCATAAAAACAACCTAGTATATTGAGGATACTGTTTTTGTAATAAAATAAAGAAACAATAATATTGTAGGGGTTGGATAGGTAAAATAAAATAAAAGAATTTAAGAGAAACTGTTACCTTTAAATTGGGTAACCCCCTTTAGTTTGAACCAAAAGGACTTCTTGAGGTGACTTCTGCCTAAGGTAAGGAATCTAGGAGGAATAGAGGGATATTGACAGCTTATTTGGTCAGTGGTTGGATGAGACAAGGGTCTTGAGAGGTGTAAGGAATGTGTTATAAGTGAAGGCTTTTATAAGGGGGAGGTGGGGCTCTTTAGTAAAGTTTGAAAATATTATATTATTATAAAGTTATATTCTATTTATAAAAATCAAAAACCCATTAAAGTATAAGAGAATATTACTAATGTTAGATACAAAATCATCCAATAATAATTATATAGGGTTTGAAAATTGATTTAATATTTATAATCCTATTTCGTTAATTCATTTATTAATGAGGTAAACACCGTATCATCATTGTGTCATAAATAATTTTATTTATTGGATGTCTAAAAATTATAAGAAAAACACCCTGATGTCGAAAATATTTTTAGGTTTCAAATTAATATTTTAGTTGAAGATATAACTTATATAAACTTTGGTAAATTTTTAATTTACAAAATGATATTTTTTATGTCCTTTTTTCCTTTAATTTTGTTAAATAAAATAAAGTGGCATTATCACTCTTAAGTGGATCCATGGGGTCCAAAAATCTACACAACGTTGCCCATGTCCATCCATGACTCATCCAATATGGTCATGAAAAGTTTTCTGTTAATTTTTATTGTTATAATATTCTTTTTACCTTTAATCACCCTATTTACCTTTTACCTCGGTAAATAAAAGTCAAAAGCTGTTATTCGCCAAAAAATTATTTTCATCTTATTTAATCATATTTTATTTACTAATTACAACCATGTTTGTCGGATTTTTGAAATTAAATTCATATAAGTGGTAAAATTTCATTTAAATGAAAAATCCATATTTTTAACTACTACTTAGTGGTTTCACTATTTATCAAAAAATAGATGTTTTTCATAAAAATATAAAAAATTTAACCTATTATATATTTGATATTAAGAATAAAAAAATTATATCTATTTTACCAAATTCAAAACATAGAAGTTGGATTAATTAATTTAAAATTAATTCTCGTTTTCAAAACAAAACATCGTGTTTTTATGAAATATTAACTATCAAAAGATTGACACTAGTTTATGTCCAATTTCAAAGTGAAATTAATTCCAATGACCAACATTAGATTTAACGGTAAAAATATAATCTAATTAAACATTAAACCAAATTAAAAAATAATCTAATAATATAAATTAATTATATTAAAATGCATATTTTAATTAAAATACAATATTTTTCACTATTCATTAAAACTGAATTTTATCAGAAAAATACAAAAATTTACCGAAAGTAAATTTTGATGTCCTGAATCTAATGAAGAATTTTATTTTTTCAAATAGAACATATAAAAGTGACCAAAACTATATTTAAATAGTGTTCTCCATTAAAAGGTTGTAAATCGACCTTTTAAAGATTATAAAAGTATTTATGATTAAAATTAGATTCATTTACATTTTAAGCCTCTAAATTTTATTGGATAAATGTAATAACATTTTAAACACATGAATCATAATATTTTAGTTAGTTATATTCATTCCTTCAAATACAATGGCTAGGAATTAACTACCATTTATAATAATAATAATATATTATTAGTGTGCAACGTAAGATTTCAAAGAAACCAATTGTTGCATATAGAGTACTCCATCGAACATAGCATCTCCTTTAATGTAAAATTAATATTTAATTCACAAACATTAATAAATAAGAAAAATTCCATGTTCCTTATATACTCAGGATGTTACCAATATGTTATAACATTAATATCTTTATATTCATGGTATTTAATGTTTAATTTAATGTTATTTATTTCATGGGGATTATAGTTCAAATATTACCAAAGTGGTAAGGGTTTATTTCACAATCACATTATAATTCGAGATGGTTAATGTTTAATACTCCCTTTGGGTAATTATTCAATTTTTATATCATAAACTTAATTTATTTCCTTATACTATGGTTATTCCTGGTATTTTTTGGTAATAGAACCATATTTCACTTGATGGTTGTTAAAATGATTGATAAAGTGTTTTTTAAAAAATACGACTTCATTTCTCCCTTCGGTCAAAAATCATTTTTCTTCCAAAACCATGTTTTATAAAAAATCAAACTTGTTTTTAACATTATATAATTGATTTATTAAATAAATTCTTACCCATGTTTTAATAGTTTATGAATTTTTTTAAATGAATATTCATGTCATCATCCCTCTCTTATATGTTTGATCCACTTGGGATAAATTATATTGATATCATCCATATACTTTCATTGGATGTTTTATGATTGTTTTGACTGAGGATGTACTCTTTTGTTACCATTCACCATATAAAGTTGGATGGTTTATGATTATTTTTATTTTATTGGGGTATGTATTCACAGTTTTTCTAATACTTTTTCAATACAAATGACTATGTTGATTATGTTTAACACCATTCATATAAGTAATGCATTTAACTTAGTATGTGATAGGTGGGTCCCAATTATATATATCTCCTTGATGTATATACAAGTCTCATGAGATATTTAATTTGGACAAATTATATGTGTTTCTATAAATATATTTTAACTATCCTGTGAAATGTATTGATAGTTTGTTTCAGATCACTAGCATCATGAAATCCCTCATTATGATACTACCAAAATATTTATTCCATCAGGATATTATTCCATGTATCTTATATCAATGTAATAAAGTAACCACAAGATCCTGGAAATTGGGGTCTGGGTGTTTACAGTTGGTATCATAAGATTTTTTGGGAACTAGAATTCGAAAAACCTAGAGTATGGAACATATCCCTATGGTAGACATTTTGAATACGTATAGAAGACCATCCTAATGTTTTTTTACGTTATAGATTATGGGTTTTTTCTTATCTGTACATCCCTTTTTCGATACTATATGTGTATGTGGATCTGGAAAAGATGATCCTAGGGGTAATAAACTGAAAATTTCATGTCGGGATTGAATCGAACAGTACTTAGTATACAAAAATATCACTTACTCCATACCTAGTTTGACACTCCTATTGGAAATTCATAAGATAATTTATATTTTATTTATAAACCATTATAAATGAATTGAAAATATTTTTATGATTTTAAAACATTCCCAATGAAACCATGCTTATGATTATGAGATGTTCCATGCATAACTTTTTCTATTTATGTTACGTTTTTCACTAGTTTTTGGGATTATACACTATTTTTCATAATATTATTATCTAATCTAATGTATTACATTGTTTATAAATGGAGCCTTGTGGAAGGAATGTGAACCGTATAAACGCATGTAATCCAAAGAGTAAGAATGGTCATTTATTTGATAGTCTTTTGATAATATTTCAAAAGGAAGTTGTCTCTCAAAATTTTTCATCATATGAGGACATATTATCATGTTCTATCAATAAAGAGAAAGAATTATATCATTATTATGGTTTTGAAGTGAAGAAAGTAAAGGAGAGGATAGTGAAGAAAAAAATGGATAAGGGGAAGAAATGAATGAAGGATTTTCCAACATGTTATAATTTCGGAAAGAATCAGCTTGGTAATTACTTAAAGGGGATGAAATTTTTTTACAAGTGTGGAGAGAAATGCCACCAAGATCATGATGTAAAGAGAGAGAATGAATCTAATAATGTGAAATCCTTCAACTGTATGGAGATGGGGCATTAAACAAATGAGTTCCTCAAGAATCAAGGGAATATACCTCAATAGAATATAAGGGATCATGTTCAAGTTTATGTTATTACTACAGAAAAATATGAATAATTAATTTTATTGTTCGTGGATTCACGATTTATGTTATAGGAGTATTTTATCAATGATATTCTAGTTATAATAATTATGAAATGTATAAAGATTTTACTCCATTACTTTTTCATTAAGGATTTGATATCATATGTTGAATGGTATTGATGACCAAGAAAAGTGATTTAGTGGAAAGTTGAACATTTTTGAAAATACATTATAGAGGGAAGATAACCCATAATCTGTGATATATGTTGAGATAATAATTATAAAGAAATGTTTATGATATAGTATTGGTTATATAGAAATTGGTTAGTTATTTGAGGTTTTATGCTGGAGTTTATTACATATTTGGATTTAGGAATATATTTAAAAATATGAGATTTTATTTTTGGAAAAAAGAATGTTTTCATTGTGGTTTTATGGTTATAAAGGTATTCACATATTTTTAATGTGATATTAAGATCCACTTTATATATTAATGGGAATATAATGATGATTCAGTGACCTTCCTTCAAAAAATTTGGAATTTAAATTTGGTCAGATATATTTTGGACAAGCCTTAATGTTAACTATATATTTAATGGATTAAGTTTAACTTTGGGTATTGTTGTATAACATGTGTTAACCATTTAATTATTAGAAAATATCTAGAGATAGGATTATTTAATTTTCATTCTTTTATAGAGTTAATGATCTATTAAAAGTTAATTTTAGTGCTTCATGAATAAAAATTCCTATTGTATATTCATTTATTAGAATAAGAGATAAAGTAATAATTAATCTAAAGACAACCCAATTATTAAATTGAAAGTATATTTTTCAGTGTTCTCTATTATAATAGTAACAGAATACCTCAACATTCGAAAAAAAGATCTTGAGAAAAAATAGTTGACCTATTACAATCATTTATATTGAATCAATGGTCTTTCAACAAATTATAGATTTATGGTTTTATGGTCATTACCCTTCTCTAGATCCCCCTCATTCTTGTGATCAAGGATCTTTAACACTCTCTACAATTATTTATTCTTTTATTCCATGTTCATATCATCACTTCCCACATTCATTCTCCTACATGGAAACCTAGTTATGTGATTATTCCAGATGACCTTTGTGCTTCCCTTTCTGTCTTATCAAGGGGGTGTTTTATTAATACTCCTCATGATCTGGGATTCTATGAACGGTATTTTCAAATGTCAAAACCTTTATTACTGAGATTAAGGTTAAATTGTGAGGATAGAATTTATTTAGGGGGTAGAAAGTAACACTTCGATATTTTAAAAGTGTAACAAAATATTTCATAGTTATATACCTTGAAACACCAAGATTATAAGAAACTTTAACACCCCAATACTTTAATATATATTTCATTTTAAATAAATTCATTCCCTTTGATATTTTTTAATGCAAGAAACCTATTATTGGAATGAAATGTGATACTCTATTCATATATTATTATTTAAATATAACCATTATAACCTAGTCATAAAGTTGGATAGTATGAATAGTACTAAATAAATTCATAAATTTATATGGTTTAAAAATATGTAAAATAAATTCAATGGTTATGTACTTACTAGAAATAAAATAAAAAATATCTTTAAAAAAATAAGTGTTTTTGAAAAATTGTATTTTTCTAAATAGTAGTCTAGTCACGCTCTGTGAACATAATATAAAATTATTTTTAACAAATTTTATAAATTTTATCTTAAAAATAAACATAATTTTCTAAATATACTTGTCAAAATTATTTTGATGTTAATTCATGGGAATTTGTTGAAAAGATTAATATTTTGATGATTAGTGATGAATAATTATTTTTATTAACAGCCTTTCCATTTAAATTATTTAGAATTTTAAATTATATTTTAAATTATTTTTAATGAAAAATTAGCTACATTATAATAAAATTTAACTAATTTAGTTCCTTGAAATCAATTTTATATTAATGTTTTATACTAAAACATTTTATACATTTGAGAATTTTCTCATTAGAAAACTGCACTTTCATCACATCTACAACTTAATTATAAATTAAATTATGTCACTCATGTGAATTAAATTTATTAAAATTGATTCCATAATTTTAATAATCCTAACATTTTTTATTCAATAAGTTAAAATTAAAATTCTTCTATAATAAACAGTGGAAGGAATAAAAATCAATTACCGCAGTTGCGGTAAAAATGGGTTTATCAGGGGTTAAACAATGAAGACAATGATTAAAATGACCTAATAATTATAAAAAACAATTTATTGTAATTTATATACCTTTTAAACTATATGGATTTATAATTATTTGTTTTGGAGGCCTATGAAATGATAAAAACATGGGTATCACATTGTCTTTTAAAAAAATGCATGTGTGTCCTCTCCCCTACTTATAAATGGATACCCTGCTTCCTCCCCACTTGAAACTTACAAACCCCTTAGGTTAGTATATTACATACACAAATAAATTTCTTAATTACTTAAGAAAGTTTTATAGTACTTATTTTTTTATTAATCACTCCTAATAAATCTTTAGTTATAAACCTAAAGAGACTCTCTGAAGAAGAGGTAAAATTATTAAACATGTGTATTTATTTTATTTGTTATTAAAAATTCTTAAAAACTTCTTAAACATTGATAATATAATAACACAATTATCTAATATATACTTATATGTTATTATAATAATTTATTAACCCATATCCATAGCCACTTCCATCAAATGGGAAATAAAATCATTAATCATGTGTACGGGGAATAACAGGCCTCACGAATGGATGTAATTTGTTTTCCACCACCACCTTTCAAGGATGGATATAATGATATATATAACATATTTTTATGATATTAATGAAATTTTAATACTTATATAACTCTGATATCACATTTACTTTCTTAGTTTCCATTCTGTGGTGGAAACGATATTGTCACTTGTATGTACGACGAACCACCGGCTCACGAAACGATGTTATTATTTTTTCAGTAACGCTTTACATGAAAGGTAGTAAGTTTAAATTTAATGAATATATTGATATTTATTATCTTATAATATTTATTTAAATACAATATCACATATAACTTATTTCATTCGAATCCTTTAAAAAACAATAACATTGTTTGTGCGTACGTGTGGGCTACTGCCTACACGTAGCGATGTGAAATTATTTTCATATTATTTTTACATGAATGTTTATCAGTATATATTTTATTAATATACAAGATATATATGAAATTATTATTATTATTTAAATAATAATTAAAATTTATTCACTTTTTTTCTATACTTCAATAAAAAATGAGACAACATTTTTCGATACGTATGGTCTACCATCTTCGTGATTAGTGTAATCCATTTTCAATATCTATCTTTAATAAATTACCAAAAAAAAATATAATGAATATACAATATATTTATATTATGGTTAAAATTATTTATATGATTTATCCTTGATCAAATTAAAAGGACTTAAATTATCGAACTAAAACATATATGAAAAAGGAAGCAATTATCCCCTGAAACAACGATTTTAACAAAAAATATTAAAAAATAGGTGATAAAATACTATAAGTAAACAATATATGGTATAATATATATGATTATAGTCTTATAATTTATTTATAATAAATTTATATTTATTATACATGAGATTTATACCCATATGAAGGAATTTGAACATTAGGTAAGAGTTTCTCATAAAACTTTTACTTTCAATAGACATATGATATATTCAAAACTTATTAATTTGTGTGGTGTATATACTTCCCATTTTAATATTTTATATCATAAATATATTTATATTAATTCAATTTTATTTTTAATTTTATTTTTTTTTCTTTTTTGGGGCTTATGGTTCAAATGTTACCAAATTGGAAAGAGTTTATTTCACAATCTCAAGATTACTCAGGATTTTTTATGTTTAAGTCTCCCATAAAGGAATTATTTTATATTTATATCACAAACATGATATATTTTTCATACTATGGTTATTATTTAAATTTTCATATAATAGTGCAATTTTTACACTATTTTTTACTTAAAATTATTCAGAAATGATTTTTGATAAAACTTAACTTTATTTCTCTCTTCAGTCAAAAATCATTTTTCTTTATAAACCGTGTTTTATAAAAATGTTTTAAAAAATGTTTTTAGAATTATTAAAATAATTTAGTAAATATATTTTTACTCATTTTTGAATTTATATAAAAAAATTAAAAGGAATCTTCATTTCATATTCCAAACAATTCTTTTTTGGATTTTTCCAAAAATATGAAAGGAATATTTGTTTTAACATGCATGGAAGGATTGTAATTTTATGCCACTATGAACACTCAATGTATTAAAGAAAATTTTAAAAGTTTTGAAAGGTTATTTTCAAATAAAGTTGTTTTCATAATATTTTTTTAACATTTAAAAAAAATCAATTTTAAAATGGTTATTTTCCACACAAAAAAAATGAATGACATTTTTATGGCATTTTTATTCATCTATTACATAAATCCTTTATTGTACTTATTATACACTAGGGATATATTTTATTAATTTCATCCTTATTATTTATTTGGATTTTTTATGATCATATTTAATAAGGATGTATAATTTTATTACCATTCACCATATTACTCTGGATGGTTTATGATTATGATTATTTCATTGGGGGTAAGTATTAATCTTTAATATGTTAGTTTTTCAACATGAATGTTTATGTTGATTATGTTTCAACCATTTCATACGAGGAATAAATTTTTATTAGTATGTGATAGGTGGTGTTGGGTTATAGATATCCCTTGTATGCATTGATGGGTCTCGTGGTAGAAATCAGTTAGCCAAATTAGATGGGTTTTACCCCCATATTAAAACTATCTTGTTAACGGTATTGACAATATATTTCAGATTCCTGGTACTTTGAATTCCCATGTTATGAGATCACTAAGTGATTATTCGATTAGTTATAATATCCATGTATAAGTTTTAATATTATATTATTATATACATGGATTTATTTGATCATAATTTATTTCAACCATATTATGCTTAGTTTATTGATTAAATGGTAAGTGTTTTAGTTATTTTCCTTTCCATGTTAATTATGATTATTTATTCATGATAGATTCCATTGTATGCATAACCTTTCTAAGAATATAATCTCAATCCTTTATTATGTTATATTTTCCTTAAGATAACAAGCATTATTTTATGATTTATATGTTGGGATACTCTATGAGGAATAATAGAATCCTCAAAGAAAACCTTTTGTGTTTTTCAGGTTTTCAATTGTAATATTAATTTAATGTATATATCTAGTTACCCAATAATAATATTCTATTTGGACCTTCAGGATGTGATTCCATGTATCCAATTACAATGTAATAATATATCCATCGGTTATGGGCAACTGTGGTTAGGGACTTTACACCCTTTCTCTCAAATTATTCTAGCTTGAACACTAATTCTTATAAATATATTAGAGATTTTTTATATGATATAATTGAAATAGGTCTTCTTCCCAACAATTATATCAATAGAAAATTCAATTATCTATTCTTGGGGTATCCTAAATAAATCATTTATAAATACATATAGGTATCAGTCTACTATTAAATGAAGAGTCATATCTCTAGTTTCATCTACATTTCCAAAAGATATTACTACCAGCTGACTGAAAAAGGTTCCATCTACTTCCACTAAAGTCATTTTGTTCTAGAATTTATATCTCAATACCCATTAAATAAATTAACATCTCCATATAGGGTTTTGAAATTTAATTACCAATCATATCAATTAATATAAGCTTTTAATTCCACCAACCAATCTATTATAAATTTAAAATTTAATATACATATCTCTAAGTTAGTATACACCCAAATGAATTGTAATGTAGTAGTGGTAATGGTACGATTTTGGAACTCGAATCCTAACTATTCCTATTTATTGGGATTTTTCTTGATTCTCGTTTTATGGGGAATCATCTCTATATGCATTAGCAATTTTTTAACCATGTGAGATGTAATAAAACAATGTGTCACACCAATATCAATAGGACATTAATAATGGTTGAGTACAAAAGAATGGTACAACATGCTATTGAGGGTCTATATTGACTAGTTGAGATAGCCTACTCAACTCCATATGACTTCCAATTAACTCATATAATATTTTTTTCTCCCATTTGGCGGTTTCATCTAGATAATCAAGGTATTCATGGAGTCATTTTGTTTCATAAGATTTTGAGGGTGAGAACTATTCATATGAGTTCATCCCAAATGAGCATGGCAGATATAATACTATATTGATCCATCTCCCCCCATTGAATTTAGAGATATAAATAAATTTTTCTCAAAATTTCCTCTTCCACTATATTTATGGAAATATCATGGTGGTTCAGTATACTCCTTATGGTGAAGATATCTTTACGAAAATCGACCTAGTAAATTTTTGTGATGTTGTAGATAAGGGAATGATCGGGTAGATATATTCTTTGGTTCCCTATTTCTTTGTGAATAGCTCTCTCATTTCTATTCATTCCCAATAATTTAGTTTTTATTTGTACATGGATGGATAGGGGATCCCTCTCCACTAGGATTCTTTTGAAGCTCTTTGTCTCCCACTATCACCTTGTTCACCATCTCTCTAAAATATTTAATCCATATCATGACTAATTTAAAAAAAATATCATGTCATAGACTTACATTGAATATTTAGGTCATCACCCTTTTATTAGTTACAACCACTAATGAAAATCGAACTCAGTGTATGAATCAAGTAGCATATTCATTCACTAACATACTTCTTTATGTAACATAGAAGAAGTTTTTCATTTTTTCTAGTTAGATGGTTTGTGGATAAATCTTTTTATTGACCAACATCTCAAAGACCACCAAATTAAGACCCTAATCTAAATTCTCATGAATAGTTATGTCCCACCATTGTAGTTAAAGGTCTTCAAGCAAGTATGTCACTGGAATTAATTTCATCTCAATAATTTTTTATTGGAAATTATAATATTCATTCCATCCTACCAATCCATGCTTATACTTGTTTGCCTCATAAATCTCCTTGAGATATTAGTGGATTCTGCTTCTATAATTCTGTAGAGTGATTCATTGGAAAAGGTTACTTATCCTAACATCCCTTTTCATTGGCCTAGAATGATTGGAAAATACTATGTACAAGTTATCAATTCACTAATGGTTATGGTGGAACCACATGCTCTACTGAATCCTCTTGTTGGATTCTCATTCCTCTCGTTGGTTGATTTTTTTTTATAACCATATCAATAATATTCAATTAATTATTTTATTCGTATATTATTTAGGATTATACCATATATCATTTCCAAGAATGTAAAATTATAGTTTCACAACACCAAAATCAAATAATAATTTGATAATGTGGTCTTCATGGGAAGTCTCGTTGCTAATATATGATACCAAGCACTCATTAGTTAAACCCATAACAATGAGATAACAACATGCCTAAAAGTGCTTCAGAACACTTTTGGTACCCCAAATACCCAAGTAACTTGAAGTTTATTATAAATTGTTTATCTACATATTTTATGTTATATATTTAATTTCATGATACACCCTATCTCTTTTCTACCTTCCCAACTGAAGGATTGACTAAACTGATATCATTTTTAATAACCCGACCCTATCTGTTTGATTGGAATGATTTATGTTTGCACAAACATTAGGTAACAATTCTTAAAAACTAAAGGTTGGTAATACATATTGAGAATTTAAGAAGAAATAGTTGAAACATTTTTTTCTTTTTACTCACACATGAAACCACACACACACAACCATAAAATAAACATGCCCAAGAGATGATTATAAACAATGAATGGTTCAAAATAATAACCCAAGGTATAATAAGATGAAAAAATTAATGTAATAGAGAAAATAATAAATAAAAAAACTTATACACCAAAATAAATAAAAACACAAGTCCCAATTTGGAACCACTCTAGACACCGAGAACATCACCAACTCATAATTCTATCTCCAATATCCGTGATAGTTACAACAAGAATTACCTCTAGTTAAATATGAGACCTTTTCACTTCCTATATCAAGGAAAACAACATCTAAATATGCACCAAAAATCATATGAATGAGAAGATTATAACAAACTAGTATTAAAACATCAATACTTTTCCCACATTATACTAAAAATTCTATGATTAGATAAATTATTTTATAAAAAAGATGTTCCAAATACCAAGAATTTAATACAGCTTCACAGTTTATATATGAATATGGTGCGAAAAAAATCAGGATCATTTCATCCAAAATATAGTTCTCATAGCCAAAACAATCTCTTTATAAATCACTTGCAATAAAAATTATATATTCTTACACAATGATATTCAATATAAATAACACCTCCTTTTTTTTCTAGTGGAGATTCTTCCTCCACCAGGTCATCCCTTGGGGATAATCATTGGCCCCAAAAGTCTATATAACCAGGTCAATCAATAAAAGTTCCAATGAACATGAGAAGACACCAACCATGCCATTCCTAAATTAGACATCAAACTCCTTCATTATATTATGCAAATTAATTAATCAATTCATTAAACATTCTTGGGTGTCACCCACAACCCATGTTTTATGAAAAAACAAGAAAGTACACAAACTAGCAGAGTTTTAGTATGAAATTTTTATTTCAAATAAGAATAAAATTATTTTTGAAATAAAATGGCCTTCACATTCTGAAGAAAGTGGAAAGTGGTAAAACCACCTACCTAGAATATGTTCAATGTGAGGAATCTTCGCATCATCTCAAAGATCTACAAACATTCTTTTATTATTCTAACAAGTAACGTGACTTTTTTATAAAAACTTATATGATCACAAATATTAATCCATAACAAACCCATTATGGGGTTTTGTAAAATAATTAATGTGTATATCTAGAATAAAAGGGATTAACATAGAGATTTCCTTTTGTTTCCAAGATGTAATACTCGAATAATAATCTAGAATGGAAAATCACAAAAACAATTACCTAAAGAGACCCTATAGATCCAAGGAAAAGATAAATAGACTTATTAAAATAAAATAAAATTATAATAAAAATGGATTAATAAACCGATCTACATTTATATCTTGAAATAAAAGTATACATCATGAATCTTGGTGAAATCCACACACACCAATATTCATTTTACCTCTTTTAAAATATATGATACATATTCTAACCTTGAATAGAATTAATGGAAATTTCCCAAATATAATTAACCCCATTAATAGCCACTCACATTTTGAATCAATAAATTAATCCATATTTCATCTTGTACTCTTATTCCTCCTCTAAAAATAAGCAGCAATCATACCCCATTGTTAAAAAACTAAAAAGGAAGAGCATAAAATTATGACATACCTAAAACAAGGGTTAAAAAATATAAATTTAAAAACTCTATTATGGATGTAAAAATATAATCATGGTTATAGTAATTTTACATGTCATGGTCAATGAAATATAATGAAGTGATATTTGATGCAGATAAAGGAAACTACAAAGAAAAAATGTGTAATGGTTTCTTATAATTATCAATTAGTCTGGAAATCTAATTTTATTGGGGATATAGTTTTTAAAGATAGGGTTTACTGAATCCCAAAATTTCATGGGATGAGTAAACTATGAGTTATGAGTCATCATTGTTTTAAATGAAACAGATTTCCATCATGTATTAAGGAGGATTTATAATTATCGTCATGAAAATGGTTAAACAATTGGTAATACAGATCTATCGCATCATCCTATATTTCATATTTCACATACATATTTGATAAATACATATTTAAAATGGTATGAGAAGTATATTTCAGTGTTTTATCATGATGTTGTTTAAAAAATTTGAAATTTGTTAGTATTAATATTTATAGAGGTGAGAATTTTTCTAGTAATAGTTTCCGGATGCTATTAGACACATGGAAATAAAATGATGTCATATTTTTTAAGGCATAAAATTAGGGTTATAAAATATTTTGAAACTTTAAATAAATAAATTAAATAAATTTTAGGAGATATGGGTTTAACTTTACAAGGTTTTTATGATCAAATATTTGACCAAAACAACATAATAGTTTACTTTTACATTCCATGTTTTTAATAAACATTGTAAATATATTAATTTTGATTCATTTTTAGGGTTGAATTTATAATTTATGGGTGAATAAAATCAAACATTATGAAAAAATCTAAAGGCTAATAAAGTTGTGACATGTGGTATATGAAGGGAGAGATTTTTGGAGAAATCAATTAAGGATATTATAAAAGAAAAATTATATAATGGAAAAATAGATATATAAATAGTGGATAATTTTTTATCAAGAGATTCATATGGAGAAAGTTTTATTATGGAATAACTTTAATGTGAATGAAGATCTTATTATATTTTTAAATAATGATCAAAAAAGAGATATCTAGGTTTTCATGGTGTATTGATTATCCTTCTTCATATTCATTGTGAGTAAAATGTGTGTCCTATTTTATTGAATGATTGATCACAAAGTAATAATTGGAAAGATAGAAAGAGGGATTTACCTATGCACTCAGTAGTTATTTGATATAAAAAACTTATAATCACAATAGTGGTGTAATAACCTAGGATTTCAGGAGTGATAATTTATGTAAAATCATGTGTTGACCATGAGTATATGAACCTTATTGTGTTTTTGAATGATGGGAATCAAGTCTAACGAGTTTTCATGGGATAAAAATTAGTTTCTATAGGTATAGTGTTTTTTTTTGAAATTATTTGTTGAGGATTATATAAAGTGTATAATAGTTGTGGTGCATGGAAATCGGATCTAGTAAAAATGAGTTGTATCAGTGTTGTGAAGGTTGGGTCTGAAAATTGTCTATGTTCCCATATATAAGGGTAAATTTTTCATGTGAAAGGGTCCTAATTCATAAAGTTACTTTGGTATGTAGGGTACTCTTATGTGTATAAATTTCAGTATATAAGGGTGCACAATACATTCATGAAAAATATGTAAAGTGTTGGAAGCATTATAATTTTTTGGGGTTAACCCCATGATATGTAAAGGTTATAGGAGCAGGATTTGGAAACTTTTAATGTATGAATAGATATGTGTCAATATATAAAGGTAAGCTAGATTATGTGTAAGTTTATAACTAAAATGAAATATTGTAATGTATGATACATTGGTATTTTAAATTATGATACATTAGGGATGTTCTAATGTGTAAGAATTTGAAAATGGATAAATGTATAATATTTAAGGGTTTATTTAGAAATAAATAAGGTTTTATGTATTACCCTACAACACTTCAGGGTTCCAACGTGAGATACATCATGGTTCCATGCTTTTATGAATATTTAGTGTGATGGTCTGATGGGGTAAATTACACGGTGAACTATAGGGTATCGCTATGATGTCTCGGGTGGGAATCATGCCATGATCCAGGTGATCACATTAGGATTTGATTCATGTCTAGATTATTTTAAAATAATTTATTAAACTAAATTAAATATGATAGGTTTTTTGAAAATAAAAATCCAGATGTATAGTGGGTATAACCTAATTTCTTTTTCTAAATCTCTCATTGTTCTCCTCTTCTATAAGATATATTTGTATTGATGGTTGTTAATTATTTATTTATTCCATTCTACATAGTATTCATGGGAATAAATAGAAAAAAATTATAGTTTATCATTGTCTCTATCGCCATTTAATTTTTTATATTATTTTTTCCCTAAAAATTTGTTTTCTTCAAGATTATTTCATTTCCTTCAATCAGAGTCAGATCAGCTAGAGATTTTTGTATAATGTGTTACCACTAACTCTAGGTAGGTTAAGCCTAGATTATTCCTATGTTATATGTGTTTTTATGTTTCATTTGAAAAATTTGTGGGGTTAGGTTCAATTGATTGATCCAAAATTGAACCACTTGTGGTTTCAATTATTCATAATAGGTATCTAAGGCTGTCTTCATGTGAGAAATGATGGGTTTATCCAAGTTAATAATTTCTTTTTAGTGGGGTGGTTTAAATTTTTTATGGACATGATATTATGTGTTATGGATAATGTTTCTTGGTATTTGTTAACTTATGAGATACTTGGGGAATAGGATAGTTGTAACCTGTGTGAGTTCTGGTAATTTTGATCATTTGGAAAGGAGTGATAGAGGTTTGTCAATGTGATGCAGATAATACAGACTACTCTAATGGGTAGTGATGAAGGATAAAAATTGTGATGTGGATAGTGTTGATCATTTTTATAGGTGGTGACTGAGTTTCATTGAGTTTTCGTCATACATTTTCAGTGATTTCTTCTCACCGTGGGGTTAAGACCATTGGGTTCATGTGAACATTGAATAGGGATCATAATGTTGTTTTAACCACTAGTAGTTGGTGGCATCTTGTATATATTGGGTGAAATATGGGTGATGTTGTTGACCATTGTTATGAAAGATGGATATATAATAGATGGACATGGGATCTTAGTGGAGATTGAGATGGTTGGATGGGAGATGGATGCTCTATGTATATATGAGGTGTGTTGGGGGATACTCAGACGGGCTTGGATAGATGGGTATCTTCATTCCTTTGGTTTCATTAGGATATTTATTTGAATATTGGTAAAGGTTTCAGATGACTCTTGGACTTATGATATTATTTTTTTGATGTTTCATTAGATTATCATTGTTTAATTGAGATGGTTACATTGGTTATAGATTGTCACTGATGTTTTATGCTATGGGATCTATTGGAAGTTTGAGGGAACTTCAAGAATGGCTAACTGCGGCTACATCATTCCATTGTAGTACTAGATGAGGTAGGTAAATACTCACATGTGGTTGGTGGAGCATGAGTATAGTAGTTTGAGTGGTATATTTTTTATCATCGATTACATTGTGTATACACTCATGTGAATATATATATTATATAGGGACACCATTGTTGGTGGCCTACTATGTTCAGACTCACACCCTACATAGGCCCTTTGGTACTTAAGTAGAATATATATTTCATGGAATGAGGAAAGTTAAGGACTCAACATTAGAATTCAAGTAAAGATGAAATTGTAGTTTATTCAAAGGCTTGACATTATAGTTTTGAAGACATGCCAGGTGGTTCCTTAGTGCTTGACTGGATATTTATTTTGTGTTACCTTATGCTTTTACATCTGTGATTAGCGTATATGAGATTTATTTAATCTTGTATGAAAATCATGTAATTGTATATTTTTAATTTTCTTATCATATATATTTTTAATTAATTTATCTTATAATTTATATATGATTCTTTAATTATTGTGTTATTATTATTATTTATATTCAGGTGGTATAATATCCACACATTCACCCCATAAACCCTCACATTTATTTTTAATCCTTTGGTATATGTGGTGGTTTTCCTAATTTCTAGTGGTGATTTAATATGGTTATAATATATTGTGATAGGTCGAGATATTACAAATTTGTATTAGAGTGAGTTTTATTATTATTTACGTAATTTTAGGTTATAGAAATAAGAAATATTTTATGACATGTCTATAAACATAGAAAAGAATTGATATCAGGATGTGTGCCTGGTTATAACAAGTATAGAATGAAGTCCAAGTTACTATGATAACTATGATTTTTTTTTGTTTTTTTGTTTTTATGGTTTATTTTTTTGGATAAATGGTTATTTGATGTTATTAATTTATGTTTTGGACTCTTATCCCTCAGAGGTTTGGGAAAATACTCATGCATTATATTGGACATATAGTGCACATGTGACATGAATGTTACTGCTTATTGATTCCATTTTGTTTCAATAATGTGAAAGAGTTTGGTTATGTAACATTTTAATAATAGCCTATAGAGTGACTCCCATATAGATTCTTGGTGTCATTCTACCCAACCAGATATGGGATTTTATTCTCAATTTTATTAAGTATGTGGATCTTGTAAGTGTATGGTGTGTGTGGTACTTGACTCACGTTTAAACAATTATATGAGGTTGGATGATATAGAACTTAGGTGTAATAGTGAAGTGTAATATCTAGTGTTTTAAGATACCTATTTGAGATTTATCGATTTATGATATGTAATTATCTAAACTTTTATGAATGAAATTCCCATTCATAATTAATAAATTCATTCTTAAGTAATGTAGTTATAAAAATCACATGCACTAATTTCTATATTTTTGATAGTTATATGATTTATCAAATTTAAAAGACCATCAACCATCATAACCATTTCTAATATTTTTGTTATATATTTACCATTACGAATTATTATATTAAATGTTATGATAAAGTCCAATTAACATAGAGGGAAGGAGTGATGACCTTGACCAGTAAGGTCATACCCTATGAATCTCATTTATCAAATCTTTTGAAGTGTATGGCATCACTAGTATTTTCACTTGACATGGCCCATGATGAGATTCAATAACTAAAACACAAGAAAACCTATTTATGAGATAAGTTAAAGCATATTGAGATCACAACCCAACTCATATTCACTGAACCACCCCAAGAAAGTGTCATCCTCGCACAAATTACCCTTAGAGAATATGCTGGTGTAATAAGTCGTTATGTATCTAGACCCAAACAATATATATTTGTATATTTATATTTTTAATAAAATAATGATTAAATTTATCGTTTTTTATTATTACTTTATAAATGATTAAATAATTACTTTGATAAAAATTATATTTTGATGGGATGGAACACCAATTGAATTTTTGGTAAATATATAGTTTCGATCAGGACACAATTTGTCGTGTATTCAATAATTTTTTAAGCAAAATGTAATTTTTATATGGGTTATAAAAATTTTATTATAAAAAAATAGTATTTTTCAATAAATGAGGATTTTTAGTTAAATGAATAAATTATAATATTTAGATAATTATTTAGCTAAAATAAAAATTATTTTTTAGTTAGTATGTTGAAATTATCCAATTGTGAATTTTCCATATTTTTTGGAGATAGTCAAATTTTGGGATCAAAATTGAATATGATATAAATATAAGGTATGTTTTATGAAATAATAAAAGTAATAAAGTGAGGTAATAATTTCTATAAAGGTTATCCATGACCAAAATTATGTTTCCACTTTAAAATATTGTTTTTTGTGTGTTATTTGATTAATTTTAAAAATCCATAATGAATCCTCTAAAACCTATATTATATTTTACGGTTTTAAAATCACGTCTTTATAAACATGACTCACTTCCACATAACCAAGGTCATTATTTTAATTAGTTAGGTTTTTGGAAGTATTAAAAAATGGAATCTATCCATATTTTCTAGAAACGATGCGAAAAACTTGGGATTTTTGTGGTTTGGATTAATTTATTATATAGATTCGAAAACATTGTTATAGAAATTAATAAATAATTCCCCCCTAATTCGATATATAAACCCACAAAAACCCCCATTCCATTCCACTCAAAACCCTTGTATCCAAAATATACTCTATCCTTATATATTTATATTCTTCTAATGATTCCTCAATCTCTTGAGAAGATAATCCCAATTTTTAAAATCACCCTCTCAACGAAAGGGATCCTCTCCTTCTCCTCTTTATTTAAGAACCTTATTTATATTGTAGCTTTTAGTTTCTAATTTTTCATGTTGGGATATATTTTTAAACATGAATCTTACTATATTTATGATTCCAAAGTAATTATTTAACCCTTTCACTCTCATTCACCCCTTCTATAAACCATTCTATACACTCATTATTCTACTAAAATTATCCTATAGTTTTCCATGCCAAACATTTGTGTAGTGATTACCCATTCCCATTTCTAGTCAAGGGTATTCGAATAGTTTTATGTATACTTTATTTATTGGGGATTTCCATGTATGAAACACAAAATCCTTAATCATGGGGTAAAATGTGATGAAATAAATCCTTACGTTTTATTAAATATGTGGAACACTTCTACATTACATGACATGAAAGTGATGGGTGGGCATAGAATTATATATCCCTCTAATGATTTTGGTAATTTTTTTATCTCATTATATTTCATGTATGGTGAATGGGAACACTATGTTATTTTATTTTGATAGTTATCCTATATGTGTTATTATGATTTCATGTTTTATGTTGTGTCCACATTCATATGTTGTCATCTTGTTATCATCATATATCATGATTCAATGTTCATGTTTGTAGTTTTCACCACCCTTATGTATCGTTGATATTATTATTGACTAGAATTTATTAATTTATTCAGGTTATGATTTTATTATTCCCATACTAGCCATTATATCTCCCCCCTTTCTTATATATAACTCCTGGTTATCTATTGAAATTTTAGAAGATTTGAGGAATATAAGGGCATGTTTGAGATTTTTTCAATAATGATTTTACACATATGGTTTAATTTATTATGTCATGTAACTAATTTCCCAAATACACTAGGACTCATGATCATTCTTGGTTTTATTAAGTGTATCTAAATATAATAAATCATTAAATAATGAGTATTAAATATATGTGTTATCGTTGATGGAATTAGAGGAAAGTGTAGTCATTTTTGGGGATTGGTATTAGAATACCATGGATAAATCCTTGGGGATAATACAAAACATTGAAAAACATCCATAAAATTTCCTTTGGATATTATGAGTGGATGTGGCTTAAGATTAGTTATTCCAAGGGTTAATAACTCTAAAGAGAGAACATTGAGATTTGACTCAGTCATCAAATGGTGTATGAAAAAATGGACTTACTTTACAATTAGTTTGACTGTCCTGAGGGATATGATTTGGTAAATTTACAATCTCATTATGAACCACTATGAAGGGATCAATAATGCCCATAAAATTATATATTAGTAAATAGACCATGGATAACTTATATTGAAGCCTATAAATTCATTGATAAATAAATATATGAGTTAATGCTTTAATATTCATGTATTATGTTCATGTGATTAATAGTTTAAAAATTATCATCCCAATTTTTGATTTATTTTTATTCAATTTTTGGTAATATGACAAATAGAGTCAATAACTAGTGTGATAAGAAATGTAATGGCTATGAAAATGATATTCCTAGATCAATGGGAGTAAGAATTGAGAACCCCATGGAAAATCATTCTCAGTTAACTCAATTTTTCAAAAGAATCTCTAATCATGGAGAAGACACACATCCCCTAATAAATATCATGTTTCAATTAAGAATATTATATAACAATGGCCTATCGATTTCAGTGGATCTTCTAATCCCTTAATCACAAAATAATGGATCAACTCTTTTGAAAATATATTCTCCATCCTTCAATACTATGAGTAAGATAAGGTCGCACTGGATGTTTATTGAATGGAAGGATAAGATGATCAATGGTGTACATTGATCAAAAATATTATTCTCACTGAGGATATTGAATTTATATTGTGAAAATAATTCAATAAAATGTTTTTGGATAAATATTTTACTCACACTCTTTAACTAAAAATAGAGAGGTACATCCTTAGCCACATGAAAAAGGGTGATCAATCTATCAGGTTGTATAAGGATGACTTCATAATAATTTCACGACACACCTCTAGTTTTTTTATTGCCCTTGACATTAATTTTTACACATATTTATTGTGTTAAAGTCTATTCTATAAAAATAATTATCCATTCAGGACCTTGATATCTTTGAAGAAATTGTTTGATGTGACCTCACTGTCAAAATGGAGATCACTGAATCTCAAGCGTATCACAGGTATAGATACATGAAGTGTAGAATATATTTTAATACTAGTAGTATGATGGATAAAACTCGTGGTGGGAAGAAATTCCAATATCCCATATGTTAAAATTGTGGTAAGAATCATCTCATAAATTATCTGAAGTTTACAAAGAAATTATTTAAGTGAAGGAAGTAAGATACACTAGCTTGTAAATATCATTGGGATAAACACACCAATGTGATGGATGAAAGGAATTATCTTATCAACCCTTAACATCTTATACAATGTTTCAACTTCAAGGAATATAGAAACCTTATTAACCAATGCACTAAGCTAAGGTTTATCGATGACAACTGATGAAAACAACCCACATGGACTATAGAGAGAGGGAGATATTATGAAATCACAAATACTAAGGTGGATCCTAATAACAATGTGGTGACAAATATGCTATTTTTCATTAAATAATAGAGAATGTATGTTTAGATTTGGGTTCCAAACATTTTTTATATCAGAAAATCTTAGTATAAATATTCAAACACTAACACAAAACCTAGAAATCAAATTATTTGTGAAGATGACAAATGGTCCAATTATTTCATCTAAAGTATATAACTCATCACCTATCCATATTTGGGGAATGAACTTCCCATAAAACCTTATGATACTCCCTTTAGTGGAATCTTATGAAATTATGGGTATGGATTGGATTTCCAAATATAAAGCCAACATAAGGTTTCAAGAGAAGGACATGACCCTCTCTATCATGAATCTTACTCTCATTCTATACAAGCTTAAGGAGGATGATGAATCTCTTATGGTATCATCATCTCATAAATAGATATTATTTCCCTATAAGAAATTGTATCTTGCTAAAATGATTGATACTATGGAAAATATAATATATGATGAAATTCCTAATGCGAGGGAATTGACTTATGTTTTTCTTAAATAATTGTCTGGTCTTCATCTTAGTCCTATGGTTGAGTTCTTCTTCAAACTAATACTTGGATATTTTCTAATATCCAAGACTCCATGTTAAATGGCCACTATTAGGCTTGAATAACTGAATAATTATCTATAGAATAATATTGATAAATAGTTTGTACACCCAAGAGATTCATTTTGGGGTGCATCGGTCCTCTACATTAAGAAGAAGGATGGTTCAACGCACCTCTGAATTCATTATCGTTAGCTCAACAAGATCATGCTAAATAAAAATTATCCTATCTCATGGATTGATAACTTGTTTAATCAGCTATATGGAGCATAGTAATTTTAATGACCAAGACCCCATCATCCTGGATCATGTTTCTTACTCCATAACATTAGCATAATCTATAAGTAATTTCATCTTAAAGGATTTAATTGTTTAGTAGCCTTGGTAAACAAGATACAAAAATGATTCTTAAATTACAATTGAATACAAAAATTAAAAAATAATTTTTTTTCATGCATAACATTCTTCCCTCTAGAATATCATTTAATATAAAGCATTTTTTTCTTCATGTAATCCTAGTGAAAGGAAAAAAATAAGGGTGAGCTCAAATTCTCAGTAAGAGTTAAGTATAGTGGATGTTGTCATAAATTAATAAGCATAATCAGTATGGAAAGGTAAATAACTAAACACACGTGCCGTTTTAATAAATTTAATATCATGGTAATATAAGGATGAATCAATATGGAATGGTAAATAACTGAGAACCCCTTTATTTAATCAATAAGCTAACAATTAAATTCATCCATAGATTATAACATAGCAAAAAAATCATGGATAATAATAACTATATTCAGAATGAAAGTAATGCTTAATTATTAGATTTCATATTAACTAGGAAAATTATACCTTTAAAATCAAGATATATACTCAAGATATTTTAAAACATTCTAGGTAAATACCCATCGGTTTTGTGCCAGTCCCTTTCACATGACACTTACTGTCAAGATCTAACATGCAGATAGTTTAAATTGATTGGTTAAAAACATAAAGAGTTTTTGGACATAAATGGTTTTTGGCCAACTGGTTTTTTCTTATGGGGAAACTAATACATTTAGGGTATTGAATTAACAAGTCCCAAAATAAGGTAATACATGTCCAAATTATTAATTATATATTAAATAATTGATTTAATTCATAAACACTATGCCTTTTTATTAAATATTTGTATTGAGTAAAGGATATGGTTTTATTAATATTTCCACAATTAATAAAATAACATTCAAAGTAACCACAATATGTAAAAATGGTTATGGATTATGTAAAAATAACATTGTTTCCTCTGGAAATTGGGAATGACCTCATTGATTTAAGGTTCAAACATTCCAAGCGGCTTCTAATGGGTTTTTTCGTAGAACCGGAATCATACAATGATTCCATATCCATTTAGACTTACTTTCCAAAGGTAGGTGCTCATTAGTTGTGAACTGATGAGGCTTAATAATTTTCATTAGTCGAGAGGATGGGAGGTCGAACTCATCACACCATTTTGAGGGGAATTATTGTCAACTCTGGGACTCGATTTATAGATTTAAGTTATGTTCGTGAATCCTTATTAAATTACCAAGTATATAAATGGGATTTCCTTTAAATCTGACAATCAATGATTAATATGTATGAGATTTAGAGAATATTTTATATGTATTCGAGGTTCTTCATCGATAGAGAAACATCTGTATTTGTTAGAGATTATTAGTCAATGGTATCCTTCAACACATTATATAGAAATCTCTTGGTCATCATGATAACCATACATGTTTTGAGGCCACTCAGTGGGGCACTTGATGTTTATTGTCAATCAAAAGGACAAAGATTATTTTAGAGTTGGGATCGTACCTGCAGATGGGATAACTACATATCCTTTTCTTTAGAAAAGGAATCAAAACCCACGTAGTTCGAGTAAGGGAGTATGATATTTATGTATGATTAATGGCTTAAAGAAATATGTCATAATTACATTTCCACTCTAAGCTCACATGAGTCATGCTTGGTGTGAGAAACAAGAGGTATTGGTAAAACCATACAATTGTGCCACGAAAGATACAATCCTAAGATATTATTTGGGGATTATGTATGGATGAGTGCCCAAAATAGATGAATATTGGGTTTTAATTTAGGAAAGAAACCCAGGAAAAAGGTCCATAAAGGTATATGTGTTTATGGAGATTTGGATACTTAACCTTAGACATAATCCTAAGAAGGATGCACAAATTAGAGAGGACTTATGATTGGGTTTTATTTGTGAGAATGAATTCCAAATCAAAAGTAAATTAAGACTAGTTAATAGAAATTATGACTGGGGATTATTCTTGAGAAGGAGGCCTAGGTTAAGGGAAAATGATAACTGGGGTTTATTCTTGAGAAGGAGGCCCAGGTTATGGGGAATTATAAAAACTGGGGCTTATTCCTGAGAAAGAGGCCCGGGTTAAGGGAATTTAAAATTTGGGGCTTAATCTTAAATAGGATTCCCATATTAAAGGAATTATGGATGGGACTTACTCCTGATAAGGATGCCCAAAATTATGGGAATTTGAAGACTAGGGCTTACTCTTGAAAAGGAGGCCCGGGTTAGAGGACTTGGGGCTTAATCCTAACGAGGATGCCCATATTTGGGATTTTGAGAATGGGACATACTCCAGAGAAGGAGTCCCAAGATTAAGGATCCTCTCATCTTTAAAGGATGAGGTTAAATGAATGAAATCTCTAACCTTAGTGACATAAATATAGGTAAATCACTAGGTTTTGAGAAATATTCCACAGAATTCCTTTCAGGTAAGGAAGCCAACAAAGGAACTATTTCATGAATGACTTTTAAGATGGTTTTGAAGGCCAAATCTTGAAAAAGGGAGGTGGATTTGAATAAGAGAGGTGAATAGGTATGAGGGGAACCTAAAAAGGGAAAGGGGCACAAGTCCTGCGTGGGCGCGCAAGTATACTTGTGTGACACATGGGTACTTGTGTGACGATCAACCCATAGGGTAATACTAGGGTGAGACTTGGCTCAATCCCTTAGTATTATCCCTAAAGGCTTCCAAAATAGTAGCGCGCAAGTTTTGTTGAAGGGACAAGGTGGTGCACAAGTGTGGCCATTTGCCTTAAGGGTTGGCCACTTAGGCACACAAGTGTTGATGAGTATCTACACTTATGCCCTGTTTTCCCTGGATAGATCTTACATTCTAGGTAATAAATTACCTTATTAGTGACCAGAAGACTTCAAGAAGAGACTAGGGTGACCAGATCTTAAATCTGACTTCTGGAATTTTTCGGTCCTCGAAATGGGGGGCCCACCAGGGGTATTTATTGGCCAAGGAAGACCTTGGGCGAAACAAATAGGGTGATCAAGTCACCTACATGACCATTATGCGGCATGCATGTATACTTGCATGGCCATGATGAAACTTGCGTGACCCAAGTGGGAAGAAATCCTTCTTCATGCCTTTGTCGATTTTTTATGTTTCTTCAAAGGATGAATCACTTTGGACTAAGGTATTTCCCTTTTTCAGTCGTTAGACTCTATGATGGAAATGATCGTCAACAAAAGACCCCCTAGAGTTGGACCCAAAATAAATGGGGATGTGAATCTGAGGTAAAGAATGATGCCAAGGAACATGTGGTGCGCAAGTGTTGAGCGCGCAAATGGTGGTGCGTAAGAGTGATCCATGCAGGCTTCGGCGCGTAGGGGTGCGGCCTTCCATATATATATGTGGTCATTCCTCACGCAAAGCACCTAATCTGAATGATTCTGAGCTCTCGTCGTGCAAGTTACCCTCTCTATGAATGTTACACTGTTTTTCGCTGCTTCCTTTTGTGTCGCTCTACTGTAGAGGTATTTGGACATGCACGGTGATACCTGCGCGCCAAAACTTGCGCGACACGCTTATACTTGCATGCCAACTTTGGGACTTGAACGCCTTTATGCATTAGAAATTTCTTCACTTTTCATCACAATTTTATGAAAAATAAACCTACTTAAGAGTTAATTATTCGATTTTTGTGCAGATAAAATGGCTCCCAGGAGAATCGGAATGGCTGATGACCTGTAAAGCAAGTGAATTGACGATATGATGAGCATCATTGGCCTTGATTATTATACTATCTATGACAACACTGTTCCAGACTTGTCCATGTACCTGAAGAAGTATCATCTTGACTTCCCACTGAGTATTTATCTACCTTTTTATGGCTATGGTCATCTGCAAGAAGTCACCATTCCAGAGGCAAAGAACTATCTCCCAAATTCATGGTTTTATAATTACACCAATTTTTCATCAGCAAGTATATCAAGTGGAGGAGCATTTGTAAATACTAAAACAGTTGAGAAGGACTACCTAATGCATCATAGCCCATGTACCTTAGATCTGAAACCTCACAAGCCTGAGCTGCAACCACATTATTATCCCTCAATCATCCGAAATTCTCAGTTTGATCAATCTAAAGGCTGGAAGAAGAGTTGGGACATTCTTCCTAGAGGAGGTGTAAATCCAACTTGGATGTGGGCATACTGGGTGTGACAGACCTGCGTAGAGTTTTTTGATGATTTAAAAGGCGCTTGAATATATGAAATCTTCTGGGCTGGGAAAACATATGTTTACATTAATGTTGACTTTGTGTCGGAGATAATCAGTCGTTGGAGTTGAGAAACCGATTCTTTCCATCTGAATCATGTAGAAGTAGGCATCAGTATTTGGGATGTCCACAAGATCTCAGGGGATCCGATTCTAGGTGACATGTATGATGAATTCATCCCCCCCAAGGCGACTAGGAATGATTCGGAGAAGACCCCGACTTTAGCTCGGTAAGTATTGAAAATCTATCACAAGCTCAAGAGTTCAGAGAACATCATAACTCATTATAGAAAGGATATTCATCCAGAGGAGAGGATGAATATGTTTCTTACTGTGAAGGAGTAGAAGGAGCTAATGGAGAAGGGATCGAAGGGGAAGGGGCCCAAGGAGAAGGAGTCCACCTTTACTTGTGCTAAAACCTCCCCCAAAAAAGAGAAGAGGGGTGATCCTGGCACATTCTGGCCGACTCTATAAGTAGGTGCATTTGAGATGTGGGGATATGAAGTGAATCATATAATCCCAAAAAAGACTCGTCTGGTGGGATTTTTGGCCTCATGGCTCAGTGTTTAACTTTTTTTAGTGAGGGACTCGAAGGGAGGTGTTAGGCTAGGGACCTTCTGTAAGAACCCGGGTCTTCGTTTCAGGTATGCCTTTCCTTTTTATGGAGTTTTTAAAAAAAATGGAGTTTTTGGAAAATTTTGATGTACACGGCATGCACTTTCTGAGTACACACCGTGTACACTTCTCTGGCTCGAAGCCGTGTGCTGGTCGTGCTCAGGCCACACACATGGTGTGTAGGGGTGACGTGGAGGCCGATTTTAGAAGAGTACAGAAAGACCTAGTACACACTGTGTACTCTAAAATTACATGTCGTGTACTTTATTTTTTTTATTAAACAGACTAGGGTTTCACCTGACGCACAGAAACACCTTCTTCTAGGTCTCGTTCATCCGAGAGCGCCGAGGATCCGCAAATCTTCGACGAGCTCCCGCCTCTCCGTCCGTTCTCCAATTCGAGCATGGTTGACTACATTGGAAGCGCAATGGTGATTTCTCCCTTCTGATTGAGCCTTGTTTTCCAATTCCTTATCTTTCTCATGTTATTGTGGATTATGTGTTTCATATGTTTTCTCAGATCTACGATGTTCTAAGGAGAATCTATCGTTTCTGTTCACGTATATCGATCTACTAGGATCGAGGTATGTGGTTTGTGCCTTTCTGTAGAAATTCTTTGAGTATCTCATGAAATTTGGCCAATTCCCTTGAACGAGAATTGTGTATTTTCATGTTTTTCCCTTGATTGATTGCATGTTTTATTGATTGCAACAATAGAGGTTTAACATTGTGAATAGAGTAGCTTTTGTTTTACTCTAGATGCTTTCTAGGCTTGTTTTTCTTATTTGGCATTTTTCCAGTTGCCATGCCTAGTTGTAGAATAGTGGAACTGTTTTTTGTTTTGATGTTGAGCCTTAGAATGATAGCCAAGTATCATTGAGGTTTACATGGACGATATACACAAACAGAGCATGTTAGTTTCACACAGGACTGTGAGAACCTAGTGTAGTAGACCACAGGGAGAATAGATGTAATGGATTCTCCAAAGTGTCTTTTAATACGATGTGATACCACAGGGGGAATTGACAATGAGTGATTCCTCAGAGATTCTATAGTTCCTCGACGTGGGCCATAGGGGGAATGAGAGGTTGAGTGCTTCCTCAGAGGGCCTTTAGCATGATACAAGACTATAGGGGGAATTGACGGTGAGTGCTTCCTCAGAGAGTCTATCCATAGCTGAACCAGAGAGGTGAGACTGTGTGTGCTTCCTAGACAGCTGCTAGTACTTATAGGATGAACCATAGGGGTTAGGATGTGAGAGATACCCAAAGGGTTAACTGTTTTCTACATGTTGTTGGTTGTTTACATGTGTTCTTATATGCTAGTATTGTGGATTTTAGCTGCTGTGTGCTTTTTTGGTTAATATTTTTTGCACATTAATTTTTCTTGTATTCAATGACTGTTAGGTATAGATCTTTGGGTGATTTCCCATTGTGATTGTATCTCACACCGTATTTGGTCCATGCTTTTGGGCCCGAGAAGACTATGTTGTTGCGGGTATAGATAAGGGCAAGTTCCCTTCTACTCCAATTTCTTGATTACACTAGAGCTGGAGAGCATGGGACCGAGATGAGTCTTGCGATGCTGAGGAGTTGCTCATCTATTTTTCTTTTACTGTTTCCTAGTAATGTGTTCAGTTTTATTTCAGCACGTTGGTTTGTTTACTACTTTCCATAGACATATGTACCATGTTTTATCATTATTGTTTTATACACTGCTTCCGTTGTTCAGTTCAGTTGTTGTATGTTGTTTATTGATTCCATTATTGTGTCTGGTTGTTCTTCCTCTATATACTTTACCGAATGAGGGCATAGTTTCCCCACCGACTCACTAAGGCCCTCAATGCTGGTCAGTAGCCTCTGTCATTTGGGGAAATGCACTTGAGATCATGTGGTGAACTGGGTACGGGGCACCAGTAAAGGGGATCCGGATTCGGGTCGTTACAAAGTGGTATCAGAGGAGTTATTTTCTCTTGATTTACTGTTTGGAGCCTTTAGTCAGGGGTATCACGGATTCTCTACTTGGTATTAATCTATTCTCGGGATTAGCTAACCAGTGCAAAGGGAAAATCCATACTACCTCATTAATTGCAGTTTGCTGGTTTTGAGATTTTACGATTGATATGATTTCACCAAGAGTGATTCTTATGCATTTTGTTGTTATTTTGTTGATGATTGTGGTTCTATTTCTGTCACAACCCAATGAGATGAGGGTATGCCATCTCATGCATCATATAGTCACTTGTAGAATCACATGCCATGCATTCATGACATGCCATCTAGGGTGCATTAGCAATTGCATGCTGTTGTGATAGACTTCTTGTAGATTATTCATGTTGTTGTGATAGATGCTTGATAGAATATCTTCATCCTTGTTAGAGGATTGTTTTTTTCCTACCTAGATTAAATGAACACCATGTTTTGATTCGAGGGGAGTATGGGCCTCACGAATCAGAATTTTCCACTTCCTTGACTTGTTTTCTATGTTTTCTGTGATTCCGTGCAGTTTCTGAGTTACTGCCCAGAAAACCCCAGAATACATGGCGTGTACTTTTGACTACATTCCATGTAGTTTTTAGGCCATGTCACTGACCGGGTGAGAAAGACACGCTGTTGTAGAAGTAACTTCGGGAACACGCCATGTACGGTTGGAACATGCTGTGTAGTCCGGTCCAGGTACCCGGTCGTGCCACGAACAACACGGGTCGGCATTACCTTCTCTTAGACACGCCATTCATTTTCGGCACACGCCGTGTCACCTTGTTCGAGTACCTGGCCATGTCACGAACAACACGGGACGGTTTCACCTTCTCATATACACACCGTGTTTGTTCGGAACACGCCGTGTAAGGTTCATCCGTGTATAGGGCAGTGTGTTTAACAACATGGGCCGCCGAATCCTTGTCTAGTACATGCCGTCTTGGATCAGAAGACGTCGTGTAGTATCAGGTTATGTGAGACCGTGTGGGTTTTCCGTGTAAGGAGACTCGAGTAGGGGAATAGTTTGCAAGTACACGTTGTGTGTTGGATCAACACGCCATGTAAGTTGAGGTGTTACATGACCTGTAGGGAAGGTGTACATTCCCATGTTAGTGGCTTGGGAAGACATGTCGTGTAGTTTTTATACACATCGTGTAGTTGTGTTTTGTAAACTTGTGTGTTTTCATTCCCCTTCCCCCATTTTGTATTCTTGTGTTTCCTATCCTTGTTTTTCTAATCTAAGGTCTGTTTTTGATCTTTCAGAGCTATGCCTCCGAGACGTCCCCCAGTTGTACGCATGTCATCAGGCAGTGATCAGATGCCAGATATGGCTGATCAAAGACTTCCTTCCAACCCTCCAGTCGATCCATCCTTGGAATCGGCTATCATACCAGTTGCGGGTGCTGATGTGCAGTTCAAGGAAGGTTTTCTGAGGATGATGAAGACCTTCCAGAAAGCACCGCCTCCTACCATGACTATGACAGACTTGTCGCGGGTTTTCCAGCAGCAGCATCCTCCTACTTTCTCGGGGGAAGGAAGACCTCAGGCTGTAGAGTCCTGGATGGAAGTCATGCTGACTATCTTCGAGCATCTGGAGACACCTCCAGAGAGGCGGGTCAAGCTCGCTACCTACATGCTATGAGACACTGCCAAGAGGTTGTGGGATGTGATCTCACAGGCGGGTCATCAGCAGGTTATGGCTTGGGAGGAGTTTCAGCACATCTTTTATGACTACTTATATCCAGAGACCCTGAGGGCCGACCGAGCCCGGGAGTTCATGAGCTTAGATCAGGGTACTCTTTCTGTCATGGAGTATTCCTCTCGTTTCACCGAGCTATAGAATTTCACACCCCTCCGTGATGGAAGTGGGGTGTTCTTGGCATGGAAGTTCGAGGATGGTCTCAGGTGGGTGATCTGCCCGCTGGTGAACATCTTTCACTTGACTTTCATCATCAGGCACTACTTGTAGAGTGCAATCTGAGAGTCTCCGGAGCTGTGAGCCAGGGCGGTTCTGCTTCCATATCTATTTTTCCTCCTGATGATAGCAAGAAGCGCTATAGAGAGTCTGTACCCGGTGATCCGAGGAAGCGAGATGAATCGTCAGAAATCCAAGTGGTATGCTACATGTGTGGCCGGTTAGGTAACACGAGGCTGCAGTGCCAGAGAGACCTCATGGAGTGCTGATCTTACGGAATGATGGGTCACCTTCAGCATTTCTACCAGGTTTTCTCACCAGCATCTAGTGACTGGGGTTCTTCAATGACTCCTCGTTCAGGAGCATCCCCACTAGTTTCTCACTAGTGGGGGAACCTGTGTTCTTCCAGCCTTTCGGGCTGAGGGGGAGTTCGAGGCCGTAGCAGTCAGCCACTAGTCCCTCAGCACCATAAGGGAAGTTTAGCTCAGAGTGGCCAGCCTGGGGCGCAGGGCCACGGTGTAGGCCAGTCTTTCTCCATGGAGCAGACCTATCAAGATCAGGATCCCGACCCTTCTACAGTTTGAGGTATGATTTTAGTATCCTTAGTTTTATCTTTATTTCTTTTCGATACTGGTGCTACGCATAGATTTATCTATGTTTTTGTCATGGAGAGCCTTGGGCTCTGCATCTTTTCTTCTGCTGACTCCTTGACACAAGACACACCTTTTGGGATGAGGACATCTAGTGTATTCCAGTGTATAGAGTTCCCTCTTGAGGTTTCAGGGTATCGTTTCTTATGGGATCTCTATGTCCTAGAGATGACAGGATATGATGTCATTCTCAGGATGGACTGGTTGGTTCCCTTCCAGGAAGTCATCTACTGTTATCGTCGCAGAGTGAGTTTCATTTCACCAGAGGGTGAATCTTTTCTTCATAGAAGAGAATGGGATGTACAAGTGAGTCGAGCAAGACATGAGCATCATGGGCTATGAAGGGTGACAGCCCAGATTGCTAGTCTTTATCTAGATGATCAGGGGACTTCGCAGTTGGATTTTCCTCTAGTAGTGGATTGTTTCAGGGACGTCTTTCCAGAGGAATTTTCAGGTTTTCCTCCGGAGAGTGAGGTATACTTCTCTATCATGCTCGTGCCAGGAGCGGCACCGGTGTCCATTCCTCCATATAAGATGGCTACACTTGAGTTGCAGGAGCTCAAGAAGCAGTTGGAGGAGTTACATGCAAAGGGTTTCATCCGACCCAATACTTCTCCTTGGGGTTCTCCTGTCCTATTTTTGAAGAAGACAGATGATACCCTTCAGCTTTGTGTGCATTATTGGAAGCTGATCTAGTTGACGGTGAAGAACCGATATCCCTTTCCGAGGATCGATGACCTCTTTGATCAACTTCAAGGAGCCCGAGTGTTCTTGAAGATCGACTTGAGGTCCGGTTACCATCAGTTTCACGTTAGACCATCAGATATTCCTCTGATAGCCTTCAGGAGAGAGTGTGATCTCTACGAGTATACAGTCATTTCATTTGGTCTCACGAATGCGCATGCATTTTTCCTGGCTCTGACGAACCGAGTGATCCATCCTTACTTGGACTTCTTCATCATGGTATTCATGGATGATATCTTGGTGTACTCTCACACTCTACATGACCATCCCACAGATCTTGAGATCATTCTTAGTACACTGAGAGAGCATCGGCTCTATGATAAACTCTCGAAGTGACACTTTTGGATGGAACAGATTCACTTCTTGGGTCATATCATATCAGAGGCAGGAGTATCTGTCGACCTAGGGAAAGTGAGAGCTGTAGTTTCCTGGGAGCATCCAAAGAATGTTTTTGAGGTACAGAGTTTTTTAGGGATCGTTGGACACTACAGACGCTTCATTCATGACTTTTCATGCCTAGAATCACCTTTGACAGGTCTGACAAAGAAGGGGGTGAAATTCTTTTAGTTAGATTCTTGCGAGTCAGCCTTTCAAGAGATGAAGCGAAGGCTTACGTTAGCACCGATACTAGTCTTTACAGATCCAAGAAATAGCTACATTGTTTATTGTGATGCTTCATGTATCGGTCTAGGAGCTGTCCTTGTGCAAGGATATGGAGTCATCGCGTACGGGTCTTGATAGTTGAGGCCACATGAGAGGAACTACCCTACGCATGATCTGGAGTTGGCAGTTTTTGTTCATGCCTTACGTTGTTGGAGACATTATCTTCTGGGATAGCACCTTGTGTTCTTCACCGACCACAAGAGTCTCATGTATATCTTCACTCAGCAGAATCAGAATCTGAGGCAACACAGGTGGGTCGAGTATCTTCAGTCTTTTTATTTCAAGCTTGACTATACGCCAGAAAAGGGCAACGCAGTGGCAGATGCATTGAGAAGGAGAACTCACATTCAGTTAGTTTAGGAGGCCAGCAGTGAGTGGCAGCTTATGGCTATGTTCTTTGAGATGCATCTGGAGGTGCACGACAGATAGGGACAAACTTTCCTATCTTCTGTAGCTATTACCTCTACAATACTTGATCGGGTATGGATGAGGCAGCTATCAAACTCAGAATGCTTAGTCATGTGGGAGAGTGTGTCAGGATAGGACACTCTTCCTAGATGGACAGTGGGCGAGGATGAGATCTTTCGTTTCCAAGGATGAGTATGGGTGCCAGCAGACATACGCAAGGAGCTGATGTGGGATTTTCATTCCTCAGTTTGGAAAGTTCATCCTGACGTCACCAAGATGTATCAGGATCTTCATTGCCAGTACTGGTGGCCAGATATGAAGAAAGATGTTGTTGGTTTTGTCATGAGATTCTCTACTTGTCAGAAGGTGAAGGCGGAGCATCAGAGAGCAGCATACTTTTTAGAGAAGTTACCCATTCCAAGGTGGAAGTGGAATGACTTTGTGATGGACTTCGTGAACGGGCTTCCAAGGTCACCACAGGGGAACGATGTTTTTTGGGTTATCATCAACAGACTTATGAAGGTTGATCACTTATTACTGGTCAAGGATACCTTCAGTGTCGATGATCTGGGATGACTTTACATCAGAGAGATCGTTCGTCTACATGGAGTTCCACACTCCATTGTTTCAGACCGGGATGCGTGTTTCACCTATCGGTTCTGGTAGGTACTTCAGAAGGAGTTGGGTACATAGGTACATTTGAGTACAGCATACCATCCCCAGACAAATAGCCAGTCCGAGCACATGATCCAGGTGCTTGAGGATGTGCATAGAGGTTGCATTCTGGACTTTGACGGCTCTTGGGAGAAGCATATACCTCATCTGGAGTTTACCTACAACAAAAGTTTTCAGGAGACTATTCAAATGTAACCTTACGAGGCTTTGTATGGTATGCCATGCTGATCATCCTTATGCTGGCTAGAGGCAGGTGAGACGGCTTTGCTGGGACCTCATCTTGTTCAATAAACCTTAGAGCAGATAGAGTTGATTCTGAATAGGACGGCTACAACACAGTCTCGGAAAAAGCCTTATGCTGATCGGTGGAGACGACCTCTGGAGTTCGAGGTCGGGGATTAGGTTTTCCTACGTGTCGTACCGAGTTTGGGACACAATAGGATTTGGAGACAGGGTAAGCTTTCTCCACGGTACGTCGGGCCGTTTGGGGTTTTGGAGAGAGTTGGGGCGGTGACCTATCGGTTGCAGTTACCTCAGAAGTATCAAGCCATGCACGAAGTCTTCCACGTCTCACAGCTTCGACGTTACTTTTTAGACCCGTCTCATGTCTTTCATCCTTAGGAATTTAAGCTTGAATCAGATGCATCGTTTGAGGAGCATCACATTCGGATTGTCGATCGCAGTACGAAGGTTCTCTGTGGGAGGTCTATCCCTCTGGTACGGGTGATATGGCAGCATGGGTGAGTACAGGATGATACATAGGAGAGGGAGGCTGATGTACGATCACAGTGGCCAGATTTGTTCGGGGTTTCTTCTTCTACGCCTCGCTAGGAAAATTTGGGGAAGAATTTATTTAAGGGGGTAAGTTTGTAAGAACTCGGGTCTTCATTTTAGGTACGCCATTCCTTTTTCTAGACTTTTTTATAAAAAAGGAGTTTATAGAAAATTATGAAGTACACGTCATGTACATTCTGAGTACAGGCCGTGTACTCTTCTCAGGCTCGAAGTCGTGTGCTGGTCGTGCTCGGGCTATACACACAGTGTGTAGGGGTGACGCGGAGGCCAATTTTTGTGGAGTACATAAAGACCTAGTACATGCTGTGTACTCTAAAACTACACGCCGTGTACTTTCTTTCTTTCATTAAAGGGACCAGGGTTGCACCTGATGCACAGAAACACCTTCGTCTAGGTCCCATTCGTCCGAGAGTGCTGAGGATCCGCGAATCTTCGACGAGCTCCCACCTCTCCGTCTGTTCTCCGATTTGAGCGTGGTAGATTGCGTTGGAAGCATAGTGGTGAGTTATCCCTTATTCTTGAGCCTTGTTTTCCAATTCCTTCCCTTTCTCATGTTATCGTGACTTATGTGTTTTGGACGTTTTCTCAGATCTATGAAGTTTTAATGAGAATATGTTGTCGTTGTTCACGTATATCAATCTCCTAGGATCGAGGTAGGTGGTTTGTGCCTTTCTGTAGAAAGTCTTTGAGTATCTTATTCAATTTATCCAAATCCCTTGAATGGGAATCCGGCGTTTTCCTATTTTTCCCTTGATTGATTGTCTGCTTGCTTGATTGCTATAGTAGAGGTTTACCTTTGTGAATAGAGTAGCTTTTTCTGTACTCTGGATGCTTTCCGTGCTTGTTTTTCTTGTTTGGAATTTTCCAGTTTCCAAGCCTAGTTGTAGGATAGTAGAACTATTGCTTTATTTTGTTTATGAGCATTAGAATGATAGCCAAGTAGCATTGAGGTTTACTTGGATGACATACATGCGCTGGGCATGTCAGTTTCACACAGGACTGTGAGAACCTAGTGTACTAGACCACGGGGAGAATAGACATAAGGGATTCTCGAGAGTATATTTTAATACGATGTGAGACCACAGGTGGAATTGACGATGAGTTCTTACTCAGAGAGTCTGTAGTTCCTCGATGTGGGCCACAGGGGGAATGAGAAGTTGAGTTCTTCCCTAGAGAGCTTTTAGCACAATATGAGACTATAGGGGGAATTGACGGTGAGTGCTTCCTCAGAGATTCTATCCTTAGATGAACCAGAGGGCTGAGACTGTTTGTGCCTCCTAGAGGGTTGCTAGTACTTGTAGGATGAACCATAAGGGTTAGGGTGTGAGATCTACCCAGAGGGTTTCCTATTTTCTACTTGTTGTTGGTTGTTTACATGTGTACTTATATTCTAGTATTGTGGATTTTAGCTGTTGTGTGCTTTTCTAGTTATTGTTTTCTGCACTTTTACTATCCTTGTATTCATTGACTGTTAGGAACAGATCTTTGGGTGATTTCCTACTGGGATTTTATCCAATACCCTATATGGGCCATACTTTTGGGCCCAAGCAGACTATGTTTTTGTAGGTATAGATAAAGGTAAGCGCCCTTCTACTTCATGTTTTTGATTGCACTGGAGCAGAAGAGCATGGGACCGAGATGAGGCTTGTGATGTTGAGTAGTTTCTCATCTGTTTTTCTTTTTCTATTGCATAGTAATGTGTTCAGTTTTATTTCATCATGTTGGTTTGTTTACTACTTTCCATATACATATGTTCCATATTGCATCATTATTGTTTTATACATTGCTTCTGTTGTTCAGTTTAGTTGTTGTATGTTGTTTATTGTTTCCATTATTGTTTCTGGTTGTTCTTCCGCTGTATACATTACAGAATGAGGGCATAGTTTTCTTACTGACTCACCAAGTCCCTCGCTGCTAGTTGGAAGCCTCAGGCATTTGGGGAAAAGCGCTTGAGGTAATTTGGTGAACCGGGTACGGGGTACCATTAAAGGGTCTCCGTATTCGGGTCCTTACACCTTCATTGTGGCTTCCAAGTTGGATAAGGGTAAAATGGTTGGGTTGGCTACCCCATTTTAGCAAAGATTCACAGGAGCTTACTCGATGTCTTCATGGGTAAGTCTCATTTGAGAATAATGGGACCATTCCATGTTTTTTGGGGATGGATCACCACTCACTTCAGGACGTATAATGTACAGAATGGAGTACAGGTTCTTGGAGGTTCTTTCAGGCCATCAGTATAGGCATTCTCTGGAATTTCTCTGCTATATTTCAATACCTATGACATGAAGGTGAGGCTGAGTATGTATAAGGAATTCTATTTCTTTCCTTATAGAAATCCACCAACTGGGCGGTTTGTTGATGATGGGACAACAAGTCTGGAATTGAGGGCATACATGATGGTCGGCAGAGATGGTGTACTGACCACTAGGATTGACGGAGAGATTATATGCGAGGCCTATACTCCATATAGATTTTCACGTCAATTCAAGTGTTTGCCTAAGACTATTGTATCTCCCCCTGTGGAAGTCAGGTCAGAGAAACATCTGATGGTTGCTCGACAACTATGGTTGCTGACATCTAGGGAGAAGACCGGGGCAGTGTTTGATTTACCAGTTAATAAAGCGTCGAGTAATTTGATTATAAGGTATGCCGAGAACTGGATATCATCATACCCTGGAGGGGTGTTGAATCACCCGGTTTATCAGGTGAGGAAAATGAAAAGAACTGTAGAGAAAGAAACCCTTCATCTGGAAGGTGATTCTTCTACACCACCCGGAGCTGATTCGTCGGGTTCTTCACCAAGGGCCGACTCGTCGAATTCCCAAGATTGTGATGATGAGGCACAACATGCGGAAAAGCGGCCTCATGCCAGATATAATCCTCCCTTCAGAATCAAAAGACCAACTGCATCAACTCCTAGTGAGTTACTTCATCCGGTCACATTAATCATCATTACTTTATAGAACTACAAGTCTTATTTTCTTATTCTCTATCTGTACTTGCAGAAGCTGGGAAGAAGATAAAGTCCAAGATTGTAAGACCATCCTCACAGCCTTATTGTACACATATTGAATATCAATGACCAAAGGCTGTCCATACATGGCAGATTTTATACTGTAGTGCTGAAACTGGCTGGCTGGATTTGTGCGAGGGGCTACACCTCCCTGGAATAAGGAATCTTCTAGCTTCTATAGATATCCGTTACAAGGATAACCCTAATGAAGTGCGGGCTTATATCAGAGATCTAGAAAGGCTCATATATGCCACCGATGATTCCATTCATGTCACCAAGCGGGAGAAGGAAATGATAGATCATGGCGCGATTGAGGGGACTAGTCATTCTAGAGATGAGTAGTGGCACGATTACATGGCTCTAGAAGATTTAAGTCTCTTTCCTTATTTCCTTTGTAACATGATTCCAGTTAAAGCTTTGTTACTCAAAGAAATTATTCTCTTCATCCTTTAGCTTGAAAAGAAAGGAACTGCTACTGTTTCTTCACCACAGTATATCCCTGGTGGTAATTCCATTGGGGCTATTGAATCTCCTCACGAGTCGGGTGAGATATCTCCAGGCCAGCAATCCATGGATGAGGAAATAGACATGGATTTTCATTTTCCAATTCCTATACCTGTAGATGATTATACCCTCACTCCCAAAAATCCAAAGAAGCAAAAGCATCGAAGGAGGAAGTCCACAAAAAAACACTTCATCAGTAGTGGTAAGTCCTTCGGATAATCATGAGTCTTAAACCATGAAAAGATTACTCACACATTTTGGGATTGTAGGGGATTATTAAATTTCCCCTCCGAGGGAGAGGATTGAACCTCCTTTGAGGACCACAGAGGGTACTGGTGAACAATCACATGTTCAAGCTGACTTGGCTGCTCCTGGAGAAGAGCCAACGTCTGTTCCCAGTATCCCTCCTGCTGATGTTGCAAGAAGAGAGGATCCCACTTCTGTTAAGTTAACAATGCTTTATAAAATGTTGAATCAAACATCAACCAACATCCATTCTATGATACTTTAGGTTCAACCCCTGCACTAGATCTTTTGGCGACCATTGCAATTGATGCCGCTATTTTATCCAAAGAAGTTGTCCAGGTTCAAAGGCCACAGAATGAAGCTCTCCAAGAGGACTGATGTATGGATTATTTGTCATGAAATCCTCAATCAATTAATTTTCTCCAAAAAACAATGCAATATAGCAATCCATGGATTGTCTCTCCAGGAGGTTGCAATTTGAGTTGCAAAACTGTCACTTTTTTTGTTGGATTGTTTTCACATGAAATGGAAAATTGGGGATTTGATTAAATACTCAAGAACAGAAAATAAATAAAAACTAAAGATAAAAAAAAGTGGAGAATGAGATAGAAAATTGATTGGATATAAAATGGGTTTGAAACCAGAATCAAAAGAGTGGATACAGACAACCTTTAACCTCCCGGACACTCCCCTCTTCCTTGTTTAAAATTATATCTCTAATGAATCTCTCAATTCATACCCAAATACCTCTGGATAAACACCTTATTTGGAAAGGATATCATATTAAGACCTCAATATGATTGTTTCCCCTCCTATAGAAGTGATCTATTTATTTGAAGACCTTCAAAAAACCAAACCTAACCGAAATCAATATACTCAATAGCAAGATCTCACCGAAAAAAAATTTAAATAGTGAAATCGACTATTTTACTTTATAGATTGGGAAACCATCTAGAACAAACAAGTGGAAAATATATTCAAGAAAGAAAACAACCACTTTCATTCAAGAAATATAAATTCAAAAGATATGCAATAGAGATTACACATGAAGATCAAAACTCGGAAAGGAGTGCTCGTCGGTTGTCACTGTCTGCAACCACTTGGTGCTTAGCATCGCATCACCTGATCAGCCCACATCACCTCCATTCCAGAAAGAGTGTACACCATCTTCATCATTGTCTCCACAAATCCAACCCCCCTTTGAAATGAATGAAGAGATAGGGATAATAGGGGAGGAGGGCTGGAAAATCTTATGTCTAGATTCTGTCCGCCTGAAATATGATTCTGTTTGGAACACCTCCCAGCCGAATCAACCTCTAGCTCCTTCTAAAGAGTTGTTTAAAAATAGATTCCTTGTTGGTGCACAAAATACCATCCGCGTTGGAGGCATGGTTCAAAAGTTTTGAATTAATTACTCCACGACTTTTTCTCTGCCCGAGGAGACCTTTCATCTCCCACTTGTTTGACTCGATCATAGTGTTCCCTAATTATTGATTTTGACCTTGAAATTGATCATGAATGCGAGACATGGAGTCCTCTGGCACACCTAGTTGGAATTAATGACATTGTACACATGTATCCGATTTTATGCTCCATTTATTGAGGTGGGCTCCACATATCTGAACACACAAACTCTTCCCAAAGAATGATTTATTTGGACCCTTAGATGGAATATTTAGATCTTGATCCAGTTGACATATATGAAGATAACATTCCAGGGGTTCCTAAAAAATGAATCATTCGAATTGGATAAGTAGTTAAAATGATATGACCAAATAATCAGACAAGACAAAAACTGCTTAAAATCCAGAATTAAGGCATTTTCACAATTTAGCTCAAAATACAACAATATTCCAAAAATGAAGCAACTTAACATGTAATGAAACATTGGTTAGGATTAAATCATTGAAATGTAGATAAAATATATTGAAATTATCAGCTTTATCAATTCCCCCACACTTACAACTTGGTCTCCTGGACAAGTGATCATTAAAACCAAATCAGTGCATATTCAAAATACAAACCAATGAGGTTCACCAATCAACCACCAAAAATAAAATGATATCATGACTCATAAAAAATTGATTCAAGTTTTAAATTCAGTTTTTTTAGTCCATTTCAACTCATTTTCTCCTCTCATTCACTTAACACAGTCACCTCACAGATATTTTCTCTCAACACAAATATTGATTTCCAACAAAGATTCTCTGAAGAGAACATGGAAGAATCATCATTGGCTTAAAAAAATTTCTAAATAACCACCTGATGTGATCTAAGAAAAATGTGATCATATTGAGGGCTTTTCAAGGATGTTCTATGGATAAAGGTGGGTGGGTCTCAAATGTCCAAAATTCTGAAGCCGGATAAGGAGGGTTTTGCTCATTTTGGAAGCAAAAAATATATGAATCTAATCTTCACTCATGTGGGGAATCATCCTTACTCTCCTCCAATAAAAGTCATATTTGAGAATCCCTGAGAATATATTTTCCACCTCATTCCATCAAAATTTCAGCAGAAATAGTTACATTTCTCTTCTTCTTTTTCAAAAGCTCTAGATTGGGCACAGCTTTCTTCCATCAAGAGCTCCAGACAGGCACAACTCTCTTCAATCAAGAGCTCCAGTCAGGCACAACTCTTTTCAATTGAGAGTTCCAGATAGGCACAACTCTCTTCATTTGAGACCTCCAGACAGGCACAACTCTCAGAAATCAAACATCTTTCAGTAGCAAAAACATCTCTTCATTGTTTAGATAACCACCCAAAGCAACACCAGATGATGTAGCACACCAGAAGTCATCTCCCCCACACTTGAGTTCAACTAGATCATGCATTTATACTTCCAGAGTAGGTTGGAAAGGGAAAATGGCTTGTAATGTGGCTATCTAAAAGGAAGTACATGGAAACTAAGGGCTCAAGAAAGAAAAAATGTAAAAGGTGGGCCATAATAAAAGGGATAATTGTGAAAAGGGGGCTTTCAATCACAAAAACATTTCCTCAATCATTTCAATCACACTCACCATAGCCCTCATGTTTTGATAGAAAAATATCAAGTTATGGTTCAATAAAACAATCATTCTTTAGTTCACTCAAGAAGTAGGATGAATGTGAAGAAGATGAAAAATGGGTTCAAAATACTCACGGGCAAGTGGTTTTCAATATTAGATAGCATTCATGGATTGGAATTCAAAAATCAATGGTTTTTTCAAAATTTTGGAACTTGAAACAATGTCTTTTTCAGCATTCATTTATAACCAGAATCAAGGGATCAATTGGTTCACTCATTGATAGGGTTTTAAAATATCATCATGTAAGCTCAAATTTTTTTCAAAATTTTTAATAAAACACATAATGATTGAAAAAAAACACACCAAAAATTGAAAGAGAGAGAAAATCAAAGGAAAAAAAATGAAATGAAAGAACACAAAATCCTAATCTACCCATAATGTTCCTCCCCCAAACTTATTTAATGCAATTTCCTCATTGTGTAAAAAATATATATGATTATGAAATTCAAGAAATCAAACACATTACAAAAAAATGAGAAGGAAAAACACAACCTGGCATGAATTGTATTCTGCTTCATGAAGATGGATCTCCTCCCCCGGAGGATTGTGAACATTCTCTCTAAACAGTTTCAACATGTGCCCATTGACTATGAATGGTGTCCCTTTTCGTGGTTATTTAATCTGGATTGCACCAAAAGGAAAAACATGAGTAACAATGAATAGGCCAGACCATTTGGAATGAAATTTACCCAGGAAGAGCTTCAATCTGGAATCAAACAACAACACTTTTTCACCTTCCTTGATGTTTTTGTTGAGAATCATCTCATCATGAAATGATTTGTTTTGTTCCTTTTACAGCCTAGAACTTTCATATGCATTCTTTCTGATCTCCTCCAGCTCCTGCAAACAAAATTTTCATTCTTCCCAAGTAGAAAACAGATTCATGTTACATGTTTTAACAGACCAAAAAGATTTGTGTTCTAACTCAACCGGAAGGTGACAAGACTTTCCATAGACTAATCTAAATGGTGACATTCCAATTGGGGTTTTGAATGCAGTCCTATAACCCCAGAGTGCATCATCAAGTCTCAAACACCAATCCTTTCAATTTGGGTTCATAGTTTTTTCCAGAATTTGTTTGATTTCTCTGTTGGACAACTCAGCCATTCCATTTATTTGGGGGTGATAGGGTGTAGAGATACTATGATGAACTCAATACCTCTTCAATAGTGATTCCAAAGTCTTGTTACAAAAATGATTACCTTGATCCGTAATCAATAACTTTGGGAATCCAAACCTTGAAAATATATTTCCCTTCACAAACTTGGACACAGTTTTGGCATCATCAGCTCTTGTGGGAATAGCTTATACCCACTTGGATACATAATCAAAAGAAAGTAAAATATAAAGATATCCAAATGAATTAGGAAAAGTTCCCATGAAATCCATACCAAAAACATCAAATACATCACAAAACAACAGAGGTTGTTGTGGCATCTCATTCCTTTTGGAAATGCCCCCTTGAAATTGAAAATTTCTACATGTCCTGCAGAAATCAAAAGAATCTCTAAAAATGGTGGGCCAATACAAACCAGAATTCAGAACCTTTCTTTCAGTTCTTTGAGGCCCAAAGTGTCCTCCACAGCTCAATGTGTGGAAAAAGTTTAGGACAGATTGGAATTCAGAATTTGGAATGCATCTCCTAATCATTTGATCACTACCAACATGCCACAAGTAAGGATCATCCCAAATGTAATCATTTGAATCACTCAAAAGTTTAGAAAATTGATTCTTGGAAAACCAGTGGGGAACATCATCAGAAGCTAAATAATTCACCATATCAGAAAACCATGGCCTTTCAGTTTGACAAGAATACAACTCCTCCTTTAGAAAAGTTTCTTTAATTGGCATATAGATCTGATGATCCCCATTCAAAACAGATTTTATCCTACTCAAATGATCAGCAACAAGGTTTTCACTTCCCATCTTGTCCTTTATTTCAACATCAAACTTTTGTAACAACAAAATCCATATCAAAATTCTTGGTTTTGCATCATGTTTCTTCATAAAAAATTTGATTGCAGAATGATCAGGGGAAAAATCACCTTAGATCCTAGAAGATAACATCTAAATTTGTCCAAAGTAAACACAACATCAAACATCCCCTTCTCAGTTTTTGTGTAGTTTGATTGGGCCTGATTTAATGTTTTAGAGGCATAGGCAATCACATGAGATTTATTTTCCAACATTTGACTTAAAACAGCCCCAAGAGGAAAGTCAGATGCATCAGTCATGATCTCAAAAGGAAAGTCTCATTTGGGAGGTTGAACAATGGGAGGAGTAAGCAATTTTTGTTTCATCTCCCCAAAGTCCTGTTTACAATTTTCATCAAAGAAAAATGGGGTGTCTTTCTGGAGAATTCTAGACAATGGATGTGCAACCTTACTGAAATTTTTAATGAATCTCCTATAAAAACCAGCATGTCCAAGAAAAGATCTCACATCTCTGACTGTTTTTGTGTATGGAAATGAAGAAATGACCTCAACTTTGGACTTATCAACTTGAATTCCATCCAAAGACACAACATGTCCAAGAACAATCCCTTTACCCACCATGAAATGACATTTTTCATAATTAAGAACAAGGTTATTATCAATGCACCTTTCAAGAAAATGAGCCAGACCTTACAAACAACTTTCAATTGATGATCCATAAACAGTGAAGTCATCCATAAAAACTTCCATGCATATTTCAAAAAAATCAGAGAAAATACTCATCATACACCTTTGAAACGTTCCAATAGCATTGCACCAACCAATGGGCATCCTCTTATAAGAAAAATGTTCCAATGGGGCATGCGAATGTGGTTTTTTATTGATCCTCCAGTGCAATATGAATTTGGAAATAACCAGAGAATCCATCCAGAAAACAATAATGGGATTTTCCAGCCAGTCTTTCAAGGACCTGATCAAGAAATGGAAGTGGAAAGTGGTCTTTCCTCGTAGCCAAATTGAGCTACTTGTAATCAATGCACATTCTCCATTTACTTGGAAGCCTAATAGGAACAAGCTCACCAAATTCATTCTTTGAGATTGTGAAGCCACCTTTTTTGGGAACTACATGGATTGGACTCACCTATTGACTATCAGAGATGGGAAAAATAATTCCAGCAGCTAAAAGGGTGGTAACTTCCTTCTTAACAACCTCTAAAAGTGTTGTATTCAACCTCCTTTGAAATTGTCTCACCGGTTTAAAATTTTCTTCCAAGAAAATTCGATGCATACACACTGAGGGGCTGACTCCAGTTAAATCAGATATAGTCCATCCAATAGATTTCTTGTGGGTTTTGAGGACTCCTAACAATTTATTCTCTTGGTCCTTCTACAAATCCGTTGAAATTATAACATGGAATGTTTCATTTTCACCTAGGAAAGCATATTTGAGATTCTCAGGATGTGGTTTCAACTCTAACTCAGCTGGGGTATTTTCATTGATTAAAGAACATTGCTTATAGGTGTGGTTGTTTAGTGGGATTCCATAATATAAAGGACAATCACCATGAATATCAATTTCAGTGTTCTGGGAATTTGATTCTAGTGGAAAATTTTCAATTTCTTCTAGGAGACCACTAGCAGCACTATGGATTTCAAGGGAGATATCTTCCTCATTGTTGAGATCAATAGAATATTTGAAAAGTCATCTCAACATTCCAAGACTCATCATCAGCTCCCTTTTCCCTCTCTTGTTGATCAGATTCAGCAACAAACAAATTTCCATCATCAAAAATATCAGCTAGTTTCTCATCATAGGAAAAATCAGGGAACATATCAGTGGAAACCAATCAATCATGTTCACTTGGGGGGATGAATGATCCTCGACTGGGTGTTTTGTGGACTGAAAAATATTGAAATGAACAACCTCTCTGCTAAACTCCAGTTAAAGTGTTACCTTGTGAACATTTATGATTGCTTTTTCAGTTTTTAGGAATGGTATCCCAAGAATGAGAGGTACATGGGTACTAAACCTATCATCTTCCATATAAGACATAGAAATACACAGAAAAAATCATGTCTCTCACCTAAACAAGAACATCCTCAATAACTCCATCAGGCTTGGTGGTACATTGGTTAGCAAGTTTAATGATGATCCTAGAGGGTTTCAATTCTCCAACATGAAGAGATGAGTAAACAGAATGTGGCATAACATTGATGGAAGCCCCCAAATCAAGCAAAACATCCTTGAATTCACATTTCCCAATGGTTCAAGGAATGGTAAAGGTTCCTGGGTCTTTACATTTGACAGGAAAAGAATGCTGGATCATGTATGAAATATTCCTCCCTAACTTGACCTTTTCACCTCATTTGAATTTCCTCTTGTGGGTACACATTTCTTTCAAAAACATTGCATACCTTGGAATTTGTTTCACAGCATCAAGCAAAGGTATATTGACTTGAACATTCTTAAAAGTCTTCAAAACCTCCTTATCCGACTCTTTCTCAACACTCGACTTCACTGGTGGTTCACTCCTAGGGTAAGGCAATGGTGGTTTGGTTGTTTCAAGGATATTTTGATCACTTATTTGAGAAACAAAAGGTCCAGAAATCCTCTTCCAACCCCTCTTTGTTCTTTCAAGAAACATTTCTTCTCTTGAAATTGTGTTTCCCTTCAAAGAACATTTAGAATTTACATCATTTCCATCAGTGGTGGTATTCTCAACAGCAGTTTCAATAACAAGTTTTGGTTTCTCCATTTGAGGGGTATTCAATTGTTTTCCACTCCTAAGTTCAATTGCACTCACATTTTCCTTCCCTTTATCTCTCGGATTCACTTGGGGTTGTGAGGGAAAACCTCCACTCATTTGATTTTTTTATGCAACTAAGATCAGAGGCAAGTTCACCCATTTGAGTCATTAGGGTATTCATCATGTTTTGTTGTTGGTCTTTTGTTTGTTTCATTTCCTCATGTTGTTTCCTCATTGCATCTTCAATATTACTCTCTGAATTTTGAGTGGGAGGGGCAGCCTGAAAGTTTCTTCCAGAATGAGCATTTGAAGCTCATTGAAATATCTTGGTTGTGAATTGCTTGATTTTACTTGGAAGAATCCTCTAGGTTGTTCAGGCTGTCGAAATATTTCATTAGAGTGGTTGTTCCATCCTTGATTGAAATTTTGATTTGATTGAAATGGACTTTGTTGGTTTGATTGAAAGGGTTTTCCAAAAAAAATAGCATTGCAGTTTTTAGAAGGTTCCTGCATTTGAGGGCAATGGTCAATAAAATGGTCATTAGAAGAACAAATTCCACAGTAGACTTTCATTTGAAATGTTTCTTCAGGTTTGGGTGGAGTTGGTGGGGTATTGGATAACATCATTGACCTCACCATGGTTGTCAAATCAGAAAGTTGACTCGTAATCATATTGTTTTCAGGACTACCAATAGGGAACTCTTGGGCAGATTTCACATGAAGAAGGCCTCTTGTTCCAAACTGTTGAGAATTTTGGGCCATGTTTGCAATTAATGTCCTAGCAGCAGTTGGTGTTTTGTCAACTAGAGCCCCTCCTGTAGCAGCATCAATCATGTTTCTATCAGTAAGACACAATCCCTCCAAAAAATATTGAATCAAAAGTTGGTCACTAATTTGATGGAGGGGGCAACTGAAACAAAGTCTTTTGAAGCGTTCCCAATACTCATGAAAAGTTTCACCTTGTGTTTGCCTAATTCCACAAATCTCCTTTCTAATGGTAGCAGTTCTAGAAGTAGGGAAAAAAATTTCAAGAAAAAGTTTTTTCAATTCATTCCAATCCCTAATCAAAGTAGAATGTGAATAGAAAAACCATTCTTTGGCAACTCCTTCTAACAAAAAAAAGGAAAAGTCCTCAATTTCATTTTATTTGCATCAACGCCCTAGGGTTTCCTGTTGACACAAAGATAACTAAATTCCTGAAGGTGTTTATGTGGATCTTCCCCAGGCAAACCATTAAATTTTGGAAGTTGGTGAATGAAAATATATTTAATTTCAAACCCAGCAGGTGCATCAGGATATTCAACAGGATTTTCTTGATTTTAATCATAAGATGAAGCCAATTCTTTCAAGGTTCTATTTTCAGCCATTGCAATTTCAATTTCAACCAGGTTTCTTATAAGTGTGTTATTAGAAGATTCACAGCATGGGACAAGGGGATTTCTTGATGCTCTATCCCTAGAGTGAAAATTTCTATCAATTTCTGAATCTAATGGGAACAAATTTGGGTTAGATTTTCGGGTCATGCAAAATCAATTTTCACACAAATCAACTATAGAAACCTCCCCGGAAATGTTTCTAGTTGATATATGGATTATTTGTCGCGAAATCCTCAATCAAAAAATTTTTCTCCGAAAAACAATGCAATATAGTAGTCCCTCGATTGTCTCTCGAAGAGGTTGAAAATTGTGTTGCAAAACTGTCACTTTTTTTGTTGGTTTGTTTTCACATGAAATGGATAATTGGGGATTTGATTAAAGACTCAAGATAAGAAAATAAATAAAAACTAATGAGAAAGAAAATTGGAGAATGAGCTATAAAATTGATTAGAAATAAAATGGGTTTGAAACCAGAATCAAAACTGTGGTTACAGAGAAGCTTTAACCTCCTGGACACTCCCATCTTCCTTGTTTAAAATTATATCTCTTATGAATCTCTCAATGCCTACCCAAATACCTCTGGATAAACACATTATTTGGAAATGATATCATATTAAGACCTCAATATGATTGTTTCCCCTCCTATAGAAGTGATCTATTTATATGAAGACCTTCAAATAACCAAACCTAACTGAAATCACTATACTCAATGGCAAGACCTCACTAAAGAAATTTAAATAGTGAAATCGACTATTTTACTTTATAGATTGGGAAACCATCCAGAACAATCATGTTGAAAATATATTCAAGAAATAAAACAATCGCTGTCATTCAAGAAATATAAATTCAAAAGAGATGCAACAGAGATTACACATGAAGATCAAAACTCGGATGGGAGTGTCTTTCGGTTGTCGTCGTCCGCAACCACTTGGTGATTAGCCTCGTATCAATTGATCATCCCACATCACCTCCATTCTAGAAATATTTTACACCATCTTCATCATTGTCTCCACAAATTCAACCCCCCTTTGAAATGAATGAATAGATAGGGAGAATAGGGGAGGAGGGATGGAAAATCTTCTGTCCAGATTCTGTCCGCCCGAAATATGCTTCTGTTTGGAACACCTCCTATCAGAATCAACATCTGGATCCTTATAAAGAGTTGTATAGAAATACATTCTCAGGCGGTCCACAAAATATCATATGCTTTGGAGACGTTTTTCAAAAATTATGAATTCATTCCTCCATGACTCTTTCTATGCCCGAGGAGACCTTTCATCTCCCACTTGTTTGACTCGATCATATTGTGCCCTAATTATTGAGTTTGACCTTGAAATTGATCATTAATGAGAGACTTGGAGTCCTATGGTAGGCCCAGTTGGAATTAAGGACATTGGAAACATGTAGACGATGTTATGCTCTATTTATTAAGGTGGTCTCCACACATATGAACATACAAACTCTTCCCAAAGAATGATTTATTTGGACCCTTTGATGGAAGATTTAGATCTTGATCCAGTTGACATATATGAAGATAACATTCTAGGGGTTCCTGAAAAACGAATCAGTCGAATTGGATATGTAGTTAAAAAGATATGACCAAATACTCAGACAAGTCAAAAACGGCTTAAAATCCAGAAATAAGGCATTTTCACAATTTAGCTCAAAATACAACAATATTCCAAAAATGATGCAACTTAACATGTAATGACACATTAGTGAGGATTAAATCATTGAAATGTAGATAACATATATTGAAATTATCAGCTTTATCAATTCCCCAACACTTACAACTTGGTCTCCTGGACAAGTGATCATTAAAACCAAATCAGTTCATATTCAAAATACAAACCAATGAGTTTCACCAATCAACCAACAAGAATCAAATGATATCATGCCTCATAAAAAAATTGACTCAAGATTTAAATTCAGTTCATTAAATCCATTTTAACTCATTTTTTCCTCTCATTCACTTAACACAGTCACCTCACAAATATTTTCTCTCAACACAAATATTTATTTCCAACAAAGATTATCTAAAGAAAACATTCAAGAATCATCTTAGGCTTGAAAAAATTTCAAAATCTCCACCTGATGTGAGCCAAGAAAAATGTGATCATCTTGAGGGCTTTTCAAGGATGTTCTGTGGATAAAGGTGGGTGGGTCTCAAATGTCCAAAATTTTGAAGCCGAATAAGGAGGGTTTGGCTCATTTTGGAAGAAAAAAATACATGAATCTAATATTAACTCATGTGGGTAATCCTCCTTACTCTCCTCCAATGAAAGTCATATTTGAGAATCTTTGAGAATATCTTTTCCACCTCATTCCATCCAAATTTCTGTAGCAATAGTTTCATTTCTCTTCTTTTTTTTAAAAAAGCTCCAGATTGGGCACAACTTTCTTCCATCAAGAGCTCCAGACAGGAAAAACTCTCTTCAATCAAGAGCTCCAGACAGGCACAAATCTATTCAATTGAGAGTTCCAGATAGGCACAACTCTCTTCCTTTGAGAGCTCAAGATAGGCACAGCTCTCAGAAATCAAACATCTTTCAGCAGCAAAAACATCTCTTCATTGTTTAAATAACCACCCAAAGAAACACTAGAAGATGTAGCACACCACAAGTCATCTCCCCCACACTTGAGTTCAACTAGATCATGAATTTGTACTTTCAGAGAAGGTTGGAAAGGGAAAATGGTTTGTAATGTGGCTATCTAAAAGGCAGTACATGGTAACTATGGGCTCAAGAAAGATAAAATGTAAATGGTGGGCCAAAATAAAAGGGATAATCATGAAAAAGGGGATTTCAATCATAAACAAATTGCCTCAATCATTTCAATCACACTCACCTTAGCCCTCAAGTTTTGATAGAAAAAGATCAAGTTTTGGTTCAATCAAACAATCATTCTTTGGTTCACTCAAGAAGTAGGATGAATGTGAAGAAGATAAAAAATGGGTTCAAAATACTCACGGGCAAGTGGTTTTCAATATTAGACAGCATTCATGGAATGGAATTCAAAATTCAATGGTTTTTTCAAAATTTTGGAACTTGAAACAGTGTCTTTTCTAGTATTCATTTATAACTAGATTCAAGGGATCAATTGGTTCACTCATTGATAGGGTTTTAAAAGATCATCATGTAAGCTCAAATGTTTTACAAAATTTTAAATAAAACACACAAAGTTTGAAAAATAAAAGAACACACCAAAAATTGAAAGAGATAGAAAAGTAAAGGAAAAATATGAAATGAAAGAACACAAAATCCTAATCTACCCAGCATGTTCCTCCCCCCACACTTATTTAATGCAATGTCCTCATTGTGTAAAAAAATATATGAATATGAAATTCAAGAAATCAAAGACATTACAAAAAAAAGTGAGAAGGAAAAACACAACATGTCATCAATTGTATTCTGCTTCATGAAGATGGATCTCCTCCCTCAGAGGATTGTGAACATTCTCTCTAAACAGCTTCAACCTGTGCCCATTGACTGTGAATGGTGTCCCTTTTCTTGATTCTTTAATCTTGATTGCACCAAAAGTAAAAACATGAGTAACAATGAATGGACCAGACCATTTGGAACAAAATTTACCCGGGAACAGCTTCAATCTGGAATCAAACAGCAACACTTTGTCTCCTTCCTTGAAGTTTTTGTTGAGAATCATCTCATCATGAAATGATTTGGTTCGTTCCTTGTACAGCCTAGAACTTTCATATGCATTCTTTCTGATCTCCTCCAGCTCCTGAAAACAAAATTTTCTTTCTTCCCCAGCAGAAAACAGATTCATGTTACATGTTTTAACAGCCCAAAAAGATTTGTGTTCTAACTCAACCGGAAGGTGACAAGCCTTTCCATAGACTAATCTAAATGGTGACATGCCAATTGGGGTTTTGAATTCAGTCCTATAAGCCCAGAGTGCATCATCAGGTCTCAAACACCAATCCTTTCAATTTTGGTTCACAGTTTTTTCCAGAATTTGTTCGATTTCTCTGTTGGACAACTCAGTCATTCCATTTGTTTGGGGGTGATAGGGTGTAGAGATCATATGATGAACTCCATACCTCTTCAATAGTGATTCCAAAGTCTTGTTACAAAAATGAGTACCTTGATCCGTAATCAAGAACTTTGGGAATCCAAACCTTGAAAATATATTTCCCTTCACAAACTTGGACACAATTTTGGCATTATCATCTCTTGTGGGAATAGCTTCTACCCACTTGGATACATAATCAACATCAAGTAAAATGTAAAGATATCCAAATGAATTGGGAAAAGTTCCCATGAAATCCATACCCCAAACATCAAATACATCACAAAACAACAGAGGTTGTTGTGGAATCTCATTCCTTTTGGAAATGCCCCATTGAAATTGACAATTTCTACATGTCCTGCAGAAATCAAAAGAATCTCTAAAAATGGTAGGCCAATACGAACCAGAATCCAGCACCTTTCTTGTAGTTCTTTGAGGCCCAAAGTGTCCTCCACATCTCAATGTGTGGCAAACGTTTAGGACAGATTGGAATTCAGAATTTGGAATGCATCTCCTAATCATTTGATCACTACCAAAATGCCACAAGTAAGGATCATCCCAAATGTAATTCTTTGAATCACTCAAAATTTTAGAAAATTGATTCTTGGAAAACTAGTGTGGAACATCATCAGAAGCTAAATATTTCACCATATTAGAAAACCATGGCCTTTCAGTTTGACAAGCATACAACTCCTCATCGGGAAAAGTTTCTTTAATTGGCAGATAGATCTGATGATCCCCATTCAAAACAGATGGTATCCTACTCAAATGATCAGAAACAAGGTTTTCACTTCCCTTTTTGCCCTTTATTTCAACATCAAACTCTTGTAACAACAAAATCCATCTCAGAAGTCTTGGTTTTGCATCATGTTTCTTCATCAATAATTTGATTGCAGAGTGATCAGTGAAAACAATCACCTTAGATCCCAGAAGATAACATCTAAATTTTTACAAAGCAAAGACAACAGCAAACAGATCCTTCTCAGTTATTATGTAGCTTCATTGGGCCTGATCTAATGTTCTAGAGGCATATGCAATCACATGAGATTTATTTTCCAACCTTTGACATAAAACAGCCCCAAGAGAGAATTCAGATGCATCAGTCATGATCTCAAAAAGAAATTCCCATTTGGGAGGTTGAACAATGGGAGGAGTAATCAATTTTTGTTTCAGATCCCCAAAGGCCTGTTTACAATTTTCATCAATGACAAATGGGGTGTCTTTCTGGAGCAATCTAGACAATGGAAGTGCAGCCTTACTGAAATCCTTAATGAATCTCCTATAAAACCAGCATGACCAATAAAATATCTCACATCTCCAACTATTTTTGGGTATGTAAATGAAGAAATGACCTCAACTTTGGACTTATCAACTTGAATTCCATCCAAAGACACAACATGTCCAAGAACAATCCATTTACCCACCATGAAATGACATTTTTCATAATTAAGAGCACGGTTCTTATCAATGCACCTTTCAAGAACATGAGCCAGACCTTCCAAACAACTTTTAAATGATGATCCATAAACAGTGAAGTCATCCATAAAAACTTCCATGCATATTTCAACAAAATCAGAGAAAATACTCATCATACACCATTGAAAAGTTCTAGGATCATTTCACAAACCAAAGGGCATCCTCCTATAATCAATTGTTCCAAATGGGCATGTGAATGTGGTTTTTTCTTGATCCTCCAGTGCAATATGAAATTGGAAATAACCATAGAATCCATCCAGAAAACAATAATGGGTTTTTCTAGTCAGTCTTTCAAGGACCTGATCAAGAAATGGAAGTAAAAAGTGGTCTTTCCTCGTAGAAAAATTGAGCTTCCTATAATCAATGCACATTATCCATTTACGTGGAAGCCTAACATGATCAAGCTCACCAAATTCATTCTTTGAGATTGTGAAGCCACCTTTTTTGGGAACTACATGGATTGGACTCACCCATTGACTATGAGATATGGGAAAAATAATTCCAGCAGCTAAAAGGGTGGTAAATTCCTTATTAACAACCTCTAAAAGTGTTGGATTCAACCTCATTTGAAATTGTCTCACCGGTTTAAAATTTTCTTCCAAGAAAATTCTATGCATGCACACTGACGGGCTGACTCCAGTTAAATCAGATAGAGTCCATCCAATAGATTTCATGTAGGTTTTGAGGACTCCTAACAATTGATTCTCTTGGTCCTTCTACAAATATTTTGAAATTATAACAGGGAATGTTTCATTTTCACCTAGGAAATCATATTTTAGATTCTCAGGAAGTGGTTTCAACTCTAACTCAGCTGGGGTATTTTCATTGATCAACGAACATTGCTTACAGGTTTGGTTGTTTTGTAGGGTTCCAGAATTTAAAGGACAATCACCAAGAATATCAATTTCAATGTTCTCAGAATTTTATTCTAGTGGAAAATTTTCAATTTATTCTAGGAGACCACTAGAACCACTATGGATATCTAGGGAGACATCTTCCTCATTGTTGAGATCAATAGAATCTTTCAAAGCCATCTCAACATTCCAAGACTCATCATCAGCTCCTTTTTCCCTCTCTTGTTGATCAGATTCAGCAAGAAACAAATTTCCATCATCAAAAATATCAGCTAGTTTCTCATCATATGAAACATTAGGGAACATATCAGTGGAAAAACAATCAATCATGTTCACTTGGTGGGATGAATGATCCTCGACTGGGTGTTTCATGGACTGAAAAATATTGAAATGAACAACCTCGCTGCCAAACTCAAGTGAAAGTGTTCCCTTGTGAACATTGATGATTACTTTTGCAGTTATCTAGAATGGCCTCCCAAGAATGAGAGGTGCATGGGTACTAAACCTATCATCTTCCATATCTAAGACATCAAAATACACAGGAAAAATCATGTCTCTCGCCTGAACAAGAACATCCTCAATAACTCTAGCAGGCTTGGTGGTACTTTGGTTAGCAAGTTGAATGATGATCCCAGAGGGTTTCAATTCTCCAACATGAAGAGATGAGTAAACATAATGTGGAATAACATTGATGGAGGCCCCCAAATCAAGCATAACATCCTTGAATTCACATTTCCCAATGGTGCAAGGAATGGTAAAGGTTCCTGGGTCTTTACATTTGACAGGAAAAGCATGCTAGATCAGGGATGAAACATTCCTCCCTAAGTTGACCTTTTCACCTCCTTTGAATTTCCTCTTGTGGGTACACATTTCTTTCAAAAACTTTGAATACCATGGAATTTTTTCACATCATAAAGAAAAGGTATATTGACTTGAAATTTCTTAAAAGTCTCCAAAACCTCCTTATCTAACTCTTTCTCAGCACTCGACTTCACTGGTGGTTCACTCCTAGGGTAAGGCAATGGTGGTTTGGTTGTTTCAAGGCTATTTTGATCACTTTTTTGAGAAACAAAAGGTCCATAAATCCTCTTACAATCCCTCTTTGTTCTTTCAAGAAACATTTCTTCTATTGAAATTGTGTTTCCCTTCAAATAACATTTAGAATTTACAGCATTTCCATCAGTGGTGGGATTCTCAACAGCAGTTTCAACAACAGGTTTTGGTTTCTCCATTTGAGGGGTATTCAATTGTTTTCCACTCCTAAGTTCAATTGCACTTACATTTTCCTTCCCATTATCTCTCGGATTCACTTGGGGTTGCGAGGGAAAACCTCCACTAATTTGATTTTTTATGCAACTAAGATTAGAGGCAAGTTGACCAATTTGAGTCATTAAGGTTTTCATCATGTTTTGTTGTTGGTGTTGTGTTTGTTTCAGTGCCTCATGTTGTTTCCTCATTGCATCTTCAATATTACTCTCTGAATTTTGAGTGGGAGGGGCAGCCTGAATGTTTCTTCCAGAATGCGCATTGGCTTGCTCATTGAAATACCTTGGTTGTGAATTTCTTGATTGTCCTCGGAAGAATCCTCTTGGTTGTTCAGGCTGTCAAAATATTTCATTAGAGTGGTTGTTCCAGCCTTGATTGAAATTTTGATTTGATTGAAATGTCCTTTGTTGGTTTTATTGAAAGGGTTTTCCAGGAAAAACAGCATTTTAGTTTTCAGAAGGTTCCTTCATTTGAGGGAATTGGTCACTAAAATGGTCATTGGAAGAACAAATTCCACAGTAGACTTTCATTTGAAATTTTGCTTCAGTTTTGGGTGGAGTTGGTGGGGTATTGGATAACATCATTGACCTCACCATGGTGGTGAGATCAGAAATTTGACTCACAATCATATTGTTTTCAGGACTAGCAATGGGGAACTCTTGGGAAGATTTCACATGAAGAAGGCCTCTTCTTCCAAACTATTGAGCATTTTGGGCCATGATTGTAATTAATGTCCTAGAAGCAGTTGGTGTTTTGTCAACTAGAGCCCCTCCTGCAGTAGCATCGACCATGATTCTATCAGTAAGACACAATACCTCATAAAAATATTGAATCAAACGTTGGTCACTAATTTGATGGTGGGGGCAACTGAAACAAAGTCTTTTGAAGCGTTCCCACCACTCATGCAAAGTTTCACCTTGAGTTTTCCTAATTCCACAAATCTCCTTTCTAATGGAAGCAGTTCTAAAAGCAGGGAAATTTTTTTCAATGAAAGGTTTTTTTAATTCATTCCAATCTCTAATAAACGTAGAATGTGAATAGAAAAACCATTCTTTGGAAACTTCTTCTAACAAAAAAGGAAAAGTCCTCAATTTCATTTGATTTGCATCAACGCCCTGGGGTTTCATGTTGACACAAAGATAACTAAATTCTTGAAGGTGTTTATGTGGATCTTCCCAATGAAAACCATTAAATTTTGGAAGTTGGTGAATGAAACCAGATTTAATTTCAAACCCAGCAGGTGCATCAGGATATTCAACATGATTTTCTTGATTTGCATCATAAGATGAAGCCAATTCTTTCAAGGTTATATTTTCAGCCATTGGAATTTCAATTTCAACCAGGATTCTTCTAAGTGAATTATTAGAAGATTCACAACTGGGGACAAGGGGATTTCTAGTAGCTCTATCCCTATAGTGAAAAGTTCTATCAATTTCAAAATATAATGGGAACAAATTTGGGTTAGAGTTTCGGGTCATGCAAAAACAATTTTCACACAAATCAACTAAAGAAACCTCCCTGGCAACAGCGCTAGTTTATGTATAGATTATTTGTCTCGAAATCCTCAATCATTTAATTTTTCTCCAAAAAACAATGCAATATAGCAGTCCTTGGATTGTCTCTCGAGGAGGTTGCAATTTGAGTTGCAAAACTGTCACTTTTTTTCTTGGTTTGTTTTCACAAGAAATGGAAACTTGGGGATTTGATTAAAGACTCAAGAACAGAAAATAACTAAAAACTAAATAGAAATAAAATTGTAGAATGAGATAGAAAATTGATTGGAAATAAAATGGGTTTGAAACCAGAATCAAAACAGTGGTTACAGACAAGCTTTAACCTCCCGGACACTCCCCTCTTCCTTGTTTAAAATTATATCTCTAATGAGTCTCTAAATGCCTACCCAAATACCTCTGGATAAACACCTTGTTTGGCAAGGATATCATATTAATACCTCAATATGATTGTTTCCCCTCCTATAGAAGGGATCTAATTATTTGAAGACCTTCAAATAACCAAACCTAACCGAAATCACTATACTCAATGACAAGATCTCACTGAAGAAATTTAAATAGTTAAATCGACTATTTTAGTTTATAGATTGAGAAACCATCTAGAACAAACAAGTTGAAAATATATTCAAGAAAGAAAACAACCGCTGTCATTCATGAAATATAAATTCAACAGAGATGCAACATAGATTACACATGAAGATAAAAACTCGGAAGGGAGTGTCCCTCGGTTGTCGTTGTCCGTAACCAATTGGTGATTAGCCTCGCATCACTTGATCCGCCCACATCACCTTCATTCCAGCAAGATTGTACACCATCTTCATCATTGTCTCCACAAATCCAACCCCCCTATTAAATGAATGAAGAGATAGGGAGAATAGGGGAGGAGGGATGGAAAATCTTCTGTCCAGATTCTGTCCTCCCAAAATATGCTTCTGTTTGGAACACCTCCTTGCCAAATCAACATCTGGATCCTTCAAAAGAGTTGTTTAAAAATACTTTCTCAGGCGGTCCACAAAATACCAGCCGATTTGGAGACGTGGTTCAAAAGTTATGAATTAATTACTCCACGAATCTTTCTCTGCCCGAGGAGACCTTTCATCTCCCACTTGTTTGACTTGATCATAGTGTTCCCTAATTATTGATTTTGACCTTGCAATTGATCATGAATGCGCGATCTGGAGTCCGCTTGCACGCCCAGTTGGAATTAATTACATTGGAAACATGTATCCGAATTTATGATCCATCTATTGAGGTGGGCTCCACACATCCGAACATACAAACTCTTCCCAAAGTATGATTTATTTGGAACCTTATATGGATGATTTAGATCTTGATCCAGTTGACATATATGAAGATAGCATTCCTGAAGTTCCTAAAAAACTAATCAGTCGAATTAGATAAGTAGTTAAAATGATATGACCAAATACTCAGACAAGTCAAAAACTACTTAAAATCCAAAATTAAGGCATTTTCACAATTTAACTCAAAATACAACAATATTCCAAAAATGATGCAACTTAACATGTAATGACACATTGGTGAGGATTAAATCATTAAAATGTAGATAAAATATAATGAATTTATCAGCTTTATCAAGGACATATCGAATGCTCCCACTGGTGAGAATAACCATGATTTCGAGATTACATTGGATGAAATGATGGAACTTGGCATATCTATTGAAGATTTTTTAGTTCATGTTAAATTACCATGTAATTTATAAGATTATGGACGTGAGTGTTATCCTTCGTCCTATTAAAAATAACTTCTTATTACATCTCTAATATTGATCGGTTGAAATATGCAATTCTATTTGAGCAAGCTTCTGAAATGCCAATGCCTGAAGGGGTATAGAAAAACATACTATTGCAGAGACGTTAGCTCAAGTGGAGCTTAACCTGGAAGAGCTTCCTGAAACTCATCCTGAAAATACTTTTGAAGCTAGGAAAGATAGGTAGAAGCCTTCTCAAGTTTTTGATCTACCGTTGGGTAAGGGATAACAATATTTGCGACTATAATTAATTTTCAAGATATCAAATTAACTTTTGATATCCTTTGAAACTAACCAAAGATTTCAATTGATTATGCAGGGCCTTCAATTTCAGTGGATAGATATGGAGGTGAAGCTTCAGCCTCTAACCCAACGGGAATAGAAAGTGAAATAACACGTGTCAGGGGTAAGGAGCAGAACATGGCACTTACCTAAGTGCTTTAATCCCGGATTATATTCCCCCCTATGATAGTGATTCCGAATCAAACCTGGAGATACAAAAGGCGCTCCAATTTTCATGATGCAAGGCATGATAGAACATATAGAAAATCATATCTGAAGTGCATTTAGAAGAGTCATTGATGATTCCCCGACTCTCATCCATGATCGTCATGTTGGGACTTGGCGGTTTTGGATATCAAAAGATCCATGCCATGGTAAAACAAGTCATCTTAAGAAGGGAGCAGGAGCAGAAGTACCAACAAGATTTGACCAGAGTAAGGATGTCAGCCTATATCGGCGAATTTGAGGCTACAGTATCCCAAGCTGAGGTTGATCATGCTACCAAGTTAAAAGAGATAAATCATAAGATCGAGCAGAATGTTGTCCAGCAGATGCACCTACAGCAACAGTTAGATGTTGTTACTAGGGAACTTGACCAACTTAATAATTCATTGGAAGGAGATCAAATAAATGGTATGAAATCCATTGCAGGTTTAAAGAAATCACTCCTTTGAGATGAAAAGAGTGAAGTTGGTCGAGTGCATGAACTTCAAGTGTCTGTTGATAAATCTCGGGATGTTGTAAATCAAATTAAGATTTATGTTATCAACCTTTTGTAATTCTTGGAAAAAAGAAGAGACTATAGTCTTTGGATATCCTTCTAACTTTTGTTCATCAAATGAAAAACACTTTAATATTCAATCATTTTTTCATTCTTTGTTTTTCTACCTGCATTAAATTTTTATCTAAGCAAATAGACCTTGTAAGAATAGTTTTATTTTTTCTAGGATTATTATAAATAACCCTAAAAACTTTTAATCTTTTAATTGCACAATATTACCTAAAATCATAAAAAATGTATGTTTGCTGAGCTAGGACTTGACTTTTATTCAGATTTCCCTTTTATTTTGTGGGAAGTTTAAATTCATGCACGTCGGACATAAAAAGGAAAATGTTTAAGGTCAAAATAGCTTTGACCGAATGGATTAATATTGACTCAATTCCTTGACAATTTATCTGAAAACATATTACCACACTCAAGTATGAGGGAAAATATGTAAACTATAATGTAATAAATTTTGAATATGAGGAATGATATGATAAAAATGGATAAAAGGCATTATAATAAGTAGTTCCCAATAATGACGTTAACACTATTTAACAAACCCATTAGGGGGTTGAATTATGTAGGGCCGCCTAAGGGCATTGGCTGCATATTTAAATAATAGCATCTTTTGGCTGACAGGTTCGTTATGTAGATTACTTATGAAAGGCCGCCTAAGGGAAAGTGTTGCATAGTTGCCCAATAGAACTTTATAAATTTACTTTTCTACTGTTAAAAATCTAATGGAAGTTTATGGAGATTCAAATTTTCCAAAGCAAAGAGTTTGCTGTATAGAGAGAGGTACTTGAATATGGAGAAGATAATTCTAAACAAGATCATCTAAGAACTAGATGAATGTCACTCCTATGAAGGTCTAACCCAAACGTAGGGAAGGGAAACATAAACCATAGACTTGAATACTTTCAGATCATGAAAAAGAGTATGGGAAAAATATGTTAAGGATGACCATTTTATAGAGATCCTTTCATATTGTCGATAAGTCAAATAACAAAAAAAAGAGGTTTTCTTCCCATGAATGAAGTTACCATTATTTAACAAACCTGTTAGGGGGTTTAATTATGCAGGTCCACCTAAGGACATTGGAATAATAGTCAAATATAGTATCTTTTGGCTGACAAGTCTGTTATATAGACTGTTTATGAAAGGCCTCCGAAGGGTACGTGCTACAGAGTTAGACAAAATAACTCTCGAAAATTGGACATTTTGTGACTAGAAGTCAAGAAAAGGGTTATGGAGAAGTATAAGTATTTAAGGGTAGGATTATGACACATGCAAATGGGTATTTTCCAATGCATGAAAGAGATACATAGATCAATGCCAACCATAATCATGTTCTGGATGGGTCCTAAATTGAAATGTTGGACTTCACTACGTATCCCATAAGGATGGGAATCAAGCCATACGTAGTTCATGAAATATAGTTTAACGTCATGTGGGATTAAAGTATAGGAAATCATAGTTTAGGGTCATAGATCTTGGACCATAATAATGAATACAAAATGCGTGTTTTCACAGGGACTTTTTATCCAGGGGACTAAAAGTGGACTTTGGGGTTAGGCCCAATAGACTTGGGGTTGGATTATACGGTTTCTCTAAAATTACTATGTATCCCATATGGATGGGAATCAAGCTCACGTACTTCTAGAAATCCCCTTTTTACAGATTCGGTTCGTACAAATAAAGGGTGAAAGGGGACTTTAGTGCAATGATGGTTTGACCCAAGATAAAAGGTTCGGTATTTCCATGTATGCACGTAGTCTTTGGAATATAACATGATTGGAGATCAATATAAATAATGATTCCCTCTCAGGTGAGGGTATCAAAGAATGTTGTAGTTTGTTTTCGTATAGGACAAAATTGTTGTATAGATTAACGTCATATAGAAAGGACAAAGGTGAACCAATGTAAAAAATATTGGTTCTGGGGGTGGTTTCACGAATCAAAATTATATGAGATGGAGGTGAACTAATGTGAAGATATTGGTTTTGGGCTTGAACTTTGGGAGGATTCTTATGTACCCAGCCTAGAAGTCAATGATCAATTTCTACGTAGTTAAATTGAAGAATGAATTGGTGATCAAGTTGTTTTTGAGAACAACGACCTAAAAAATGGTGTTGGGACTAACACATGGTTAGCGGCCTAGAGAGGGTGTTATGGTTGAATTTTACTCTAAGCTCATGTCATTCATACTCAGTGAGAGAAATAAGATTTAGCAACAACCCTCATGATGCACAGATTAATGTCATGTAGGACATATGAAGGGACTATGCAGTTTAAAGTCTTGCAGTGAGGACTATTGGTGCTGCACTTTTTAATGTCATGTAGCAGGGAAAAAATACTATTTAACGTCATGTAGAACATATTAAGGGACTTCGTTCAATTTTACATCATATCGGATGAATGAGCAGTACAGTTTAACGTCATGAAGGACAAATATAGGGACACAGTTTAACGTCATGTTGGACAATAAGGGTGTTGTAAAGTTTAGCATCATGTAGCTAAGACGATGGGGATAATACAGTTTAACATCATGTTGGATGAAAGGGGATTGTGCGGTTCAATGTCATGTAGTAAGGACAAAATAGGACATAGTTTAACGTCATTTAGGATGTATTAGGGACTTTTTTCACAGTTTAGTTTCATGTTAGATGATAGAAATGCAAATAGTTTAAGATCATATGCATGGACTAGGGCTACATAGTTTAGCGTCATGTAGCTAGGATAACACAGTTTAACGTCATGTTGGACGTAAGGGACTTCTGTACAGTTTAGCATCATGTAGCTAGGACATCACAGTTTAACATCATGTTGGACCATGGTGCGAATAGTTTAAGTTCATATTCATAGACAGAGGATGGAGCAGTTTAACATCTTTCTAGATGTAAGGGAATATGCAGTTTCAAGTCTTGTAGAAAGGAAAACACATTTTAAGGTCATGTTGGACGATATGGATGCAAATAGTTTAAGGTCATATGCATGGACCGTACTGATGTATTCTGTATTTATACAAAATATTTCTTCAAAAATCTTGCATTGGTTGGAGTAGTGATGAGTTCTCCATCCGTTGAGATTAAATTATATGCTCCATTGTAGGAGACATTATGTATTGAATAAGGTCCTTCCCATTTTGGCTCTAGATTGGGAGGTTTCGTTCCTAGTATTATTGGAGTTCTAAGAACCAATACCAATTCTCCCGGACCTAATGAACGAAGACGAACTTTTTTTGTTGAAATCTCATGCTATTCGATTCTGATAGACTTCTAAGTGATGCAGGGTGCACAATATTTTTTCATCTAATCGTTCCAATTCATCCAATCACTTTGATATTGTTCATCTATTAATTACTGATCACAAAGGAATATTCTGAAAGAGGGTAGTTGAACATAAATTGGAAAGACTACTTCTGTTCTATATACCAATGAATATGAAGTTGATTGTGTTGTTGTTCGGGTGGTGGTCCGATAAGCCCATAAAGCATGAAAGAGTTTATCATACCATGATTTCTTATCTTTATCCACCATCTTTTGCAGTATGTTTGAAAGATTCTTGTTGAAGGCTTCTATCTTTCCATTGGCCGCTGCATGATACCGAGATGAATGATTGGATTTGATGTATTATTCTTGATACAACTTCCTCACCTTGGATGAACTGAAGTTGGTCCCATTATCCGTCAATATGGTATGAGGGACACCAAATCTGGTAATGATGTTATACTTGAAGAAGCTAAAAATGCTTTGAGAACTAACTTCCTTGAGAGGTATTGCCTCTGCCAATTTGGAAAACAAGTCAGTAGCAGTAAGAATATACTTGAACTGCTTGGCTGTAGCGGAAGAATAAGGTCCTACCACATATATTCCCCATGTGGAAAATGGCCACGCGTATTTATCTGTATGAAGCAACTCTGGGGGTTGATGAATGAAGTTGGCATGTACTTGGAAAGAATGACACTTCCTTGTGAAATCAACACAATCTTGTATCATTGATGGTCAAAAGTATCCAAGACTTCTAATTTGATCAGATAGTCAATGTCCAGACTGGTGGGCACCACAGACTCCAGCATGCACTTCTTTCGTGAGAGCCATTATCTCTTAACCATTAATTCATCTGAAGAGAACTCCATCAGAACCTCTTTTGTAGAGAATTTTCTCTAAGTGATCCGGGATATCATAAAGATTAAAATTGACCACACGTCACCAGATTTGTTCTTTCCCAGCACTATCAGGTGGAAGTGTTCGATTTTGATGGTATTCCTTGATAGGTGTCATCCATCATGTAGTATGACCATATGGTTAAGGAATGAGACTAATTTCATTGATTTCCTCTGTTCTGATTTGACCATAAGGTGAAATTGTATAACGGTGGGTAATACTGATACTTTTCTTGTCCCAATTTGGATCTGCCAGAGCTGTGGCTATATTAGCCAGTGCATCAGCATGGGCATTTTGTGATCTCAGGACATAAGAAAATGTCGGTTCGGAAGGAAACTCCACCATTAGATCTCTTATGTAATCATAAAACGGTATTAGTTCTTCTTTTCTGATTGCATAATCCCCATTGACTTGTTTGATTACCAAGTCTGAATCACCTTTCACCTTTAAGTGATTCACTTGTGTTTGAAGAGCCAACTCCAATCCGGTGATAAGAGCTTGGTATTATGCTTCAATATTTGTACCGCCTCCCAACAATGAGAAAGAATAAGGTAGCACTGCCTTTTACGGGGAAATGAGTACAATTCCTAACCCAACTCTGTTAAATTTAGGATCATCCATTTTCTTCCCTGTTGGACTTCTGGAAGAACCATCAAAGTACATTTACCATGTTTGAAGACTATCTTGAATAGAAAAGACTTCCCCATCAGGAAGTTCAATATCTGAAGATTTATCTTCTACTGAAGGATGTTTAGCAAGGAAATCAGCCAGAGATTGGCCCTTTATTGCCTTTTGAGACACATACTATATATCAAATTTCTACAAAATAACTGTCCATCTTTCCAGGAATCCTTTAAGCATTGGACGACTAAGGATGAATTTGAGCAGGTTATTGCGAGATACCAATTGGACCTTGCGATGTTTCAGGTAGTGTCTCAACTTCTAAACTGCAAATATTAATTCTAGGAAGCACTTCGCAATATTTGAATATCGGGTTTCTTCTTTAAGCATAGTTCGACTGAGATAGTAGAGGTTGTTTTCATTCCCAGAATCATTCTACTGAGCAAGAAAGGCACACAATGATCACTCTAAATATTTCACATAGAGGATAAGCGGTCTTCCATCAATATGTGGCATTAATACTGGTGGACTCAATACGTATTTCTTGATAATATCCAATGCTTCTTTACATTCTTCAGTCCACTGGTATGTGACTCCCTTCTTCATCAATTTGGTGAAGGGTAAACTTTTTCCTACTAAATTGGAGATGAAATGCCAAATATAGGCTAAGTGTCCTTGAAGTCCTCTCAATTCATTCAAATTCCAAGGATGTGACATAATAAATATGGACATTGTCTTCTCAGGATTGACTTCGATACCACGATGGCATACAAAAAAGCTGAGAAATTTTCCTAAGGTTACCCCAAAAGCACATTTTAAGGGGTCCATCTTCACATTGTGTTGTTGAAGTTTGTGTAATATGACTTCCAAATCATCCAATTGATTAGAACATTTCCTGGATTTAACCACCAAATATTCCACATAACATTCAAAAAACTTCCCTAAAAAGGGATTGAAGATACGATGCATGGCATGCTGATATGTTGTGCCTGCATTCTTCATGAAAAAGGGAATTACCCAATAGCAAGACACACCCTGAGGGGATCTAAAGTCTGTAGAGTCCTCATCTTCTGTATCCATTCGTATTTCATTATATCCTGAACATCCATCCATGAAGGAAATTGCTTAATAGCCAGCTGTTGCAACAATTAAGAGTTCTGTGATCGGAACTGGAAAATCATCCTTAGTACAGTGTCGATTAAGATCTCTGAAATCAATGCAGACTCTGATTTGATCATTCTTATTTTTCACAGGGACAAATTAGCCAACCACTTGGGATATTGAACTTCTTTGACAAAGTTATCTTTGATAAGATTATCCACTTCAGCTTCAATTTTGTAAGCATAGGTTGGGTGTGTTCTTCTTGCGGCTTGCTTATATCCACGAGGTTCTTCTAGAAAACCCAAACGATGAGTACCAACATCAGGATAAATCTATGGCATATCTGTATAGTTACACGAAAATATATATCGATTTTGATTTAAAAAATAAAATATACATCTCTTGCTCTTTAAGAGTCATGACCACACTAATTTAAGTGAGGCGTGGATATTCTTTTGTATGCAGATTTATTTCTCCGAGTTCATCCATGGTGGTAGAGATAACCTCTTAAAATGATGGTGGAGCATCCCGATGATGTTTCTCTTCTTCTCCAACATGTGTTATTTTTTATGTTTCTACTTGCATAGTAGATGATGAAGTAGAATTTACATGATCTTAAGTGATGTTAAAATTTTAACATCTTGAAGAAGAAGCTTCCATTTCTAACCCTATTGTTGAAAAAGGGTCTTCCTTGGGTAATAAAGAGGAGATGATGGATTGAGAATTGACATGATAGTTCACCTCTAAAATTGCTATAACTTATTCTGACCTGGTTGGAGAAGTATATACTTGTTGGATTCCAACATATGAAATAAAGACATCCCCATTTGATCTTTCATCATTGCTTGGTGAATCACCAATTTCTTCCATGTTTTCTGACTTGATTACTATAATTGAAATTATAGAGGTTTCCATAAGAGTATTTTGATTTGGGTCTATCTTTTCAATTTGACTGATAGGCAACACATAATCTATACTCACATGTGTAAATGGATTTACTGGAATCTATTCCAAACCAAATAGAGCATTAACCTTGGAAACCTCCCTTATTGTGGATTTCTCTTTTCCCTTCATGTGATAGAATTCCGCCTCAATGTATTGAGACTCACATGTTTTGAATGGGGATTTATCACCATACAATGTCCCAATTTGACCATAGAAACAGTATTTGAGACAGTAATGGTATGATGAATGGATAGCTGCATGTTGATGTAGTCAGGGTCTTCCAATAAAGATGTTGAAGGTTTTTTCATGATCAAAAACCATAAAATTTGAATTGGATACAAGATCTCCAAACTGAGTTCTGAGTGTAATCTCACCCAGTGGTTCTTGTTCATTTTTATCATATCCTTGTAACATCAAAGTAGAAGGAGATAAATAAGATTCTGTGAGGCCCAATCGACGAAGTGTATTAATGGGGATGAGGTTGACTCCTAAACCATTATCAATGAAATCTCTTTGGATGTCTACACCATTGACATTTCCAGATAAGTAAAAAGTTCTAATATGTCCATGCACAAAATCATCTTCATCCTCCTTTGTGAAAGATATTACTGCATGGCATTATGCAGGATTATTCTCTACATGGTAGACTTCAGCTGCAGCCATTTCGGTTTCAAATTCCTGAGAACTTGACAAAGCCTAGATGAGTGCCTCCCGAAGATCCTTTGATAAATTTAAGGCATCCAAAATTGATAACTTGGCCGGTAATTGGGCCATGTGTTTTGATACATCATACTTTTGATCCAAAGGTCTGCGTTTTCCAACAGGAACATGTGGTTTCACAGGAACCTTAGAAGTTGATGCTTTGGAAGTAGATGCATCTTGTATCGGGGTAGGAGTTAGAAATACTCCTGGATTTGGAAAATTAGAACGAATATGTATATTTACATGCTGAGAGGAAGAATGTGGAATCTCTAACCGATCCTCCAGAATAATTGTGTCAGGACTGAGTCTGCTATTGGTGTAAGAATTTTATTGTTCTTGTTGAGCCCGTTGAAGGGCTCTGCCACGAGTTTTTGCTACATACATAGTTCTGGAAGGGGTAGAATTGGAATAGGGGCATATGGGATATCCACGTCTTCCTCTATATCCCAGACCTCTGGAACTCCCTCTAATTCCTCTGTTTGATACAGGGAATTCAGGCTCATCAAAATTGAAACTACGACTAGAATAAGGATATGTTAACTGAATAATATTAATATAACCAAAGATCAACTCTTCATCCACTGAAGACTCTGCCTGATTAGCCAATTTAGGTTGTTCCATTTGGTCGGGAGGTGCTTATGGCTTCAAAGAAGATGGCATAAAATCTTCCAGAGTCAAAGACAATTTAGGCTTTGACATGCTCTCATCTTCTTCCAATTTCTCTTCTTGCTTTGAATTATGTCGTTGCGTTGAGGATTTTTTCTCTGATGAAGAGGATTTTGCTGTTGCATTCATGGCAGAAGACACAAATGGTTTCTTTAATTGCATTTTCAAAATATCATGAGTTTGGTTGATAGTTTTTCTGACCATCCAATCATCATATTGTTTCACATTTTTGTTCTTGAATTCATGCCACTCGCCTTCTTCCTCTGGATTTGTAGTATTAACACATGATTACTGAGCTGAAGAACCTTTCAATATGACTTCTCCCAAGTCCACCATTTTTTTTCCAGGAGGTCCTTAAAGACAAAACACTCCTGAATGGGATGCCTCAACATATGATGAAAGGGGAAATAATTGGGACGGTCTTCATCTCCTTCCTTGTTCGGCCTTTTGGGCCTTGGAAATTGAACCAAATTATTTTCTAGAGCTTAAATGAAGTTACCAATAACCTTTTCATTTCAGAAAGAGTAAACATTGCTGTTCAAATCCTCAAATTTTTTCCATCTTTGATCTCTTTGATCATATTGATGAAAAGGCATCTATAGTTGATGCTCAGAAGGAGGAGCCCTTCGATAAGATGAAGGTTTTGAAGTAGAAGCAGGTACAGGTGCTTGTTTAAGCATGATTTTAGCATTCTATACTTCACTCATTCTCCTTCCTAGAGCTGATTGAATTACATGAGTTTTATCCTTAGTCTTCATAAGAGAATATTCAATCTGATAAGTGATCGATGTATGGTCTCGAAACCCTCCTGTGTATTTCACATGGATCAACAGTGTGCGTAATTCATCACACAAATTTTTCACACATATTGGAAACAATTATTTATGAGGGAGTACTAAGCTCAGAGAATACGTTAATCCCTTTCGGTGAGTAATGAAATCTAAAACCCTTTCATTCTCCTTTTTATTACAGTTTGTAAGATAAAAAACGGTTGTCTTTGACAATGTTGAGTTGAATCGAAGAAGGAATCATTGACGGAGATCCTCCCATCCGATAATTGACCGGGATTGCAAGCTTGTAAACTAAACAAAAGTAGGTCCTCGTAATGACTGTACAAAACACCTGAGCTTAACTGCTTCTTGTTGCTGAGGGGTTCCCATCATAGAATCACTATGAGAAACAAGATGTGTTAGGTGTTGCTCTGGGTATCCCAAAACATTAATGATTGGGAATGTGGTACTTGCAAAATTTGATGGGGGAGGAATTCCAGCATCCCATTCAAGATAATCTCTCTTTTCTGGTTGAATTTGAACTCATTTTTCATCCATAGATTCCAAATGAGATGTTAATGACTCAATAGTAGTTATTGACTTTTGAGAAACATCTAGTTGAGCTTAGACCTGAGCAGGTGCAATAACAAGATCTTGGACAGATGTGGTGGCTAGTACGGAAACTGATGGTAGCACCGCCGATTGTTGTTGCACATGACCCGTAGGATTATAGCTGTGAGGGTGTACTGATAAAGGACGATATTCTTGATCCATCTCAGTAGCTACAACAAATTCCCTTGGATGACTGACTCCAGCATGTTTAGGAGGAAGACTACTTTGAAATAGTTCTGTATTCAACCTCCTCAACTCCTTCATTTCTTCCTCCTATTGTGCAAACCATTTCTCTAATGAGATAAATTAACCTTCTCCAGAGGAAGGTTATGTAACTTGATTCTTTCCCTTCACCTTATTGGACACCTTTCAGAGATGGAGAAGTGGGTTACTTGACAGATTACCTAGATTCTGGGTAAGCCTTTGATTTCGTGTACACACACCTTCTTCATTTGTGTTTGTGCGTACAACATCTTGAGTAGAAACCTATTCGTCTAATCCCTCTGAGTGAGCCTCATGTTCTGTAGGATCAAAAACAACGGCATTGATGACATTAATTGATGAAAAACACATTTCATACCTTCTATCAGTATTTCTGTGATATTGTCTTCTTTCATGTCTTTGATGAGACATCACATTTTGTTGGTTTGATCCCTCAGGAACTTCATGACAAAACGTTATTTAGAGGGAATCTCCAGATAACATGGCTCTTCGTTCTATTGGGGCTTATTCCCTAATCTAGAGAAAACTAACTTTCTCAATGTAAGAGATTGAGGATTTGAAAAATTCCACAGTCCTGTGGACTGGGGCTGTTCCTGCTGTTTATGCTCAACTCCTTGAATCCTATTGGTTGATTATGAGGGTTTTGTTAAAAGAGTCCCCAGTATGGCAAGCTAGGGTGGATCCTGAGCTACTACATCTGAGACTTTATTGAATTCTCTCCTGATCTTGCGAACATTAGTCTGAAAATTAGCTGGACGCATAAACCTACATGCACTCTTATCACCCGGTTCAAAATAACATTGGATGATTTCTGACACTTCTGTCACTTGATGATGTGCACGCTCCAAATGAGAATCCTGTACAATATTCTCGTTCCCTTGATGTAGGAGTAATTCAAAAATTTGTTTTATGTATGCTTGATTTTGAGAGGAACAAGTTGAGTCATGTTCTCGAGCAAGCCATTGATTAAAAACAAAGCCAATTGGTTGTGGCCGACCATAGGCAATAACATTGCATGAGACCATTTTCAGCGGGCTTTGCTGACTGGAGAGTATAGTGAAATGTAGTCCTCCATAACATTCCATCCCCTGATATTAATAACAAATGGGGAATTGGTAATTAACTCATGCAATCTTCTTAGTGTGCCAAGGCATGAATGTTGAAGGGCTCTCTGCTACTTTTCAGCCTTGGGATATCGAGAAACTGAGAGATATGAAAAATTAATTTGGAATTGTAACCCTTCTATTATCATGATACGATTTTCATATTCATCATAAGATAATATTTTTTTTTTTCAACTGACAAATATTTTTCCTTATGTTGAGACGAATATCATGAATTCCATCTTCCATCAATATCTCTGTAATGTCATACTAAGAGTCAGCCAGAGGCCAAAACATGACTAGCACTTCACCTTTTGCTAATTGTTTTCTCATATTCAGTATTTCCTCCTTATCATTTAATGAAGATTCTTATACCTGATTAGACCAAAGCTGGTGCTTCCTTGTTGCTTCATCAGATTCAACAAGATTGGAAGAAAATTCACTGATCAAACTAGAAGATGAACGACCTAGGGGTGGTTCGAAGAATGACCTACACCCTGGGCTATCTTCTGATTGAGAAAGTATTTCACCTACTAGTGGTAAAGCATCAGACCTGACTATCTTCACATTTTCTAGTGCCTCAAGATAAGAGGGATTTCTCATCACTACATTTTCCATTGGATCATTTTCTAGGCAATGTGAATTTCTACTGAGAAGAGGACTTTCATAGCTAAATTCATCATCATGGAGAGGACCACCATTGTGGGTTATAGAAAAAGATGAAACATTTTTCTCCTTGGTATTCAGTCCACATAGGGGGTTCTTGTGGATCTCATCTGAAGATGAAACATATAGATTGACCGAATTGTCATGAAGAAAGCCTTCATGAGGGTGTGTCTAATGAAGACCTTCAGAATTAATAGTCCCACAGTTGGGAAATGATGGAGTAGAATCTTGAATTCCAACAGATAATTGTCTGAGGGCTTTAAGAACTCTAGGATTAAGCAAGGCCTTATTATAGATTGACTCTTTATTTCTTGACTATGTTGGGTGGGTCTTCTTTTTAGACACCTTCTTACTCACTTTAGAAACCACTTGTTGATGAAAGTGGTTATTATGGGCAGGTGTATGTGCCTTCGCAGGAGAAATGATCAGGTTAGGCTGATTATCTCTACACAAATATGGTGTATGTGCATGACTTGGTTGTCCGTATTATATGGGGGAGTATTCCCCACAACCCTCTTGGGCGATAACAGAGGTGTGTGTCTGTTCCAAAGTGAACTGTTGATGTGTCACTCCACTAGTAGGGATAGATTTGCATTTCTTTCCCTGTGATGCTGCTGAAGCTGTTATAATATCCTGACAGGCATCAAGAATATGAGAAGGGATTTTCTTATACTCTTTCAGCATTGAAAGAATATGTTTGGTGACTTCAGCTGCCGGAATTGGGATATACATCCATTCCATGCTTGGAGTAGGTGTGTATTCCTACTCATGTCCTCTTTTTCCTATTTGTGAATTCTGACAGTACTCAAGTGCGGGGGTAGAGAGTTGAGTCTGCCTCCTGTTTGTAATTGGGGCTTTCCAATTGACTTCTCCAGGTGCTACCAAATGAGAATGCTGGTAGGATTGATCAATACTAACTAGTGTATGTGCCTACTAATTGCACTCCACTGAACGTGGTTGATGATCTTCCTTCAATACTGACATACGAGGCTGATAGGAGGATTGATGAGTGTAAGAAGTTGTATGTGCCTTTTTACCAGTTGTCAACACATTGGGTTGGCAGGCCTCATCATATGTAGTCAGACGAGCCTGCTGAATAGCTGATGATTTATAAATAGGTTTATGTTCTTGCCTATAGTAATCTGATAGAATTTCCTGGTGGGATTGGCATGCTGCTGCCAGACGAGTCTGCTGGACAACGGAACTAAAATGGATGGGTGTGCGTGCTCGCTCGTTTCTTGCTACCAAGTTAGGTTGGTAGACTTCTCTAGAGATGGCAGAGATAAGGACCTACTCACTATTGAACGGATTTCACCTCTGGCGGTTCTTCTTGCCTGCTCGGGTTCGAGGAACATGAGCCGAACGCCTGGAGACGATACCCTCATTATGTAGAGGGCGCACTACCGCACGAATCAAGTGGAAATTATTGATGGGAGTCCTTAGTAAGGACTCCTATCTCTTTAAATTAAGTCCATCAGTGGCCTTCTCATTCACCTCCCCAGAATATGGGAGGGACTGGTGATTGCATTCCGGGGATAACGACCCGAAATGGCTGGAAAGTGTGGTTTGCACCACCTGCTTCTTGATCGTTAGTCGTCGCTGTCCGGATGACCAGGGTGAATTATAGACATAGGGGGGCTTGTTGAGAGACCTCAATTGTCAAAATAGTACCATTTTGAAGGTATTCCATAATAAGCACATTTGATACCCAATGCTGAAGATGCTGAGTAGGTGAAGCTGTCCTCAGAGCGGATGATGATCCAGCAGGAGTTGCAGCAGAGGCATTCATAGAAGAGGTATTCATAGGTGTGAACTTAAGAGAAGCCATTTATGTAATGCAGTAGATCTTAGAAAAGAGTTCCTATTTTATATAACAGACATAATCAAGATAAGATCAGCCACTACATCTTTTTGATGAGAACATATGTTATTGATTGTTTTGTTGGCCCTCTCATTAAGTTTTAATAGGGGCCTAACAAATATGTAAAACATCATTTTAACTTGGTTACGGATTCACGTCGGGTTCACCATTTTTTGTTTCCTCTGGAAATTGGGAATGACCTCATTGATTTATGGTTCAAACATTCCAAACATTTTATAACGGGATTGTTCGTAGAACCAACAACATCCAAAGATTCCATATCTATTTGGACCTACATTCCAAAGGTAGGTGCTTATTAGTTGTTAACTGATGAGGCTTAGGAATTTGAATTGGTCGCGAGGATGGGAGGTCGGACTCATCACACCTTTTTTAGGGGAATTATTTTCTACTCTAGGTCTCTACTTATAGATTTATGTTATGTTCGTGAATCCTTATTAAATTACCAAGTATAAATAAGAGCTTTTCTTTAAATCTAACAATCAATGATTAGTATGTATGATATTTATAGAATATTTTATATGTATTTTATGTTCTTCATCGATAGAGAATGATCTGTATTTGTTAGAGATTCTTAGTCAATGGTATCCTTTGACACATTATATAGAAATATATTGGTCATCATGATAACCATACTGATTTTAAATCCACTCAGTGAGGCACTTGAAGTTTATTTTTATTCAGAATGACATAGATTATTTCAGAGTTGAGATCATACCCGCAGATGGGCTACCTACATATCATTTTCTTTATAAAAGGAATCAGATCCCATGTAGTTCGTGTAAGGGGGTATGATGTGTATGCATGATTGATGACTCAAAGAAAGATTTCATAATTACTTTTACACTCTAACATCACGTGAGTCATGCTTGGTGTGAGAAACAAGAGGTATTGGTAAAACCAGACAATTTTTTAATGAAAGATACAATCATAAGATATGATGTGGGGATTATGTATGGATGACTGCCCAAAATAGTAAAGATTGGGTTTTACTTTAGGGAAGAAACCCATGAAAAAGGTCCATAAATGTATATGTGCTTTATGGAGATTTGGATACTTAACTTAAGACTTAAACCTAAGAAGGATTCCCAAATTAGAGATGACTTATGATTGGGTTTTATTCCTGAGAAGGAAGCCCAAATCAAAAGTAAATTAAGACTATTTAAGATAAATTATGACAGCGGCTTATTCCTAAGAAGGAGGACCAGGTTAAGGGAAATTGAGAACTGGGGATTATCCCTGAGATGGTGGCCCAGGTTAAGGGGAATTTTGAAAACTGGGGCTTATTCAGTGGAATGAGAACCAGGTTAAGGGAATTTAGATCTTGGGACATAATCCTAAAGAGGATTCCCATATTAAAGGAATTATGGATGGGATATACTCCTGAGATAGATGCCTAAAATTAATGGAACTTGAATACTAGGGCTTACCCCTGAAAAGGAGGCCTAGGTTAGGGGACTTGGGGATTACTCCTAAAGAGGATGCCCATATTTGGGATTTTGAGATTGGGACTTACTCTTGAGAAGGAGGCCCAAGATTAAATATCCTCTCATCTTTAAAGTATGAGGTTAAATTTATGAAATCTCTAACCTTAGTGACATAAAGATATGTATTTCACCAGGTTTTGAGAAATATTCCACAGAATTCCTTTCAGGTAATGAATCCAACAAAGGAAACCTTTCATGAATGACTTTTAAGATGGTTTTGAAGGCTAAATCTTGAAAAGTAGAGGTGGATTTGAATAAGAGAGGTGAATAGGCAGGAGGGGCACCTAAAAAAGAAAGGCGTGAAAGTCCTGCATGGGCGCGCAAGTCCTGGTCGCACAAGTATACTTGTGTGACACTTGGGTACTTGCACGACGGTCAACCCTTAGGGTAATACTTGTCCGAGACTTGGATCAAGCCCTTAGTATTTTCCATAAAGGCTTCCAAAATAGTGGAACACAAGTTTTGTCAAATGGACAAGGTGGAGGGAAAGTGTTGCCATTTCCCTTAAGGGTTGGCCACTTAGGCGCGCAAGTGTTGATGAGTTTCAACACTCAGGCCTTGTTTTCCCTATTTAGATCATCAATTCTAGGTAATGAAATTACCTTAGAAGTGACCGGAATACTTCAAGCAGAGACTAGGGAAATCAGAGCTTAAATCTAACTTTTGGGATTTTTCCATCCTCGAAATGGGGGGGCCACCAGGGGTATTTATAGGCCAAGGATATAACGCCCCGACCCCAGTTACCATGAGTCGGTTCATTGTTTTAATACATTGGCATGATTATAAGAAATCATGTCCCAAAGGACTGATTGGATTAGTAGTCTTGGAAAATAGATTACATACAAGAATGTTACATTACACTTTATAACAAACAAAACGACATAAATAATCCTTTATGAACGCCATTATTACATTGGCATAACCCTGCATATCAATCACAATACACTTATTGGAATCTTGGGAAAAATAAAACATAGAAAAGGGTGATCTTAGATGCCCATTAAGGATAACAATATAGCAGAAAAATTCATAAATAAGCATAAACATTTAAGGAAATGTATAACTAAAACAAAAGCCTTTTAAACTTTTACTTCCACATAATATGGAAAAAAAAATAAAGTGAAGTAATTACATTTACTTATTCACATGGATATTCTACTAGTCGAATAACCACATGCAATATCACTAACCACTTTCATAATGATGGAATGCATAATGCCAGACTATCATAACCACATAGTCAAGGCCTCGTGCCAAGACTGCAAATAATATCTTGTCAAGGCCTCGTGCCAAGACACTAGTTTGTCTCATGAGACCTACAGATTAATCGAGGAGCTATAGTAGGCTCCACCCGTCACTTACTAAGTCCAATGAATTCCTCAAATGAAAAGGTCTAAACATATCATAAACATTTGTATTAAAATTATCATATGAAATGTAAATACATTACCCATAAACCATGAATGGTATAAAAATAACACATCCACAGTCAAACATGTCACAAAACCTTCAACACAATATAGAATATTTGTATCATGATAAATCAACATCAAAACAAGTTTAAAATCCATTAAATTATTTTGATGTTGATGAAAATAATTTGTAAAACTCTTTGAGAGAAATACCGCTTTTTCATGAAAACATTTAAAACTCACACAATTTGGAAAAAAATCATTTAAAGACATTTTTTAATCAAAGTGTACCATACCACTTTGAAACTTTTTAAAGGAATTAAAATTTTAAAAACATTCATGTTTATATAAATAAATCCTCAAAAACCATTTTGAAGACATGGACATTAATGAGAAAGATTTAGAAGAATAAATATTTAAATTATTTAAAATAATGTTTTAGTAAAAAGTCCCTTAAAATAATCCCTTTGAAAACTCTTTAATAAAACATGGACATAGATTATAAATATGTCCCATTAGATACTTATGGAAACACGTCCTCGGATAATAAAGAGATTGTGAAATTAACCCTTACCAATTTGGTAACTTAAGAAACATACACCCCATGAAAGATGTATCATACAATGAATATGTAAATACACATAAATTAAAGCGTATTACAAAAAGAATAAAATTATGGGAAGTACATACACCACACAAAAGGTAATAGTGGCAATATGGCATGAATCTCACGAGAATAAGGAGTGAGATGAAAACCCCTTAACTTGAACATTCCTTTAGTTGGGGGTATGTTTAACCTCATGTATGAAGAGTATATTATGTTATTAAATTATAAAAGAACCATATTAATATTTATTATAACATACATTATTCATTTATGAATTTATATTACCAATTTTATAATAATTTCCATGTTATATTAATATTTTGGTTAATAATCGCTTTCTTTATCGTACGTGTTTTAACTTGTTACTCTTGATTTTATCACCTAGATCATGATTTAAATACTTCCAAAATATAAAAAATGATTTATTTATCATATATATTTGTAATATAACTTTTTTTTAATAAACGTATATATGGAATGGAAAACACCATTTATGTAGACGGTAGTCTGTACGTATGCATAAACGCTGTTTCTATTTTCATATAGTATTGAACGGAAGTAAGTGAATAATATATATGTAAGTACATAAATACTTATATATATAAATATATATATCTTCAGTAGTATTATTATGTCATATATTACATACTTATTATTAATATATATTTTTATAATCGTCGATGAATGGTGAACTTGGAAATGAATCTCATCGCGTCGTGGAGATGGTAATCCGTACGTACACACGAGAGAAAATATCAATCATTTGATATTAATATAATATATAATTGGATGGTATATAATATATAAATAATCATTATCATATTATTTTTATTATTTACATGAAATACAAATCATTATTATACCCATCCAAATAATAATTTATTTAATAACAATTACCCCACGATGTGAAGACGGTAAGTCGTACGTACGCACGTATAGTGACATGTCATTCAAAGGGTGGATATAATAATGAATTTTGTTGTACCATAATTATAATAATATAATATTATATAGAATATACTGGATTTATTATTTTATAATGGAAACAACAAAAGAAAAGGAAGTGGAAGAAGAATGGAACATGAAATAGGGTGGTGAAATCATTACCTCTTCTTCGGGTTCTTCCTTTTGATTTGATCAAAAGGGATCCTTAGGCCGGCTTTATGATCAAACTAAGGCCTCATGGATGAAGGGAGGATATTTGATAGGGTATTTGGGCAGGGGTTGTCCGAGAAAAATTGCTTATAAGGTGTGAATTACAGAGAAGGGTAAGTTACCTTTTGTAAGAGGGGTGAGGGTCACCTCATGAAAAAATTAAAATATTATTTTATAATAAATTTATATTCGGTTTTTAATGGCTCCAAAGTTTATTATTTAAATTATAAGGTGGGTATAGGTTGAAAACAACTCAACCAATAGGTTTTATGCAAGTTTAGGTTACAATTTTAACCTTATCATTTAGATTTAACTCTAAGTTAAATAATTTAACTTTTACCGTGTCTTCTTGTATTCTTACACAATATGGTTAATAAAATTACTATATACTACCAATCGAACCATAATTGGTTAATTAATGTGATATATATTATTATATAAGACTTTTGGCTGAACATTAGATTTTTAGGAACATTATATCAATTAATAATATAATATTTGTTTTAAAAACTATTTTATGTCAATTTTGACACTATTTGGTGTTTGTTTTTTGTTAAAATAATCAAAACATGAGTACTTCAAAAAAATACATTTAATCAATCCTAACATGTTATATTCACCTAGAAGATTCGGGGATGTCATAAAGAATATGAAATTATATTTATATAAATATTTATAATACAATTTATTTGATTCTGTAATGAATAAGGTAATTACTGCATCATCATTATGTCATAAATAAATTAACTTATTTAATGTATAAAAATAATAAATAAAATACCATTATGTATGAAATATTTTTATATTTCTAATAAATATTTGTAATCGAATATATCTTATGTATAACCCTATATTAAAAAAAATTTAGTTATTAAACTTTGATTTTAACACTTTTAACTCTTCTTTGAATTAAATAATAATAAATGTCCTAATCTAATCCAAGTGGACCTAAATGATAATATTTTGTTCATAAGGTTGTCTTTTGTTGAGATAAACTTGTCCAATAGAATTAGGATATTTGTGAGGGTAATATTAATATCATTTTTACCCTTAATTAGCCTTTTTACTTTAAACCGTGGTAAATAAAAGTAAACAGTTACTATTCACCAAAAATTATTTTCATCTCATTGAACCACATTTTACTCATTTATATTAAAAGTGTCTCTTAGATTTTCAAAATTCAACTCACAGAAGCGGTAATATTAGGTATTATGTGAATTTGCAAAAGCTCCTAGGAGATGGGTAAAAGACGGTGAAAAGTTCAATAAAATTTTTATATATCTAAAATTAATATAAAATGACTCCAATGAATTGCACTAAACATATATAGGTATTATGTATCTATTATGACCTAAAATATATTTAAATACAATAAATAATTATTTAAATAAAAATCATGTTTTAATATATAACTCAGTGTTTTTCATTATTCATAAAAAATTGAAAGTTTTCAGAAAAATACCAAAAATTCACCCTAAGATAATTTCGATATTACTAATTCAAAAATGAAGTCTATTTTACCAAATTAAAAACATATAAGTTTCATTTATTAATTTAAAATTAATTCCCACCGTCAAAACCAAAATATGTATTTTTAAGAAATAAAAACTATCAAAAGTTTGACAGTTGTTTGTGTCCAATTTCAAATTGTAATAACCTACAATGACCAGAATTAGATTAAATGGTAAAAATATAATCTATTTATACTTCCAAAAAATTAAAATGCTTAATTTAACACTATAAAATATTTTTATTAAAAAAGTTGTTTTTAGTTAACATATAGTATTTTTCACTATTCACCCAAATATGAAAGTTATCAGAAAAACACCAAAAATTTATTGAAACTAAATTAATATGTCCTGATTCTAAAGAAAAATATTATTTTTTAAAATTTAATATATAAAAGTTTCAAATATTGGATTTACAAAGGCTTCTCCTTTAAAAGGTGGTAAAATTGCATTTTTTGAGAAATAATTGTTTTATCTGAAAAAAATGTATTTGTTCTTAAATTATGTATAAGAAACATGTAATAATTATTCTAAAAATATAAGGATTATATAAAGATCAAAATTCAGTTAATAGTATTGATAACTACTTTTGAACGACTAATTTGGTAAGTCATTGTGCGCTAAAACTCGTTGTTGCGTGTAGTGCATGTTATTGAATTACTTTGTAGAAATAACGTACTATGAAATCGTGGGGTGTTATATTCTTCCCTACTTCAAAAAATTGAGTCCTCTCAATTTGAAATTGTTCTTCGAAAATAAAAGGTTGAAAACAGAAAATACCTTTGTGGGAAAACCCACATCAGAAATTGGGTTAATAAAATTTAGTCTTAATAAGAGGAAAAGGGGAATGAAAAATTTACCACCAAATTATGATCTCAATTAGGAGAACATTGGTGGAAATTAGAGACACATAATTGGAGTAAAATATAAAATATTTATAAGGAGTGAATGAGGTCATCATTCACAAACAATTGTAGAATTGTGGGCCTCAAAGCCATCAATCTAGGATGATTTAAAATACCATCGGTTGAACAAAATGTAAGGTATTAGGATAACACATTTTTGTTTTTAAGATCTCTTCTATAAAGTTTAATAATTTATTTATCCATAAAATAAGAGGGATATATATATATCTGTGTGTGTGTGTGTGTCTATACTTGACAAGTAGAGTTTCATCCTACCACAAACTCATCTTTCACTCTAAAAGATTTCATATATATATATATATATTCTATTTATAATAATAATCTAGGGTTCCAAAAATAATGAATTTATAATTCACATATCATAACCTTTAAAAAACAACATTATTTAATCCAGAATATGACGTGGGTTAGTGATAGGTGATACACCCTTGCCTCCATTCGGTTGCGGGTCAAGTCTCGCGGCCTTACCGGACGCGATGGGTTGTCTCCTGACCTCTGGGTTGTCCTTTTTAGGAAAATCCAAAAATTACCTTAACAATTGTATCCATAATCAATTAAAATATTTATACTTATCCAAAATACTTCAATCCAATCTCACAGTCCAAAATTTATAAGGAAGTTAAACATGGTAAAGATCCATTTTACCAGGTAATAACATGTGAACACCTTCATCATGTATTCTTTTAAAACATTATAATAGCCTTAATTACCACAAAACCTTATTGATTACATTCATGATCCCTTATTACTTATAGAATACGGGATATACTCCTTCTATCCAAAAATTTTGTAAACTCCAAAAATGATGGAATATACAAATCATTAATCATTTTCAAGGTAGTCAATAATATCCAATATAATTTATCCAAATCAATCATGTATTATTCCAAAAACACTACCTCAGTATCAGAACCATATTATGGTTTATCATTCTCTTAACCATATATTTTCCTAAAATTTAACCTGCTATTGAGTGACTTTTCTTGGTTCCACACAATCTCAAGTCCTTAATGAAATAGTATTGCAGTACAATCCTTATATACTACATAATTATTATAACTAGTACATTGTTGATACAACAGTCAAATGACATAATTTTCTAATAACAACATAAGAACTATAATCATTCCTCCTCATATGTGGTAGTATCATAACTTGATTATTACCCTATAGTATCATTTGCAGTATACTCTGATGACAGGAAAATTGATTCGCATAGTGTCTCAATGCATTACATATGAAGCATTTTACATTTGAAAACTTTTTCTTACCCTTGAAATCATGTACATTGTGTCCTTTTTCTCCACACTTATAATAAACTCACATTACCTTCAAGCATTTACCAAGGTGATTCATTACACATTTATGTCATATTGGAAAATCCTTCATTCCCTTGTTCCCTTTGTCCATCTTTCTTTCTACCATACTTTTCTTCTCTGGCTTCCCTTCAAAGCCATAGGATTCAGAGAATTATTTACTAATATTGTTAATACATGATACTATTTATTCATATGATGAGAATACATGGAATACTATATCTCTTCTAAATGTTGGCTTAATAATGTGAAACATATGATCCTTCTTACTCTTTGGATCATACGTATTACTGGAGTTCACATTCCTTCTACTGGGTGCCATTTCTATACAATGACATACACTAGGTCAGTTTATGAATCGTAATTCATAATTCCAAACATGTAAAATACCTAACCTAAATTGACCAGTTTATGGATATAATCCATAATCACAAAAATGTTTTCTTTAAAGAGATATATACTCATAAAATATTCATAGTGGATTGTAAAGAAAATGATAAGTATCCTAAGCATATCCCCCAGGAGTGTCGTAATCAAGAGTGCAGCAAGGCCCGTTGTCATGCACCAGTTCCCATTCGAGTCTAGCTCAAAGCGGTGTTTTCATGTTTTACCCCTAGGTTCATTTGTTCCAAAGCCACCTTTACCTGCTCGTATCCAGAAAGGGATGTATTTGCTTAGAAAACTCACAAAATATTTACATTACAATAATTCTAGGATGTTCTTATATACTAATCTTCAAACTATATCTTACGGTAATGTTCTCTAATCCGAGATTATCTAAATCTAGTTTCCAAGGTTATTGATAAACTTCCTCTGATACCAACTATAATGCCCCGACCCCAGTTAACCAAATTTGGTGCATTATTTTAATACATGGCATGATTACAAGAAATCAAGTCCCGAAGGACCGACCAGTTTAGCAGTCTTGGAAAATAGATTACATACAAGAATGTTACATTACACATTATTACATACAAAACAACATAAATAATCCTTTATCAACACCATTATTCCCTTTTCATAACCCTACATATCAATCACAATACACTTCTTTGAATCCTGGGGAAACTAAAACATAGAAAGGGGTGATCTCAGATTCTCAGTAAGGATAAAAATACAGGGGAAACATTCATAAATAAGAATAAACATTTAAGGAAATTTATAACTAAATAAAAATCCTTTTAAAATTTAACTTCAACATAATATGGAAAAAAATAAAATGAAGTAATTACATTTACATATTCACATGGATATTCTAATAGTCGATTAATCACTTGTAATATCACTAACCACTTTCATAATGATGTAATGCATAATGCCATAATAACATAACCACATAGTCAAGGCATCGTGCCAAGACTACAAATAAGATTTTGTCAAGGAATCATGCTAAGACACTAGTTTGTCTCATGAGACCTACCGATGCATCAAGGAGATATAGAGGGCTCCACCCGTCACTTACTAAGTCTAATGAATTCCACATATGAAAAGGTCTAAACATAACATAAACATTCTTATTAAAACTAGCATATGAAATGTAAATACTTTACACATAAACCATGAATGGTATAAAAATAACACATCCACAGTCAAACGTATAACAAAACCTTCAACACAATATGAAAGATTTGTATCATGATAAATCAACTTCAAAACAAGTATAAAATCCATTAAAGGATTTTTATGTTGATGAAAATGATTTGTAAAACTCTTTGAGAGAAATACCCATTTTCATGAAAACATTTAAAAGTCACACAATTTGGAAAATAAGTCATTTAAATACATTTTTGAATCAAATTTTCCCATACCACTTTGAATCTTTTTAAAGGAACTAACATTTTAAAAACATTCAGGTCCATATAAATAAATCCTTAAAACCCATTTTGAAGACATGGACATTAATGAGAATGATTTAGAAGAATAAATATTTAAAACATTTGAAATGTTGTTTTAGTAAAAATTACCTTAAAATAATCCCTTTGAAAACTCTTTCATAAAACATGGACATGGATAATAAATATGTCCCAGAAGATACTTACGTAAAAACAACCACGGATAATAAAGAGATTGTGAAATTAACCCTTACCAATTTCGTAACTTACGAAACATACACCCCATGCAAGAGGTATCATAAAATGAATAAGTAAATAAACATAAATTAAATTGTATTAGACAAATAATACAATTATGGGCAGTACATACACCACAAAAAAGGTAATAGTGGCAATAAGGCATGAATCTCACGAGAATAAAGAGTGAGATGAAAACCTCTTACCTTGCACATTCCTTTAGTCGAGGGTACGTTTAACCTCAGGTATGACGACTATAGTATGTTATTAAATCATAACAGAAACATATTAATATTTATGACATCATACATTATTCATTTATGACTTTATATTACCCATTTAATAATAATTTCCATGTTATATTAATATTTCGGGTAATAATCGTTTTCTTTATCGAACGTGTTTTGACTTGTTACTCTTAATTGTATCACATAGATCATGATTTAAATACTTCTACAATATAAAACATGATTTATTTATCATATATATTTATAATATAAATTTTTTTAATAGACGTATATATGAAATGGAAAACACCGTCTATGGAGATGGTAGTCCATACTTACGCATAAACGCTGTTTCCATTTTCATATAATATTGAACGGAAGTAAGTGAATAAGATATATGTAAGTACATAAATACTTATATATAAAAATATATATCTCTTCAATATCATTATTATGTCATATATTACATACTTATTAGTAATATATACTTTTATAATCGTCGATGAATGGTGAACTTGGAAATGAATCTCATCGCGTCGTGGAGACGGTAATCTGTACGTACGCACGAGCGAAAGTCTCATTATTTTAATATTATTATAATATATAATTGGATGGTATATAATATATAAATAATCCTTATCATGATATATTTATTATTTACATTAAATACACATCATTATTGTACCCATCCAAATAATAATTTATTGAATAACAATTACACCACGACATGGAGACGGTAAGTTGTACATACGCACGTATGGTGACATGTCATTCAAAGGGTGGTTAGAATAATGGATTTTGTTTTAACATAATTATAAAAACATCACAATATATATAATATTCTGGAGTTATTATTTTATAATGGAAACAATAAACAAAAAGGAAGTGGAAGAAGAAAGGAACTTGAAAGAGGGTGGTGAAATCATTACCTCTTCTTCAGGTTATTCCTTTTGATTTGATCAAAAGGGATGCGTAGGTTGGATTTATGATCAAGCTAAGGTCTCTAGGATGAAGGTAGGATATTTTATAGGGTATTTGTTCAGGGTTTGGCCGGTAAAAATGGATTAGAAGGTGTCAATTAGAGAGAAGGGGGAGTTCCCTTTTATAAGAGGGGTGAGAGGCACCTTAGGAAAAACATAAAATATTATTTTATAATAAATTCATATTCAGTTTTTAATGGCTCTAAAGTTGATTGTTTAAATTCTAAGGTGGGTATAGGTAGAAATGAACTCAACCAATAGGTTTTAGACAGGTTTATGTTACCATTTTAACCTTATCATTCAGATTTCACTCTAAGTTAAATAATTTATCTTTTACCGTGACTTCTTGTATTCTTACACTATATAGTTAATAAACATACTATATACTGCCAATAAAATCAAAATTGGTTTATTAATGTCATATATAAAATTATATAAGACTTTTGGCCGAACCTTTGATTTTTAGGACCATTATATCAATTAATAATATAATATTTGTTTTAAAAACTATTTTATGTCCATTTTGACACTATTTGGTATTTGTTTTTTGTTAAAATAATAAACTCATGACTACTTCAAAAAAATAAATTGAATCAATCCTGACATGTAATATTCACCTAGAAAATTCGTGGATGTAATAAAGACTATGAAATTATTTTTATTTTTATATTTATAATACCATTTATTTGATTCTTTCTTGACTAAGGTAATTACTGCATCATCATTATGTCATGAATAAATTAACTTATTTAATATCTAAAAATTATAAATAAAATACAATTATGTAGGAAATATTTCTATATTTCTAATGAATATTTATAATCGAATTTATTTTTTTGTATAACCCTATATTAAAAATGTTTTATTTATTAAACATGGATTTTAACTCTTTTAACTCTTCTTTGAATTAAATAATAATAAATGTCTTAATCTAATCCAAGTGGACCTAAATGATAATATTTTATTCCTGAGGTTTTTTTTGGTTGAGAGAAACTTGTCCAATAGAATTAGGACTTGTGTGAGGGTAATATTAATATCATTTTTACCCTTAATTACTCTATTTACTTTTAACCGTGGTAAATAAATGTAAAAAACCACTATTCAGCAAAAATTATTTTCATCTCATTGAACCACGTTTTACTCCTTGATATTAACCATGTCTCTTGGATTTTCGAAATTCATCTCACAGTAGCAGTAAAATTAAGTTTTATGTGAATTTGCAAAAGCTCATAAGAGATGGGTAAAAGACGGTGAAAAGTTCAATAAACTTTTTATATATCTAAAATTAATATAAAATGACTACAATAAATTACACTGAAGATATATAGGTATTATGTATCTATTATGACCTAAAATATATTTAAAGACAATAAATAATTATTTAAATAAAAATTGGGTTTTAATATATAACTCAGTGTTTTTCACTATTCATCAAAAATTAAAAGTTTTCAGAAAAATACCGAAAATTCACCCTAAGCTAATTTAGATATTACTAATTCAAAAATGAAGCCTATTTTACCAAATTAAAAACATATAAGTTGCATTTATTAATTTAAAATTATTTCCCACCGTCAAAACCAAAAGGCGTATTTTTAAGAAATAAAAACTATCAAACGTTTGACACTTATTTATGTCCAATTTCAAATTGAAATTACTTACAATGACCATTATAGGATTAAATGGTAAATATATAATATATTTATACTTAAAAAACATTAAAATTTATAATTTAACGTGATTAAATATTTTGATTAAAAAAGTTGTTTTTAGTTAAAATATAATATTTTTCACTATTCACCCAAATATGAAAGTTATCAGAAAAACACCAAATTTTTGTTGAAACTAAATTCTTATGTCCCGATTCTAAAGAAAAAGTTAATTTAGTAAAATGGAATATATAAAAGTATCAAATATTGGATTTAAAAACGCTTTTCCATTAAAAAGTGGTAAAATTCCATTTTTTGAATAATACTTCTTTTATCTGAAAAAAATGTATTTGTTCTTAAATTATGTATAAGAAACTCGTAATATTGATTCTAAAATTATAAGGATTATATAAAGTTCAAAATTCAGTTTATACTATTGATAACCTCTTTTGAACGACTAATTTGGTAAGTCATGGTTCACTAAAACTCAGTGTTGCGTGTACTGCATGTTATTGAATAACATTGAAGAAATAACGTACTATGAAATCTTGGGGTGTTACAAGGGAAGACCTTGGGCTAAAACCAAAGTGGGCGTGCAAGTAACCTGCGTGACCACTATGTGGTGCACAATTATACTTGCGTGACCATGATGAAATTTGTGCAACCCAAGTGGGAAGAAATCCTTCTTCATGCCTTTGTCGATTTTTTATGTTTTTTCAAATTATGGATCAATTTGGACTATGGTATTTCCCTTTTTCAATTCTTAGACTCTGTGATGGAAAGGAGAGTCAAAAAACATCCATGATAACTAATGAGGGTATTTATGGGAAATATAATGAGTAATGATCATCGGAAAGTGAAAAATCTAATGGGAATTTAATGACAAAAAAATTAAAATAAGGAAGTGAATTCCAATTCTATCCTTGGTCAAAATAATCATAAATCATCCTGAGGAAGAATAATTATGGTATCAAAATATACCCATTGGAGTAAAAATAATGTATTTTTTTCATTGATAAATATAAATACTATAAAAATATCTTTTAAAACATTCTTGAGGAAAATATACTATTTATTTTGAAAATCATTTTCTTTGAAAATCACTTTTAAAGACATTTTATTTAAAAGGATATTCATAGACTTGAAAAAGAATCTTCAAAAAATGATTATCATGATGGTAGGTAATTTTTTAAATTCCCTAAAATTAGTAAGAACTATTCTTTTTTAAAATAAAAATTTTAGAAATGTGTCATGTTCAGAAACCAATAAGGAGATTCCTTTTACATTTTCAGTAAAATCCAAATGGGCATTGTTTTGAAAAAGAAATAATATTCCACTAAAAAAATATATTAAATATTTAAAATGGGTGAAAATTCCTTTGATAAATCATTTATTAAAGGCTAAAACCTTTTTTGAAAACATTTTTAGAAAACATGTTTTTGAAGAAAACAAATTTCTAACCAAACAAAGAAATGAAGTAAAATTTTCATTAAAATTTTTTATAAAATATGTTAAGTAGAAAAGAGTGAAAAAATGGTACTATTACTTGAAAATATCATTAATAACCAGAGTATAAGGAAATTAAATTGTTTTATTAGCAAATTTTCAAATACTTTCCTTCAACATAAAATAGGTGTAGACAATCTAGATTAGAATGAGATTTTGAAATAAACATTTATAATGATCATAACATTGAAGTAATAATTAATAGATGAATATATTCTGTGTATAAACTGTAAATAAAAAAAAATTAAATTTAGCATAATGTAGAAAAATTTCTTATACATGTAATTATATAATGAAAAAATAAGTTAATTATATGATTAACCCAATGAACAAAAATTGACTTACTAAATCCCTTACATTACGCTTCCATTCCATTGAACGTGATTTAGCCTCCTGTATATTGTTTTTAAAACATTTATTAACTTATACAAGAACAATATAAATATTTATCATATCATATAGGATCCTATTATAACGTCAATCACTCTTTTTTTAATAATATTTCATCATTTGCATTGTTTCAGGTGTTAATTTCGTTGTTTTCTCATTCGTTATTTTTAATGAATGCTTTAGTATTGTCAATATCATATAGTTAAATCATCTCGATATTAATAATAGTGACATTAATATAATATTAATTCTTTAATTATACTTATATATCATCTATTTGGTGTCGTTATGAAATGAGATTCACATCACTTTGTGAAGGTTGTAGTCCACATGTACACAAACGATGTTATCACCATTACATGAGTGAAAAGGAAAGAAATAAAATGATAGAAATATAATAATTTTAGAATGATAAATATTTCATTAATATAATAATTATTTCATGTATATCCCATATAATTATTAACATTATCTTTATCACCTTCCATGTGAGGCGTTAGTGAAAGACGAATCACATCGCTTTGTGAGGCGGTAGTTTGCCATACACACGAGTGACATTATCATATATCCTACGGAATGGTAGATGAAAATATATATATCTATGATATAGTAACTATAGAGGTATAATTATTTTATAATCATCATATATATAATTTATACCCATCATCATACCCAACCATATGAGGTGCTAATAGAAAAATGAACGTCACTGGTTCACAAGTGGTAGTTCGTCGTACACACAAACGATGATTTCATAACCCATTTGAAGGAAGAATGTGAAGTTGTAGGTAATACCATTAACATAAAAACATCTCATTATATTAAATATAATGAGGTGATTAACCCCTAATGGTTTTAAAATAACTAAATTAGGAGGAGAAGGAAATAAAACGAAGATGCTTGTTGAAGAACGTTTCCACTCCTTCGGATATCCTCCATAGGGTTTCACTAAATCCTTCAATGGTTGTATTTTTTGAAAATAATAAGGACTCCTGGATGAGGTTAGTTAATTTTTAAATTTATTTTGGATAGTATTTACGGGAACAAAGTGGTTTGAAATTGTAAATAATGGGTGAAATTCAGTGCCCTTTTATAGTCGAGGAGAACTGTCATTCTTGTAAATACTAAAAATATTCACTATTGGGAGGTCTCACTTACCTGATGTGGATAAAAGATTTATAATTAATGGGTTTTAATTATTATATGGTCGACACACACCTCCAAAACAAAATAAAATACAAGTTTTAAATATATTTTTTATTAACTAATAAGTTTCCTTATTTTTACCATTTTGGTTTTTCGCTAGGGTAATTGGTTTTCTAATAATGGTAATTTATCCATTAATACTAAATTAAATTGAGAATTATTAGATATTAATGAAAAATTATTATAAATATAATATCCAATTTTTAAAATATAAATGTTATGTGTTTTTTAAATTAACTTTAATAGAAGCTCATGTAGCATGAAAAAACATCACTTTAACATTAATTATTATAACATATTTTTTACTATTTAAGGGTTAATATAGTTATTATAAAAGGAAAATTGGTCAATGAATGGAACATATTTAATATTTATAATCATTTTAATGTTAATAGGGATATTACAGGATTTTTATTAATTTTAAATCTTTTAATACTATAAAATTTATCATTAAATACCATTAATGTCAATTTTTTACATTATTCATTTAAATTGAATTTCAAAAAATATATATACAATTATGGAAGTAGAATATATTATTTTAAAAAAAATTAAAAATGATAAATTCATAATAAAAATAATGGAACATAATAATTCATTCAATTTAAATCACTTTTATTATTTTTTTGTATCAGGAATTTTGTTTTCTTATTAAATAAATAATTATTGCGTTTTCATTTCTTAAGTATTTTAAGTGACTAATTTATATCTAAAAATTAAATATATATTATTTGGATTAAAAAAACTCATTTAGATTTCAAAATAATATGTATAACCAAAAAAGTTTGTTTTTTCACGTTCCCAAATAATTATAGTTATTAAAAAGAAGAAATTTGTTTTTTGTCTTTTCATTACTTAACTTATTATATGGGTCATATTAAAATGAAAGAGGAAAGTAACTTTCATATTTCAGATAATTTTTATAAAATTTATAAATTAATCATTTTATAAAATTTAGTTAATATTTTTGGTTATTTTCACTCTTATCATTCTACTTTAGCTCCCAAGGTATATCCATTTTTACTATGACCATGGTAATCATCTTTTACTGCTTTCACAATCAATTTTGATCAAAAATTAAGTTAAAATTATAATAAAATATAAATCATATTGATTTGAAATTCTAAATCCATTTTTCCAAATTCAATTCACATAATATTCAAATTTAAATTCAAAATTAATCCTAGAGACACGATGAAAAGGATGGTTTTTAAAAGTGAAAATGTTCAAAAGTTTACAATGTTTTTATATATAAATTTATTATGAAAATGATTCTAACTACATGAATTGGATTAATTAATATAAAATTGAATTAATATTATTTTAAATCAAATTAAAAATATAACTTAACATTATAAATTATTTAAACGGAAATGCATTTTTTATTTAGAATTAAGTATTCTTCATTATTTATCAAAAAAATAAAACATTTCAGAAAAAATCCCAAAAAAGCCCCATAAGATAATTTAAATATTTTTTTTTCAAAAATTTATTTGGTTTTTTCATATATATTTTCTAAAAGTTTTGAAAAAATAAATTATGTGTGCAAGGTGCTATTAATCCATGTTTTAGAAAAAAATAAAGTTTTCAAAAAAACATTTCTTTTTGTTTTAAATTATAATTATTCTATTAATTATAAATAGATAAATAAAAAAATGAGTAAAGTATATATTCTCAAAATTTATGTAGTCCTTTTCATTCTTTTCATTCCAACAGCTAGGAAATAACTATCCTATTAGATAATAATATTAATAATGTATTATTGTTCGGTAAAACTCGTTCTTTCGTGTAACACAAGTTATCAAAGAAACTAATTATTTTGTGTAACACTAGTTAAAATAAATGTTTCATGTAATAAAATATATTAGAGATATTTTATAAATATAACTTTAAGTATCTAGTGTTATATTTTATTTTAAGCATGTTTTTTCATTTCATACACTCTATTTAATAAAAAGTTATTATTTTTGAATTTTGGGGTGTTACAGTACATCTCTAAGGTCGTTCTTCATATGGGATATTATTGAGTAAAGGTGAAGAAGTTGGATAACCCCAATACTATTTTTTGTACAAGATACGTGAATTTTGAGTAAATAGTGATTCTATTTGGACTCACCAATTCTCGAGATCTATTCATGAAATTGATTAATAGAGTCATTAGGGATTGCAATGAAAAACTTATGATAGTCTTTATAGATGATATTATTATTTACTCTAAAGGGAGGAGAAACATGAGGGTAATTTTAATTATATATCAAATAATTTGTGAAAGTAAAGTTATTTTCAAAGTACAATAAATGTGAGTTTTTTATGTAGAAAGTAACATTCCTAGGGTACATTGTCACCTGCAAAGTGATATATATGGATCCTTCAAAAAATAATGAATTTTAAGGATGGAAAAGACCAATACCTGAAACATAAATCTTATGTTTACATGGATTAGATAGGTACTATAATTTATTTGTGGAAAATGCTCATTATTTTGAAGCCCACTAACCAAGTAAGCTCTGAATGAATTCATGTTTTTATGGACTAATAAATGAAAGTAGAGCATTAAAGAGCTAAATAAATGGATAATCACTACACCTATGCTCACATTACCCACCAATAAGGAAGTATTGTTGATCTACAAGGATGCATCAAAAACGTTCTTGGCTTTTGTACTCATGCAATATTTAAAAGTTATAGCATATTCCTCCCACTAATTAAAATCCATTAGTAGAACTACTAAAATCGTGATCTTAAATTGGCTACAGTAATCTTTGCATTGAATATTTAGCGCCATTAAATCTATGGGGAAAATTGGGACATGTATAGAGATAATAAAATCTCCAAGTGTATATTCACACAAAAAGGATCTCAATATGTGATAATGAAGGTGGTTTGGGATAATCAAGAATTATGATTATTCAATACATTACCATCATAAGAAGGATAAAAATGTGGTAGATTCTCTAATAGAAAGGATCCCACGACACTATCTATGATGATGATTTAAAGGATCCAATTTTCTTTGACATATAATGGATAGGTATAGGAATAATAAAATGATAGTTATACTTAATTACTCAAATAACTACTCAACCATTCATTCTTGAGAGGATCAAGGTGGGCCAAAATGATGATGAGGTGACATAGAAAAAAAGTATTGAATACTTTGGACTTAAGATTTCCTAAATATAGAGTTATATGGTTTAAAACCTAGTTATGTGTCCCATAAATACCATAGTTGATGAGTGAACTTCTAGATTATGCACAAATCTCATCCATCTGTATTCATTCCGATAGCACTATGATATATAGAGACATAATGAAAAATGTTTGGTGGAATAACATGATGAAACACTATAAGAAAATGGTGTTTTTGTGGCGGTCTTTTCACGGTGGTTTTTAAAAATGCCTCGAAAAAACTGCCAATAATTGTTTTTAAATTTTTTTAAATTTTTTATAAAATATCACCAGTTCTTTAAAAAAACATAACAAAATTTATGTAAATATTTTTTAGAAGATTCAAAAAATTTATTTATTTATTTTTATTTATTTATTTTATTTATTTTTATTATTATTTACAATTGAATATAGTTTATTATTGAAAATTTTATATATTTATAATGTTTTAATTAATTAATAACTATAATTATTAGTTAATAATATTTTTTAACCGAAAACAAATTTTCAATAAGTAGAAGAGAAGGCTTCAGTATCAAATGACCATAAATAATTATCCAAGAGTCCATTTTAGCTCCACAACCAGTCAAATTGAAGTTTATCAAATGAGAAAAAACCAAGTGATATTTAAATCATGTGATAATCAATGGAAAAAATATATTCAAAATTCAAAAGTCAGAAATCGAACTCAAACTTCAAACGGCCATAACATTTAATCTGGGTGTCTGTTTGGGCTCTACCACATACCAAAGTGAATCCTGTGACGAGCTCCACACCGCTTATTTCTGGTACCAACTCTTTGAGTATTATACCTCTTTTTATTTTTCCAAAAAGGCCCATAAGGCCTCTGAAACAGAGGTTTTAGTTACAGACACAGATTTATTAAAATTCAAATAGTTATGTCCCTCCGACCTGTAGCACGTATCATATCGAAGTTCATTTCACGATCTTCAATTTGACTAGTTGTAGCATTGAAAGAGGAGTCTCATATCATATTTTATAGTCATTTTCAGTGTTTTTAGGGTTTTTAGAGGTTCTTAAGGTTTTATGATTTATTTAATTATTTAATTATTATTTATTTATTTATTTAATATTAATTATTTAATTATTTAATAAATTAATTATAAAAAATAATTATTTATTATTTATTTATCTATTATTTATTATTATTTATTTATTTATTTACTTTTTTAATATTTAATATTTAATTATTTAATTATTATTTAGTTATTATGTATACATTAATTATTAATTTCTTTTTAATTTATTAATAAATTATTATTATTTATTATTTATTAGTTTATTATTAATTATTTATTTATTTATTTATAATTTATTTATTTATTTATTTTTCATTATTTATGAAATAAATATTAAATATTATTTATTATTTATTATTTATTAAATATTATTTATTATTTATTATTTATTATTGATTATTTATTATTTATTATTTATTATTTATTATTTATTTATCTATTTATTTATTTATGTCTTTATTTATCTATTAATCATTATTTATTCTTTATTCTTTATTCTTTATTCTTTATTATTTATTATTTTTTCTTTATTCTTTATTCTTTATTATTTGTTAATTTAATTTTAATTTAATAAATATTAATTTATTATTATTTTATTATTCATTTATTATTAATATATTTATTGATTATTTATTAATTATATATTAATTAATTAATATTTTTTTTAATATTAAATATTGACTATTGCATATTAAATACTAAAATTTAAATATTAAATATTAATTATTAATTATTAATTTTATAATTAGAAATTATTAATTATCAGTTATTATTAATTATTATTTCATTATTATTTATTTATTTATCTATTTATTTATATATATATTTATATATTTATTTATTTATTCTTTATTCTTTCTTATTTATTTTTTATTATATATTATATATTATATATTATTTATTAATTTAATTTTCATTTACTAAATATTAATTTATTATTATTTTATTATTTATTTATTATTTATTTATTTATTTATTCAATATTAATTATTTTGTAATTATTATTTAATTATTTATTAATTATTTATTAATAATTTATTGATAACTTATTAATAATTTATTAATTTTTTATAATTATTTAAATATTAATTCTTAATGATCAATTATTAATTATTAGTTTTTATGAATTATGAAATATTTATTTTCTATTATTTATTTTTTATTTTTTATTATTTACTATTTATTATTTAATCTTTATTATTTATTATTTATTATTTATTATTTATTATTTATTATTTATTATTTATTATTTATTATTTATTATTTATTATTTATTTATTATATATTTATTTATTTATTATTTATTTATTTATTTATTATTGATTTGTTATTTATTTATCATATATTAAATTATTTTCTAATTAATTTATTATTAATACATTAGTTATATATTATATGTTATATGTTATATATTATCTATTATCTATTATCTATTATCTATTATATATTATAAATTATATATTATATATTATATATTATATATTAGGTATTAGGTATTATATATTATCTATTAAAGATTTTGTATTATATAATATATATTATATAATATATATTATCTATATTATATTATATATTATATATATTATATATATTAAATATATTATATAATATATTATGTATATTATATATAATATATAATATATTATGTATTAGATATTATGTATTATATATTATGTGTTATATATTATGTCTTATATATTATGTCTTATATATTATGTCTTATATATTATATGTTATATATTATATATTATATATTATTAATTATTAATTAAGGATTATGGATTATTGATTATTGATTAATCATTATTGATTATTTATTAATAATTATTCATTAATAATTATTGATTAATAATTATTTAGTGTGTATCTATTTGTTATGTATTACTTGTTTTTTCAATTCATATATATATTTATATGTATATTAAATTAATTTTATTGATCACATGAAGATCCTTCTGGAGGGGTAAAGTCTTTGGATAATAAGCAAGAGGTAAGGGTTTCAAATATCACCTCACGCAGAATTTCTATATAGGCATGGGAATGTTCATGGACATGGACTTATTGATAGAGATGGGCATGTGCGAGGTAATAATAAATAAGTAAGTAAATAAATAAATAAATTATGAAAATAAAAAAATAATAAATAAATAAATAAATTATGAAAATAAATAAATAAATTACTAATATAAAAAAATTAAAAAAAATAAAAATAAAAACGAATTTGTGACTGTTTAAACCGCCACTAACTTTTTCCCGACAAACGATTTAGCGGTGGTTTTCAAAAACCGCTATAGAATGATTTAATAGCGGTTTAAACCGCTGGTAAATAAAAAATTTGGCTTAGTGATAGAGATTGCATTATTTGTATCTTGATACTTGGTATGCCAAAAATTCATATCTTAACAAAAAAATGAAGGGTATGGTGCACCCATTTCCCATACAAGGGTTGAAATGGGAAAACATAACCATGGACTATTTTCATAGGACTCCCTAGGAAACCTAAATTAAATAATTTCATTTGGTTGGTAGTTGATCCCCTTATAAAGTCAACACAATCCATTACTGTCAAAGAATATTTCTCTCTTGACCAACTCTCCAAGATATATATAAGATAAGTGGTAATACAACCTAGAAATCCACTCTCCATTGTATCTGATCAATATTTTAAGTTTACCTTGAGGTTCTAGAGAAGCATTCGGTAAGCATTGGATATAGAGCTGAGTTTTAATAGTTGTGATGACCCACCGATAGATGGCCATTCTAAACGGTCTATTAAAACCCTAGAGGATATACTGAGATCATGTTCAATGGATTTAAAAGGATATTATGATCAACACCTTCACCTAGTGGAGTTCTCATATAAAAATTGTTTCCCTTCTAGCATTCAAATTTCACCTTATAATTCTCTATGTGGGAAGAGGTTTTAGAATCTGACTTGCTGGGATGAAGTTAGAGAGCATAAGATAATTGGTCTGGATTTATTTAAAGAGATGATAGAGAAGATTCAATCCATTCAGTGCCATATGAAATTCATGCAAATTTAATAGAAAATATATGTATAAAATCATCAATGAGACATATATGTTGAGGTTATAGATAATGTGTTCCTTTATATATTACCATGTAAGAAAGTCATGAGTTTTGGAGAGAGGGGAAAGCTTATTCCAAGATATACTATCCCCTTTTAGATCATTGATCACATCGGAGTGGTGGCCTATCGACTAGAAATCCCACCTAACGTATCTCAAGTACATGATGTGTTCCATGTATTGCACTTGACGAAGTACATACTAAAACCATAACATGTATTGAATCCAAAGGTGATACCATTGTAGAATGATATTTCATACAAGGATCAGTTGATTAAGAATCTCATATCATAGATATAATGTTTTATAAAACAAGATAACTCACCAGGTCAAATTGTTGTGGTGGAACCAAAAGTTTGAGGAAACGACATGGGAACTGCAAGAGGTGATGAAACATAAGTACACTCATCTTTTTTATTATATAAAATGAAAATTTTTAGGGATATATTTTTTAATCAGGGAAGAATGTAAAGACCTAAAATTTTAAAAATGAAATTTCCTTTTTGAATAAATAAATACATTAGTAAGTAATATAGTTATAGAAAAAAATTGCACTAATTTGGTGATTTTGGACCATTATATGGTCATTCAAATTTAAAATTCCATTAAGTGTCAAAACCATTGATAATATATCCCTTTTATATTGAATATTATGATTAGTAGGTCATGGGTAAGATAAAGTCCAATTAACACATAAGGAATGATCGATGGCCTCGATCAATATGATCTTACCCTATGAAGAACATTTATCTGAGATTATGAGGGAGATGACATCACTATGAATTTTATTTGACTAGTCCCAATACGATATTCCACAACTAAGTCACAAGATAATCTATTTAAGGGATAACTTCAAGCATATCGAGATCACAGCCCAAATCTTGTGCATCGAACCACCCCAAGAAAGTGTCACTATCGCGCACCTTACCCTTAGGGAATATGATGGTGTAATAATGGGTTATGTATCTAGACCCTAACAAAATGATTTTTCATATTTTAATTTTTAATAAAATAATGATTATATTTACCCTTTTTGTTATTACATTATAAATGATTAAATAACGATCTTGAGAAAAATTAGATTTTGATGTGATGAAACAAAAATTGAATTTTTGGAAAATATATAGTTTTGATTAGGAAACTATTTTTATGTAATTCATTAAATTTTAAATAACTTTTATTCAAATAAAATATATTATTAAATAATATTTATTTAAATATAAATGATAATGTAGTTTTGTGAAGCCAAATGTAATTTTTATAAGGGTTAAAAATATGTTATTATAAAAAACAAGTATTTTTCAATAAATAAGGATTTTAATTAAAAAGTTTAAATTATATAATTTAAATAATTATTTGGTTAAAATATATATTATTTTTGAAATTGATTCATTAAAATTATCCAATAGTTAATTCTTCATAGTATTCGGAGATAGAACAAATGTTTTTGTCAAAATTTTATATGGTATAAATATATAATATGTATTATAAAATCATAAGTTCCAAAAAGTGAATTAATAAACACTATAAATACTATCAATGACCAAAATTATGTTCCCAATTTAAAATAATATGTTTTAATTTTATTTTATTACTTTTATAAACCCTTAATGAATCCTCCAAAACCTAAATTATACATTAAGGTTTAAAAATATATTTATAAAATATGACCCACTTTCACCTCACAAAAGTTATTATTTTAACACATTATATTCTTGGATAGATAAAAAATTTAAATCCACTCTTTCTTGGTAGAAACCATGGGATGGTTTGTTGTTTAGATTAATTTGTTATATAGATTCCAAAAACATAGTTTAGATATTAATAATGAATTCCTCTCTCTATTGAACTATAAAAAACCCAAACTCTCATTCCTCTTTACGAAAAACCCTTGGATCACTGATAATTTAATCTTACCTAACCTATTGTGATCCCTCCAATGTTTCCCCAAAACTCTTAAGATTGTCCTCCGAAGCTTTTATAAGAGACTTCTCAAGGTAAGGGGTCCTCTCATTCTCCAATTTATTCAAGCACCTTCTTTATATAATGACTTTTGATTTTCAATTTTTCAAGTTTGGATATGTTTTTATACATATCTATTAATAATCTTATGATTATCAAGTTATTAAATTCCCCTTTCACTTTCATTCATCCATTCCATAAAACGTTATGTTCACCTTTTATGTTGATAAAACTATCCTTTTATATTTTATGCCAAACATTTGTGTAGTGGATACCCATCCCAATATACACTCAAGGGTATTAACCTAGTTATAAAAGTACATAATTTATTAGGTATTTCCACGTATGCAAAACAATTTCCTAATCAAGGGGTTAATTTTTTTGAAATGCATCTTTAAGTTGTATGATTAATGTGAAACACTTGTGGATGTACATGATGTGAAAGTGACATGGGGGACAAAAATTATAGGTCCTTTTAATTCAATAGGTCGTGGTTTTATCTCATGATATTTAATGTATAGTGAACTTGAGGTTATCCCAATCATACTATGTTATGATTTCTTTGCATTTATCCTTTACTGATGTTTATGGTGACATTTGTTTTGTCACCACATTCATGTGTTTCCTTCATATTTTCATCATATATCATTCTTTGATGTCCATATTTAGGGTTGTCACCACTTTTAGGTCTTGTTGATGTGACTATTTAATCACTCGTATTACTTTCATCATGTTATGATTTTATTATTCCCTTGCTAGGTTTTATATCTCACATCTTTCTTATGTACTTACCAAAGATATCTCGTATTGTTTTAGAAGTTCTAAGGAATATGAGTACATTTTTTAGTGTAAAAAAAATTACCCATGTTTTAGTTTTTTTTACATGTACCTAATATATTAAAGAAACTAGGTATTATGATCTTATAGTGTTGTATTATGTGTATCATTATGTAATAAAACATGAAATTAAGTGTATTGAAGATATGGGTTTTCATATGATATCTAGAATATTTTATCTATCCAGAGTATGGTATTTGGTTCTCAATGAGATCCCATATAGAAGGCCTCTAATAGATATTTATGATGTTGAACAAACCATGTTAGTGTGGTGTACACTAGATGATCCCTCTGAGGGAAAAGTTGAACATGATCTATAGATAGATGTTTTAGGTAGGCGGATCAGCCATAGTGGTAAAATAGCCAGAACAGTGGTTGGATAAGTGGATTAGAGAAATGCTAGTATATGATATCTTGAGTAAATATTGGGTATCTCAAGAAGTTTATCCATCCCTGGCATACAATACATGGTAGTTTCACTCATATAATCCTCATTTATTCCAAGGATATGGTGGACTCCCAGAAATTGACTACTAGAATCATTCAATGTTCATGATATTTTATCATATTGAGATGTCACTAGGGTAGAGTGTTATTATATATATCTATATTATTATTGGTACATTGAAATATTAGTGGGAAAAATAAGTTAATGAAGGTATGAATGATGAGATAACAAGGGTATATTTCAATTTAGTTTTCATTGTGAAATTATTTCCTCATACATTAAGGGTTGATAGGGCCCATGAGTTCCTGCAATTGGTGTAGGGAGAAACATAATTCATAGGTCTTATTCCATGGGATATTTAACATGAGATTCATATGTTTATTATAATTTTCAATGATATTTATGGGATATAAGATCACTAATGAGAATATATTTGATGATAATTTATTGAATGTAATCAGGGAGAATGTAAATATTTTCATATTGACCGCATTTAAAAATGTGGTGAACTAAGAACTGATAGAGGAGTGGAACTTGGTGGATGTGAGTATACTAAGAAATATAGTGGTGTCAAATTATAATGGTATCGAACCACCATGTAGCCGAATATGGCTGGAATATATGACATCAGTTAGTCAGTATAGAGGTTTAATGTTACCACCACATAGTATTTAATTAGTTAGGAATTTCTAGTGTGGTTAGATAGGTAAAATTTGATCCTATTGTGATCAAAAAATGGTAATGTGATAGGCATGTGGCCAGATGGGACATCTGGAGTAATTTTATCGGATGACCTTACATTCAACTGGGGGCCATACTCATGATTTTAAGGTAAGACAAATAGTAGTACTAGAGGATATTTGTGGCGATAATTTTATATTTCTAGGTTGAATTTGTGTATGGGATATCAATCATTGGGGTAAATGGATTATAGTGAGTGAACCTTTAGGGGGAGTAAATGTATCAAGTAGTCAAACTTCTAGTCATATACCTCTGATTGATCCAACATATTCAAAGTAGGTTAAGTAATTTTTGAGAATTAGAGGTGTGTTGTGATCATTTTGGATTTATCCATGATAGGTATTGGTGCATGATTTATATATGTTAAAAATGGATCAACCTATAAATGGTTGAGGTATGGGTATAAGATATGATATGTAATAACTATGGGATGAAATGCTATAAGGTATAATGCAAGGCATTGGATATGAAATGTGATAAATGTAGGGTACATTAGAATTAAATAAAATGTGGGAATTAGAATGATGCGGGGTAATATTGGTCATTTTGTATGATAATGGGTGCTAGTGGGCATCAGTATTATTTAGGATGATGACGTATAATGGTTAGAACATATGTATTCCAAGATGATCATCAGTGTGGTTTATTTGGTATATGAGGTTGTTTGGTTAAGATTTAACAGGGTATATGATTCCCAAGGTGGGGATTTCCCATTGATGGAATCACCCTATTTGAGTTGGTTATTTAGGATATTTGGCACGAAACAGATGTTGCTGAAGCTAAATCGATGTTTTGGGAATATAAATAGTGGGATAATCAGGTTTTAATAAGGGTTAGTTAGTTTGTTTTTAAAAATATCTTAGGGATGAGATATCATATGGTGGATATATTTTAATGGCCTGGGTATTTAAAATGAATTGGTTTGGTTGAGACTAACTATAGATGAGTTGAGAATCTTGAAACTCTGGACTAGTAAAAATGATATATTTTGGTGCTGTGTAGGTTCTGGTAGAAAATTTTTTCTAATCCCCCTTGAGTAATGGTAATGTTCTCATTAATACGTTTCATCATGTGAAAGAGTACTTTGGTATGTAGGGTACTTTTATATGAGGATACAGAGGTACATAAATTTACATGAAACATTCGTAAGAAATCGTTAAAGTGTTGGAAGCACTATGATATGCAAGGTTTAACGTCATTATATTTAAGGGTTACAAGAGTTTGGTCTGAAAATTGTAAAGTATTGATATGTGAGGGTTAATATGTAAAGATCACCCAAATGATGTGTAAGGTTTTATCTGGATTAGAAATATTGTAAATTATGATACGTAAGGATTTTTCCTATGATATGTAAGGGTTACTCTGACATGAAAGAGTCAGAAAATGGTAAAAACTATTTAATATAAGGGTTTTACTTGAGATGGACTTAATGGTTGATGTGTAAACCTATAATACATAAGGGTCCCATGGGTAAATACATAGTGTTTTACAATTTTCCAAATATTGAGTGTAATATAATGGAGGGAAAATCACACCATGGTTCAAGGGATCATGTTATGATATCAGGTGGAGGAATCCTGTCATTATCTAGGTGGTCAGGTTGTGATGTGTTTTATGTATAATTTTATTAAAAATATTAATTAATTAGTTAAATTAAACAAAAACAGTAGGTTTTTTCATTTCTTCTAGAAGTATAATAAGTATGACCTAATTTATTCTCCTTGTTCTCTAGTTCCTCTCTTTTCTCCAAGAGAGATCATTGTTGAATGTTCTCTATTCGTCATTTTATTCTTTACATATAGAATTTATCGGTAAGACTAGAATAAATTTTTTTATAATCTCAATTACGCTCACCTCATCCTTATTTTATATTATTTTTTCCTTAAATCATAAATTTTCTATATTTTTTTATTTCATTTTCATTGATTTGGATCAGAAAGAGTTTCATAGAAAGTGGATTCCTGCTAACTCCATGTAGGTGTTTCCTAGATTCTTACTATGTTGTATGTGGTTGTATAAATTGTGTGATAAATGGTTGAGGGTAGGTTTATGTGGCCTACCGGGAATGGAATCACTTTCAGTTTTCATTTCTCATAAGATATCCTAAGGGTATTTTAATGAAGGAAATTATGGGTATGTCCTCGTAGGGTTTAGATTACATAGTGGTGTGGTTTAATAATTTTATGGGAATTATGCCATGTTTTATAGATATATTTTCTTGGGATGTGGTGGAAATTTGATGGGTGGAACATGTGTCAATTTGGGTATTGTTGACCACTGGGAATGGTGTGATAAAGGTTCATCGCTGTGATGTGGATTGTGTTGACCATTGTCATGGGTGACGATGGAGGTTCTTTAGTGTAAGGAAAATGTTATTGACCATTTCCTTAAGTATAAATAGAGGTTCAATATGTTTTTTATAGGTTTTTGGTGATTGTTTCTAACCAAGAGTTTGAGGATGTTGGAGACATGTAAACATTGGATAGGTCCCATGAGGTAGTTTAGGACACTGGTTGTTGGAACTATCCTTTATAGATTTAGTGGCATAGGTGTGATGGTCTTGACTATCATTATAAATGAAGGATAAATAATAGATGGACTCAAGATCATGGTGGTGATTGATATCACCATTTGGGAGAGGTATTCTCACCATATATTTGAGATTTTTTGGGGATAATTATCTAATATTGGTAAAGGATTCATGTCTTTGTGCTTCGGGTTTCATCAGGCTATTGAGCCTTCAGTTAGTAAAGGGTTTAGATAACCATAGGATAATGTCACCATATTGGTTAAAAAATATAGGACTTGTAATGGAACTAACCTTGTGAAAAATATATTATCATATATTCATTATAATATAATAAATTAATCAAAAAATATTGATGTTCCAAAGGATCAAACAAAAATTGATAAGGGGGGTTGAATCAGTTGCTTTCATTTTACAAATTTCGGATTCAGGAAACCTAAACCCTGAGACTGATTAAAGATTCTTCCTTATCAACTTTTATTAAAATAAAATAAAAGAATAAATAAAAAATTAACCATGTATCACATGATTTACAAGGTCATTCATCAATATGAGAACAAATATCCTTTCCATATCTACTCCCATGTGTCTGTAAATTTACTCTAATGAAAAAGTGAATACAAATTGGGTAAAATCCTATTAGGCACCTTCTATCTTCTCATATTAATTTTTACAATGGCTCCCTTCAATTTACAATTTTTTCTTACAAAAAAACTTATCCACAAATAAAAATAAACATAATAGATTTTTCCTCCACAAAAGATATGTCTTGAACCTCAGTCTAATGTTCCTGGGATTGATTTCCTTGGTTAGATGTGTCTCGGTCCAATAGAATCAGTCTGATTCATCTTTTCATAATACACACTTGAAACCAAATTTGGTTTTATATTATTTACAAACCTACAATTTTCAAACTTATTCTCAAGACTGAGACTGATTATATCAGCTTGGAGAACTCTATCCATTAATCTAAACTTGCCTCAGTCTAATCTTTTGATCAAAACCCTCCATCTAGAAATATTCTTCAACCCAAATAAAATTAGTTGGAAAACTGAATTATGATACAAATTTTGTAGGGTAACAACACTTTTTCATATGGGTGAATAGTTTCAATGTCCAATGTACATTCAACCTCCATTTATACGTGTTCTATAAATAATAAAGTAATGAAGCTGAAATGTTTTTCTCAATCACCCAAATTCTAAAATCCTAAATTTCTTGTTCACTTTAACTTTTTATTTATCCACTTAAAACATCCTCATCTCTTTTGGTATCTTTTTAAAATTTCTTGAATTCCCAACAATAGATCAGAAAATATAGTCACAAAAACTTGGTTTGAAATTCTATTTTTCATTTCGGTTCTTTTGACCCCATTGTACAAAAAAAAATTGATTTCTTTCTCCAATGATTAGCACCAACTAAAAAAGTATTACAAAAGGGTTTTTACTTATAAATACGTCAAAAACCTTTAACCTCAGTCAAGTATGAATTCACTATATCTTGTGAAACATAATATTTCTTCCACTTTCTCAGTCTGATAGAACTTCTCAACCTGATAGACCTCCTTAGACTTATGGAACTTCTTAGCCCGTTAGAACATCTCATTTTGATGGAACTTCTCAGTCCATTAGAACTTCTCAGTCCATTAGAACTTCTCATTCTTTTAAAAATTCTCAGTCCATTAGAAATTCTATGTTTGTTACAACTGGTCATTTAATTAGAACTTATCAATCTGTTAGAACTTCAGAGTCCATTAGAAATTCAAAATCCATTAAAACTTTTAAGCCCATTAGAGCTTCTTAGTCCGTTAGACCTTCTCAGTCCATTAGAAATTAAAATTCCATTGTAAATTTTCAGTTCATTAGAACTTCTAATTATGATGGAATGTCTAGGTCCATTAGAACGTCTTTTTTATTTAGAACTTCACAGTCTATTAGAACTTTTCAATCTGTTAGAAATTATTATCCCATTATAACTTATTAGACTGATGGAACTTCAGAGGTGAATAACTATAAATTTTTGAAACACTAGAAATTCACACATATCTTCCCTTCTTCAAAATTCATCTTTCATCATGAATAAATCATGGTGTGTAAGTAACTTAAAGGAATATAAAAGAATCACCTTAATTACTTTTTAAATTTATAATCATTCTAAATTTCTAATCGTTCTAACATAACAACATTTCATCATCTTTAGAAAACATATTTTCTTCAATAAACAACATTTCTTCAGTAATCCATTTTATTCTGTAAAAAGGTTTTATATAGTAAACAACTTTTATTCAGCAAATACATATTATTCAATAAAAAAGTTTTCATTATCAAATATTTTTTCTTCAGAAAACAACATTTTTTCATTAAATAAGTTTTCATCACTAGAAACATTTACATTATCTCATAAAACCACTTCATTTCAACAACTTCTAAATTTATTTATTTTAAAAAAAATCACTCAAAAATTTCTTTTTCCAATGAACCGAGTCTTCTCTAGTGTGTCTAGTCACCAACTATGTAAAAATACATTCCTTATTCAAATTCAAAACTACTTATTATAAAAAAAAGATATAAACTTTCAGTAAAATATCTTTCACCGAATTTACAAAAGCATTATTTTACAAAAAAAGTTAGTTTTCAACAAAAAAAGGCATTTTTAAAACAAAAAAATCACAAAGGATATTTAATCTTCCCATTTGGGTTTGTTAAAAAAAATTAAATAATAACTCTTTCAACCTATAATTCTTTTACGGACATATTTTTTAAACACATTTTGATTATTTACTGAAACACCACATCCTTTCATAAACGATAGTGTCCTAAAACCATAATGTTAGAAAAGGTAATTTTTTTGAAGTAATTCCATCCCTGGGTGAAAAGATATTTTTTCCATGTTACGATAACCCCCCTTACTTTTATCTTTTTCTCTCACTTTTCTTTCTATCCCACATTTTATGATAACCATATATTTATATTCATTTAAGTAAGTAAATTACATCCTTTAGCTTATTGGATAAAGTTGCATAAATTCTCCCCCTTTGTTAACATAATCCAAAGAATTGTGGGGAATTAATTAAGATTTTTAGGAAGTTGATGGTGGAGGATAAACATGAATTTGTATCCTTAATTCCGAAAATCATTCTTTTGGTATTGATTTTGTCAAAATATTGGCAATTTAATATTTCATTGAAATATATTCCAGCACAACATCTCCATCAGTAACCTTTTATTTTATAAATTAAAACTTGATATCAATGTGTTTTTATCTTTAATATTGGATATGATTTTTAGAAAGATCAATTGTACTATAATTATCACAAGGTATCTTCAATGGTTTTTAAACATTAAATTTCAAATCTTCCTACTGAAACATAATCCACATTATTTGAGTACACTTTAGTGTTGAAGAAAAATATTCTAGTTCATCTATGATAAAAGTTACTAAACTCTATTTCTATATATTCCAACACATACAACATTTCCCAAGTAAATTTTTTGTACTGAATTTTATTTTTTTTAATTGAAATCTCCATCCCAATCAACATCAATATATACACAAATGTTTATTTCATAGATTTTTTATTATAAAATCCCTTGTAATGTTTTTCATTTAATATATCTCCGAATTCTCTTAGCTTCCATCATATGAGACAATTTTGGATCACTTTGATATCTAGCACACAATGTTTATGCTTAAACTATATAAGGTCTTGAGGCTATGAGATAAAACTGACTTCTTACCTATTTTCTAAAATATTTATGATTCAAAATTATTCTCATTTAATATTTACTCACCATTATGCTCACTAAAATAGGATTTGAAGCTTATTTGAACTATTTCATCCCAAAAATCATTATTAATTCCTGGACATATTTTTCTTGAGATACGAAAATCTATTTTTCACTTTATTAAACTTGTATTCAATGGAAGAAAGTTAATTATCCAAATATTGAAATTTCAAAATTCTTCTTCAATTATTCTCAATTCTAGAAAATTTTGTACAAAATAAACATTGTAAATTTTTTTCATATTTTTTATCCAATATTCCAAAGTCCCTAGTGTTAAAACTTGGTTTCATCTTCATCACTCATGTAACAAGAGTTTCAAAGTTCTCTTATTTGAAAGAGATTTCCACTAGTTCTTTCTCCTCTTCTAAAAACTTTTCTATATTCCACACTTTTCATGATATAAGAATATTTTATAAAATATAGTTCATTACCATCATCACATAGTTGACTTACACTAAGTATTTTATGTTTTGTACCTTTATTAAATTCAACTTCCTTATATTTAAACATTTTTACTTAAATATCAGTCATTCTAATTCCTCTAATTTTTAAGAAACTATCATTTATGTAGGTAAAAACTAATCTATCACATTTTTTAGCATATTCAAATATTTTCACATTTCTTATCATGTGTGATAAACAACCACTATCAAGTATACATGGTCTGTTATTTTTAATTTCTTTCACATTTGAATCAATAAAAAGATATATTTCCTCAGCTTTCTACTTTTCATATTCCTTTTCTATTCAACTATATAAATCTTTTTTTGGAAGTAGTGTCATACATGTTTCATTATGATTACTATCTTCAACACATATTCAATAAAATTCTTCAATAAATTCAATTCATTCCATTGGATGTTTTTTAACATCTTGAGTTTTTACTTTTCCAACTTTTTGAGTTTTTGGAAAATTACTCATTCTTAATCCACAATTGATTCTACTCTATGTAAGCCTTTTTATTGGAATTGAAAATTTATTCCAATAATTATATGTTGTGCGTTGATAGTTTCCACATCCCAAACAAAAACCATCAAATCTTTATTTTTTATTGAAGTATTATCTTTCTCTATAGGAACTTTATTGAGGTTGATAACTTCTTTCTACTCTAACATACTCTATGAGTGGATCATATTTCCTACTGAAGTGGTTTTCAACTTTTATACTCTTTATAGGTTTCTCACATCCCTTCTCAACAGTTATTTTCCAAAAATTTGCTTCTCACCTAGAATGTTATAAAGATAAGATGAAATTTTATTCTTTGTGGGTGAGGATTTCACTTGATTGTTGATTTAAGATTTCTCATAAACTTTAAAAGTATCATATTTTACTTTTAATAATTTTTTGAAGTTTTTATTCATATTTATTAAATTACTATTGACATCAAGATTTTTTGCTATTTATTTGTTAAATTTTTATTCCATAGCTGCCAACATATTACTAGGATCTTCAAAAATATTTACCTATTTAGAAATTCTAATTTTTTAACGTAATATACCCTTGATGTATTATTCTTATTCTTTGAAAACTATTTTCCACCTTCAATAATTTTCCACTATTTTATACATCATTCTGATTTCTTTCTCAAGAGTTTTTTTTCATCAAGTCATGAAACAAGTTCTGATCTAAGCTGATATTTTTTGCAACACTGTTCGCCTCCTTTTTCTTCTTTACAATCTAAGGAATCTTTTTTTCTAAGTTTTTTAAATGAAATTTATTTTTTTGAACATTTATATATTGAAGAGTTTTTGTTAGTTGAGTATGATTCAATTTTCTTACTCAAAAAATTTATCTTATTTTCAGAAAGCTTCTTATATTTCATGGATGATTTTTCATCATTACAATTATTTTTCCACTTATTCTATCAAGGTTTGTCATCAAAATCATCTTGATATTATCAAAAATTATTTTTGGGGATATTCATAGAAAATTTCATGATTCCCCCACACTTAAAACATTTGAGAAGAATTTTTCCTATATACTTTCCTTTTCCTCCTCCATGATTCTTCAAAATATGATACATGATTTTTTCATTAAACTCATAGTACTATTTATCTTTAGAATCATAAGGATATACATATTCAATATCATAAATTTTTATCTTTCTCATAGATTCAAAATGAATTTCATCTTTCGTCTTCTTTTTGAATACTATAAATTTTCTCATTTAATAACAAATAAGAAAGTTATGCAGTTTATCTAGAGATAAATCATATTTATCTACTAAAATTGAAATTTTAGAGTCAAACCTATCTGTACTATTTCCCATGAGCTTCTTCACAATTGTAGAGTCTTCCAGAACATATCCAATACCTCTAGTGTTTTAAACAATTTCAGTTACCTTGGTGAAGTACACATCAAGAAATTATTCATCTCTAATTATTATATCTTCTAAAATTATATGTTATATTTGTAGTTTTTCTTCCATAACTCTAGTATTAAGTTAGAAAATACTTTTTAACTTGTCTCACATACATTTTTATGTTTTTAGAACCATCACCTTCATATAAACTTCTTCTGATAGATACATAAAAATATCATTTCTATATTATAAATCAACTTAAATATTTCTCTTGTCAACAAAATATATTGGGGTATCTTTTTTAATAGGTGGAATCCTAATTGTAGCAGCATCAAAAACTTATAATCCAATATATAGGAGTAATGGAATCATCTTTTTTTCAATCCATAATTAATTTTTTCCATCAAATTTAGGGATTTATTTACTCTTGAAAAAATTGATATGATCTATGATAAGGATTAAACAAGGGAACCATGAATATGATACCAATTTAATTTCCAAAGGATCAATGAAAAATTGAGAGTTAGGTGAATCAGTTGTTTCCTTTTAAAAAATTTCAACTTTAGGAAACATAACCCCTATAACTTGTTATAGTATCTTCCTTATTATATTTTAATAAAATAAAATGCATAAATAAATTGAACATTAAATATGTATCACATGATTTACGAGGTCCATACTAAATGTGAGAACCCAAATCCTTTCCATAGTTACTTGATTAGGTCTATATAAATTCACTATAATGAAAAAGTGAATAAAACTCATGTCAAATCCCATTAAAAACATTATATATCTCTTATATCTCTCGATAGAATTTCTCTAATACACATGATACCAACTTATGTTCTATTTGATTAACAAACCAGTTATTTTCAAACATCTTATCAAGAATTAGACTAATTCTTTTAGTATGGTAAAATTTTTCTAGTAATATGAACTTGCCTCAATATGATCTTATGATCAGAACCCTCTATTTGGAAACACTTATTTAACACAAAAGAACTTAAATTTAAAAAACACTTATGAAACAAATTTTATAGGATAAAATATCCATTTTTTTCATTGGTGAATAGTATTGAAGTACAATGTACATTCAACTTCTAATTATAGGTGCTCTAAAAATAGTAATGGTTGGAAACTGAAATGTTTTTTCTTGATGGGCCAAATTAAAAAATTCCATATTTCATATACCTTTTAACTTCATCTTTGACCACTTAAAACCTTCTCGTATATTATGTTTTCTTATTTAAACTTATGTAATTTTCCACAACATCTTCTAAAATAATCAATAGTATATCAAAAAATAGATTCTCTAAAACTCATTCTGGAACTCTATTTTTCATTCTCTTACATTTATCCCGATTACAAGACAAAAAAACAATGATTTCTTAATCTGATTCTTTAAGCCAATTGTAAAAGTTTTACAACATGATTATAAATTCTAAATACTTCAAAAACCTTTAAACATTGTCAACTATCAATTTCACCACTTCATGTACAACATCATCTTTCTTCCACCCTCTCATTCTGATAGAACTTCTCGATCTAATGGAACTTCTCAGTCTACTAAAACTTCATTGTCTAATGAAACATCTTAGTATCATGGAAATTCTCAGTAAATTAAAACTTCTCAATCTGTTATAACTTCTCAATCTATACTAACTTCTCAATAAGATAGAAGTTCTCTGTCTGTTTGAACTTCTCAGTATGTTATAACTTCTTAGTCTGTTAGAAATTTGCATCCCATTAGAACTTGTCGATCCATTTGAACTTCTTATTCCCTTATAACTTCTCCATCCATTAGAACTTCTCAATACATAAAACCTTCTCAATGCATTAGAAATTATCAACCTATTAGAACTTTTATGTCTGTTAGAACTTCTCAATATTTTATAACTTCTCAGTATAATGGAACTTATGAGTCCATTATAACTTCATAGTTTGTTAAAAATTCTCATCCTGTTATAAATTTCCACTCTGTTAGAACATCTTAGTCTGATAGATCTTCTATGGTAGAGAACATGAAATTTTTTAAACAGCATAAATTATCACATATCTTTCCTTCTTCATAATTAAACATATATCAAGGATTATTCATAATGTTTTAGGTACATAAAATGATCATTATATAACTTACTTGTGGAAGTTATTATCTTCCCAACCTTCCAAACTTTTACACATAAAAATTATTATTCATCTTTAGAAAACCACTTTTCTTTAGAGTGAGAATCATCAGCAAACAATTTTTATTCAATAAACAAGTTTTCTTCAGCAAACAAGTTTTATTCAGCAAACAACTTTTCTTCATCAAACATGTTTTCTTCATCAAACATGTTTTATTCCGCAAAAATATTTTCATCATCTCAACAAACAACATCATTTCAATAGGTTATGACATTATTTATTATACAAAACTTCTGACTGAACAACTTATTTTTCTAATGATATGAGTCCAATATGGTGTGTTTGATTTCAATATTTGTAAAAAAAATACTTTCTTAATTTGTATTCATATATACTTCCTAGAAAAAAAGTTATAAAATTTTAGTAACAAAACATTCACATAATTTTAAAAAATCATTATTTCACAAAAAAGTTATTTGTCAACAAAAACAACCCTTTGTTAAAAACATCAATAAGGATCTTAAAATATAATAACCACATTATACATGTGCTATTTAATGATAAAACTATATTTATAAAGAAAAATATTGAAAATAAAAAACATTATATATGTAATATAGAACAAGTATTAACTCGTATAAAATATATCAGCCTTCACAACCATATAATTAATTTTATTTGGATTCTTTATCGACAAGTGATACCTATTGAACACCTTCCTTGAACTATTATTTTTCTTGTATTAATTATCAAAAATGTAGAACATGAAAAATTTATGAATAAAAAACTAATAAAATTTAATAAAACATATGAATCTGAGAAAATATTTAAATTTTCATGAAGTTTTCCCAATAAAGATCATAAAAAATAGTGCATTTATTCATGTGGGAAGAATATGCATAACATCCAATGTGGTCTAAAATATAAAAATTCCAACATGAATTATATTAAAATGAAATTTATTTTATAATTATATAAGTCATCTTACCTATCGAGGAATGGAAGAAACCAACACTTAATCTTTATGATTTTTAGTGTTTTAGATATAAATTTAACTCTTGAGAGATTCTTCAAGTATTTCATAATCATTGAAATGAATTTGGATCCATAAATCCATAAACAAAATTATTCTCATTTCTTATACAACGATTGTATAGATACCTAATTAAATAATTTATATGTTAAATCACTATAAGTTATATTTACTAAATAAAATGAAACTGAAATTGAATTATACTTATATGATAAATAATTACAACATAATTTCAAAGATCTCATAAAAAATAAATATATCTAATATATTTTTTTTTAATATTCTTAATGAATATTCTATCCCACGTATTGGAGTAGTCATCAGAGACTAATAAAAATCCTCCAACACAAAATAATTCACTACTAATTTAGTTATCCCTTAAGAAACATAAGGATTATCTGAAGGTGTTGGTTCCCAAAGCATTGTTGGTTTTTAAATGATTCTTTAGATTTCATATTCATCTATATAAGGTAAATTAAGTAAAATATTACTATATATTTGAAAACAAATTTAAATAAAAATTGAAAAAAACACATAATTCATATTTCAACTGATGAACAAGGTTTATATCCAATATGAAAAAATGGAACCTAATCTCTCTAACAGTGGCCACCTCATGGTAGAAAATAATATTAGAGTAGTTGGATCAATAATATCATATATAACTACTCATAATTGGTATTTCTACATGATCCAATGATGTACATCATACCCCAACGTATTTATAATTCCATAAACAACAATATAAAAATGGGAATCTCCAACATTCAACTCATAGTACATACTTACCTATGAATGATGATATTCCAGATCTTGAGAGGAAATTTTCTTCCATCTCCCCAATCCAATAAACATGGAGTATATAAATGAATTAATGAATGTGTCTATAAACTGATTAATCTCTCAAATCTGACCCTTCAATGATGTTATTCCACCCTTGTATTATTCCTCCCTAGTTCTCAAACCAGGAAATCTAAAAAAAATCTAATACTGACAGCCACCACATATCCTATTATAAAGGCCAGGTGATCTCACTTTCCAAAAGCATATACAAGAATATTCATCCTACCCTTAGAGATAAATCACCCCTTCATCACTTTCTCCAGAAGGGAATCTTGAAATGACATATAAAAATGTTATATTAGTAGATGAATTTACAAAATTCTAATTTTCAAGAAAAATAATGATTAATTTATTTCAATCATATTAGATACACGTTTATATGGATCATAAAGGATATTCCATTTTTTCATTCTCACCCTTTTCCATTTTTCATGGTGATTTTGGGTGATAGATTACTAATATATACCAATTTAAATTCTCTACTAGATTTAACTCTTAATTCATAAAAATTTTCAATAATCATTTTCTCCTCTTGAAGAGTATACCCCCACAGGTCAAGGTATGATAGTATACATATTACTTTTGAATCTATTCGTGAGATATTTTCGATGCATGTTACATAATATTAAATGAATATGTCATCCATTAAATGAAAAATAATTTTACAAATTGACTTTATAAAAAACAATTATCATATAAAAAAGGATTCCTCCTGTCATTTGGTGACAAACTTATCCTATATTTCTACATCTATAAACTGATATTTGAGGAATGGATTTTCATTTTCATTATCCTAGAAATATAAAATAAAGTCAAAATTGATTTAAAATCTCCCCATCTTATTTCTAAAAAATATATCCACCTATTCCTAATTTCTTTTTTATCAGGAAAGTTGAATGTCATTTTTAATTGAATATATTAAATGTTATCATATGAAATACATAATATTTGAACCATTGAAAACAAATTGATTGAGATATTTTATCAACACATACTCCCATAGATGATATTTTGTCTTCTGGTCAACACTCCTCTAATAGGTATATAATATATTTTTAGTCCCATTAGGTCAAATACACTGAGAGGGGGTGAATCAGGGTAAAAAATATTAAAACCTCTACCTCATTGGATCTTGTTTAATTGATAAATATAATACTCTTATATCTCATTCCTGTAGAAATTTATGAACAGAAGTTAAAGCATGCACAAGACACATCAATTTTACTTGGTTCACCCTCACTGGGCTATGTCCCAGGAGCATACTATGGAAATGTTCAAATATACCAAATCCAATAAAAGCGCATTATTGTTTATAATGTTTAGAGTATACTAATTTCCCCTCCTGGTTCACAACCAACCACAATTTAAAAGATCACTTCTCATTCAACTAAAGGGTGATCACTTCTTCTTTTAAAGATCCACTAATAGTTAGTAGACTTGTAGGTCCCTTAATTATCTCTAATGAATGCATATTCTAATATATATAGATGATCTATTAATTTCCTGCTTTTATCCGCTAATGAATTCCTCTTTACGACATATGCACTAAGAAACTTCAAATCTTTTAGTAAACCCTTATTGTGCCTTGCGTAAAAGTTTTATGATATGTCCTCAAAACCTCTTCTTATGAGAAACTTCCTTCTTAAGTGAAAGATAAATCTTTAGTGAAACTTCCTTAGATTGTGTGCAACTCCAATTCTTTTATGAAACTCCCTTTTCACACAATTATTATTCAATTTGGATCCTCATATTGTTTTAGGTGATGATCTTTTCAAATTAAGGTGGTAACCTCTTATTTATAAAAATCATTGGCCCCTGCATAGAAGATTCAACACATCAAGAAAGATCCACTCCTAGAACGAAAAACCCAATTTGACACCACATTAGGTGTGCAAGCCTCTTTCATGAAATCTTATCTTTCATGCACATTCTATATCTTTCGTTCACTTCACTCACTCTCTATATTTTGATACTCTGATCCTGAATCATGACTTGCACGTAACATTCCAAACTATCTTCAATTTTGTGTGCAACATATTTACCAAAAATACATTTCTCCATTCTTCCAATTTTGAGGCCCAAAAATTTGGAAAACACTAGAAAATGGTGCCACCTTTTCTCTTTTATTTTTGATCCAACTGCAGATTGTCCATTACTTTTTCAGGGTTATTTGTTAACATATATTGTCAAAAATATGTTTAGAACACCACAAAAAACCAATAAAACCCCCTTTATCAACAAACACAATCAACCCATAAATTATTCAATGTTACCTTAAAATATTTTTTTCCCAACATATATTAATCATAAAATGAATCTACATGGCCATATAACTCATAAACTTCTTTTAATTTGGGATAACTAGGTTATTTTTATCATAAAATTAAATATGGAATATATGCTCACCATGAGAAAGTGAATGTTTTTATGAATGTGTAATCCCACAAATATCAACTTGGGTATCATCTGTTCTATTATAAAAATAATGTCTATAAATAATTTTGATAAACAAATGTTTAATTTCATAAAATAATTTAATTATTTCATATATATTTATATAAAAAAATGCACATTTACATTATTAATTGTTCAGTGTACACCATTTCCATCATTTAAATAGATATCGGCTACCTTAATAAAAATAATTTACCAATATTTTATAAAATTAAGTAATTTTTCGAGTTAAAATTATTATTATTCATAATAAAAATAAAACTATATCTATTCTGTTTATTAATACAACTAAATAAAAGTGCACACCTAAAAATAATAAATACCAAAAATATCTATTTAAAAAAGATTGATTTAACTATTATTTAACTAAAAAAGTGTAAATTAAACTAATAAGTATAAAAACTAATACAAAAAAAGGATTAAATGTTTGACATTTAAAATGTGTAATTTTGTGTACCTAAATTTGATTATTAATTTTCCTTAGACATGTTTATGATTTACAATTTTTTCACTCCATGATGATAATTCTTTAAAATTGCGGAGGTGTTATTTAAACTCATGAATTATGTTTTTGAGTGGTTGAAATCACTTTTTAGGTAGAATAATTTTTGTTGATGTTCTTGGAGTAAAGGATATGGTTTTTTCAGACTCATAGATGAGCTTTATCAATGTAATAAAATCCAATACTACATGAATAATCATGTATAAAACTAAATACATGTATCCAATGATCTACATAATTGAAGTTTTCATGTTAATAAATTACATGTACCCAAATTTCTACTATATATCAAAATTATTACCACGTAAGCACATTCACATAGGTGTTTCTTGACTGCATATCTGTAGGTTCTCAACCATTCATGGAGATGTATCGAGCTTATTTTTAGGTATTGTATTTTATTGTTTTTATTATAACTTTATTGGGTCTTAACTTGGGTGCTTTTTGGTGACAATTTGAGAAATTTGGGAGGAGAGGCAGCGGACAATTTACGCATGATTTGACCAAACTATGCACCAAACCTAGAAAACTGTGCAGACATAGAAAGAGGTCATTCACATGGTTGGTGCATAATTTTTCAATATGTGTGCCCTCTTAGAATAAATTTCCTGTAATGACCCAGAAATCCCATGGGAATTTTTTTTAAATACATTGAAATTTTACGAGTTCGCAGTTTCTAACGACACGTGATTCCGAGGCCCGGTGTGCCCGGAATAATTTTCTGAGATTTTGTTTAGGTACGTTTAGCAGACATACAAGCGGGATTTTATATATTTTTAAAAAGTGCTTGGAATTGAAATCCGAGGACACTGATGAACTCGCAGCACCGGTATTCGCTTAAGGAGACCATTACCGTAGTTGCGTTTTATATAGGTTGGAAGTTGTTTTTGGGGGTTTTCAAATTTTAAATAAATAAAAATATGATTCATGTATTTTTATGTGAGAGGTGTTTAAATCCACCAATGGTAAGTTGGAAGTGGGGCCTACCCCCCACATAACGTACCATGGGAGGATATTGTGTGGTGGGGCCCACAAGAACACAAACCCCTCAACTCGTCATTTAAACTCTTGAAACCCCCCATTGATGTGGGTTAAACCCTCCACATTCCACCTCCCTTTTTAATTTTGAAAACTCTCCACCTCCCACTTTTTCTCGTTAATTTTCCAACACCATTAATTAATTAATTTAGCTCCACAATTAATTAATTAATTTTTGTGTTTGAATTTTGAAAACATTATGCCAACTTTAAATAAGTGAATCTATTCTTTTATTTGTGGTTGGTATAATCATTGGAGAGATTGGAAGTATTGGTGGAGCCTTGGAGAAATAGGGAGAGCTTTCTTCCAACGAAGAACGCCATCTCCACTAAAGAATGACGACACGTCTCCTTCCTTTCCAATCGGGGAAAGGAATGGAAGACGCCGCCTACAAAGAACGTCGCCAACGACAATGACACTCTCTCCGACGTTCATGGAATGATGTCCATATTCCTCGACAACATCTTCCGTGACTTCGACAACATCTTCCATGACTTCGACAACATTCTTGAATCGAGGTGGGAGGATTTGTTTAATTTTAATTGAATAAAATTATATCCTCTATTCTTCGATGTTTACTTTGGTTTGATGGTGGAAAAATGATATCACCTAACGCAGAGGGTGTGGGCTGAACAAACACGACCTGATGACCCTCCGTTGAATCTCGTTTGGTTGACATCGGAGGCGGAGCCGAAAGGGTGCGGTGTCGTCGCACCGCGCCGGAGAAGAACTGTGACGACAGAGGTGGTGCAGCACCTTTTCTCCCCATAAAGAGCAGCAGGACCGCGGTGCTGTTGTGCTACAGAGGAGGTACGGAGGCGGCCGGCTAGACCAGCCACAGTGGAGTCGGTCCGCAGGATGACCGGACATCCCATCCGGCAGGCCCACTGGAAAACCACGGCACCCGTAGGAGCCGTGTGGAGGTAGATCACGGCCCGCAACTGCGGGCTCCTCGACTGGAGGAACCGTTCGACCGTCTGTTAGCTGGGCTGAAGGACCGCGACGCTTGTAGGGGCCACGCAAAGAAGACCGCAGACGCTGTGCGGGCCGCTCTGCTGGGTAAACCGGTCGGCCGCCTGCCGGTCGGGCTGGAATACCACGACACTGCTTGGCACCGCGTGGGGAGAACCGCGGCCAGCTGTGTGGGCCACTCGCACTGGACAGAACTGTCCAGCTACGGCCGGCTGGGCAGCGGAGGGGCGGCACTGCTTGGTACTATCGGGCGAATCGAACTGGCGCGCAGCGCGGGCTGGGTCCGCGGATGGGCCATGCCTCACCAGGTCAGACCCACCGGGACAGTTCCATGGGTGGGCCGTGCTCCACAGGGCTAGGCCGACCCCTAGCCGGGTCGGACCCACCGAACAGGGGTCGGGTAGACCAGCTAGCCCACTGGGCTTGACGAGCCAGACCCGTCTTTGCTTAAACGCGAATATCTCCAAGACCGCGACTCTGATCGATGCGCCGTTTGCGGTGCATGGACCCTCACGACGAGGTTATCCTTTTTTGATACTCTAAGTGAGTTTTGAACAACTTTGGAAAATGTTCGGGTTTGGAACGAGCATAAATCAAACAGGGCCCCTGGAACGGAAATGCTAATAACACTCAGATTGGGCGTCTGATTGAAGCGCCATCTGTCATATTCGGTTCATTATGATGAGACAAAACTACATGATACGTCAACTCCGGACTTCATGGTAGTTGATGTATCGTCATATGGCTCAAGGAGCGGGTCCTCCTAGAATCGAGCATACTGTGGGCAGGAACCCTAGAGCTCGATGCGACGACTACTGTATCGGAATCCTACGTGGGTTCAATAGTGATTATTACTGAACCGGAATCCTTCGTGGGTTCGACAGCGATGAATACTGTACTGGGATCCCCTATGGGTCTGAAATTTCTGACTTCTATTCTTGTATCTTATGTGGGTCTGATATAGTAGATGGTCCCGTATCCTATGTGGGTATGATAGCTTAGCTTGTCCTATATCCTGTGTGGGTCCGACAACATAGATGAATCAGCAACTACATCTAATCATCTTTGTCGCTATACGAAATATGTATACCTGTGTGAGCTGAGTCTTGCCTTTCTATCATCATCATTGCTGTGATTGAATTTACTTCCTGTGTCGACTGCGTTGTGATTGGGCTCGAGAGCTGGAGTCGGGTTGTGACTGGTAACTTAGTTATATGTATGGGCATATACCTAAGTAGGGTTGGTTTGTACTGCGTGATTGTATCTTTCTACTATGGTTTATCCTTTGTGGATTCTGGGAGACCTTTGGGGATCTCGGGGTCCCCTACTGAGTATCGTTATACTCACCCCTACACGGGCTATTCCCACACATCATTGTGTTTGTTACAGACGACCGACAACACTGATTGAGGCAGAGAGTTGTAGAGTTGGACGGTACCCGGAGGTGGACCACTTGGCGAGACATACTCAGAGCGGATAGACGGACCTGGGGTGTTAAGGATGCCATCTGTACCCACCATTCAGGTGGTATTTCTGGAGGAAGACTCCGTAGTTGTTGTTTACCTTTCTACAGTTTTACTAGATTTACAGTTGTTGTACTTTACTGTTGGTATTGTATTTCCGGCCCCTTTCCTTTCAGCTCTTACTTTTGTATACAGTTTTACTTAGTGTTTACTTTCAGTCTCGTACTCCTCAACTTGTGTTCAGGATATGTGTGTGTTACAGGTGAAAGGCAATGCCTTCCCTTTTTATAGGGATTACGCCTTTGGTGCTAGTCACCAGCCCCTAGCCTATGGAAGGCGGGCTTGGGGTAGTCACAGCTTGGGCCATAAGGACGGGTCTTGAAAAATTGTTATCAGAGGATTCGATTCTACCATAGAACTTGGACTCTAATTATTTTAACTGCAATAGTGTTAAGTGTTTTGGGTGTGGTTATCAGTTTAGGGAAACTAGTGTTGGTGCGGTGGCCGACGTATCCATACACTAGGACTCTGACTTTTGATCTCCGACCCAGTGCACAAAAACACTGATTGAATGTGTGTTTCTATTGAAAAGTTTTCTTTGTGATTACTTTATGTTAGTTCACCAGGTATACTATTTTTTCCATGGTGCACCTATTTCTTTTCAGGATGGTCCCATGAAGGCAGCCCGCTAGTGTTCCGAGTTATGTACGAGGTGGGATCTCACTGATCGTCAAGGCCTTGGTGCATGGCCACATCACGACGGAGCTACCAGCAGTACCACTACCTGCTAGGCCACAGATACCACCTATTACAGCAGTAGAGAGTGCATGACACATGAGTGAATTGCACGAGTTATAGCGCAAGAGGCCACCCAGGTTCCGGGGAGAGATGGACCCACAGGTAGCTGAGGATTGGATGGAGGCTGTCGTGAGAGTTTTCCGATTGGTAGGGACACCAGCCGACCTAATGGTGATCCTTTCCACGAGTCTCCAGTATGAAGTAGTAGGCAGATGTTGGAGCCTGATTCTCCAGTTGCATGACGAGGCATCATTACTTTGGACAGATTTCGAGAGTCTCATTCACTTAGAGTTTGTTCCATCCACCCTACGTGGGTTGCTGATTCAGGAGTTACTTCATCTACAGTAGGGAAGCATGACAGTAGCTCAGTACTCAACGAGGTTCACCTACCACTCGCGCTACTCCACGGATATTGTACCTGACCCTTTTTTCAGGGCCCGGACCTTCAAGCAGGGACTCATACATGATATCAGGGCTTCGACAATTCCCTTTATCATTCTGACGCAGAAGTGGGTGCTGGAGCGAGCTATTCTAGTGGAGACTTTTCTCGCTGGGTGGTCACCAGCGGTGAGACCCATCCTAGGTTGACACGTAGAAGAGTATTCTGCAGTCGATAGTAGATAGATGACGCAGAGGTCCAAGCGGACTAGGACATTAGGTGGGCGACCCCAGGAGACGGTTTCGGTTATGCAGGGCACATGAGACAGAGCCGGCTATACGAGGAGAAGGCAGTTCTATGCATGTGGCGGGCAGGGCCACTTGGCTCAAGGCAGCCCGACCCACCATCTAGATGAGCAGAAGATAGTAGAGGGACCTCCCAGGTATAGGAAGAGGTTCAACCGTGGTTTTCCATAGAGAGCACGTGGACGTGGAAGTGGAGCTGGCCAAACAGTGGGCGGTGGATGATGTTTTGAGGATCTACCACCACTACCACAAGGAGGTCCACCTCGACCACAGGGATTTGGTGGACAGAGGTGGGATCAGCTCCAAGCAGTCAAGGCCTACGACCACGGTGCCCCTGAGATGATTCGAGGTACTATCTGTTTCCACTCAACCCTTTCTACAGTACTTATAAACACAGGTGTGAGTCATTCTTTTATTTCCAGTGTCCTCGTTCGAAGCTCGGAGATTTCGACGGAGCCGTTGACTCGATCCTTACGGCTAGAGACTCCTACAGGAGAATACTCGACGATTACACACTAGTGCCGGTAGTGTGTGCTTATTATAGGAGGTGAGATCTTCGGCAAGGATCTTCTTGTAGCGGTGTAGAGGCCATATGACGTCATCCTGGGTATGGACTGGTTATCCATAGTTCATGATCAGATTGACTATATTACGTGCAAAGTGCAGTGTATCCGCTTGGATGGGACCAGGTACACCATTACTGGTTAGAAGGGAGCTTTTTCAGTACAGGATGGATTTACGCAGAGGAGGGGGCAGCCGATCACACATCAGTTGGCTAGTCTCATCCTCGGAGCCGTTGATGTGTGGAGTGTGAGTTTTCCTATGGTGGTGGAACATTACGTGGATGTTTTTTTAACGACGTTCCAGGACTACCTACTCGCAGAGAGGTAGACATTTACGTTGACCTGTAACCCGGGACATCACCGATATCTACTCCAGCATATCGGATGGCTTCTGCCGAGCTTTCTTAGCTGCGGGTACAGCTGGAGGACTTCCAGGGGAAGGGATTTATCCGACCCAATTTTTCACCCTGGGCATCACCAATTTTGTTCTCTAAAATGGCGGACATAAGCTTGTGACTGTGTGTCGACTATCGTCACCTGAATCAAGTGACCGTGAAGAACAAGTACCCACTCCCGAGTATTGACGACCTCTTTGATCATCTAAAGGGAGCACGATGGTTCTCGAAGATAGACCTCAGGTAAGGATGTCACCAGCTTAGAGTTCGAGACGAGGATGTGCTGAAGACGTCCTTCAGGGGTCGGTATGGCCACTACGAGTTCTTGGTTATTCCATTTGGCATAAACAACGCACCAGCAGTGTTCAAGAGTCTCATGAACATGATCTTACAGCCTTACCTCAATCGTTTTGTCATAGTCTTCATCGACAACATACTGATTTACTCGACTACATAGGAGGATCACACCTACCAATTGCGGGTAGTACTGGATACACTCTGAGAGCACTGGCTTTATGGTAAGCTCTCAAAATGCCAGTTCTGGATTCAAAATTTTCACTTTCTAGTACATGTTATATCGGAGGTTGGAGTTGCAGTGGATCCAGCGAAGATTGAGGAAGTACATTCTTGGGAGCCACCCAGGAGTGTGACGGAGGTTCAGAGCTTTCTGGGACTGGCTGGGTACTATCAGAGATTTGTGACAGACTTCTCTAGAGATGCAGCACTGCTTTCAGCATCGATGAAGAAGGGTCAACCCTTCATGTGGTCAGATATGTAACACCCCGACCCCCGTTACCCAGAGTCGGTTCATTATTACCTAACCTTCGCATGATCACAAAAGATCAAGTCTCGAAAGACTGATTACCTTAGTAGCCTTGGAAACACTATATGAATTCATAAAGTTTACATTAAATTATAAAGTGAAAAACTACAACAACATCTTGTCTCCATAGACCACACTCATATCCCCTCATACTATCCATGCAAGTCATTCATAAAATACTTCTTCACATCCTGGGAAAATAAAACAAAGAAAGGGGTGAGCTCAAATTCCCAGTAAGGATAATGATATAGTAGAAACTTTCTTAAATAAGAATAAACATCTAAGGCAATGTATAACTAAAATAAAATAATTTTAAACATGAACTTCAGCATAATATGGCAGAAATAAAATGAAATAATTCCATTTACTTATTCACATGGATATTCTACTAGTATAATAATCACATGCTATATCAATAACCACTTTCATAATGATGAAATGCATAATTCCATACTATCATAACCATATAGTAAAGGCCTTATTCCAAGACAACAAATAATATTTTGTCAAGGCCTTGTTCCAAGAAACTAGTTTGTATCATGAGACCTAACGATGCATCGAGGAGCTATAGCGGGCTCCACACATCACATACAATATCTAATTCATTCCTCATATGAAAAGGTTTAAACGTAACATAAACATTCATATTAAAACTAGCATACGAAATGTCAATACTTTATCCATAAACCATGAATGGTATGAAAATAACATATCCACAGTCAAACATATCACAAAAACTTCAACATAATATGGAAGATTTGTATCATAATAAATCAACTTCAAAAAAGTTTGAAATCCATTAATGGATTTTGACATAGATGAAAATGATTTTTAAAACTCTTTGAGAGAAATATACCTTTTTCATGAAAACATATAAAAGTCACAAAATTTAGAAAATAAAACATTTAAATTCATTTTTGAATCAAATTCTCACATACCACTTTGAAACTTTTGAAATTAATTTATATTTTAAAAAATTCATGTCCAATAAAATAGATCCTTAAAACCATTTTGAAAAAATAGAAATTAATGAGAATGGCTTAGAAGAATAAATATTTAAAACATTCAAAATGATGTTTTAGTAAAAAGTCCCTTAAAAGAATCACTTTGAAAACTATTGTATGAAACATGTACATGGATAATAAATATGTCCCAGTAGATACTTACATAAAAACAACCTCATATAATAAAGAGATTGTGAAATTAACCCTTACCTTGTACTTTTCCTTGGTCGAGGGTAGGTTAACCTCATGTATAATAGTGAAATAACAGTTATTAAATTATACAAGAATCATATACATTAATATGATATCATATATGATCTTTTAACATTGCTTTGTTAATAATATCCCTGTATTATCGTTGTTTCAGGTGTTAACTGATTATTTTTCCTTCATATCATTTGTTACGTAAGCCGGGTTTGTTATGGATAGGTTGTATCTTATTTGTATCCAGAATTATATTAAGTCTTTAACCATTATTTTTAACCATAAAATTAAAATTAGTCTTGAATGGATACGATGGGGAATGAATCTCATCACGTTCGTGGAGACGGTATTTCGTACGTACGCACGAGCGACAGTATCATTATTTTGATATTAAAATCGTATATAATTGGATGCTATATCATATATAAAGAATCATTATAAAGTTATATTTATTATTTAAATCAATTAAATATCATTATCATAACCAACCAAATAATAATGTTTTGAATAACAATTACACCACGACGTGGAGATGGTAAGCCATACGTACACACGTTTAGTGACATGTCATTAAAATGATTGATAGAATACTAAATATGGTAGTACTATATTTATAATAACATCAAAGTATATAAAATATACTGGAGTTATAATTTTATAATGGAAATAACAAATAAGGAATAAGTTTAAGAAGAAAGGAATTTGAAAGAGGGTGGTGAAAACATTACGTCTTATTCGGGTTCTTCCTTTTGATTTGATCAAAAGGGCTCCTTAGGTTGGCTTTCTGATCAAAATAAGGCCTCTAGGATGAGTTGATAGAATTTTATAGAATATTTGGGAAGGGTCTGGACGAGCCAAAAGGCTTTGAAAGTGTGAAGTTGAGAGAATGGGGAGTTCCCTTTTATAAGAGGGGTGCGGGGCACCTTAGAAAAAAAATAAAATATTATTTTATAATAAATTCATATTCGTTTTATAATGACTCCAAAGTGACTTATTTCGAGGCTAAGGTGGGGATGGGTTGAAATAAATTCAAAAATATATTTTATACAGATTTGGGTCCCTAAATTAACCTTATCATTAATATTTAACTTTTAGTTAAATAGTTTGACATTTACCATGTCTCTTTGTGTTTTTAGATTATATAGTTAATAAGAATATTATATACTTCCAATCAAACCACAATTGGTTCATTAATGTCATATATATTATTATATAAGTCTTTTGGCCGATCCTTATATTTTTAGGACCATTATATCAACTAATAATATAATATTTGTTTTAAAATTTATTTTATGTCAATTATGACACTATTTGTTTTTTTTTGTTAAAATAATAAAAGCGTGATTAATTCAAAACAAATACATTGAATCAATCCTAACATGTCATATTCACCTATAAAATCCTTTTATGTCATAAAAAATTTGAAATTATATATATTTTAATATGTATAATAAACTTTATTTGATTCTTTCATTAATAAGGTAATTTCTGCATCACCATTGCGTTATTCATAAATTTAATTATTTAATATCTAAAAATAATAAATAAAATACCATTATGTAGGAAATCTTAATAACATTCTAATGAATATTTATAATTGAATTTATATTATAGATAACCCTATATTAAAAATGTTTTACTTATTAAGACTTGATTTTAACTCTTTTAACTCTTCTTTGAATTAAATAATAATAAATGTCCTAATCTAACCGAAGTGGACCAAAGAGGATCATATTTTATCCATAAGGTTGTTTTTGGTCGAATTATACTTAGCCAATAGAATTAGGACATGTGATAGGGTAATAATAATATCATTTTTACCCTTAATTGCCCTATTTACTAATAATTATGGTAAATAAAAGTAAAAAGTTATTATTCACAAAAAATTATTTTTATCTTATTGAACAACATTTTACTCATAGATATTAACCATGTCTCTCGGATGTTCGAAATTCAACTCACAGAAGTGGTAAAATTATGTTTTATGTGAATTTTTAAATTCTCTTAAGAGGTGGGTAAAAGACGAAGAAAAGTTCTATAAAACATTTTATATATCTAAAATTATTATAAACTGACTCCAATTAATTACATTGAATTTATATATTTATTATGTATCTATTTTGACCTAAAATAAATTTAAATAAAATAAATAATTATTTAAATAAAAATTCGGTTTTAAATGATAATTCAGTGTTTTTTCACTATTCATCAAAAAATTGAAAGTTTTCAAAAAAAAATACCAAAACTTCACCCTATTATAATTTCGATATTCCAAATCCAAAAATGAAGTATATTTTATCAAATTAAAAACATTGAAGTTTCATTTATTAATTTAAAATTAATTCCCGTGGTCAAAACCAAAAGGCATATTTTTAAGAAACAATATCTGTCAAAAGATTGACACTTGTTTATGTCTAATATCAAATTGAAATTACATACAATGACCATAATTGAATTAAATGGTAAAAATATAATCTAATTATACTTCCAAACCATTAAAATTTATAACTCAACACTATAAATTATTTTGATTAAAAAAGTTGTTTTCAGTTAAAATATGGTATTTTTCACTCTTCAGCCAAATATGAAAGTTAGCAGAAAAACATCAAAAAATTATTTAAACTAAATTATTATGTCCCAATTATAAATAAGAAGTTCATTTTTTAAAATTGAAAATATAAACGTTTCAAATATTGTATTTAAAAAGGGTTCTCCATTAAAAGGCGTTAAAATTGCATTTTTTGAAAAATACTACTTTTATCTGAAATAATGTATGTGTTCTTACATTATGTCTAAGAAACTCATAATATGTATTCTAAAATTATAAATATTATATAAAGTTCAAAATTTAGTTAATACTATTCATAACCTCTTTTGAACGACTAGTTTGGTACGTCATGGTTCGCTTGAACTCAGTGTTGCATGTAGTGAAATTTATTGAATTACTTTAAAGAAATAACGTACAATGAAATCTTGAGGTGTTTCATTCTTCTCTCATTTAATAAATTTTTTCCTCACAATTTGAAATTATTCTTCGATAATAAAAGGTTCAAAATAGACAACACCATTGTGGAAAACCCACATCAGAAATTGGGTTAATAAAATTTATTCTTAACAAGAGGGAAAGAGAAATGAAAGGGTCACCACCAAATTATGATCTCGATTAGGATAACATTGGAGGAAATTAGAGACATCTAATTGGTTGAAAAATGCAAATATTTATAGGGAGTGATTGAGGTCATCAATCACAAACAAGTGTAAAAATGAGGGCCTCAAAGACATCAATCTATTATAATTTAAAATATCATCAGTTAAACATAAGGTATTAGGGTAACACATTTTTGGTTTTATTATTCCTTACGTAAAGTTTAATAATAGAATTCGAAAACAAATATATATACCTAACATGTATATTTTCATCCTTCAACTAATTCCTACCACATGTCCATCTTTCATTCCAAAAGATTTCAAAAATATTCTATTTATCCTAATCGTATAGGGTTCCAAAATAATGAATTTATAATTCATTTGTCAGAATATTAAAAAAACTACATTATACAAACTCAGACATCACATAGGGTAGTGGTAAGTGATTCTCCATTGTCTCCATTCAGTCGCGGGTTCAAGTCTCACGGCTTTGCCGGATGTGACGAGTTGTCGCCCGACCTTTGGGTTGTCCTTTTTATAAAAATCCAAAAATAATATTCAGAAATTCTGTATCCTTAACAATAGTATCAAAAGTCAAATATAATACATTCCAACCTTTAGAGTTATCCAAATTACTTTTGTCCAAACTCACAGTTCAATATTTATAAGAAAGGTAAATATAATGAGGATCTTTTTTTCACATAACAACATGTGAATACCTTCATCATGTATTCTTTTAAAATGTGGTAACACCCTGAATTACCATTAAACATTATTGATTACATTCATGCTCCCTTATTCCTTATGGAATACTATATATATTCCTTATATCCAAAAACATTGAATACTCCAACAATGATGAATTAAAAAAATCATTAATCAGTGCCAAGGTAGTCATGAATATCCAATATAATTTATCCAAATCAACCATAACTTATTCCCAAATTAATACCTTAGTATCAAGACCATATTAAGGATTAACTTTCCTTAAAACATTTATTTTCAACAACAAAAATTTTAAATTGTTGTTGAGTCACTTTTCAAAGTACCATATAATCTCAAATCCTCAATGAAATAGTAATGCAGTTCAATCATTATTTATCTCCATAATTCATATAACCAGTACATCGTTGATACAACACTCAAATGAAATAGTTTTTTAATAACAACATAAGAACACTAGTCATTCCTATTCATATGTGGTAGTATCATAACTTTATTATTATCCAATAATGACATTTTTGGTACACTCTTATGAATAGGACATTGATTCTCGTAATGTCTCAACACCTTCAGATGAATCATTTTACTTTTGAAAACTTTTTCTTACCCTTGCAATCATGTAATTGATGTATCTTTTCTCCATACTTATAACAAACTCCCACTCCCTTCAAGAATTTACCAAGGTGATTATTTCCACATTTGTCACATTTGGGAAAATCCTTCTTTTCCCTCTTCCCTTTATCTGTCCTTATCTCTACAATCCTTTTCTTCTATGGATTCCCTTCAAAGCCATAGGACTCTGAGAATTATTTACTTATCTTATCAACACAAGAAACTATTTATTAATATGATGATAATAAGTGGGAGTCTATTTCCCTTATAAATTCTTGATTAAGACCATGAAATATATGATTATTTTTACTCTTTGGATCATGCGTATTGCTGGAGTTATCATTCCTTATACTGGGCGCCATTTCAAAACAATGGCATAAACTAGATTAGTATGTAAATCAAAATACATAATTCCAAACTTGTAAAACACTTAAAATAAATTGAATAGTTTATAGATATAATCCATAATCATAAAAATGTTTTCTTTGAGGAAGCATATACTCATAAACCCTTCATAATTGTTTGTAAAGAAAATGAGAATTATCCTAAGTATATCCCCCGGGAGTGTCGTAACCAAGAGTGCAGCAAGGCCTGTTGTCATGCACCAGTTCCTATTCGAGTCTAGCTCAAAGTGGTGTTTTCGGGTTTTACCCCTAGGTACATCTATGCCAGAGTCGCCTCTACCTGCTTGTATCTTGAAAGGGATGTATTTCTTGAAAAACTAACAAAATATCTACAATAAAAAAAATCTAGGAAGTTCTTCTATACTAATCCTCAAAGTCCATCTAAGGTCTATGTTATCTATTCATAGTTTATCTAAATATAGATTCCAAGGTTTGTACTAAAATTCCTCTGATACCAACTGTAACACCACGAACCCAGTTACCGAGAGTTGGTGCATTATTACATAACATTGTCATGATCACAAAAGATCAAGTCTCGAAAGACCGATTAGTTTAGTAGCCTTGTAAACACTAGATACATTAATAAAGTTTACATTACATTATAAAGTGAAAAACTACAACAACATCTTGTCTCTGTAGACATCACTCATATCCCCTCATACTATCCCTGTAAGTCATTCAGAAAATACTTCTTCACATCTTGGAAAAAATAACACATAGAAAGGGGTGATCTCAAATGCCTAGTAAGGATAACAATATAACAGAAACATTCATAAATAAGAATAAACATTTAAGGCAATGTATAACTAAAACAAAATCCTTTTAAACATGAACATCAGCATAATATGGCAGAAATAAAATGAAATAATTCCATTTACTTATTCACATGGATATTCTAATAGTCGAATAATAACATGCAATATCAATAACCAATTTCATAATGATGCAATTCATAATGCCAGACTATCATAACCACATAGTCAAGGCCTTGTGCCCAGACTACAAATAAAATTTTGTCAAGGCCTTGTGCCAATACACTAGTTTTTCTCATTAGACCTATTGATGCATCGAGGAGCTATAGCAGGCTCCACCTGTCACTTACTAAGTCCAACGCATTCCTCATATTAAAAGGTTTAAACATAACATTAAGATTTGTATTAAAACTAGCATACGAAATGTAAATACTTTATCCATAAACCATGAATGGTATACAAATAACATATCCATAGTCAAACATATCACAAAACCTTCAATACAATAAATAATATTTGTATCATAATAAATCAACTCCAAACAAGTTTAAAATCCATTAAAGGATTTTTACATAGATGAAAATGATTTGTAAAGCACTTTGAGAGAAATATCCCTTTTTCATGAAAACATATAAAAGTAACACAATTTAGAAAGTAATACATTTAAATACATTTTTGAATCAATGTTTCCCATACCAATTTCAAAATTTTGAATGTTATTGACATTTTAAAACATTCATGTCAACTTAAATAAACCCTTAAAACCATTTTGAAAACAAGGACATTAATGAGAATGGTTTGGAAGAATAAATCTTCAAAACATTTAAAATGATTTTTTAGTAAAAAGTCTCTTAAAATAATCCCTTTGAAAACGATTTTATAAAAAATGGACATGTATAATAAATATTTCCTAGAAGATACTTACGTAAAAACAAACTCGTATAATAAAGAGATTGTGAAGATAACCCTTACCTTGTACTTCTCCTTGGTCGAGGGTAGGTTAACCTCCTGTATAGTGGTGAACTATTTTTTATTAAATTATAAAAAAATCATATACATTAATATGATATCATATATGATCTTTTAACATTGCCTTGTCAATAATATCCTAGTATTATCGTCGTTTCGGGTGTTAACTGATTCATTTTCCTTTATATGATTTATTATGTAAGACGTGTTTTTTATGGATAGGTTGTATATTATTCATATAAAGAACGATATTAAGTCTTTAAAGATTATTTTTAACCATCAAATGAAAATTATTCTTGAATGGATACGATGGGGAATGAATCTCATCGCGTTCGTGGAGAAGGTATTCCGTACGTATGCACGAGCGGCAATATCATTATTTTGATATTAAAATCATATATAATTTGATAGTATATCATATATAAAGAATCATTATATTGTTATATTTATTATTTACATCAATTACATATCATTATCATACCCATCCAAATAATAATGTTTTGAATAACAATTACACCACAACGTGGACACGGTAAGCCGTACGTACGCACGTATGGTGACATGTCATTCAAAGGATGGATAGAATACTAAATATGGTTGTAAAATATTTATAATAACATCACAGTATATAGAAGATACTGGATTTGTTAATTTATAATGGAAATTACAAATAAACAAGAAGGTGAATAAGAAATGAACTTGAAAGAGGGTGGTGAAAACATTACCTCTTCTTCGGGTTCTTCCTAATGATTTGATCAAAAGGGCTCCATAGGTTGGCTTTCTGATCAAACTAAGTCCTCTAGGTTGAAGTGGGTGAAGTTGAGAGAATATTTGGGCAGGGTTTGGATGATCCAAAAGGCATTGATGGTGTGAAATTGAGAGAAGGGAGAGTGCCCTCTTATAAGAGGGGTGAGGGGCACCTTTGAAAAAACATAAAATATTATTTTATAAAAAATTCATATTCGGTTTATAATTTCTATAAAGTGACTTATTTTGAGAATAAGGTGGGTATTGGTCGAAATCCTTTCAACAAATTGATTCTAGATAGGTTTGGGTCACTAAATATACCATATCATTTATATGTAACTCTTAGTTAAATAGTTTGACATTTACCATGTCTCTTTTTATTTTTATATTATATTGTTAATAAACTTCCTATATACTTCCAATAGAACCATAATTGGTTAATTAAGGTCATATATATTATTATATAAGTCTTTTGGACAAAACATAAATTTTTAAGACCGTTATATCAATTAATAATATAATATTTATTTTAAAAACTATTTTATGTCAATTTTGACTCTATTTGGTGTTGTTTATTGTTAAAATAATAATAGCATGATTACTTAAATAAATAAATTGAATATATCCTAAAATTTCATATTCACCTATAAAATTCGTGGATGTCATAAAAACTTTTAAATTATATATATTTTAATATTTATAATACAATTTATTTGATTCTTTCATTAATAAGGTAATTTCTGAATCACCATTGTGTCATTAATAAATTTAATTATTTAGTATCTAAAATTTATAAATAAAATACCATTATATAGGAAATAGTTTTATCTTTCTAATTAATATTTATAATCGAATTTATCTTTTGTATAACCCTGTATTAAAATTGTTTTAGTTAATAAGACTTGATTTTAACTCTTTTAACTCTTCTTTGAATTAAATAATAATAAATGTCCTAATATAATCGAAGATGACCAAATAGGATCATATTTTATCCCTAAGGTTGTTTTGGGACGAATTATAGTTATCCAATATAATTTTCACTTGTGTTAGGGTAATAATAATATCATTTTTACCCATAGTTACCATATTTACTTTTAACCGTGGTAAATAAAAGTAAAAAGATAGTATTCAACAAAAATTATTTTTATATTTTTGAACCACATTTTACTCCTTGATATTAACCATATCTATCGGATTTTCTAAATTCCACTCACAGAAGTGGTAAAATTATGTTTTATGTGAATTTTCAAATTCTCCTAGGAGGTGGGTAAAAGATTGTGAAAAGTTCTATAAAAAACTTTATATATCTAAAATTATTATAAACTGACTCCAATGAACTAAATTGAATTTATATAGGTATTATTTGTCTATTTTGACCAAAAATAAATTTAAATAAAATAATTAATTAATTAAATAAAAATTTGGTTTTAAATGATAATTCAGTGTTTTTTCACTATTCATCAAAAATTGAACGTTTTCAAAAAAATACCAAAAATTCATGCTAGGATAATTTCAATATTCCGAATCCAAAAATGAATTCTATTTTACCATATTAAAAACATAGAAGTTTCATTTATTAATTTAAAATTAATTCCTGTTTTCAAATCCAAAAGGCGTATTTTTAAGAAACAATATCTGTCAAAAGATTGACACTGGTTTATGTCTAATCTTAATGTGAAATTACATACAATGACCATCATTGTATTAAATGGTAAAAATATAATCTAATTATACTTCCAAACCATTAAAATGTATAATTCAATGTAATAAAATAATTTTATTAAAAAAGTTGTTTAGTTAAAATATAGTATTTTTCACTATTCACCCACATTTGAAAGTTATCAGAAAAACACTAACAATTTTTTGAAACTAAATTATTATGTCCCAATTATAAATAAGAAGTTAATTTTGTAAAATTTTATATATAAAAGTTTGAAATATCATATTTAAAAACGGTTCACCATTAAAAGGCGGTAAAATTACATTTTTTGAAAAATACTTCTTTTATCTTAGAAAAATGTATTTGTTCTTACATTATGTCTAAGAAACTCATAATTTGGATTCTAAAATTATAAAGATTATATAAAGTTCAAAATTCAGTTAATACTATTCATAACCTCTTTTGAACAGCTAGTTTGGAAAGTCGTGGTTCGTTTGAACTCGGTGTTGCGTGTAGTGAAAGTTATTGAATTACATTGAAGAAATAACGTTTAATGAAATCTTGGGGTGTTATAAGATAGATTCTAGCAGAGATTTCCGGAGCCGAGGCAGAGGTTGACCAGTGCGCCCATCTTGAGGCTACCGGAGGAGGGCGTAGGGTATGTGGTTTACTACGACGCATCAGGGACCGGACTCGGGTGTGTCCTAATGTAGGAGCGACCAGTGATCGCATATGGTTCACGGAAGTTGAGAGAGCACGAATAGAACTATGCTACCCATGACCTATAGTTATAAGTACTGGTCTTCGCCTTGAAGATGTGGTGGCACTATCTGATGGGCGAGCATTTTACAGTCTATTCTGACCACCAGAGTCTCAGGTACATCTTCTCACAGAAGGACCTGAACCTGCGACAGCGGCGATGGCTTCAGTTCCTCTAGGACTTTGACTTAGAGATAGTATATACTCCTGGGAAGGGAAATGTTGTAGTAGATGCTCTCATCAAGAGATCAGGCATTCAGCTGCTAGGAGAGGCGACGGAGCAGCTGGCCACTTTGCTAATATCATTTGTAGATAGAGATGGAGTTTTCTTTCTGGAGTCTCTCATAGTTACTCCTCCACTCCTCCAGTAAGTCAAGGAGGAATAGTGTGGGGACACTGACTGTGAGATGAGACGTGCTCAGATATCTTCAGGGCAGGCACCTGATGAATTTTTTGAAGGTGGGGAGCACGTCATGATCTTCAGAGGACGTACCACAGTACCACTTGCACTACATGAGGAGGTGTTGAGGGAGTTCCACACTTCCCCTATAGCGGTACATCCAGGAGTGACGAAGATGTATCTGGACATTAGACGACAACACTAATGGCCGGTTATGAAGAAGGCCATAGAAGAGTTTGTCTCACGATGTCTCACTTTTCAGCAAGTGAATGCGGAGCACCAGGTACCATCAGGCTTGGTATAGCCCTTAGTGGTCCCGGAGTGGATGCGAGACGGGATATCAATGGATTTTGTGATGGGAAACCCATGTAAATTTAGAGGACATGATTCTATCTGGGTGATCGTTGAACGACTCACCAATTTGGCCCACTTCCAATAGATCAGAGAGCATGGTTCAGTATAGAGCATGGGACGCCTCTATATGCAGGAGATTGTGCATTTACACGGACTACCTTCTTCTATTGCTTCCGACCGTGATGCACGCTTTACTTCCCAGCATTGGAAGAGGCTGCAGGAGGCTTTTGGGATGCAGCTTCAATTGAGCATCGCCTTCCATCCTCAGATGGATGGCCAGACCAAGTGGACCATCCAGACACTCGATCACATGCTCTATGCTTGTTTCCGTGACTTTGGTCAAAGTTGGGATGATCTATTACCCTTGGTGGAGTTTGTGTACAACAACAGCTACCACTCCACCATCAGAATGGCACCTTACAAGGCACTGTATGGCCGACCTTGCAGATCACCTTTGTTCTAGAATGACCTACGGGATTCAACACTTGTAGGACCAGAGATAGTTCAGGATATGACAGAGAAGGTGAAGATCATTTAGGAGCGGATGAAGACTACACAGAGTAGACATCAGTCCGATACTGATAGGAGATGGAGACCACTAGAGTTCGAGGATGGCGACCACATCTTCTTACGATTATCACCTCGACATGGTCTACAGAGATTTTTCCGAGGTGGAAAGTCATTTCTGCGATTCATTAGACCATTATAGGTCCTCAGTAGAGTACGTTAGGTGGGTTACCGCCTGGCCCTTCCACCTCAGTTTCATCAAATGCACGATGTCTTCCACCTATCTCAACTGAGGAGATACGTACCCGACACATCCTGCATCATCGACCATGGGGAGATGGACATCGATGACGGGGAGATATTCACGGAGGTCCTAGTAAAGATCGTGGATTGACAGGAGCGGGTCCTACGAGGATGGTTTATTCCTCTAGTGTGCATTCACTGGCCGCACAAGAACCTCCAGGAGAACACAAGGGATCGGGAGACTCAGATGTGTGCTCAGTACACCCATTTGTTCCCCTAGTGTGTGTTGTATCATACAGTGAAAAAGATACCTAATGAGGGTAGAATGTAAAGACCCGGAAATCCAGTGGAATTGTTTTTAAATACACGGATTTTTTACGATTCTGCAGTTTTTTTACGACACCTAATACCGAGGCCCAGTGTTCCTGGAATAATTTTCTGAAGTTTTGTTTGGGTACGTTCAGTAGCTGTACGAGTGGGATTTTATATATTTTAAACTAGTGCAATGAATTGAAATCTGAGGACACCGAAGAAATTGCAGCACCAGTATTCTCTTAAGGATACCTTTACCGCTGTTGCGTTTTATACAGGTTGGAAGTTATTTTTGGGGGTTTTCTAATTTTAAATAAATTAAATTATGATTCAAATATTTTTATGTGGGTGGTGTTTAAATCCACCAAAGGAAATTTGGAAGAGGGTCCCACCCCCCACATAACCTCCCATGGGAGGATATTATGTGGTGGGGGCCACATGAACAAAAAACCCTCAACTCCCCTTGAAATTATTGAAACCCCCCATGAGTCGGATGAACACTCAAGCCTCTCTCAGTATCCAATCATCGACATTTAAAAATTGTTATGTAATTCTTTCCTAGATAACACAGCATAATAATTTCATCCATAATGCCATAAAATTCAACTTCAGTTTCTATGTGATGTTATCCCCTCAAACAAACCCCATTGTTCTTTGTTTTTTTGATTCCCCATTTACATGTTTATGAAATCAAAAACCATTCACCACATATGCATCAATAACATTTAACCATTTTGGATGGTGGGTTACTCAATATACATAGCCGCTTATAAATTTTATCAGCATATTGAGACACCTAAAAATTTGTAAAACAATTATCAATGTAATAAATAATAAACAGAATTGATATTAAACCATCAATATTTTATGTTACCAATTTTTGAAACCATTGAGAATAATTTCTTTGTCTGTGTTCATCAAGTGCAGCTGCTGTAATTTGTGTAAGTTGTATCTTGATATGATTATCATATAACCTACAAATAAAATAATTTTAGAAACTATAACATAAATTATAGAACAAGTGATAGAAGCACTCACAGGACAAATGATGTCATTTCTTCACAGTTGAGCAGAACATATGTATGAGCTCTGCGATGATCATCATCTGAAAGTCATCATTCATGAACTCCACAAAAAAACCAAGATTTGGTTGATTAAAAACTGTTAATTGACTGTTCATTTCATCATTAAAATTCCCCTCATTTTTTCCCATGTGATTGTGTTTTGAGGGATATTGAGATTAAAAATAATGAGATCATAAAAAAGTAATTTCATCTTGAAAATAAGCTTCAACAATTAAGCCTTCAACTGATTATTTGTTATGTACTTTTTTCTTCAATTTCTGCATGCATCTCTCAAAAAATGTATATCCATCAAAACTGTACTGGACCTCCACATTTAGCTTCATGTGGAAAATGTAATATCAGATGTTCCATTGATTCAAAGAAAGTCATAGGAAATATTTATTGAGTTTAGATATAATTACAGCAACATCTTCTTCCAGTTTTCTTAGCGCATAGTAGTCTGTAGTCGCTATATAAGTGTCTCGAAAAATATATTATATGTCTGTTATCGAATCCCAAATCATGGAATTCAACAAACCTCTGAATCCAATCAACATTAGTCTTTCCATTATAACATGACAATCATGACTTTTTAATCTAGTAATATAACCATTCTTAACACATCTTCCCAAATTGGAAGCACATCCATCTGTAAGTCTCAAATCTATAATCCACTAACAAAATAATAAGCATCTCTATTTGGAAAGAGTATAAGTTGCTTTTGGCTTCATTAAGCTCTATGATCTGACATTTTCAAATAGTTCAAGTTCTGGTCGCCTGTAAATTTGGGCAAGATCTAATAGTGCATTTATGGTATATTTGGTCATACCTGGTGTATCCCAAACAGTATGAAATAAATTATCAAAATAGTTCTTCTCAATATGCATAACGTCCAACCTGTGGCAGACCAAAAAATCAGACCAATACGGAAGATCCCAAAAAAAATTCCTTTTTATCAAATTATGTTCTTTCCCAAAGCCATGATTTTTCTGTTGGTTTACTGTTGGTCTCAATGTGATGGGAGGTAATGAAAAATACAACTGATTTTAACTTTGTACCTGAGATCATCTTTGGAGTTTCATCCCTTTCAATTGAACCTTTTCTGAAATGAGAATTGTTCCTCCGAAAAGGATGATCAGTTGAAAGAAATATACAGTGACAATCAAAATAGAAAGGTTTTTTTTCATTGATGAGCATAAAGGCTTTGTTGTATTTCATACAGTAAGGACATGATTTCTAACTATGCGTACTCCAACCAGATAACATTCCAGATGCCGGAAATTCACTAATCGTCGACTTCAATGCAGATTTTAATATGAAATTTTGTTTCGCAGAAAAATCATATGTATTAATACCATCACTCCACAATGCATTTAACTCATCAATCAATGGTTTCAAATAAACATCAATATTATTTTTCAGATTTCATGGGATTGATAGAGTCAAAAAGATATAAGGCTCCTTCATCAACATCCATGGAGGAAAATTGTATGGAGTTATAAAGACAGGAAAACATGAATACTGACTACCATAAGAACCAACCGGATAGAAATCATCAGTAGAAATACCTGATCGCATGTTTTGGGATTTTATAGAAAAAGACGGATGCAGAAAGTCAAAATGTTTCCATGAATCATCATCAGATGGATGATTCAAGCTTTTATTAGGTGAAATCATGGTTTTGTGCCATGACATCGTTGACGCTGTATTTTGAGACATAAATAAAAGTTGGAACCTGGGTGTAAGTGGAAAATATCTCAACTGTTTTACTGGAATCGATCTAGACTTCCCTAGTTGAGCTTCTTTATACCTCAATTTTCCACATGTGGGACAACTATCTAATGACTCATTTTCGCCAAAATATAATATGAAATCATTTGGAAATGCATGAATCTTCTGATAACAATGGTCCAGATTACGAACCAGTCTCTTGCTCTCAGAGTAATTTATAGGCAACACATTTCCTTCGGGTAATAGTTTTTTAACCAAAGAAAATATCTGATCAAAATAGTTGTTTGACATTGCATTATTTGATTTAATAGCAATAAATTTTGCAACCACTTCTAATTTTCTTATCTTTCAACCAAGATATAATGCATCCTCAACAGAACTCAACAACTCTTAAAATTCGAATGGTGCCAACTCCGGAGTTAAATCAATATCATCATGAGTTTTGGTTTGTTGCAAAAATGGACCCACAACATCATGTACTAAATTATGAAGCCATGATGGATACAGAATCAAGTTATTAGGATCTTATCCAGAACTGAGTTCACCGTGTTGATATCAAAAAACATAATCTGGTTGAAAACCAGACTGCAAGAGATATCCCCAAACCTTGTCAACCTTGTCAAACGTTCTAAGAGCACATTTTTTTACAAGGACACTTAATTGGGCCTTCTGAATCATATTCTGTTTTTGATGATGCAAATGCTATGAAAACATCAACACCCTCAATATACATAGGATTTAAACCAGAACCATTTGGATTTCTGTGCTGATTTATCCATGCTTGATCATCTAATAATGACTGACATCGACTTCCTTGTTCCATATTTTTCTACATAAAATATAAAATCATCACTCTTTTTGAATAATTTGAAATTATAAAAACACTATCTGAAAAATGAAGATAAATAATTACAACTACTTCTTAATAATTATCATTAATTAAGGGTGACACAATTTCTAGTTGATTAACGGCTACTCTTTTGTCTGATGGCTCATTTACATGCATCTTTCTCACACTGAAATTAAAATTTATTAGTAATTATTACTATTTATTACTATTTTAGCAATACTTAGCAATACTTAGGAAAATGAGAACTTCTTGAATAATGAATGCAAATTTGTTAATCATCATTGTGGAGATGATTACAAATTTTCACTTCATTATCCAAGCAGTCTTCGTTTACTAATTATTACTAATAAAAAAATTATATTATCGATATTTATGAAAAAACAATATTAATATTATTAAAATAATAAAAATATTATAAAATATTAAAATTATCAATATTCACAACAGGATTTTCTCTATTCTTAACATGTTCAAATCTCAAAGGGTCACCAATTGTAAGGTTATGTGCAATAAAAAGTTTGTGTGACCCCTGTCGAATGTAAACTTTATAATTTTCCCTGCATGGTTGATCCCCTCACAAGTAGGGTTGTAATAGGAAAACCAAAGTAATGTCCTTCTCGTCTCTAAGAATCATCTCTGCCCATTTAAAAAGACCAGTCCTCCTTAAATATTTGATGGGACATTAGTATCTTTCCCATAAATTTTCAAGGAACAATGATCTATGTAAAGGATCATGTGAGATAATTTTTATAGATGATAAGGGGATGACATGGGTTTTAACACCCCAGATAAATAAATAATATGACATTTTCATATTTATCCATATTTGTGAATAAAATGTTAATATTACTTTAAAGGGGAAGCTATACTTGATGGCGTACCCAATACGCAACAACGAGTTTCTTGAGAATCTTACGTTGCACTCTAATAACAAAATAATATTATTTTAAATTTTAGTTAATGCCTAGCCGTTGTAATCGCGTGAATGAATAGAACTAACTAAAAAATGATTATATATGTTTGTCAAATATTTTTACTTTTTACAATAAATTTTAGAGGATTAAAAATGAGAATGAATCCAATTTTAAGCGTAAACATTCTAATATTCATTAAAATGTCGATTAACCGCCTTTTGATGGTGAACCTCTTTTAAATACACTTTTTGAAAATTTTATGTGTTATATTTGACAAAATAAAATTCTTCTTTAGAATCAGGACCTCAAAATTTACTTTGTGTAAATTTTTGGTATTTTTCCCATAAAGTTCATTTTTTAATGAATAGTGAAAATGTTGTATTTTAATTCATAACCTCCTTTTAATCTAATTTATTTATATGATTAGATTATCTTTTGAATTGTTTTTAAAGTTAAATTAGAATATATTTTTACAATTTAATCCAATATTGGTCATTGAAATTAATTTCACTTTGAAATTGGACTTAAACTAGTGTCAATCTTTTAATAGATATTGTTACATAAAAACACGTTATTTATTTTGACAACAAGAATTAATTATTAAATTAATTAATGCAGCTTATATGTTTTTAATTTTGTAAAATAGTCTTTATTTTTGAATTCGGAATATCTAATATAGCTTAGGGTGAATTTTTGGTATTTTTCTGAAAAACATCAATTTTTGATGAATAGTGAAACCACTAAGTGGTAGTTTAAAAAATGATTTTTCGTTTAAATGAAACTTCACCACATCTTTGATTTGAATTTAAAAAATCTGACATACATGGTTGTCATTAGGATTTATAATTTGGTTCAATGGGATTAAAATAATTTTTTTGTGAATAGTACCTTTTATGTTTTTAATCGCGATTAGAGGTAAATAGTGTAATTTAAGGTAAAAATAATGTTTTAATAATATGAAATGACCTAGACACATGGAATACCCTCATTGGATGTGTCATGGACGACCACGAAAATCTATGGGTCAACTTGGGGACCCCATGGAGCAACTTTGGTCTGAAAATGACATAAATACCTTTTTATTTAAAGTTAAAATAAAAATGTCACAAGCATGAGTTGTTTTAATAAAACAATTTTTAAATGGGGTTATACAAGTCATATATTTTACTATAAATATTCATTAGAAATATAAAAATATTTACTACATCATGATATTTTTTTATAATTTTTAGACATTAAATAAATTAAATTATTTATGACATCATGATGATGCAGTGATTACCTCATTAATAAAGGATTTAATTAAAATTAAAAGATAATGTTAAAACGATAACATAAACTTGTCAAAAACCTATTGGATGAGTATATTTCTAACCCTTACCACCTTATACTTGAAATAAATCAATTTGGTCCCTTTAAAATCTGAAACGCATTTGAAAATAAATTAACATTTTGTAACCTTCCAAGAGTGCCCCTCCTCTCCTCTTATAAAAGGCCCCCTCCTCTACCACCTTACCCACACCTCTCAAGCCTTTTACTCAGCCAACCCCTGCTCATTTTGTCTCTCCACATCCCTCTCGTACTCCTAGAAGCCTCAATTTGGGCAGAAGTCTTCCCAAGGAAGCCTTTGAACTCAAATCAAAGAGAGATACCCGATTTTAAGGTAATGTCTTCACTTGTGTTGTTTTGTTTTATTTTTCTTCTCCAAATCCCTAAAATCTTTTTATTCATTTATTTTTTAACAACTCCAGTATCTTCAATATACGATGATGTTGTTATAATAAGTATTCGAGCTACACTTACACATACCTACATCTAATGGTTAAATAACATACTGTTTTTGTGGATGGTGAATTTCTGCCTCACGAAATGATGATTGGTCAATATTCTTTTAACACCCTAAAAGGTTGCCATTAAGAGGAAACTATATTTATATATGATATATAATATGTTTATGTTTTACTTAAGCTTATGTATTTTTCATTTATGACATACCTTTATGGTTTCCATTATGGTTAAACGCGATATCTTCATTTTAGGAAGTGCGGACTACCGCCCCCTCAAAGTGATTTGATTCGTTAATATCATATGTGGTACGTATAAAGGATAGATTTAATTATATAATATAAGATACCATACTGTAGTTATAATACTATTATTTATCATTATTTTTTAATTCAATTAAATAATAAATCGAAATGGATGTAGCGTTCATGCGTACGTACGACTTACCGTCTCCATGAGCGGTGAATTTCATTTCTCACCTCTAAATGTTATGTAATATTATAAATGCATGTATATAATGGATATATAATATATATATGATTTCTAAATAATGAATATAATTCTCTATATAATATATATTTTACCACATTAACAACTTGTAATTATAAAGAGTTTATTTTTGACTCAAGTAGCAATGATCTACAAAATGACCATTATTAACTTAAATAATTACATAGTGTTCATAGCATGGTAGTAAGTGATATAAAAGGAATAATGAAATTGAAAATGGTTCTTAAGAAATTATAAAATAACTCATGTTTATTATTCCGGAGGTTAAAGAACGATCGAGTCAAGTCGGACCCGAGGTAAGGGAACCTGCACCTCTCTTTCTTTTTTAAGTACACTCTTTTATGTCATTCCTTTTAAGCTCATCTTTATTATGATTGAGATGTTCTATTATATTACTATTGCTGTAAATTTTATGTTAATATTATGAAAGAACCTATTTTATCTCATCAATCAATTTTTGAAAGTTTTAAGTGGCGTTGTTCGGCTGCCGAGTTTTTGTAAGGGATTTTTCATCTCACTTTTATCCCCGTGAGATTTATTGTACTTTTACCACCATTTCTTTTGAGTGTTATATATACTGCCCATTATTCTACTATTTGTGTAATATACTTTAATTTATGAGTATTTACATCAATGTTGTATTTTCCTTCTTTCATGGGGTGTATGCTTCGAAAGATACCCAAGTCGGTAAGGGAACTTTTCACCCTCCTCTTTCTAAAAGACTTATTTTGTTGGGTCTTTTAATTTACATATTCTAATGTTGGGATATGTTATTCTATATCCTTATTGATGTAAATTTTATGTCCAAGTGATGAGATACCCTTTTTAGCTCTCATCAACTCATTTTATAAATTTTAAAGTGACGTCATTAGGCTGTTGAATTTTACCAAGGGAACTTCTTAACCCAATTTCGATTTCTTTGGGTTCAACATGTACATATCGAATATGTCCTCATTTGAATATGTGTGAATGTAATTTTATTTTTTTACACTTAATATCCACTTATATTGGGTGTATTTATATTTTTCACACATAATTATGAGATTGATTTATCCTTAATTTAAGGGTACCTTCTTTACAGGGGATTTCATCTCATTTTACATTTCTATTGAGACTTCATTGTTGTTATGCACCAATTCACTATTATATGGTGTATATACTATCCTTTGGAATATTATATCATGAATTCCATTATTCTCATGATATTATAAAGTTCTGATTAAATTTTATTCCTCAATTATTGTATTCAAGTGTCTCTCATTTTGTTAAAAACCCTTTAACTAAAATATCATTTTAAATGTTTTAATGATTTATTATTATAAATATTTCTCATTAATATCCATGTTTTCAAAACGGTTTTAAGGATTTTTTTATATTGATATTAATGTTTTAAAATGTTAAAATCTTCAAAGTGGTATGGGACACTTTGATTAAAATATATCTTTATTAAATGTTTTAAATGGGTTTGAAAATGGTTTTTAAATGGATTCATTATTTCAATATCATAAAAAGTTATATGTGGGAATGTTATATTTCCTTTGTGATTAAGTAATATTCTATGATTATGTTATGGTTCTTGGGCATTGTGTATGAAGACAGGTGGTTCCGTGATAAACTAAGGGCGGGTGAGCCCGATATAGCTCTCCAATGCATTGGGTAACACAAAGGAGTTAAACGTTAAGGTTTCTCCGAAGAGATTTAGGGAATATAATGTGATGGGTATTCAAAACGTAACCAAGAGGGTTACTCCCTACGTAAGAATGCTATGAATGCATCAGGTTACCTTAATGCCTTATGATTCGTATGATTTATTAATGATTTTATGAGGTATGTTAAAATGATTATGTTTTATGAGTAAAGTATGATTTCATATATGGACTAATGTATTCCATTTAAACTTTTATATACCTTACTGAGCTTTTTATGCTCATCCCAAGTTTTTGAAATGTTTTTCACAGCTCAAGGGAAAGGTGCATGTTATGATGATAGTGTCAAGTAAGTGTCAAGAAAGAATCCATGTTTTATTTTAAATATGTTTCCGTTGATGGGGAAAAACGAATACTATCTTTTATGTGACCACGTTGTTTAAATGAGGAATGTAATTCATGATTTATGATATAATTCTCTAAAACTATAAACCTGAAAAGATACCCAATGTGAATTATTCATTTAATTCAATATTAAGTAAGGTTTAAGGTTGGGGCCTTATAGTTGGTATCAGAGGTCGGTTTAGATAACTTTAGAGGTTAGTGTGTTGTTTAAGAAAAAGTGACAAGTTGTGTATAACCACAATGGTTAGTATATTAGATGGAGTCATCATTTTTTTAAGTTAGAATGATTTTGAGATAACTTGGATAAGCATATCTAGGTCTTTATCTTCCTCTTTTTTATTTGATGATTTTTCTGATATACTCACACTGACCTTTTTGGTTTTAGTAAATGGCTGGATTTAGTAGGCACCAAAGTAACAATGGATTTGAAGAAAACTATGATGGTTTTATGAAATAACAACTGAACGATATGGGAGCTTCAATGAGAACTCTTGTGGTTATCCTCAACCAACTATCTTGTGTCATGATTGACCACCTGAACCTTAGTGATTTTTATATGGCATCGTATATACGAGAAACAAATCCCTACGGAATTTCAGGTAATAATCATAAAGGTAAGTATGTTAAAAAACCTATGTGTCAAATATGTGGAAAGAAACACATAGAAAATGTTTCAATGGGACAGAAAGATGCTATAAATGTGGAAATGAAGGTCATAAAGCAAGAACCTGCCATGGAAAAAGGAAGCATCTAGTTGACTCTAGTAAAGGGAAAGAAGTTCTTTCTGAAGGATCAATTGAATGTTTTAAATGTGGTGTGCATGGTCATTATGCAAACACATGTCCTAGAAAGAAGTTTCGGGAATGGGGTCACCAATATCGTAAAAATATTCATTTACCAATACCTAATGCCATTCAGATTGAGGATAAAGAAACTGACAATGAAGAATGAAAGGTATGGATTATTTCTTAACATATGTTTTTCATATTATTTGAATATTAGGATGTGATTCATGATTTCGTTTGTAGGAAAGAAGTATTTCAGAATAAGTTGAAAAGGAATGGATAATGGATCATGAATAATGTTGAATGAGTAAGAAGTCATCATATAAGGGATTCAAGAGTTATGGTAGATTTTAGGATGGTGAAATTCTTATATATATTAAGTCTCTTTTGATGATGGGGTTACATTAGAAGTCTTTTAATAGTAATCATGATGTTTGATATACAAAAATTTTATTCAAGGAATAATTATCCTTTCTTTTGTGGATATAGTTATAAAGAACCATTTTGGTTTATGTGATCCTTGAATTTGAGGCAATTACTGGTTAATACATTTTGGGTTGCAAAATGGATGTTATCAGATAACCTTTGTGGTTAAAATATGTTATGGTTATTTTTGATGAATTTATCTCTTTTTGAGGAATGTTATAAAATTATATAGTTTCTGAAAAGGGACAACACGCAGACCGTGTGACAACCCATCGCGTCAGACGAAGCTGCGAGAATCGAACCCACAACCAAAGTGAAACTGGTATTTATCACCTACCACTGGACTACATGAAGTCCCTGGTTAGTTTGAATGATTCTTTTTAGTTATATGATTTTATTAACTAAGAGTAAGTTGATTTTTGGTTATCAATGGAAATGATTAGCCTATCATGGAGGATATGTGATTAGGTTAAATACTTTTCAGTATGAGACTGTAAGAGTAATTGATTATATTTTGGAGAAAAATCATAAAATTTATCTTAGGAGACTATGTGATTAAATCCTTCAGAGAATTGGGTTTCAATCATAGTTTGGTTTACTCTATAGAATTTTATGGATAGATGTTTATTGAATGGACTTTTTTGAACTTTGGTTTTTTTTTGACAAATTTTGGAGATTAAGAATAGATTTTTTTTGTAAAGGATTATCCTTTTTGGGTATTATCTGATCTCCTACTAACCTTTTTGTTTTTAGTTTTGGTTAAGGTCTAAAGATATGGGAAGTATATAGTTCTCTTCTATGGATTAGGTGATTCTCTAGAAGTTGATTATAGCTCTCTTAATGTGAACAAGTCTTCCCAAATACTCATCTTTTGGAGAAAATATGAGTTCGTGTAAGAAATCTAGTAAAAGTTGAAAGTCATCATTGAAATTAAGTATGCTTCCTTATGTTTTAGTTACGCTCATAAATAAATTCCTCAATGAAATGTAACATAAAACAAAAATGTTTTCTGTTAATATTTCATACTGGGGAATCAAATACTGTTTAACCCATCACATGTTTGTGATTTTCTTGTTGTTAACTTTCTTTTAGACATGTTTACTATCACTCTCCATCAGAACATGACCCTTTGTTTTTTCCTCCATATCCATATTTTCATACATGGAATCCTATTATGGGTTAACTCGGGTGACATTTGTACTTCTCTCCCATTCTTTTAATGTGATAGTTTTACCGACTCTTATTTCGATGTGGGATTTTCAATGAAGCCTCCAAGCCCAATTTTAAAATTGCGAGGAAGCAATTCCCAAAAGGGGGGAAGGATGTAACACCCCAGGTAAATAAAGAATATGACATTTTCATATTTATCCATATTTGTGAAAAAATATTCATATTACTTTAAAGGGGACGCTATGCTCGATGGCGTACCCAATACGCAACAACGAGTTTCTTGGGAATCTTATGTTGCACTCTAATAACAAAATAATATTATTTTAAATGGTAGTTAACGCCTAGCCGTTGTAATGGTGGGAATGAACATAACTAACTAAAAAATAAATATATTTTTTTTTCAAATATTTTTACTTTTTACAATAAATGTTATAGGATTAAAAATGCGAACGAATCAAATTTTATGCGTAAACATTATAATATTCTTTAAAAGGTCGATTAGCCGCCTTTTGATGGAAAACCTCTTTTAAATCCACTTTTTGACAATTTTATGTGTTATATTTGACAAAATAAAATTCTTCTTTAGAATTGGGACATCAAAATTTACTTTGTGTAATTTTTTGTATTTTTCCGATAAAGTTCATTTTTAATGAATAGTGAAAATGTTGTATTTTAATTCAAAATCTCTTTTTAATCTAATTTATTTATATGATTATATTATCTTTTGAATTTTTTTTAATGTGAAATTAGAATATATTTTTACCATTTAATCCAATATTGGTCATTGGAATTAATTTAACTTTTAAATTTGACTTAAACTAGTGTCAATCTTTTAATATATACTGTTACTTAAAAACACGCTATTTGTTTTGAAAGCGGGAATTAATTATTAAATTAATTAATGAAACTTATATATTTTGAATTTTGTAAAATAGAAATAATTTTTGAATTCATAATATCAAATATATCTTAGGGTTAATTTTTCGTATTTTTCTGAAAAACTTCAATTTTTGATGAATAGTGAAACCACTAAGTGGTAGTTTAAAAACTAATTTTTTGTTTAAATGATACTTCACCACTTCTATGATTTGAATTTCAAAAATCCATCATACATGGTTGTCATTAGGATGTAAAATTTGGTTCAATGGGATTAAAATAATTTTTTGGTGAATAGTAACTGTTATGTTTTTAATCACGATTAGAGGTAATTAGTGTAATTTAAGGTAAAAATAATGTTTTAATAATATGAAATGACCTAGAAACATGTCCTACCATCATTTGATGTGTCATGGACGACCAAGACAATCCATGGGTCAACTTTGGGACCCCATGGAGCCACTTTTGTTGGAAAATGACATAAATAACTTTTTATTTAAAGTTAAATTAAAAATGTCACAAGCATGAGTTTTTTTACTAAAATAATTTTTAAATGGGGTTATACAAGTCATATTTTTGACTATTAATATTCATTAGAAAGATAAAAATATTTCCTACATCATGATATTTGTTTTATAATTTTTAGACATTAAATAAAGTAAATTATTTATGACATCATGATGATGCAGCAATTACCTAATTAATAAAGGATTTAAATAAAATGAAATGATAATGTTAAAACTACAACATACACTTATCAAAAACCTATTGGATGAGTATATATCAAACCCTTACCACCTTATCCTAGAAATACATCAATGTGGGACCTTTAAAATCCGAAACTCATTTGAAAATAAAGTAACATTTTGTAACCTTCCAAGAGTGCACCTCCTCTCCTCTTATAAAAGGCCCCCACCTATACCACCTTACCCACACCTCTCAAGCCTTTGGCTCGGACAACCACTCATCATTTTGTATCTAAAAATCCCTATATTACTCATAGAAGCCTCAATTTGGGCATAAGTCTTCCCAAGGAATCCTTTGATATCAAATTAAATAGAGATACCCGATTTTAAGGTAATGTCTTCACTTGTGTTCTTTTGTTTTATTTTGCTTCTCCAACCCCCTAAACCCCATTTATTCATTTATTTTGTAACAGATACAGTATCTTAAATATACTAGGATGTTTATATAATAAGTATTCTAGCTACATGTACAGACACCTACATCTAATGGTTAAAGAACATATTGTTTCTGTGGATGGTGAATTTCAGCCTCACGAAACGATGATTGTTCAATATTCTTCTAACAACCTAAAAGGTGGCCATTAAGATGTCACTATATTTATATATGATATATAATATGTTTATTTTTTACATAATCTTCTATATTATTCATTTATGTCATACCTTTATGGTTTCCATTATGGTTAAACGCGATATCTTCAGTTTAGGAAGTGCGGACTACCGCCCCTCAAAGTGATTTGATTCGTTAATACCATATGTGGTACGTATAAAGGATAGATTTAATGATATTATATATGATAAAATACTGGATTTATAATAATATTATGTATAATTATGTTTTAATTCCATTAAATAAGAAATATAAATGGAAGTAGCGTTCATGTGTACGTACGGCTTACCGTCTCCATGAGCGTTGCATTTTATTTCTCACCCTTAAATGTTATGTAATGTAACACCCCGACCCTGGTTACCCAAAGTCGGTGCATTATTACATAACATTGGAATGATCACAAGAAAGATCAAATCTCGAAAGACTGATTGGTTTAGTAGCCTTGGACACACTAGATATATTCATAAGTTTTACATTACATCATAAAATGAAAAACTACTACAACAACATAATGTCTCCACAGAACACACTATTATCCCCTCATAATATCCCTGCAGGTCATTCATAACTTATTTCTTCACTTCCTGGGAAAAATAAAACATAGAAAATGGGTGAGCTCAAATGCCCAGTAAGGATAAAAATATACTGGAAACTTTCATAAATAAGAATAAACATTTAAGGCTATGTATAACTAAAACAAAAGCCTTTTAAACTTGATCTTCAACATAGTATGGAAAAAGTAAAATGAAATAATTCCATTTACTTGTTCACATGGATATTCTACTAATCTAATAATCACATGCAATATCAATAACCACTTTCATAATGTTGGAATGCATAATGCCAGACTATCATAACCACATAGCCAAGGCCTCGTGCCAAGACTACAAATAAGATTTTGTCAAGGCCTTGTGCCAAGACACTAGTTTGTCTCATGAGACCTACCGATGCATCGAGGAGCTATAGAGGGCTCCACCCATCACATATTAAGTCCAATGCATTCCCATATGAAAAGGATTAAACATAAAACAAACATTCGTATTAAAACTAGCATACGAAATGTCAATAATTTCACCATAAACTATGAATGGTATAAAAATAGCACATCCACAGTCAAACATATCACAAAACCTTCAAAACATTATAGAAGTTTTGTATCATAATAAATCAACTTCAAATAAGCGTAAAATCCATCAAAGGATGTTGACATAGATGAAATCAAAACACTTTTTAGAGAAATATCTCTTTCGATTTTTGAAATAATTTAAGAGCCATATAAAATAAAACATTTTCTTGAAAATATTCTTATAAGCTTGTAAGGAAAGCTTTGAAGATTTTATAATGCCGGAAAATAACCGCACCCGCCGTATAAGTTAAAAAACATTCCTACCTTAATTATGTCGAAAATGTTAAAAAGGTCCTTATTTTGAAAACGACGGAAAGATTCCTCTTATAAAAAGTCAAACAAGGGTATAAATGACTTCAACCCATATTCTTGTAAATAATAAAAATGTTTTGGAATAAATTTTGAAAAAACATGGATGTGGATGATAACGACATCCCAGTAGATTATTACGTATAAACAACCTCGGATAATGAAGAGATTGTGAAATAACCCTTACCTTGTACTTTTCCTTGGTTGGGGTAGGTTAACCTCCTGTATAATGGTGAAATAATTGTTATTAAATTATACAAGAATCATATATATTAATATGATATCATATATGATCTTTTAACATTGATTTGTTAATGATATCTTTGAATTATCGTTGTTTCGGGTGTTAACTTACTCATTTTCTTTTATATGTTTTGTTACATAATCCATGTTTTTCATGGATAGGTTGTATATTTTTCATATACAGAATGATATCAAGTCCTTAAACATCATTTTTAAATCATCAAATGATAATTATACTTGAATGGATACGATGGAGAATGAATCTCATCGCATTCGTGGAGACGGTAGTCCGTACGTACGCATGAGCGACAATATCATTCTTTTGATATTAAAATAATATATAAATGGATGGTATATCATATATACAGAATCATTAACATATTATATTTATTATTTACATGAGTTACACATCATTATTATAACCATCCAAATAATATTATATTGAATAACAATTACACCACGACGTGGAGACGGTAAGCCGTACGTACGCACGTATGGTGACATGTTATTCAAAGGGTGGATAGAATACTGAATATGGTTGTGCCATATTTATAATAACATCACAGTATATATATGATACTGGAGTTATTATTTTATAATGGTAACAACAAAGGAAGAAGAAGTGGAAGAAGAAATGAACTTGGAAAAGAGTGGTGAAATCATTACCTCTTCTTCGGGTTCTCCCTTTTTATTTGATCAAAAGGGCTCCTTAGGTTGACTTTCGGATCAAACTAAGGCCTCTAGGTTGTAGTTAGGGAAGTTGGGAGAGTATTTGGGAAGTGTTTGGCCGAACCAAAATGCTTTGAAGGTGTGAAGAAATGAGAAGGAGGAGTTCCCTTTTATAAGAGGGGTGAGGGGCACCTTTGGAAAAGCTAGAAATATTAATTTATAATAAATTCATATTCGGTTTATAATGGCTCCAAAGTTTATTACATACATTTTAAGGTGGTTATGGGTCGAAAACAACTCAACCAATAGAATTTAGACAGGTTTGGGTCATTATATTAACCTTATCTTTAAGTATTAACTCTTAGTTAATTAGTTTCACTTTCACAATGTCTCTTTGTATTTTATATTTATGGTTAATAAACTTACTATATACATCCAAGAGGCCCCCAAGTGTTCCATTAATGATGAAACTATCATGATATAAGTAACTTGGCCGAACCTTATATTTTTAGGAATTTAATATCAATTAATAATATAATATTTTTTTAAGAACTCTTTTATGTCAATTTTGACACTATTAAATAGTTGATTTTATTGAAACTCATAACAGATTGATCACTTAAAAAAAAGTAAATTAAATCAATAATAATATATCATATTATCCTAGAAAATTAGTTTAATTCATTAAAAGTTTCATATTATATTTATTTGGGTATTTATAATATCAATTAATTTAATTTTTCACTATTTTAGTAATTACTGCATCATCATTGTGTCATAAATAAAATAAATTATTTAATGTCTAAAAATTATAAATAAAATATCATTATGTAGGAAACCTTTTTATCTTTCTAATTAATATTTATAATATAAAATCCAACATATATAACTCTATGTAATAATTGTGTTTCTAAAAGATATATGCTTGTGTCATTTTTGTATTCATTTTAACTTAATTGAAATAAAGTGTCCCTATCACCTACAAGTGGTACCGTGGGGTCCCCAAATCGACCCAAAGATGCCTATGGTCGAACATGTATCAACCAATAAGGCTAGGACACGTTTTAGGGTAATTTAGTATTATTATAATATTATTTTTTAACCCTTATTTACCATATTTACCCTTAACCATGGTAAATAAAATATTACCACAGTAATTATTCAAAATGTCTAAAAATAAAAGTTACCTATTTACACAATTTGGACATCATGATTCCAAATATGGAATCCATTTTTCTAAATTCAAAACACATAAGTGGCAGAAATTAATTTAATATTAATTCCCGCTGTCAAAACAAAAAGCTTGTTTTTAAGAGATAATAACTATCAAAAGATTGACACTTGTTTATGTTCGGTTTAATTGTAAAATTATGTCCAATGAACAACATTATATTAAATGGTAAAAATATATTCTAAAAATACTTTAAAACCACTCAAATTCATAATTTATCACTATTAATTATTTTGATTAAAAAAGTTGTTTTTAATTAAAATTTAGTAATTTTCACTATTCATCAAAATATGAAAGTTATCCGAAAAGTACCAAAATTTCACCTTAGGCTAAATTTGATATTCCGAATCCAGAAATGAAGTCCATTTTAAAATATAAAATATATATAATTTCGAAAAGTAGGTATTACTATTCATAACGGCTAGTTTGATTGGTTATAGTGTGTTAGAACTCGGTGTTGTGTACAACACACGCTATCCCATTATTCAAAGAGAAGTGTACTGTAGAAGCTTGGGGTGTTACATTCTCCCCTCCTTCAAATAATTTCGTCCTCGAAATTTCTAAAATACTACCACATGAAAAGACTCGGGTGGTTCTTCATCATAAGTTCCTTGGGTTCCCACGTTGCCCCTTCCATCTTATGGTTTCTCCACAAATCTTTTACCAGACGCGTCGTCCGGTTTCTCAGTACATGTTCTCTTGTATCAAGAATCCTGACAGACTCTTCACAATAAGACAGATCAGGTTCCAGTTCTAATTCCTCTTAGGTGAGTACATGCGTTGGGTCAGTCATGTATTTCCTCAACAGAGATACGTGGAACACATCGTGAACTTTGGAGAGACTTGGCGGCATTGCCAATCGGTAAGCTACAACCCCAATCCATTCTAGAACTTCGAAGGGTCAGATGTACCTGGGACTCAATTTACCTTTCTTACCAAAATGTATGACTCCCTTCCATGGAGATACCTTCAAGAAAACATGATCACCGACTTGAAATTCCAAATCCTTCCTTCGATTATCGGCATAGCTCTTCTGCCTACTTTGAGCTGCTTTGATGTGATTTTGGATTACCTTCACCTTTTCCACTGTTTCCTCCACCAGTTCTGGGCCTATAAGTTTTCTTTCACCAACGTCATCCCAACAGGTTGGTGTACGACATCTCTTTCCGTATAACGCTTCATATGGTGCCATCTGAATACTCGAATGGAAGCTATTGTTATAGGAAAATTCTACCAGTGGTAAATATTGATCCCACATACCCTGAAAGTCATGTGAACAAGATCTCAACATGTCTTCTAAGGTCTGAATAGTCTATTCTGATTGTCCATCTATCTGATGGTGGTAAGCAGTGCTCAAATGAAGTTCAGTATCCAGGGATTTCTGAAGACTTTTCCAAAATCTTGAAGTAAAATGGGGATCACGATCAGAAACAATCGATAGGGGTACTCCATGAAGTCTCACAACTTCATTAATATATAGTCTTTCAAGACGATCCAGGGGTAGATCTTCTCTTATAGCAAGAAAATGTGCTGATTTGGTAAGACGATCAACAATAACACAGATTGCATCATTCCTTCTAGGAGTCTTTGGTATCCCCATGACAAAGTCCACCGTAATATTGTTCCATTTCCACTCCGGTATGGGAAGAGGTTGCATGACTCCTCCAGGTTGTTGCCTTCCAGCTTTCACTTGTTGACAAACCGTACATCTTGACACATAATCAGCAATCTCCCTCTTCATGTTGTCCCACCAAAAATGTTCCTTCAAATCTCTATACATGTTCGTGCTCCCAGGGTGTATAGAGAAATTTGAACTATGAGCATCATCCAACAATTCCCTTTTTAGATCAGGTAAATCGGGAACACAAAGTCTCTTCCCGAATTTCAAAATTCCATCTTCATACACAAAGTCTCTCAATCTCCCATCATTCACAGCATTAATCTTCTTTTGAAATTCTTCATCATCGGTCTGAGAACTCTTAATCCTTTCTAGTAAATATGGTTTGGCATCCATTTGAAAAAGTATTGATGTTTCACCTTCCCTGTTTATTTCCATGTCCATCTTCACTAGATCCATGAAAATTGGATCCCTTTCAATTCTCATATTGTTCAAAACTCCATGGTCTTTTCTACTCAAAGCATCTGCCACCTTGTTTTCTTTCCCCGGGTGGTAGTGTATCATGCAATCATAATCCTTGAGTAATTCAAGCCATCTCCTTTGCCTCATGTTGAGTTCTTTTTGTGAGAAAATATACTTCAAACTCTTGTGGTCAGTATAAATCTCACATTTTTCACCATAAAGGTAGTGCCTCCATATCATCAAAGAAAATATCACAGCTGCTAACTCGAGATCATGAGTAGGATAGTTTTGTTCATGAATTTTCAACTGTCATGATGCATAAGCAATAACTCTATCATTCTGCATAAGGACACAACCAAGTCCTTTCTTTGATGCATCACTATAAATAACGAACCCATCATTCCCCGATGGTAGAGTCAATATAGGAGCATTGACTAATCTTCTCTTCAGTTCTTCAAAACATTCTTCACACTCTTTTGTCCAAACAAATTTAACCCCTTTACGTGTGAGCTTCGTTAATGGGTTAGCCAATCGGGAAAAATTCTGGACGAAACGTCGATAATAACCTACCAAACCAATAAAACTACGTACCTCAGTTATACTCGTAGTTGCTGGCCATCCTTGGATTGCCTTGGTCTTAGAAGGATCAACAAGGATTCCATCTTTAGAGACAATATGGCCAAGAAAAGAAATCTTCTGAAGCCAGAATTCACACTTGCTAAACTTCCCATATAATTCATGCCTCCTCAGAGTCTTCAAGATAATGCGCAAGTGATTTTCATGATCTTCATAGGTTTTGGAGTATACCAAGATATCATCAATAAATACCACCACAAATTCATCGAGATACTCCTTGAAAACACTATTCATCAGATCCATGAATACAGAGGGTGCATTAGTCAATCCAAACGGCATTAAGGTAAACTCGTAATGCCCGTACCTGGTTCGAAATGCTGTCTTCGGAATGTCTTCCTTCTTCACACACAACTGATGGTATCCAGATCGAAGGTCAATCTTTGAAAAGTATTGAGCTCCATGTAGTTGGTCAAATAAATCATCAATACGAGGTAGGGGATACTTGTTCATTATCTTTATAGCATTAATCTCCCTGTAGTCGATACATAACCTCATAGATCCATCTTTCTTTTTAACAAAAAGAACAGGGGCTCCCCGTGGAGAAACACTAGGGCGAATAAATCCCTTATTAATCAATTCCTCTAGTTGTTTCTTTAGTTCAAATAATTCTACAGTGGCCATTCTATAAGGGGTCCTCGATATAGGCCTTGATCCAGGAATTAAATCAATGGAAAACTCAACTTCTCGTTCTGGAGGATGTCCAGGTAAATCTTCCGGTAATACATCTACAAATTCTTTCACAATAGGTACATCCTCTATTTGAACATTCCTTTCCTCACCGACAGTTATTTCATTCTCTTCCTCCCCAATAATTGAATTATGTTGAGCTACTGGGGGTGGATCTAAATAAGAATTAGGTGGTGACGATTCTGCTCTAAAGATAAGGTGTTCCTTATCATTATCATCAAGAATCGTAACCTCTTTCTTCTTACAATAAATCATCGCATCATAGTCCGAAAGCCAGTCCATACCGAGGATTATATCAAACTCAATAATAGGTATGACGACAATATCAGCAGATAAAGAACATTTATGTGCTCTAATGGGGACTGATTCACAAAAATTTGTTGCAATGATACTTCCCTTAGGAGTTTTAACTGACAATTCCCTTATTAAATCAAATTGGAAATATCTAATTTTCTTAGCAAACTGGGAAGATATGAAACAATGCGATGATCCAGAGTCAAATAATGCATTTGATAAACTTGAGGAAACCATTAAATTACCTTCCACCGCGTCTTTCGGAGCTTCTACCTCAGCAGTAGTGATAGCATAAGCCTGGCCTTGATCCCTTGGCCTTTTCTGAGGTAAGTTCTCCTGACGCTTAGGACATGCATTTGCAAAATGCCCCATCTCCCTGCAATTGTAGCACTGAACGTTGGTAGCTTCCTTCTTCCCCTTGCAATCACGGGCTTGGTGGCATTTTTCACCACACTTGTAACAGACTCCCATTCCCTTCAAGCAAGTACCAGGATGTTTCTTCCCGCATTTACCACAAGATGGATATTCAACCTTTCCCTTCTTCCCCTTATTTCCATTCACAGATTGATCAGAAGGTCTCTTCTTCTCTTTCTTTGCATTAAATTCATAAGACTTAGAGAATTCCTTTTCGGTCTTGATAGCACATGAGACAATGTCTTCGTACGATGAAAAGGATTGTGAGACTAATGCTCGACGGAGAAATGGTTTTAACCCATCAAAGAAACGATCAATATTACTTCTTGGGTTACGTATATAATCTCCAGCATACCTTTCTAACCTTGTAAAGTTAGCCTCATACTTTGTGACATTCTCATCCTCCTTCTGTCTCAGACTTAGAAATTGCCTTTCCATATCTGCTCGATGGTCGCGAGGAAAGTATTTTTCTAAAAACAGATCTTTGAACTCCCTCCATTCCATATTTGATACTTCATCATCTTCCTTAGTATTTTGAATTAAGGACCACCGTTGATCAGCATCTCCAGTGAGGTGGTAAACTGCCATGATAACTTTTTCCCTTTCATTACTCCCCAAAGCCTGAAATATTTTCTCAAGGGAAAATATCCATTGCTCAGATACTAAGGGATTTTTACTCCCATTGAACGTTGGTGGTTGTTGCCTCATGAATAGATCTAACATTAATCCTCCACGCTGTGGATCAGGGTGCTCCATACGGGTAAGGTTATTATTCATAACCTGAGTAAGTTGTCCCAGTATAGTGATTAGCAGATCGGCACTAGTTGCATCACCAGCTCCACTATAATTATCTTGAACAGGAGGGCAATCCCTACATGGAGTGCGTGCATTGATATGGTTTCCATTTCATCCACTAGGCACCATTTCTAAACAATGGCATAAACTAGATCAGTTTATGAATAAAAATACATAATCCCATACTTATAAAACACTTAACATAAATTGAACTATTTATGGATATAATCCATAATCATAAAAATGTTTTCTTTGAGGAAGTATATACTCATAAACCCTTCATAATTATTTGTAAGGAAAATGAGAGTTATCCTAAGCATATCCCCCGGGAGTGTCGTAACCAATAGTGCAGCAAGGCCCGTTGTCGTGCACCAGTTCCCGTTCGAGTCTAGCTCAAAGCGGTGTTTTCGGGTTTTACCCCTAGGTACATCTGTGCCAGAGCCGCCTCTACCTGCTCGTATCCAGACAGGGATGTATTGCTCGGAAAACTCACAAAATCTCTACAATACCAAAATTCTAGGAAGTTCTTCTATACTAATCCTCAAAGTTCATCTTAGGTCTACGTGATCTAATCAGAGTTTATCTAAATCTAGCTTCCAAGGTTTGTACTAAACTTCCTCTGATACCAACTGTAATGCCCCGACCCTAGTTACCCAGAGTCGGTGCATTATTACATAACATTGGCATGATCACAAGAAAGATCAAATATCGAAAGACCGATTGGTTTAGTAGCCTTGGAAACACAAGATATATTCATAAGTTTTACATTACATCATAAAATGAAAAACTACTACAACAAAATAATGTCTCCACAGACCACACTATTATCCCCTCATAATATCCCTGCAGGTCATTGATAACTTACTTCTTCACTTCCTGGGAAAAATAAAACATAGAAAAGGGGTGAGCTCAAATGCCCAGTAAGGATAAAAATATACCGGAAACTTTCATAAATAAGAATAAACATTTAAGGCTATGTATAACTAAAACAAAAGCCTTTTAAACTTGAACTTCAACATAGTATGGAAAAAGTAAAATGAAATAATGCCATTTATTTGTTCACATGGATATTCTACTAATCGAATAATCACATGCAATATCAATAACCACTTTCATAATGTTGGAATGCATAATGCCAGACTATCATAACCACATAGCCAAGGCCTCGTGCCAAGACTACAAATAAGATTTTTCCAAGGCCTTGTGCCAAGACACTAGTTTGTCTCATGAGACCTACCGATGCATCGAGGAGCTATAGCGGGTTCCACCCAACACATATTAAGTCCAATGCATTCCCATATGAAAAGGTTTAAATATAACACAAGCATTCGTATTAAAACTAGCATACGAAATGTCAATAATTTCACCATAAACTATGAATGGGATAAAAATAGCACATCCACAGTCAAACATATCACAAAACCTCCAATACATTATAGAAGTTTTGTTTCATAATAAATCAACTTCAAATAAGCGTAAAATCCATCAAAGGATGTTGACATATATGAAATCAAAACACTTTTTAGAGAAATATCTCTTTCGATTTTTGAAATCATTTAAGAGCCATATAAAATAAAACATTTTCTTGAAAATATTATTATAAGCTTTTAAGTAAAGCTTTGAATATTTTATAACGGCGGAAAATAACCGCACCCGCCGTATAAGTTAAAAAAACATTCTTACCTTAATTCTGTCGAAAAGGATAAAAAGGTCCTTATTTTGAAAACGACTGAAATATTCCTCTTATAAAAAGTCAAACAAGGGTATAAATGAATTTAACCCATATTCTTGTAAATAATAAAAATGTTTTGGAATACATTTTGAAGAAACATGGATGTGGATGATAATGAGATCCCAGTAGATTATTACGTATAAACAACCTCGGATAATGAAAAGATTGTGAAATAACCCTTACCTTGTACTTTTCCTTGGTTGGGGTAGGTTAACCTCTTGTATAATGGTTAAATAATTGTTATTAAATTATACAAGAATCATATATATTAATATGATATCATATATGATCTTTTAACATTGATTTGTTAATGATATCTTTGAATTATCGTTGTTTCGGGTGTTAACTTACTCGTTTTCTTTTATATGTTTTGTTACATAATCCATGTTTTTCATGGATAGGTTGTATATTTTTCATATACAGAATTATATCAAGTCCTTAAACATAATTTTTAAATCATCAAATGATAATTATACTTGAATGGATACGATGGAGAATGAATCTCATCGCGTTCGTGGAGACGGTAGTCCGTACGTACGCACGAGCGACAATATCATTCTTTTGATATTAAAATAATTATAAATGGATGGTATATCATATATACAGAATCATTAACATGTTATATTTATTATTTACATGAGTTACACATCATTATTATAACCATCCAAATAATATTATATTGAATAACCTTTACACCACGACGTGGAGACGGTAAGCCGTACGTACGCACGTATGGTGACATGTTATTCAAAGGGTGGATAGAATAATTAATATGGTTGTACCATATTTATAATAACATCAAAGTATATATATGATACTGGAGTTATTATTTTATAATGGTAACAACAAAGGAAGAAGAAGTGGAAGAAGAAATGAACTTGGAAAAGGGTGGTGAAATCATTACCTCTTCTTCGGGTTCTTCCTTTTTATTTGATCAAAAGGGCTCCTTAGGTTGGCTTTATGATCCAACTAATGACTCTAGGTTGTAGTGAGGGAATTTGGGAGAGTATTTGGGCAGAGTTCGGCCGAACCAAAAGGCTTTTAAGGTGTGAAGAAATGAGAAGGAGGAGTGCCCTTTTATAAGAGGGGTGAGGGGCACCTTTGGAAAAGCTAGAAATATTAATTTATAATAAATTCATATTCGGTTTATAATGGCTCCAAAGTTTATTATTTAAATGTTAAGGTGGTGATGGGTCGAAAACAACTCAACCAATATAATTTAGATAGGTTTGGGTCATTATATTAACCTTATCTTTAAGTATTAACTCTTAGTTAATTAGTTTCACTTTCACAATGTCTCTTTGTATTTTATATTATATGGTTAATAAACTTACTATATACATCCAAGAGACCCCCAAGTGGTCCATTATTGATGAAACTATCATGATATAAGTCACTTGGCCGAACCTTATATTTTTAGGAATTTAATATCAATTAATAATATAATATTGTTTTTAAGAACTCTTTTATGTCAATTTTGACACTATTAAATAGTTGATTTTTTTGAAACTCATAACAGATTGATTACTTCTAACAAAGTAACTTAAATAAATCCTAATATATCATATTATCCTAGAAAATCCGTTTAATTCATTAAAAGTTTCATATTATATTTATTTGGGTATTTATAATATCAATTAATTTAATTTTTCACTATTTTAGTAATTACTGCATCATCATTGTGTCATAAATAAAATAAATTATTTAATGTCTAAAAATTATAAATAAAAAATCATTATGTATGAAATCTTTTTATCTTTCTAATTAATATTTATAATCTAAAATCCAACATATATAACCCTATGAAATAATTGTGTTTCTGAAAGATATATGCTTGTGTCATTTTTGTATTCATTTTAACTTAATTAAAATAAAGTGTCCCTATCACCTACAAGTGGTACCGTGGGGTCCCCAAATCGACCCAAAGATGCCTATGGTCGAACATGTATCAACCAATAATGCTAGGACACGTTTTAGGGTAATTTAGTATTATTATAATATTATTTTGTAACCCTTATTTACCAGATTTACCCTTAACCATGGTAAATAAAATATTTACCACAGTAATTATTCAAAATGTCTAAAAATAAAAGTTACCTATTTACACAATTTGGACATCCTGATTCCAAATATGGAATCCATTTTTTTAAATTCAAAACACATAAGTGGAAGAAATTAATTTAAAATTAATTCCCGCTGTCAAAACAAAAAGCGTGTTTTTAAGAGATAATAACTATCAAAAGATTGACACTTGTTTATGTTTGGTTTAATTGTAAAATTATGTCCAATGACCAAAATTATATTAAATGGTAAAAATATATTCTAAATATACTTTAAAACCACTCAAATTCATAATTTATCACTATTAATTATTTAGATTAAAAAAGTTGTTTTTAATTAAAATTTAGTAATTTTCACTATTCATCAAAATATGAAAGTTATCCGAAAAGTACCAAAATTTCACCTTAGTCTAAATTCAATATTAAGAATCCAGAAATGAAGTCCATTTTAAAATATAAAATATATATAATTTCGAAAAGTAGGTATTACAATTCATAAAGGCTAGTTTGATTGGTTATGGTGTGTTAGAACTCGGTGTTGCGTACAACACACGCTATCCCATTATTCAAAGAGAAGCGTACCGTAGAAGCTTGAGGTGTTACATGTAATATTATAAATGCATGTATATAATGGATATATATGATATATATGATATCTACATAATTATTATAATTATGGATATAATATATATTTTACCACATGAACAACTTGTAATTATAAAGAGTTTATTTTTGACTCAAGTAGCAATGATCTACAAAACGACCATTATTAACATAAATAATTACATAGTGTTCATAGCATGGTAGTAAGTGATATAAAAGAAATAATTAACTTTAAAAGGGTTCTTAAGAAATGAAAAATTAACTCAAGTTTATTATTCAGGAGGTTAAAGAACGATCGAGTCAAGTCAGACCCGAGGTAAGGGAACCTACCCCTCTCTTTCTTTTTTAGTACACTCTTTTATGTCATTCCTTTTAAGCTCATATTTCTTATGATTGGGATGTTATCATATATTCCTATTGCTGTAAATTTTATTTTAATATGATGAGAGACCATATTTGATCTCATCAATCCATTTTTGTAAGTTTTATGTGGCGATGTTCGGCTGCCGAGTTTTTATAAGGGATTTTTCATCTCACTTTTATCCCCGTGAGATTTATGCTAATTTTACCACCATTTCCTTTGAGTGGTATATGTACTGCCAATTATTATACTCATTGTGTAATATAATTTTCTTTATGAGTATTTACATCAATGTAGTATTGTCCTTCTTTAATGGGGTGTATTCTTCGAAAGATACCCAAGTCGGTAAAGGAACTTTTCACCCTCCTCTTTCTAAAAGACTTATTTTGATGGGTCTTTTAATTTACATATTTTAATGTTGGGATATGTTCTTATATATCCTTATTGATGTAAATTTTATTTCCAAGTGATGAGATACCCTTTTTAGCTCTCATCAACTCATTTTCTGAATTTTAAAGTGACGCCATTAGGCTGTCGAATTTTACCAAGGGAACTTCTTAACCCAATTTCGATTTCTTTGTGTTCAAAATGTAGTTATTGAATATGTCCTCCTTTGAATATGTGTGAATGACCATTGATTGTTTTACACTTAATATCCACTTATATTGAGTGTATTTATATTTTTCACACATAATTATGAGATTGATTTATCCTTAATTTAAGGGTACCTTTTTTACAGGGGATTTCATCTCATTTTACATTTCTATTGAGATTTCATTATTGTTATGCACCAATTTACTCTTATATGGTGTATATACTGACCTTTGGACTATTATATCTTGAATTCCTTTATTTTCATGATATTATAAAGTTCTGATTAAATGTTATTCCTCAATTATTGTATTCAAGTGTCTCTCATTTTGTTAAAAACCCTTTAACTAAAATATCGTTTTAAATGTTTTAATGATTTATTCTTATAAATATTTCTCATTAATATCCATGTTTTCAAAATGGTTTTTAGGATTTTTTTTATATGGATATTAATGGTTTAAAATGTTAAAATCTTCAAAGTGGTATGGGACACTTTGATTCAAAGATCTCTTTATTAAATGTTTTAAATGGTTTTGAAAATGGTTTTTAGAATGGATTAATTATTACAATATCTTAAAAAGTTATATGTGGGAATGTTATATTTCCTTTATGATTAAGTAATTTTCTATTGTTATGTTAAGGTTCTTAGGGATTTTTTATGAAGACAGGTGGTTCCGTGATAAACTAAGGGCGGGTGAGCCCGATATAGCTCTCCAATGCATTGGGTAACGTGAAGGAGTTAACCGTTAAGGTTTCTCTAAAGAGATTTAGGGAATATACCTTGATGGGTATTCCAAACTTAACCAAGAGGGTTAATCTCTTTGTAATAATGTTATGAATGCCTCAAGTTACCTTTATGCCTTATGATTTTTATGATTTATTCATGATTTGATGAGGTATGTTAAAATAATTATGTTTTATGAGTAAATTATGAATTCATACATGGACTAATGTTTTCTTTTCGTACTTTTATATCCCTTACTGAGCTTTTTATGCTCATCCCATGTTTATGAAATGTTTTTCACAAGTCAAGGGAAAGGTGCATGTTATGATGATAGTGTCAAGGAAGTATCAAGAAAGAATCCATGTTTTATTTTAAATATGTTTCCGTTGATGGGGAAAACGAATACTATCTTTTATGTAACCTCTTTGTTTAAATGAGGAATGTAATTCATGATTTATGATCTAATTATCTAAAACTCTAAACTTGAAAAGATCCTCAATGTGAATTATTCATTTAATTCAATATTAAGTAAGGTTTAAGGCTGTGGCCTTATATGGGCTATCCTATTGCAATGCTACTTACAAGGTGTTCAACCATGCACGGAAAATTATAGAGTTTACATTGGACATGACTGACACAAACTTTTTATTATGCATGACCTGATAATTGGCGACCCTTTGAGATTTGAACATGATAAGAATATAGCAAATCATGTTGCGAATATTTATAATTTTAATATTTTATAATTTTTTTTATTATTTTAATAATATTAATTTTGTTTTTTCATAAATATTGATAATATAATTTTTTATTAGTAATAATTAGATATAGTTATATTTACTATTTATTACTAATTATTACTAATTATTACAATTTATTAATAATTATTACTAATTATTACTAATTATTACAATTTATTATTAATTATTACAATTTATTATTAATTATTACAATTTATTCTTATTTATTCCTAATTTTTCCTAATTATTTCTAATTAGTTCTAATTATTCATAATTATTCCTAATTATTACAATTTATTCCTATTTATTCCAATTTATTGATAATTATTGCTATTTATTCCTAATTATTTCTAATTATTGATAATTATTCCCAATTATTTCTAATTATTTCTAATTATTACTAATTATTAGTATATATTAGTAATTATTACTAATTATTAGTATTTATTAGTAATTATTACTAATTATAGCTAATTATTACTAATTATTGACAATTATTCCTAATTATTTCTAATTATTCATAATTATTGCTAATTATACCTAATTATTGCTAATTATTGCTAATTATTCCGAGTTATTAGTATTTATTACAAATTATTACTAATTATTACAATTTATTACTAATTTTTACAATTTATTCCTAATTATTCCTAATTATTGCTAATTATTCCTAATTATTGATATTTATTTCTAATCAGTTCTAATTAGTTCTAATTATTCATAATTATTCTTATTTATTTCTAATTATATCAAATTATTTATAATTATTCTTAATTATTGATAATTATTCCCAATTGTTAATAATTATTCCAAATTATTTCTAATTATTTCTAATTACTCCTAATTCTTAGTATTTATTAGTAATTATTACTTATTATTACTAATTATTCCTAATTATTGCTAATTATTCCTAATTATTTCTAATTATTTCTAATTATTTCTCTTTATTTCAAACTATTCTTATTTATTCCTAATTATTCCTAATTATTAGCATTTTTTTCTATTTATATCGAATTATACTTATTTATTACTAATTAATCCTAATTAATCCTAATTATTTCTATTTATTGATAATTATTCCTAATTATTCCTAATTATTAGTATTTAGTAGTAATTATTACTAATTATTGATAATTATTTCTAATTATTGCTAATTATTGCTAATTATTCCTAATTATTGCTAATTATTACTAATTATTGCTAATTATTGCTAATTATTACTAATTATTGATAATTATTCTAATTATTGCTATTTATTCCTAATTATTTCTATTTATTTCTAATTATTTCTAATTATTGCTAATTATTTCTATTTGTTGCTAATTATTCATAAATATTACTAATTATTACTAATTATTGCTAATTATTACTAATTATTGCTAATTATTACTAATTATTCCTAATTATTCATAATTGTTGCTAATTATTGCTAATTATTGCTAATTATTCCTAATTATTGCAAATTATACCTAATTATTGCTAAATATTACTAATTATTCCTAATTATTACTAATTATACCTAATTATTACTAATTATACCAAATTATTACTAATTATACCAAAATATGACTAATTATAACTAATTATTACTAATTATACCTTATTATTACTAATTATACCTAATTATTACTAATTATTCCTAATTATTACTTATTATACCTGATTATTACTAATTATAAGTAATTATTACTAATTATAAATAATTATAACTAATTATACCTAATTATTACTAATTATACCTATTTATTACTAATTATACCTATTTTTACAAATTATACCTAATTATTACTAATTATACCTAATTATACCTAATTATTACTAATTATACATAATTATACCTAATTATTACTAATTATACCTAATTATACATAATTATTACTAATTGTTACTAATTATATCTAATTATTGCTAATTATATATAATTATTACTAATTATATCTAATTATTACTAATTACCCCTAATTATATCTAATTATGACTAAATTCCGCTAATTATCTATAATAATCTCTAATTATTGTAAATTAACACTAATTATTTATAATTATCACTAACAATATCAATTTATTACTAAAAATAAATATTAATAAAAATCAATTTAAATCTAATTTAATTACTACTAATAAACAACAATTAAAATTAATAAATAAAAATAAAATAAATATTAAAAAATAAATATAAATACCTTAAACTTTGATATTATGAAGGTTTTGACGCCTTTCAATTGCTCTCGTATAAAAAATTTTAACTAATAGAAATATTTTCCTTACAACTGGAGAATCAAGAGAAAGGGAGAGGAAGATCTAAGTGATTTAAAAAAATGGATGGGGGTATATATACGTTAGGTTAGTTGTGACAGGGACTGTTGCGATGGAATACCCATCCGAAATTGTGGTATTGGCGATGGGCCCTGTCGCAAATACCTTTGCCCGCATTAATTATAGTGGGCTGTTAAATGGGTCTTTGTGATGGGTCTCGTCGCAAATACCACCTACCGACATACTATTTGCGATGGGCGGCTTTGCCCGTCGCAAATAGTATTTACTGCCGCCAGACTTTTTCTACGGGGCCTGTCTCAAATACCCTCACCCACATTAATTACAGTCGGTGGTTAAAAGGGTATTTGCGACGAGACCCCTCCCAAAACCCCGGCGGCGGTTAATACCATTTACGACGGGCAGCTTTTCCCATCACAAATGGTATTTACCCCCTCCAGGCTTTTGCGACGGAGATGCCTCCCCATCGCAAATTCCCTTCCCGTGTATTGGCGTGCAAACCGCACCAAACCTATTGCGACGGGTCGCCTATTCCCGTCGCAATTAACCTACTATTTGCGACGGGAAAAGAATCTCATCGCAAATACGTAGTTCGTCGGACATTTTGTGAGGGTATATATTCCAGTCGCAAAAAAACCCTTTTCCCATTGTGATTGAAGCCTCCATCTGGAAAGGTTTCCTTAACATAAAGCATAGCTTCGGTTGGAAATTCAATTCTGACACCAGATTTGGAGAGTTTCAGATTTTATTCACATGTGGATAGTGATAAATATCAATGTACATTGAATATTTAATTATAGGTACTCTTGGAATAAAAAAGGTAGGAAACCTAAAAAACTTTCCACTCATCCAAATTTACAGATTTGAATTTATTGGATATTTTAACTTCATTTAAAAGCTTCTCCAACCTTCTCAACTCATACTGAGCCTTCTCGAATCATCTCAAAACTCTCCAAATCTTTAGAATTCTCAACCATGCTTGATTAAAAAATTTACAAAGTTCTGCCAAACTTTCTATCAAGAAATTGATTATCTGGAACTCTCATTATCTTCCTGGTTCTCTTTGCCCACTAAAGTATGAAATATTGATTTTGTCCAGTATTTTTTTTATTAGTTCAGATATAGTAACTTCACAAGAATTCAAACATTATACATCTTTTTATAAAACTCTTATCTTCAAACTCCATACGAGCTATCTGTCTAGAAACTCATCTTTCTCATTTGATCATTCCACTATTCTAATTGAAGATGGTTGACTAAATTATTATAGCTTATAAAGACTTTAGTTACCAATAATGAATATCTGGTAGGAACTTTAATATTTCTATCAATTTCTTTGTTTAGAGACTATTTCTACTCACAAACTTGAACTATTCTACATATTTCTTCACAAGTATTTTAGAAATTGTATTCAATCAATAAAATTCTATATGATGAATCAATTGTAGCATTTCTCACATTTCAATGTATGGAAATGTTTTTATAGTTTTTTGGTCTAGATCTATTTGTCTGATTACAAAGAAGATCATCCCCTTTATTACTAATTTTGTATTTAAATCTGATTCCTTGATTAAATTGTCATTTCTTTCTCATATTTCAATACCATAAAAACATGGAAACATAAAATTTATATATTATTAAAATATCTTTTTCTGATGAACTATGTATTTTGTTTCTTACTTGTTCCATCTAATTTATTTCTTCTAGTTTGGTCAATCTTCAACATCAGTTCGATCATGTCTATCTGATAAGCAATGATGACATGTTAGATCTTCTTATAAAAACCTTTTCTTTATTATTCTGACTAAAAGAAAGAATCTTTTTCTTCATAAATTTTTACAAAATCAATGATTTTCACAAACTTATAATTTCTAAAAATTACTTCTCCTAAATATTTTATCCATAAAGTGTAGTTTATCAGCAGTATGGTTATACTTTATTAACTTTAGAAATTTCAAAACTATCACTCTCTTATAGTTTCTTTGTCTAGAGAAATGTGTCTAGATATATGTGTCTGGAAACTTCATCATTGTATATATCATCATCTATTATAGCTACAACTGGTATCTATATTAGTAGATACATATGAATCTCTTTATCCATAATTCTATGTCTAGAGCTCTATGTCTGGATCATCTTTTAATGAAGAACATCAATATCTTTCTTTTTTATTTACAAACCTTCAAACTTTATCAAATTCAAACTCTTAGTTTTCAAGAAACTTCTTCATCTAGTGTCACTTTATCTGATAGTATGTGTCCAAAAGAATACATCAAATTCCATTTCATAAAAAAACAAGGATTCTTAAATGATTTTAGGATGTCTAATAACATTAAAGAATAGTTTTTGGAATCATTTGAAATCAATTTGAAATTTATACAACTTCCTAAATTTCCTAACTTTTTGTATTTAAAATTTTCTTCTTTTCCAGTAACTCTAAAATAAATGCATTTATGTGTTGGAGCCACTTCATGTATAAGGTTGTATTTGTTGTCAATAATTGTCAATGAAGATCAAAATTAAGGAGATCAAGAAGTACTCCAATGAAATGGAGGAATTGAAGATCAAAATGAAGGAGATCAAGAAGTACTCCGATGAAGTGGAGGAATAATAATTTAGACGATTGTTGTACAGATCATAAGTTCAATGAACATGTGTCAATGGTGACACATTGTTTACAACAATGAAGAATGTGAGGTGAAATCCATATGAGGATGATTAAAGAAGAAATGGGTTTTGATGAAGACCATGCAATTACTCATGATTGCATGAGAACCATGCAAGAGACTTCTTGAAGAATTGAATCATTTTTTTTGCATGAAGTAGATCATGACGGTTGGAGAAGAAGACAATGTGAAAGTGAATGGAATTCTAAGATGGCCATTCTAGGATTGAAATATTGAGATGGCCATGAACATCAAATTGTCATAGAAGATGATGATGATAAAGTTGTTGCTTCAAAGAATACATATCACGATAGTGATGTTTGTGATGAAAGAAGAAGAGTTTCTGAAGGATACAAATCACAGAGAAGAAGTATTTTTGAGGTGATCGTTCTTGTTGACAAATCAAACAAACGACATACAAATTTGTTGACAAAGGAGATTCCATGGTGGCATGTCGAGTTCAAGGACTGTGGATAATGATCCATGTTTTATTCAAGAAACATCGAAAAAGGAATGGATGATCTGAAGGCGGAAAAAAAAGAGAAGATACAAGGTGGCACCGTTTGATGAAGAGGAAACTTGTGCGCCATATGTTTTTCAAGATCAGAACATGGGAAATTGGCAAAGGGATAGGGGCCACACAAGTATTGAGTTGGTGGCACAAGTGACTTGTGCGCCATGAAGAGGCTTGCGTTCTGGTGATTAGGAGGCTTGGGAACTTGATCTCCTATTGTTTTTCAAGAACAAAACTTCAAAATATGGAAATGGAAAGAAGGTCTCACAAGTATTTGTTGGGTTGCGCAAGTGAACTGCGCTATAGTGGCCAGGGGAGATGAGCTGTGCGCCGAGACTTGCGCGCCGAGGGGTGACTTGCACGCCGCCATGCAGGTTGACTAGTTTTACTATAAATAGAGTACCACCCCTCCTCATTTCCCACAAAGTTCAATACTTAGAGACTATTTGATCTCTCGTCGTGCAGGTGGTTGAGCCGTGAAAGTGGTGAGTGGTCGTGCAAGTAGTTTGGAGAGACTTGCACGCCATCTCTTAGAAGTTGCGCGCCGATTGATGGTTGCACGCCCAATGTGATTTGGGCGAGAAAAGAAGTGAGTCGAGCATGTTTTAAGTTCATGGAGGAAGTGTCGTGCAGGTGCTTTGGTGACACTTGTGCACCAGTTTAGACTTGCGTGCCGAGCACTTGCGTGCCTTATTGAGACTTGCGCGCTGGGATTGAAAAGGAGCACCAGATATTGTTGAAGCACACCCGTCTTTCTGGAGCTGCACGAGAGGTGAATGATTGCCTGATACTTTCGGTGCAAAGTGAGATTAAAGAGTAAATATAAATGATAAATACATGATCTCATGCACACGTGGAGAACTGATTTTGAAAAACACCGAGTAAGCTGAGCTTCATTTATTAAGCAATCACATCAGTGGTTGTGATTCCGAAAATCGACGACAAGAGGATTTGGTGCATTCAGTTATTGCACTAAAGTAGAATTTTGAATAAAAAATAGCATCAACTCAGGACTCTAATGTATGAAAGGTCTCATGCTGAACAAGAGACAAAGACTTCAATGTAAATATATTGAAGATACCTTCACGTCTATAAACTGAGTGGGACTTCACCTAAGGGCAGTGAGCCAGGGGGAGTCAACTGGAGTGACGCGAGGGAAGCAGTGTGCTATCCCTAAACCTTTTTAAAGGCAGTGAGCCTGGTACTGAGTGACTATGCCCAAACCATTTTAATCCACATCTAGTAAAGATTAGTGGAATTTGGTATGACCTGCAACTTGTTGGCGTATGCTCCTTGGACATAGCCCTTAGTGGTGAACCAAGTAAAATTACTGTGTTTTCTATTTGCATGTAAATGTTTCATTGCTGATCATATCCATCATACAGGTTTAAGTAGTTCCTACAAATGTGGGAATAAGTTCCACAACTTTAAGAAGAAAAAGTTGATAACCTGATTCACCCCTCCCCTCTCAGGGTGTCCTTGGGTCCTACATTGAGAACATTAAATTGTTTAAAAAAACTTCTTTGTAAATATTTAGTTCTCAAAAAAAACTTTGTTAAAACAAAACATCAAAAAATATCTTTAAAAAGAATTTAGAATAGTGAATTGAAAATTAATTACTGAAATTAAATTAATTTTTCAATTCTGATGCATGAGAAGATGATAAGAAAACAAATCTAAGATTAGTATTTTTTAGATATTTAGAGAATAATATAATTGAGATAGTATGAATATGAATCTTTGTGATTATCATCCTAATATGGTAGATCTTGAGGATTTAATAAGATTGTTTAAAAATTGAGAATCATTAATTTAGAATATATGTATAAATTGAGTAGTCATTCTTAAATATTTTTGAAGTCTCAATGGGGGGAGAACTACTTATACTATTGTTGAAGCAAGAGATCTTTAAATTAGATTTATCTCATCATAGATATATTTTCTATAAGAAGGTAGTGTAAAGCTATGATGTCTTGTAAAACTATGGAATGGAATAATGTGACTATATTCCTCCATTGTAATCTTGTAATTGATTGTGTTTATTGTGAAGAATCCATGGTTAGGGGGATCAACCAACAATGGAAAGGTGTAGGTTACCTATGAAGGGGCTGAACCCTGTAAAAAACATCATGTTCATTGTCCCATTATTTTCTACATACACAAGTGAGGTTGAGACTCTATGATTGAGTGAATCGAATATTAAAATGTTATGGGGGTTAACTTAATTATGTAAAAGTTTTAAAAAACTATTCTATACTGATTCATCCCCACCCACAAATCAGTGGAGTTCTCTCATCCTAGGAAATTCAAATTGGAATAAAATTATTATTAGCAGTAAACAATTATTATTCATAATAAAAATAAAATTATATCTATTATGTTGACTATTTTAATTAAAAAATGTTGCAAATATGAAAATAATATATACAAATATATTTTAAAAATAAAACAATAATATCATGTCTCTTAAAAAAATATTACTTAAAAATAATGAATATAATATTTAATAAAAAATATTAGCAATGATCAATATAAATGGATTTAAATATGAAAGATAAAAAATAGTTTTTACATGTGTATGTTTCAGAAAAAAATAGATATTTTCTTAAATAATTAGAAGAATAATATATTGTTTTTCTATATCCCTTATACATGATCATTTCTTATAGCATGGACTATGTCAATATCATAATTATTTTTATCCTTAGGTAATAATGTAATGGGTGAAGAAATATCACAGTACACAACATTGTCAACAACCTCATCACCCAAATGATTTTTTTTCATTTCAAAATGATAGAATGTTGATCATTTAATGGGATAATGACATAAAATATTTACTACTCATACATCTCCTTGATAAATGGTTCCTTTTCAAACTAAATATATTTTCAAATAAAATAGTTTAAATCTATAATCATCATGTTTCACAACAATATTACAATTGACCCAGCTACACATAAACCTTGGTACTTTAAATTTACTATAATTAATTTTTTATATATCCTAAAAAACTACAAAGTATGTTTTTGATTTATAAATTGGGTTTTTATCTTTTGAATTTGAAAAATCCATTGCTTAAATGAAAACCATTACTCCTCTATTTTGAATAATAATCTAGTTATAATAAATTTTTAAGTATAATGTGTAAATATTGAAGTAAAAAAGATACCATGGTATAACATTAACACACAACACCTCAGCTAACCATTTCAGGATTTCTGGTAAATAAGAATTAGTATTTAAATTCTATTAAAAACTTGAAATAAATCTATTTTATGCTAATTCATTAACCAATTTTCATTTATTTTCAAATATCATAACTTTAATTTAGTAATATTACATATTTATTGTTAAACGTCACTTTTGTTATTCAAAATGTAAAAATGTGCCTGCATCACTAAATCATGTGAAATTATATTTACTTCTAAACCATGAACCCCCTTACCTTCAATATTGATTTCTATATTTTGAGATATATTGAAATTAATCCTCTACTTAATTTAAGTATTAATCATAGAACTCTATCTTATCCTTTGATATATATTTTTTGATAATAGATTCATCTTTTTAATATGTTTTTTAACATATCCCTTTGAAATTTTCAAATTACTTTCAAAAGGGTACATACAACATAAATATAAATACCCTAATTTCATTATCTCTCACACAAAATGAATCACCAGATAAAAAATTATATCAAAAAAGGATTGTAGAAAATACATTTTAAGTTGAAAAAGTATGAGTAAATCTTGATAATCCATCGTATTTAACAAATCTAAATCAATGAATTTTCTACAAATGGAATTAAAAATGTAGAATTATTTGATAATATACTTTATTAAAGGCATCAGAAATATTTCATATTGTGAAACCTATAGTTTTTATTGCACTAATACTTAATAGTTATGAGATTCCATCCTGACTAATTTCAAATTCTTGATTGATATGAAATTATTTACATTTGAACAAAACAAATTGGATACTTTAATACCATGTATACATTGAAAAAAGTTCATTTTCGAGTCTCTCTTAGCATCTTACAACCCAAAAGTAAATATTTTATATTTCCTTTCATAGTGATAGATATGTCCAAACATATTCCCATATATATTAAGTTTAATCATAAATGAAATCCATATTTCTTCTTTCTTTTTATATTTGTCACAACTCTAAAAAAACTATCAAATATGTTTTTCTCAACATTTATAAAATCAATGTTATGTTTTCCCTAAAAAAATATTCAATAAGGTATATCAAATATTATGAAATGTTCTATATATTAATTTTTGTGTTGCTCTGAAATTTTTTTCTTCTCAAATTTAATAATGATTTTTTTCACCATTTTTTAATATTCTTAAATTGAAAAATGTTGTGGGGGAAATCATACACTTTTAAAAAATCAAACACATTTTTTAATCTTTTAAAAGGGTGATCCATTTAAAAAATATTTCATTACCCATTTAAACTATCTTTCTCCAATTCTGAAATTGATGATATAAATTCAGTTTTATAAATTGAGAAACATTTATAACCCTTAAAACTATATCCATATAAGCTTATGTATATGGTAAATTCATTTATATTTAACATTAAAAAAGCACACAAAAAATAATCTTTCTTGTATGCAACAAAAGTTTTAACACCTTCCACACATTGAAATTAAAAATCATTAAATAACTAGAAAGCTGCAGGACCAGGCTGAATGCCCGGTCCCAATTTTATTAAAAAAAGAAAAAAGCAATACAAAGTACATAGGAAAGAAGAGAAATCACCCCCAACAACAATGCCACTCAATAGACATCAAATTCCCCATCATCACCACCATCCGAGTCATCTGGATCTGCTGATTCCCACTCAGATGGAGCATATTGATTGAGAATATTGATGTATTTCTCCCTAAGACATAACTCCCTTTCAGACAGAGATGTCCTAGACACTGCCTTATTCTATCCCTTCTTTGTGTTTACTTCCTTCCCTTTTCCATTTTTGGTAGAGTTCCTTGTAGACATCGTCTTCGGCATGTTAGAGTAGTCTTTTCTAGGTTTCTTCTTTTTTGTATCAGTTATGGTTCCCATATTACCATTCCCATTATCAGATGTTCCTTTCCATTCTCCCCGAACCATGTCACTATACGAGGCCTTGAGCACCTCCCTCTCATTATCTTTCTCACCATTGGAAACATCTCCCCCCTCCCTAGGGGCCTATCTCAGACCCTTGAAGCAATCATTTCCTCCCCCCTCCGAGGTTGCAGCCCTCAAGTAAGGCTGATTGATGTCAATATGGGTTAACACATTGCTGCCTGGAAATGCTACATCCTTATCCACTGCCACCTCCACAGACACCAGGTTATCTGATGCAATGTGAGTGAGCTCCTCCTCCACCAGTTTTCCATCCAGCACACTTATCCCATTTCCTGGTTGTTGTGTGTTATCCCGAACTGCTTCCCCCCCTCCATGCTCACATGTAACCAGCCCTTCAGCCTTCTCTATTTGGACCGAATCAGGAACATCAAGAGCAGAAAAGCGATTCCTTAAACCGAGATCTGGGTCACCCATCACACCCAGATTGTCACAAGACGAGATCTTCTCCGTTGTTTCAGGACCCCCAGGCATCACAAGGCCTGTTCCGAGGTGCTGAACACCTTTACATGGTGTTTCCCAACCTATCTCCTGAGATTGAAATACTGGATGAACCTTCATCCCTTCAGCACCCTGGCACATCTGCTTAACTGATTCACCAGTTGACTTGCCAGCTCCAAGATCCTTCTTCAGTCGCTGAAAAACTTCTGAAATGCCCGGTCCTGAGGCAGCAGTGTTATCCCCCTTCTCAGCAGCTGAGGAATCATACCTCTCCTAGCCAAAGTGGACTTCAATTTTTTCAATCATGGTTGTGTATCTCTATTCCATGCAGATTTTGAGGCAACATATCACCAGATTGGTTTCCAGAGGAGCCATGGTGGATCTCTTCATTCCCATTAATACCAGAACCAGCCTCACCCATCATCCTCATAGTAGGCTCCTCAATTGAACCTGACAGTTTGGTATGACCTCCAAACTTCACAAAATTGCGGCACTCAGAGACCCAATGTCCTTACCGTTGACAAAAAGAGCAAAAATTGATCCATGAATCATAAATGATGGATTGGGCATGCATGTACTCGCCTTCAATAGATATATCAAGTTATAACCAATATTGAATACTGGGGATCGGATATGGATTCACCATATCTATGCACAGTCCCATTCTAATATTTCTAACTTCATTTCCAAGTTCAAGATTTTTTTATCAACTCTCTTCAATTATGTGGAATTAGTATGGTGACTTATATTTCAATGAGATATTATCTCATTTTTATGTCATGTTATCGTATTTGAATCATTTATGTTTAAAAATATGAGCATCAAATTGGGAATTATAAAAAATATCATATTTACTTAATAGGAGGGTTGCTATCTATCCTTGAGAATGAATCACAATTGGATATCCCATTCAATTTATATCATGATATCCAACATTTAGGATTTTTATGAACATTAATATTCCTTTCTATACAACACGTAGTCATTGGGAAAATAATATATTTTCTTATACCCTAGTCACATTAAAACATTAAAGTTTTTGCATCATAATTGGAATTTGGAATATCATATCCTTCTAGAAGTAACTCTATCAAATTTTTATGAAGTTTAGTGAAACATTTTTCACTCTTACTATTTTTTACTTTTAAGTTAACCAATCTCATCACTATTTATAACACTATGAATTTAGTACAACCTGAGAGCACAAGTTTTTTAAAATATTCATAAAATCATTAAACAATTTTTATTTATTCAATGGTTTCAATGTGTACATGATGAATTAATTCATAGATATGATACTCTTTCTCACAAATAACATCTTCATAAATGTTAGATCTTGTATTATTTATTATTTCACCAGAATATATCTAGCATAAAAAACTTGGATTAAAACCATCATATGATTTTTTTATGGACCTTAATTTTCTCATATTCATAGACTTTATTCATGGATAGAAAATCATATCATTTTTTCAATATTTCATTTAAAAAATTTTTGATAAATTTTTAATCCCTTTCTCATATTAATATTTAGTTCATTGAACATTTATCCAATTATGATCTATTAATTACATAAAACAGAAATATAGTTTATGAATTTATTAAAACAAATAACCATTTAAACATATACATAAATATAAAAATCTAAAACATATCAATATATAAACATTTATAAAATTTAAGCATATAGATTAAAATTATATATACACATATTAAAATAAAATATAGAAACATATAATGTTATTAATATAATACATATAAACAAACAAATAATATATACAAAAACATAAATCAGACTCAAACACAAAAAAAGTAAATCACTCATAGATTATGAATAATGTATACAAAAACATAAGAAAAAACTCATAAACATTTATATAAATATGTAATTAAAAAATTAACTAATCATAAATTCATAAAACATTATATAAACAATCAACTAATCAAATAATTTTTAAATTTAAAAATTAAAAATTAACAGCCTTTATATAAATATATAATCATGTAAACTTATAAACATTTATAAGCATTACATATTTATAAGAATTTTTATAAATTTTTTTATCACTTATAAATATGAATATAAGATATACTTATAAACACTTAATCATAACAAACCATTATACAATATAAGCAACAATACAATAAATAATTGAATAAAATATGATAAATGACTATGATATTTATGTCAATAATAAATAAATGAATAAAATATAAAACAAAAAAAACATGAAATAAATCTTATAAATATATAAAACAAAAATTTAACTCATAAAAAATTGTGTTTAATATGAAAGATTCATAGCCAATAGATGAAATATAGTGATATATGGATGTAAAATTCCATGAAATGGAGGATGAGGAATGAAAAAAATGGTTATTAGTGTTTGGAGATATTAAGAATAATATGAGAGATGTAGAACGTGGTTGAGGTCAGTGGAATTTTGTTTGAGGGAGTGGAAATGAGGCTCAAGTAGCCATAACATGGTAGAGTGGGGATAAATGTAGTCAATGGGAGGGTATTTATGCTTTTTGGTGGTTAGGGTTTTAAACAATGGATAATCATCAAAAAGGGTAAAATATAAAGCCTTGGGAGTTTTTATTTTTTTTTTTAAAAATTAATGTGTTTTATATGATAACTAATATTAAAATCCATGTTTTAACATTGTTTATTGTATAAAAAATGTTGAAACCCAATCCAAAAATATTTTAATATTATTTATTTATATAAATAATTTTAAATATCATATTTTAATGTTGATTATTGTATAACAAATTATTAAAACCAATCGGTGTGGATTTAAACATCATTTATAAAATAACCAACTTTAAAACTCCAATACAAAATATAGTTTTCGACTAGTGTCAAAACTGGATGAGGAAGGTAAAGTGTAACATGTGGTTGATCAAAAATGAGTGGATAATATTGATTTATGTTATTTGGATACAATTTATTACACTTTTTATACATACACACATATATATACATGGATATTATCTAGTGACACCATTAGTAGTGTCCTACTAAGTTCATACTCACATCCTATACGGGTCCTCCTAGATGCTTGTATACATTATATCTCATGGAATGGGTAAGGATAAGGACTCAACATCAAAACTATATTGGACGTGGAAGTGAAGAAGACTCATAAGTTTAATTTTATGGTTTTTATATGGGTCAGGTGGTTCCTTAGTGTCAGACTTTAAATTTATTTTTGGGTTTCTTTGGGATTGTACATATGTGATCAGCCTATAAGAAATCAGTTGATTCTTGTATAATGTGAATTACATTATATCGTTTAATTTTAATATCATATATCTTTTCTATATTTTTGTTTCTTTTTATCTAAATCTTCACTCTTAGTTTTTTTGTAGTTTTTATCTATTTTTTGAAGGTATAATCTACCCACTATCACCCCTTAATCCCTCACTGCTAGTCAAAAGACATTAGTGTATGGGGATTCATATTTAAGCTCTAATGCCTCTCTAATTTGGTTTCTATATTGTAGGACATATCTTTTCATTATAAGTGATATAGTGGTTTCTTGGTACATTTACATTTCATCAATGTATCCTCCTTGGATATAACCCATTTTAAGTGAACCAAATAAAAAATTTATACTTATGAAATTTATTCTTAATATTTGGTTATTGTTAAAAATTATTTTGAATAGGTTTGTGGGTTCTTTCTAACACAAAAAAAATATGAATTCAATAAATAATAATTTAACACCCTTACTCACCGCCCTTCCGAGGGTGTTTTTGGCTATGTGGTTGCAATAATGGTATCATAGTGGAAAGTGTATTGATTTACAAATAAATTATAAGTGGATATTTGACATGTAAAATTTCATTAAAAGAAAAAGGTTTACACGATTATATAGATTCATTTAAAAAATTTTAAAGAACCATTTAAGATCACACATACGATCCATTTGGATCAATATTTTCTCATCTGTGAAACATGGTATTCAGGTAAGCAATCTCATTAAGATGTATTTAAATGAAACTAGAAAGAAAATATAAAATATAATTCAAAGGAATATAATTATTTATCTAGAGCCTTATAAAATATAATTTATATGAATTTTTTTGAGTTACAAATATTTTAAATCAATATCTGAAAATTTTTTCTAATATATTTAAAGGGGAGATAAGTTATGGAGGTGAAGTTGAAAATAAGGTATAATATGTATGATTATTTGACGATATTACCCTAATGAAAACATTATTGGTTTCTTTAATCACATCATTGGGGTTATTGAAATCATTAGTGAACATAGTGGTGAAATCAAGGATGTTGAGTTTGTTAAAAGTATTTTTTGAATATTTTCACCTTTAAAAAATCTGAATGTTTCAAATCATAAGGAAATTATTTTGGTAGATATTTCAATTGATGACATGAAAATTAGTTTGGTTATTTATAAAATTATTCTAAAACTAAAAGGATAAAAAATCCACTCATCAAAATCGATGTATTTTAATGTATTGGATAAGCTCGGTATCAATCAAGTTAAATATGAAGAATATTTGAGTGATAAATTTCGGTCACTTTTGGAAACCAAGTACAAACAAGAAAAAGGGTATATTTAATGAAAATATACCATCAGATAGTTTTAAGTGCAAAAAGGTTGAAACAGTTGCGGTGAAGAATCCCTAAATTCTTGCTAGTAATGATGGTGAGGTTGACTACTCACAAAACTAAATGACAGAAGAAAAATGATAAATATATATATTAGTATATAAAAAATTATAAATATAAAATTTTAGTTTTAAAAGAAAAATAAATGATAATTTATTTATTAAAGAGGGTGAAATGGATTTTAACTTATATTCAAAAGATATTCTGATTACAACTATTTAAAAAAAATAATCTAAAAATAATGATAAAAATTAACCAGAAAGATTTTTTGATCTCAAATTTGAGCATCAAAGTAAAAATGAAGAGTTATATATCCATATAAAGTATAATAGAAATAATTGTTGATTGATTTAGACTATAATGATTAAATTTTATATAAAATCCTGAAGTTAAATAATGATATGGACGATCATGTTGGATGTAAAAAAAAAGATATTTTTCTTTATTTTATGCTAAAATTTTAATAATGGGAAATGGTAATGATATCTTAATTATTTTATTGAGGAGTGATAAAAGAATATTGAATCTTTTAGAGATTAAGTTATTAGATTGATGTAATTCCCTGTTATGTTTTTGTTAGATATGATTTGTCCATTTCTTTTGGTTTTCATTTTTTCTAGATGAATACAACTAAAAAATAAATTGGGAGGATTCTTATAATGGTAAATTAAGTGATTTGTTGGAATTTTTTAGCATAAAACTATATTTTTTTATGTTATCTTGGTGATTAGATGTCATGTAATGGGAGTATAGGTCATTTGATTTCTACTAGGTAAAATCTGGGATCTGGATACACAACGTAAAAAGCTTATACACAATGTAAATGGTTCACAATGTGTAATGTATAATATCCGGTTTCTAATGAAAAAAATCGATGATTTTTTAGTGTATATGAGATTTATGGATCACACTTGGTGTAAGGGGATTACATATTGTATAATAGTCATGAACTAGTCTTTTAGGGTTCTTCACAAGTGGTTTCTTATTTCATTCATTATAGTATTCTTTTCTCTCCACCTAGAGGCTATAACTATTTGATTTTGTTTGATTCCCTCCCTTTTGAGCCGCTTCATTCATCGATAGATCACCTTTTTGGTTTGATTTATACTATTTTGGTATGTAATCATTCCGTTTTTCTTTAAATTTTGTGGGAGTTATGTTTTTGGCTATATTTTTTTGTGTATTTTTGATCTTATAGTGTATCATATCGATCCTTATCAATTTTTTGTGTGCCTTGTATTTCAAAGGTCGTTCTCTTGGTTTTCATTCACTATTATTGATGGAATTTAGGTTTCTACAATTTTTTGGTAGTTTTTTCTATTTAATTGGTTAATTTTATGAATTTAATATTTTTCTTGATAAATTCCTTTATGTTTCTAATTTATTAGAAGTGATATATGGTTTTAAAGTATTTCTTAAAAAGATAAATTTTTTTAAAAGGGTTTTTTCTTTGAAAATGAATTTTATTGATTTTGGAAATGGGTTTTCAAACTCATAAGTGGATCAAATTAAATTTGAAAATGTTTTATGAAAATGTGATCATGGTTAAGAAATTAATTTATAAAAATGAAAATTGGGAGCCTTGGGTGCATCTAGAAAGAGAAACTGGTAGCCTTATTGTGTGCATGGAACCACTAAGAGGTAACCTTTTAGGATATTGACTAGTAGGACATGATTTCAATTGGATACAATGTTATTCTTATTCCGGAATTTTATTATGTAGTATGTATTCTCCTATAGGATAGATCCCAATATGTGAGGTATTTTTTATTTTTGTTTATTTATCGCATGATTTTTTTCAATATGGATTTTTTATCATAGGTTTTTATAAGAGGTTGTGTCACATAGATTCGCATGATAGATTATTTCAGGGAAATTGTTTTACCAGTTTACAACTTGATGTATGGATATGATTTCCTATTTTATCACTTATACTTTTCATTTTTCTATATGATAATATGGAAGTATTTTTTGAAAAACCAAAGAGAAAATTATTCACAACTAGATTTAATTTTAAAATATTTTTTTGTAAAAATGTTTTGTTTTAAAATATATAATTGTTTCATTATTGATATTATAAATTGTTTAAGAACTATATTGTTATCCTAATGGGCTTTGGTTCACACCCTAATTGTGTATTTGGGAATTTTTAGATGTTGTATTGCAGGATTCTAGTAAATAGAAGATAATCTTGTATTATTTTGGCTTCTACTATTACTACTTCTTTTGGTTTGGGTTTTTCAAGAGGTGAATGTTTTTCATGTGGGGATTTTACATAATTTCTAGTTTATCCTTTTGTTCTTGGATTCTATATCTTTTTGGTATATCATTTTTTCCACTTTGTACTCTGGTTGTATGCCTTTTTTTCTTATATTCAAGACAGGTTTTTCTTATTCTGTTTTACATTTATTGCACGATGGCCTAGTAAGGTTGGATTGTCTAGTTAACCAAGGTTGGATTGTTAAAAATTTTTATTAAAGGGATGATCATCCATAAGTGTGTTAACATTTCCTAATTTTGGTTCTATTTCTTGGGATAAAATGATTTAGGACAATCAGAATTAGAATTATAAGTGCTAAAACGGGGTCTAGACAGCTGACTTTTGTGACTGAAACCGAGTCACCATGGGTGGTTAGAGACTTTTACTAGTAGTGAGACATGTATTTTGAGGTAATTTGAATGAAATTTATGGTAATTTTATTTAAATTATCATATTCTATTTAAATTAAGGTCTTTTTTAGTTTCTTTAAATTATAAAATTTTTATTTCTCTATTATGATTACCTAAATTTAGTCCTATGATTTTATAAATTACTCATGACTAATTGGTTTTTTCTCTTCTTTTACAAAATGACTTCAATAATACCCCTTCCAAACATGAGAGAGGAAACTAGGAGATAGGTTCTATAGGAAAACTCTCCATTGGACCTTACTTTGGTAGAAGCTGTTATACATTCTATTTGGAATCTGGGTCAAGTGGGTGTCAGGATCCCCAGACGCATGGTAGATCATGGATATAAATTTACTAAGTATCATCCACCCATATTTAATAATAAAAAAGGACCCCAAGAATCTGAGGATGTATTGAATTGATAGATAAGATCTTAAACATTTTGAATGCTCATAAACACTCTAAGGTGGTATTTTGAAAATATATACTTGTGGGACCTAGAAGGAGATTGTGGAAATATATTATGAAAGCTAAGTTTCATGAGGATATTACCAGGGATTCCTCCAAGAAAATATTTAACCATATGTTTTACCCAAATAAATTTCATGTAGAAAATACTTGGGAGTTTCTATAATTAGATGAGGTGGAGCATACCATTCAGGTGTATTCTACCAATTTTTATGAGATGGTGCATTGGGAATTGAATCATTTCAGTGATTAATACCTAAAGGTGTGAAGGTTTGAGTTACGACTGAGTCATAATATTTATTCTATTTTAATACTCATGTTCCTTTCAAACTTTCTATAGGTAGTTTAAAATTTAAATTTGGTTGAGGGAGACATTCATGGGAAGATAGTTTTGGGTGGAGCTTCAGTTGGTTTAGGGGTTAGACAGGGTGTATCTTCAGGAAAAATGAGAAAGCATAAGAGTGGTCAGTTTTATTCAGGGCCAGTTTTAGGGGATTTGATAGGATACAAGAAATTTTAATTCTACCATTATAGAAGTTGAGGTCATACCAAGACTAACTATGTATATTCTACCAAGGATTTTCATATTTTTGGAAGATTTGGCCATGAATAGTATTTTTGTGAAATGATATCTCAGGGGCAGTATGTAGGATCCACTCTCACCAAGGGTTCATAGGTTCTTGAAAATTCTTCCAATGGTGGTGGGTATAATCCTTAGGTCCAAGGATATGTTCATGTGGCTAAGACTAGACAGATTTATAAATAGGATTATGTATCAGGGAAATCTGAATCAAAGCTAGCTACTATTAAAGTTGCGGTATTTATCTCATCTTCTATGGTTCCAGCTTTGTTTGATACAGGTTCTCCTCATTCCTTTAAATTTTCAAGGGTGGTTTATGTGTTGGGTTTCCAATCAGAAATTATTTCATTCTTCTTGGATCTTTCCACTCCATTTGGAAAGAGGTCTGAATAAGGTTTTAGATGTCTCGTATTTCAAGTGATGATAGCCAACTTTGAGGTGGAGTATGGATTTTTTGTTATGGATCTTATCATCTTCAACATGATTATCATCATGGATTGGATGATTAGTATCAAGGCCCATATAGACTATTATCTCCATTGGATTCAGTTCTTATCTACTAATGGGGTCACTCATGTTTTCTATTGTGAGTTGGACTCTAGATCATGAAATATAGGGCATGTTATTTCTTATGCTATGATAATTTTGTGATAGATGTAAGAGATTTTTCTAGATATAGTTGACCCTTTTGGGTGGTTTAATTCCTACAATGGTGCATGAATACACCAAGGTCTTTCCAAATTATTTTTCTAGTTTACCACCCAAGACATAGTTTGTGTTTACTATATATCTACTCCCTAGTGAAATACCCATTTATATTCAATCCTTCCATATGTAACCCACTGAGATAGTAGAACTTAAGGTACAGATTGAGTACCAAGAGGATAATGTATTTATTCAACCTAGTGTATCACCTTAGGATTCAACTTACCTCTTTTCTAAGAAGATAGATGGGAGCCTCAGGATTTGTGTTGATTATCAAAAGTTGAATCAGGATACCATTAAGAACAAATCTCCTTTATCATGGATTGGTAAACTCTATGATTAGCTTAGAGGGGATCATTAGTTTTCTATGATTGACCTGAAATTAGGTTATCACCAGTTGAAATTATAAGAAGAGGATATACCTAATACAGAGTTTAGGAGTCTATATGGTCATTTCAAGTTTCTGGTTATGTCATTCAGTCTCACAAATTCACCTAATGTTTTTATGGATTTGATGAACAAGAACAATCATTGATTCTTGGACTCTTTTTTTATGTTTCTGTGGATGATATTTTGGTGTAATATAAGTCAAATTAGGTGTACATGGACTATTTCAATATCATTATTCAAACATTGAAAGAATATCATCTCTATGGTAATCTATTTAAATTTGAGTTTGGGATTTGGGAAGTGAAGTTTCTAGGGAATGTGATATCTGAGAGGGATGCCTTAGTAGATCCTGAAAAGGTATAGGCAGTTATATCCAAGTAGAATCCTATAAATGTTTTTTAGATCTGTAGATTCTTGGTTTTGGATGGTTACTATAGATAGTTTGTTAAGTAATTCAGAAATCGTTCATCTTTGAGGATAGATTTAACCTATAACGGTGTAAATTTTTGATGGAATTACAAGTTACTGATATATTTTTAAGGAGATGAAGCTGAGGTTGACTTCAGAATTAGTTTTGATTCTTCCAAAACCTGTATCGAGTTATGATGTTTTTTGTGATGCTTCTATTATGGGTTTGTAATGTGTCTTGATACTAGGGAAATAGGTAGTGGCATATGGATCTTTTTAGTTACGTCCTCATGCGAAGAAGTACCCTACCCATAATCATGAGTTTGCAGTGGTTATGCATGCACTCCGAACATAGCATAACAATCTCTTTAGGGAGAGTTTTCTGGTATATTCAAATCATAAGATACTGGAATATATGTAATGACCTGTAATTTCCATGGAAATTTTTTTCTTTAATACATGGGAATTTTACAAGTCTGTGAAAATTGAGGGCGCTTGATCTTGAGTACCTAGTGTGCCCAGAATCAATTTCTGAACTTTTGTTCGGGTACGTTCCGTAAACGTACGAGTTGATTTTTATAACTTTTGAACCGGTGCTCGGAATTGAAATCTGAGGGGACCGTTGAACTCACAGCGCCGATATTAACTTAGGAAGAAATTCACTTCAACGGTAGTGAGATGAGAATAATAGTTAGTTTTTGAGTTATCATGGAAAAAAATAAAATAAAGTGAGCTTCACTTTATTTTTTGTTTGAGCCGCTATGTGGGTGTTTCGTGGTTAAAACCTCCTCATGGAAGTTGGAGGTGGGTCCACCACACCTTAACCTCCCATGAGAGGTTATGGTGTGGGGCCCACCTGAACTCAACCTCCCATGTGAGGATTAATGTGGTGGGTACCACCCAAAAATGAAACCCATTGAACTCCCCATTAAGTTGGGAGAACCCTCTTGAGCTCCCCACTTAATGGTACCACCACCCCTCTACCTTAATGTAGCCAATGCACAACATTTATGGTCCCAATCCTCTCATTAATTTGAATGTTCCACCACCCATGAATTAATTAGGTAGAACCCATTAATTTAACTCATAAAATTTGAATAATGTTCCAACAAATTAATAAGATATCAATCTCTTATTATTTTTGTTGGTTGGAATTACTCTTTGGTGGAACTTGGTAGAAGGGAGAAAATCTCCCAATGAAGAACGAAGAATGAAGAACGCCTACCTTCTTCGACTTCTTCCTCGAAGCTTCTACCATAATGAGAAGTCTTAGACGATGGACTTTCGCATCGTTGTCAACAAGTCGACATAGCTCTGGTTTGGAAGTGCATGGAGGACGCGATGAATAATGATCTTCTTCATTTAATTTCCGCAACCCCATCAACTATCGACTAATGATGATCAAAGGTAGTGGGTTTATTTTGTGTAACCTCCGTTTTCTTTTTTTCTTCAGATTGGAAAGGAATTGATGTGTGGTATTAAAACAATAGTTTTTCATCTTTCTTATTCATTGATGAACCAATTGATACCACCCTAACTGCGGAGGGTGCTCGACAAACCAACATGGACTGAACCCTCCACCAATCTTGTTTATGATGAACTTTGGGCATGGTGATGAGAAACAAGGTAAGGAAGGCTGTGATGACAAAGGTCGTGCTACCCACAGCCTCCACGAACCGCGCCGCCCACGGGATGCTCCGATGCTTCCGGCCAAACACTGATGGCTCGTGCCAGCCTGAGCCGTGCCGAACTGGCATGCCCAGCTGCCTCCCGGCCACCGGTCCACCTAGATGCACCATGCCCGGCCGAACGTCGCCGGCCCGCGCTGGCTCGAGCCGCGTCGGACCAGCCAGCCCGGCCTCCAGCCTGCCTAGCCGCACCCTTCCCTTCTGAACGCCGCCAGCCTGCCTGACAGCCTCCGCGTGCACCCCACACGCCTCTCATAACTGGCCTGCCTGCTAGCATCTATGTGGGCCCCACACACCTCTCTCATCCAGCTCCCTCGTGGCCACCCGTCTGAGTCGGCGTCCCGACCCCCTCGTGGCTGCCCAGTCGAGCCGGTGTCCCAGCAGCCTTGAGGCCTCCCAGTTGAGTATGCATCCCGGCCCCCTCATGACCTCCTAGTCATGTCGGTGTCACCTCTCCCTCGAGGTTCCCTAGCTAAAATATCCCCAGAAGTGCCCACCAGGCAGATTCGTGTCGGGTCGCGCCCTTGTGGCGCTCCAGGCCGAACCGCCCTCACGGCCAGGTGGGCCGGGCCCATTAGGTCAGGTCAAACATAACAGGCTATCCCACTCAATGGGTCGTGTCAGACCCAACAGGTCTGACCGGGTCGACCCATACCCAGTTGGTCAAGACTGGGTTGGGCGGAGTCGATCCGACTGGGTCGGACCGAACCTGGGCCCACAACTGACCCTTTATTTTCTTTGGTTATATCTTTGGCACCAGACATCTGTTCGATGATCTGTCAGTGGTGCTGGAAATCATAGAGCATATTAGTCCCTTTGAGTATACCCAACTAGAGTTTGGGGTTTAGTGAGATATGGTCAGGTTGGATCGTAAACGAATCAAACAAGGCCCCTAACACTAAAAAGCTAATAACACACAGACCACGCATCTGATTCATGTGTCATCTGTTTCATTGAGACCCCTATCACATGGCGGGCCTTTGAGATACTTCTTCTTGGGAATTTGTGGAAGTTGATATATCGACACTTGGCTTTAGGAGCGGACCCTCCTGGAATCAAGCATGCTTTGTGCGGAACCCTATGGATGGATGTGCACTGACGACTATTTCGGGATCCTGTGTGGGTTCGATAGCACTGAAGACTGTTCCTGGATCCTGTGTGGGTTCGACAGTACTAAAGACTGTTTCTAGATCCTATAAAGGTTTGATAGTTCTAACTTCTTTTCTTGGATCCTATGTAGGTTCGACAGAATAATTGTTCATGGATCCTGTGTGGGTTCAACAGTTCTGATTTCTGTTCCTCGATCCTATGTGGGTTCGATAGAATAGATGATTTAGTGGCTACATCTGATCATATCTATCACTTTACAATGTTTTATACCTGTGTGAGCTGAGTCAGTGTCTTCTTTGTTTTCCTCATGATTGAGATGGGTTACATGATAACTTAGGTATATATATATGGGCATATACCTAAGTAATGGCTATCTGTTGATTTCATACTCTATGGTTTATCCTTGTTGGATTTTGAGAGACCTTGGTTGTCTCGAGGTCCCTAATGAGTATCATTATACTCACCCCTACATGGTCTATACCCGCACCTCGTTGTGTCAGATGTAGATGATGGACAACACTGACCAAGGTAGAGTGTTCTTGGACTGAATGGTACTAGGAGGTGGAACATATAACGTTTTAGTACTTATAGGAGATTGATAGGCATGGAGTGCTAAGGAGGCTATCTGTACCTACACTTCAGGTAGGATCTGTGGTGGACGATCCAGGAGCTTCTTTTCCTCTTTCAACTATTTTTTCCCTTTTCAGTTGTACTTGTACATTATTTTTGGGCTTGTATTTCTTTTCCCTTTTACTTTTTATCACTCTTTTGTTGTATATCTTTAATTAGTGTTTTGCTTTCAGATTATACTCTATTGTGTGTGTTTTCAGTTTTATAGGAAATTCCTTCCAAGATATAGGTAATTACACCTTTGGTGCTAGTCTCCAGCCCCTGGCCTATGGGTGGTGGGGTTTGGGTAGTCACGGCATGGGCCATAGGGGACGGGTCATGAAAAATTGGTGTTAGATGGAGGTTCTACCACATAACTTAGTACTCTGATATTTTCTATGAAGAAATATTATTAAGGGTATTGAGTGTGGTTTTCATTTTATGGAGTCCAGTGTTGGTGTGGTGGCCGACGTATCCATACACCAGGACCCTGACTTCTGATTTCTGACTTAGTGTTTGAAAACACTGATTGGGTTTGTGTTTCAAGAGTTTTCTTAGAGATCTCTTTCCATCATCTCGCCAGGTATAACATATTGACCATCGCACACCTGTGACTTTTCAGGATGGACACAAATAGACAGCCATTCGGGGTTCAAGGTTTTGTATGAGATGGCAGCCCACCGAGCGATGAGGCCTGGTGTAGGGCACTATCAAAACGAAGGCACTAGCGGTACCACTACCCATTGGGCCTCCGATGCCACCAGCCCCAGCAGCAGAGAGTGTACACCGCCTGAGCGCATTGCAAAAGTTCCATCACCAGAGGCCACCTAGGTACAGGAGAAAGATAGACCCGCAGGAAGCTGAGGATTGGCTAGAGGCTGTGGTGGGAGTCTTCAGAATTGTAGGGACACAAGCAGACCTTATAGTGATCCTTTCCATGAGTCTCCTTTAGGCAGTAGCAGGCAGATGGTGGAGCCTGATTCTCTAGGTGCACGCCGAGGCAACACTTCTTTGGGCAGACTTTGAGAGCCTGTTTTGGGTGGATTTTTTTCCAGCCACCCTACGTGTGGTGCGGATACAAGGGCTACTGCATCTACAATAGGGTAGCATGACGGTAGCTCATTACTTAGCAAGGTTCATCGACCTCTCGTGCTACTCCATAGATATGGTGCAGGACCCATTCTTCAGGGTCCGGACCTTTGAGCAGGGGAACAGGCGAGAGATCAAGGCTTTTATGATCTCCCTCAGCATCCCAATGTAGGCGAGGGTGTTGGAGCAAGCACTTTTAGTGTAGAGTTTCCTTGCTGAGTAGTCACTAGCAGCAAAACCCACCACCAGGAATCATGTAGCGGAGTCTTCTATAACTGGTAGCAGACATATGTCGCAGAGTTCCAAGAAGACTAGACCATCCGGTGGACGACCTCCGGACAATGGTTCGGTTGTGCAATGCACATGAGACGGAGACAGTCATTCGAGGAACATATAGTGTTTCACATGCAGCAGGCAGGGTCACATGGCTCGTGACTGTCCATCCCGCCGTCCGGATGATCAGCAGACAGTTGAGAGACCTCCCAACCAGAGGCAAAGATTCGATCGAGGCACTCCGTAGGGTGTGGGCAGACGTGGCAGAGGATCTGGTCGAGTAGCTGGTGTTGGGCCACGATTAAAGGTGTTTCCACCACCACCACCAGGAGCTCCACCCCGGCCACATGGAGAATTTTGACACACGAGATCTCATCTTCATGTAGCTGAGTCTTATGATCATGGCGCTCGGAGATTATTCGAGGTGCGGTCTATGTCTATTCTACCTTAGCTGTGGTTCCTATAAACACAGGTAACAATCATTCTATCATTTCCACTACCCTCGTTCAGAGCTCAAAGATTCCGATGGAGCCATTAGTTTGATCCTTATGGATAGTGACTCCTATGGGAGAAGACTTGACAATTAGGAACTAGTGTCAGCAGTGTGAGCTTACTCTAGGAGGCGAGAGCTTCGGTTGGGATCTCCTCGTAGCGGCTTCGAGACCATACGATGTCATCTTGGGTATGGAATGGTTATCTACATTCCATGCTTAGATCGACTGTATTAGGATAAAAGTGTGGTGTGTCCAAATGGATGGGACCAGGTTCACCTTCACCAACAAGAAGGGAGACTTTGCAGCACATGATGAACTTACTCGGAGGAGGGTGCATTCGATCGCTCCTCAGTTAGCCTGCCTTACCCTCGGAGCGGTTGTTAAGGAACATCTTACTTATCCTATAGTGGTGGACCATTATGCGGATGTTTTCCTTGAAGATGTTCTATGACTACCTCATCGTAGAGAGGTGGACTTCTACATTGACATGTACACCGGGACGTCACTATTATCTACTCCAGCATATCAGATAGTTCCCGATAAGCTTCGTGACTTACGGGTACAGCTGGAGGACTAGAAAGGTAAGGGATTCATCTAGCCCAGTGTTTCTCATTGGGAAGCCCCAATTATATTCACCAAGAAGGCAGATGGGAGCCTGAGTCTTTGTGTCGACTACCATCACCTAAACCAGGTGACCGTGAAGAACAAGTACTCACTCCTAAGGATTGATGACCTCTTTGATCAGCTGAAGGGAGAACGTTGGTTCATGAAGATACACCTTAGCTTATGATATCACCATCTCAGAGTTTGGGACGAGGATGTATCAAAGATGGCCTTCAGATGTTGGTATGGCCACTATGAGTTCTTGGTTATTCCTTTCAGCGTAACCACAACTCCAGAAATGTTCTTGGGAATAATGAACAGGATCTTCCATCAATACCTCAATCACTTTGTAGTAGTATTCAACAATGACATTCTAATCTACTCGAATTTAGAAGAGGAGCATGCCTACCATTTATGGGTAGTACTGGACACACTCTGAGAGCACAAGCTTTTTGGTAAGCTCTTGAAGGGCCAGTTTTGGACCCGTGAGGCTCACTTATTGGGACACGTCATCTCAGAGGCTGGAGTTGCAGTGGATCTAGAGAAGATTGAGGATGTACTTTCTTGGGAGCCACCCAGGAGTGTGATAGAGGTATGAAGTTTCCTGGGTTTGGCTGGTTACTACCTGAGGTTCATTACAGACTTCTTCAGAGTTGCAGCACCACTATCATCCTTGAAGAAGAAGGGGAAACCCTTCATGTGGTCGTAGAGATTCCAGTATATCTTTCATGATTTGAGGAAGAGGTAGACTAGTTCCCCCCTCTTGAGGCATCTAGAAGAAGGCCTAGGGTACGTAGTCTATTACGACGCATCCGGGACGGGACTCGGGTGTGTCCTAATGCAGAAGCGAGAAGTGATCGCATATGGTTCTCGGTAGCTAAGATAGCATGAGCAGAACTACACTACCCATGACCTAGAGTTGGCAGCAGTGATCTTCGCCTTGATGGTTTTGTGACACTATCTGATGGGTGAACATTTTACCATGTACACTGATCATAAGAGTCTCAGGTATATCTTCTCTCAGAAGGACCTGAAACTGAGACAGCAGCGTTGGGTTGAGTTCCTCCAGTACTATGACTTCGAGATTGTCTATATTCATGGTAAGTTGAACATTGTTGTAGATGAACTCAGTAGAAGATCTGGTATACAGCTTCTAGGCAAGGCGACAGAGCAGTTGGCTGCTTTACATATATCCTTTATATATATAGACGGAGCAGCCTTTCTACAGTCTCTTATAATTTCTCCCCCACTTCTTCAGCGAGTCAGGTAGGCACAACATGGGGATGATGACTGCAAGACATGACGTGCTCAGATATCCATAGGGTAGGCACCTGATTGAGTTTCTGAAGGTGGGGAGCACGTCATCCTATTCAGAGGATGTACTATGGTTCCATTGTCACTTCAGGAGGAAGTGTTGAGGGAGTTCCACACATCCCCTATAGATTTAAATCCAGGAGTGGTGAATATGTAATAGGACCTTTGACGATAGCACTGATGTCCAGGTATGAAGAAGGCAGTAGCAGAGTTTGTCACTCGATGTCTGACCTGTCAGCAAGTGGAGGCGGAGAATCCGGTACCAGTAGGCTTGGTTCTGCCTTTAGAGGTTTCAATGTGGAAGTGGGATGGGATATCCATGGACATCGTGACGGGTCTTCCATGTACATCTAGGGGTCACTACTCGATTTGGGTGATCGATGACCGACTCACCATGTCAGCCCACTTCCTACCTATTAGAGAGCAGGGTTTGGTAGAGATCATGGGATGCCTATTTGTGCGGGAGATTGTGCGACTACATGGAGTAACTTATTTTATCATCTTCAATCGTGATGCATGGTTTACTTCCCGGATATAGAAGGGTTTGCAGGAGGCTTTTGGGATATAGCTTCATCTGAGCACCGCATTCTATCCTCAGATGGATGGTCATACTGAGTGGACCATTCAGACCCTCGATGACATGCTGTGTGCTTGTGTCCTCGACTTTGGTCGCAGCTGGGAGGATCACTTACCTTTGATGGATTTTTCCTACAACAACAGCTATCACTCTGCCATTGGGATGAAACCTTTAGCGGCATTATACGGGCGACCTTGCAGATCACCATTGTGCTCGACAGACCCAGGGGAGTCAGCACTCGTGGGACTAGAGATGGTACGAGCTACCACGGAGAACGTACAGATCATCCATGAGCAGATGAAGACGGCATAGAGCAGACATATGTCATATACAGACAGGATATGAAGACCTTTAGAGTTCGAGGATGGCGAACACGTATTTCTATAGGTCTCACCTCAACTAGGATTTCAGAGATTTGGCCGAGGTGGCAATCTGTCTCCGGATTTCATCGGACCTATCTAGGTCCTCAGCAGAGTTGGTGAGGTGGAATACAGCTTGGCTCTTCCGCCTTAGTTGCAACGTGAACACGAAATCTTACATGTATCCCATCTGAGGAGATATGTTCATGACCCTTCTCACATCATCGACCATGGGGAGATGTACATCGACGATGGGGAGACATTCACAGAGGTTAAAGTGGAGATTAAGGATCGGCAGGATCAAGTCTTATGTGGAAGGTCGATACCTCTAGTGTGCGTTTGATGGCAGCACAGGAACCTCCAGGAGAGCACAAGGGAGAGGGAGGCTCAGATGCGTACTCAGTATCCCCACTTGTTCCCTTAGTTCGAGTTGTAGCTTATGGGGATGTAAAGACCTGACGTGGGGAGATTATAAATACCGAAAATTTCTATGGAATTTGTTTTCTTAAATACATGGTAATTTTATGAGTCTGGGAAAATTGACGGCGTTTGATTCTGAGGCCCTATGTGCCCAGAATCAATTTATGAAGTTTTGTTCAGGTACATTCAGTAAACGTACGAGCGGGTTTTTATAACATTTTAACCAGTGCTCGGAATCGAAATCTGAGGGCACCATTGAACTTGCAGTGCCTATATTCGATTAGAAATACTTTCACTTCGATGATAGTGAGATGAGAATAAAAGTTAGTTTTTCGTTTTTCCTGGAAAATAATAAAATAAAGTGAGCTTCACTTCATTTTTGTTCGAGCCACCATGTGGGTGTTTGGTGGTTAAAACCTCCTCATGGAAGTTGGAGGTGGGGACACCACACCTTAACCTCCCATGAGCGGTTATGGTGGTGGGTCCCACCCAAAATCATCCTCCCATATGAGCATTAATGTGGTGGGGATCACCTAAGGATGAAACCCCTTGAACTCCCCATTAAGTGGGGAGAAACCTCTTGAGCTCCCCACTTAATGGTACCACCACCCCTCCACCTTAATGGAGCTAACACACATCATTTATAGTGCCAATCCTCCAATTAATTTGAATGTTCCAACACTCATTATTTAATTAGGTGGAGCCCATTAATTTAATTCTTCCAATTTGAATAATGTGCCAATGAATTAATATGATATCAATCTCTTATTTTTTTGGTTCACATTAATCTTTGATGGAACTTGGGAAAAGGGAGAAGAGCTCCCAATGAAGAACGAAGAATGAAGAACGCTGACCTTCTTCGACTTCTTCTTCAAAGCTTCAACTGTTGTGAGACGTCTTCGACAACTAACTTCTGCATCGTCATCAACGAGCCAATGCAACTTGTGTTTGGAAGTTCATGGCGGACGTGACGAACGAAGATCTTCTTCGTTTACTTTATGAGACTCTGTCAATGATCGATGAACGATGATCAAAGGTAGGGGGTTTATTTTTTGTATCCTCCCTTTCATTTTTTTCTTCAGATTGGAATGGAATCGATGCATGGTTGTAAAACAATAGTTGTTCATATTTCATATTCTTTGATGAACCAATTGATACCACCCTAACGGCGGAGGGTGAGAGCCAAACCAACATGGCTTGACCCCTCCTCTGATCTTGTTTATGATGAAATTTCAGCATGGCAATGAGGAATGAGGAAACGAAGGTGGCGACGAAAAAGGTCACGCTACCCATGACCTTCGTGAACTGTGTCGCCCCCGCAGCGCTCCAAGGATTCCGACCGAACACCGCCGGCCCACGCTGGCCCAAGCCACACTGAACTGGCCTTTCTGGTCTACCTGTCGTGTCCTGCATGGCCAAATGCTGCCAGCCCGCACTGGCTCGAGTCGCGCTGAACCTTCCTGCCCGGCCGCTGGCCCGCCTATTCATGCACTTCCCGGCCGAATTTAGTTGGACCACTTTCTGGCCTCTGTACATGCCCCGTGCACCTCCCCGAGCTGGGTCCCTCACGACCACTCGGCCGAGCCAACATCACGGTCCCCTCTTGGCCTCCTGACCGAGCCAACGTAATGGCCGCCTCGCGGCCTCTCGGTTGAGCCGGCGTCCCGGAAATCTCGCGGCCTCCCGTCTGAGCCGACATCTCATCCCCCTCATGGTGCCTTGTCCAAACTGGCCCCGACAATGCCCTCAAGGCCGAGCCACACCGGTCCGCTCCCTCATGGCACTTTGGGCCGAACCGGCCCCGAACTCGGGCCTAACTTCCCTCACGGCCTGTAGGGTTAGGCCCGGTTGGCCAGCCCGAACATAACAGGACAACCCACCCATTGGTCCAGGTCAAACCCAATAGGTCTTACAGGGTCGACCCTGACTGGGTCGGCCCAGATTGGGTTGGGCCGAGTCTGTCCGATTGGGTTGGACCGGATACGGGCCCACTACCGACCCTTTACTTTCTTTGGCCATATCTTTGGTACCAGACGTATGTTTGACGATCCATCTACGACGCTGAAAATCATGGAGCATAGCCATCCCTTTGAGTATACCCTACTAGAGTTTGGGGTTTAGTGAGATACAGTTAGGTTGGATTGTACACGAATCCAACCGGGCCCTCAGGACTAAAATGCTAATAACTCACAGACCGGGCGTCTGATTGACACGGCGTCTCTTGTGTTGAGACCCCTATAATGTGGAGTACCTTTGAGATAATTCTTTTGGGACTTAGTGGAAGTTAATGTATCGACACCTCGCTTGAGGAGAGGACCCTACCAGAATCAATCATGTTTTGTGCGGAACCTTGTTGATGGCTTTGCACTGACAACTGTTCTTGGATCCTATGTGGGTTCGACAGCACTGACGACTGTTCCTGGATCCTGTGTGGGTTCAACAGCACTAAAGACTATTTCTAGATCCCGTACAAGTTCGAAAGTTCTGACTTATGTTCCTGGATCCTGTGTGGTTTCGATAGAATAACTATTTTTGGATCCTATGTGGGTTCAACAGTTCGGATTTCTGTTCCTAGATCCTGTGTTGGTTTGACCGAATAGATTATTCTGTTTCTACATCTGATCATCTCTATCTCTCTACAAATTTTTATACATGTGTGATCAAATTCAATGACTTTTGGGTGTTCTTCAGGATTGATATGGGTTACTTGATAACTTAGGCAAATGTATAAGCATATACCTAACTAATGGATATCCGTTGATTTCATACTATAGGGTTTATCCTTGTTGGATTTTGAGAGACCTTGGTGGTCTCAGGGAACCTAGTGAGTATCCTTATACTCACCCCTGCACAGGCTATGCCCGCACCTCATTGTGTTGGATGCAGGAGACAGACTGTGATGACCGAGACTGAGTGTTCCAAGACTAGACGGTACCCAGAGGTGGACCATAGCATGTGTGTGTACTCGGAAGAGACTGATAGATGTGGAGTGCTGAGGAGGCTATCTATACATACCCTTCTGGTAGGATCCGTGGTGGATGATCCAGGAGTATCTTTTCATCTTTCAGCTATTTTTTTCTTTTTCAGTTGTACTTGTACTTTACAGATGGGCTTGTCTTTCTGTCCCCTTTTACTTTACAACACTCTTTTTTATACATCATTACATAGTGTTTTTCTTCCAACATGTACTTTGTTGTGTTTTTTTTTTCAGTTTTAAAGGAAATTACTTTTCAGATTTATGGAATTAAACCTTTGGTTCTAGTTTCCAGCCCCAGGCATATGGAAGGTGGGCTTGGGGTAGTCACGACACGAGCCCCGGGGGACGGGTCATGATAATATATTTTTATTCAGAGGGATCTGAATTTTTTTATAGAGACACGAGGTAGAGTGTCTTCAGAATTTTTATTTTGTTATTTCTTATACCCCTGGGAAAGGAAATGTGGTTTCTGATAAGTTTAGTAGAAAATTACGGACACAACGCATGAATAGGTGAAGAGTGGTCTTTAATGAATTTGTTTTCTGAGATGAGCTTGGTAGTGGAAGAAGCTAGAGGATATTTATGTCTAGTTTCGATGAGATATCACTCATCATTTGATGAGAAGGTTTTTCTTGATCAGAATTCTGACACTATGTTACAGATATTTTGTGAAATATATTATAGTGGGGAGACCTTAGGCGAGTGGTCTCAGTCTCCCAGTGGAGCTTTTTTCTTATGTAGTGGGTTGGTTGTTCACATTTAGATGAGGTAGGAGTTTTTGTAATGTGAACACTATTCTTGTTATTCCATTCACCTAGGTACTAAAAAGATGTATCATGATTTGAGATGTTGATATTGGAAGTAGGGGATGAGATTTTTGATCAGGGATTTTGTTTTTTGGTTCCTTGTCATATAATTAAGGTAAAACTCTAGTGACTTGTGGGGTTTTTCCATGCATTACACATTCTATTATTAAAGTAGGATGATATTTCCATGGATTTAGTCTGTGGTCTTCCATGGAATCCTAGTGGCAAGGAGGTTATTTGGGTGATATTTGATTAAATTAAGAAATCAGCACATTTACTAACTATTTGGGAGATAATGAATGTGGAACAACTTGGGGAGTTGTATGTCCCAGATATTTTGAGACATTCTGGGATTCCCTCTATGGTGTTTTCTAATATGGACATGAGGTTTAAATCTTGGTTCTGTAAAGGTTTATAAGAGGATATGTTTCCCTGAATTATATTGATCATGGAATATCATCCATAGATACATGGAGAGAATGAGAGAGAGGATTATCCAGGTTCTAGAGGGTATGCATTGGGATTGTATTCTTGATTTTAGAGGATCAAGGGAAATTAATTTTCCTTTGGTTAAATTTTCCAATAAAATTTTTTATTAGGCTTTGATAAATATGGCACCCTTCAATGATTTTTATGGGAATCCAGGTAGATCTCCCTTATGTTTGGAAGAGTTGGGAGAGTGATCCTTGGTTGGGTCGAGTGCTGTTCAGGAGATTAAGGAGATGGTCCAATTGACTTGGAGGAGATTTATCCTAGCACAACATCATTAGAAAACATACATGGACCATTGGAGGTGGCCTCAATAGTTTGAGGTTAGTGATCATGTCTTTCTCAAATTCTCACCTTGATTGGGACATCATCAGTTGGGTAAGTAGGGTAGGTTGGAACCAAGTTTTTTAGGACCCTTTCAGACCATTAGAAGACTCAAAAGGGTGGAACATCAGTTAAAATTTTTATCTAGGTTGTGATCTATCCAAAACATGTTTCATGTATCCTAATTGGGTGGGTTTGTACCAGATCATTCCCATGTGATTGGATGGGAGGATATTTATCTTGATCCTGATACCACTTTGGTCGAAAAACTAGTTAAGATTATGGATCTCTAGGATTAGGTATTTCATGTTAAAATGATTTCCTTGGTTTTATTACTATGTTAGTGTGGATAGAATATCCATGAGATGTAGGAGAGGGAGACATTGATAAGGTATAAGTTCCCTTCTCTTTTTGAGGATCCTAGATCATGAGTGCCTTCTGGGGACATAAAGCTTTTATAGTGGGGATATTGTAATTCCTTATTACCTTTTTGTTAGGTATTCTTTAACCTTTTATTTTGGTTTCATTTTTCATTGGATGAATATTTCAGAAAAATAAATAGAGAGGAAACCAATAATGGTGAAAATACAAATTTTTAGGAATTTTTTAGCTTAAAACTATAGTTTTTGTTATTAATCGGATGATGCTATTTCGTGTAATGGGAGTACACATTGTAAAATGTCCACCGAGTAGAAGAAGTGAACTGGATCCATATGATGAGAGGCTTTTATGCTATGTAAAGGGTTCACATTGTGTAATGGAAAATATTGGGATCTTAATATGAAGATGATGGGGTTTTCATCATATATGAGCTTCATAGCTTACACAATGTGTAAGGGGTTAAAAACCATGTAATAGTCATAAACTAGGATTTTAGTGTGATTCATGATCATTTTCTTATTTCATTCATTATAGTCTTCCTTTGTTTCAAACTAGAGGCTCTACCAAGGTGATTTTATGTTATTCCCTCCCTTTTGGGTTTCTTTGTTTAATGATTGATCACCTTTTTTTTATTTCTTCCCTCTAGGTATGAAATCCTTATAGTTTTCATTTGGATTTGGATATGGTTGTGGTTTTGGATATGGTTTTGTTCGGATTTCTGATTAGATAGTGTTTTAAATAAAAAAACGTTTCAGTTTCTTGGGGTTCCTTGTCTATCAAATGTTGTTCTCTTTGTTTTCATTCACCATTATCGAAGGAAGTTAGGTTTCTACCGTGTTGAGGTATGTGTTTCTATATAATAGGTTAATTTTATGAATTGCATGTCGTTCTTTCTAAATTCCTTTGATTTTTTCATTGATTATAAGTGATATGTATTTTTAAATGATTTATTTGAAAGTAAAATATTTTTAAAAATGGTTTTTTCTTTGAAAATTAATTTTCTTGATTTGGAAATGGGTTTCCAAAATCTGAAGCAGACTAGCTTGGACTCGAAATTTTTTTATAAAAATGTGAGAATGGTTTTGAAATGAATTTGGAAAAATTCACATTGGCAACCTTTGGTGCATCAAGAAAGTGACACAAGTAGCCTTAGTGTGTGTATGGAACCACTAGGAGGTAACCTTTTGTGATTTCTACTAGAAGAACTTGATATCAGTTGGATCCAATGTTATGCCAATTTAATAATTTTAGTGTCTCTTATGTAGTTTCTCATAGGCTAGATCCAAATATGTGAGGTGCTTTTCCATTGATTGTTATTTATGACTAGATTTAACTTATTATCTAGTTTTTTCTTACATGTCATTATTTTTGGTTGTATCACATAGATTCAAATTATAGGTTGTTTCATGGATCCATGTTTACCTGTTTAACTCTCGATGTATGGATATGATTATTATTTTATTACTTACACTTATAATATTTCTATTTTGATAATATAAATTTATTCTATAAAAATAAAATAGAAAATGATTTACAACTAAATTTAATTTCTGAAAATACTTTATAAAACTATTTTGTTTTAAAAGCTATAATTTTTTAATTATTGATATTATACCCTGTATAGAAACTATGGTGGTATACTATTGGGATTTGGATCAATCCCTATTTTTTACTTTCGGGGTTATTTGATGTTTTATTACAGGATTTAGGTAATGTTAATAGCATCTTATAGCATTTTGTCTTCTCTTATTGATGTTACTTTTAGTTTGGGTTGGTCTGGAGGCTACTATTGGTCATGTGGGGATTTGACATACTTTCCACTTTAGTCTATTTTTGTTTGTATTGTATTTCATTGTGGTATATATTTTATTTCTTCTTTGAACTCTAGTTTTATTTCTTGTTTTTATTATATTCAAGATTAGTTTATGTTATCCTTCATTGCTTTAATTATGTGGTGGGCTAGTTCAGGCAGCTTGTCTAGTTGACTTGAGTTGGTTCATTTAGCTTGAAATATTATTCTCAAACATGAATTAAAATCTTGAGGTTTCCTGAATAAATTTCAAAAGTAATTCTTGAAAAAATATATTATGTGTTTTGGATACTCAACCAAAATTAAATATTTCAAGTGTTATAGTAAGAGGCACAAAAAAATCTTCGATAGAAATTATGGTAAGGCTTATAAATAAAATTCTAAAAATTAATCTAAAGATTTGGTTACAGGATAAATATGTGAGTAAGAGGATAAAAGGGATGAAAATTAATGTGAAATTTAAAACCCATCTCATAATGAAGACTTCGAGGAAAAATCAGAAAAGAAAATAGGTACCTAATTGAGTAAATTAAAAACTAAAAGGAGGAAGTAAATATCTGATTTTTATGAATCAAAAATCATTTTTTAATATGATAGCTTCAACTTTAACTCAATAAATGATAATTTTTAAGCCCAAAACATTGTTATCATAAGTATATTTGGTATCATTTTAAGAAGTAAAGGATAAATCAAGGGATATATCTATAAATGAATAGGTAGATAAAATAGAAAAGAATCAAACTTTGAAGATTGGTAAGAGATAAAATGATCAAAATATTATTCAAACCAAATAGATATTCAAAAATAAATATAATGAAAATGGGGAAGAAATCCCAAAAACATAGTTTGGATTGTAAAGTATATCATTAGATAGAATTATGTAAGTTGAATATGAATTTAAAATAGTGTCCAAAATTGATTCAATATTATTATTCATGGAAATTAAAATTCAAAGAGGATTCAAGATATATTATAAGGATATAAAAGTTATTTTTTGAATATTGTGTTCAAAGATGAAATATACATTCAACAATCAATTGGAATTTAAATTGGTTATGATGATGTAAAGGGATGTCATTTAAATAAATAATTATATGGTTTAAAAGTGGGAAAAAAATATTGGTATACTCAATAGATTTCTACTAAAGAATATAAAATTCAAAACAGGAGGTTTCTAAAACAATATCAAAAGAAATTTATAAAATGAAATGTTTATTTGTTATATGTGTACATTTTTTATATCATTTTTAGATGACGTAAGAAGAAATTTGTGGAATAATTTAAAATTTTAATGTGATTAGAGTTTGAGATATCAGTGATTATTGAAATCAATTATTATGTTATGATGAAAGTCAATCTAAAAAGTGAGTGGAATTTAATTTCTCTTGAAAAATATACAAGGGATCTACTGAAAATGTTTTACATTTAATATTTCAAACTGGGGAAAACTCTAATCACTTTTTTATCTAAAATTAAGAATCATAAAAATAAAAATTTTATTGATCTAAATTTGTACTAAATAATTATCCAAATTTTGATGTACTTATCTGTGACAACGACGAGAAATGTTAAATATACATGTTTGAAAAAAAAACTTCAAATAAATAAAAAGGAAGAGTATATTATGTGTGTAAAATGAATTTTAAGGTAAATTAAAGGTTCTCTTGAATATGGGAATATAAGTTATGAAATAAAATAGAAAAATATGGTGGTATATTTTGATATATATTGGGATAGAGTTGTTGCTAGTAGTAAATTCATAAGTGGGGGAGTATTTTTATAGAAACAAATGTTTGAAATGGTGTAGAGAAAAAACAAGAATTTACTTCACTAAAAATAGTTAAAGTGGAATATTTCAAAATGAAAAATGCACGTAATCAATTTATTTAGATAAAATAAAAACATAAGGAAAATAATGATTAATTAAAAAATCTTTAACATCATTTTTTATTTTTTCTAAATAATGTTTTTTTTTCAAAATAATTTTATTATGTATATTTTTTTAACTTGTGAGAATTTTTTTGGATGTTTTTTAAGAAATTTTTGATATAATGTTTCTAAGAAGATGTTAGAAATTTTTGTTAAAAACTTTCACATAATTGAGATGATGAAATCTTCTCACAATATTATTAACATCCTGAAAATATCATAACCTATGAATTTGTAAAAATAAAGAGGTCTACTTTGTTACAAAAAAAAATTGACTGGAAAACATTACTACAAAATATCCCCAGTTGAATATTTACTTGAAATTATCATTCTTTATGTTTTTACAAAATATGTGGAGGTTAAAGAGGAGAAAAGTTTTATAAGATGGTATAGTTGGGGCTATCAGATGGTGAACATTGGAAATATGTTCCGAACAATGAAATTTTAGGATATTATTTTGATGAGTTTTTTTACAAGTATGAAAAATTAAAAAATAATCTATATTAAATAAAGTAAGCATGGGCATAAGTACAAAACAATTATCATGGACTTCAAGTTTTTATCATGTAAAAAAACGGATAAATGATTTTTGAGTCAATATAAAAATATGGAGGAAATAAAATCAGGAAACTGGATAGAGAAGTTGGATTTGAATAAAGTCTTTAAAAGTATCAGCAATGTAATCAAACATATTAAAATAAAAATGGAATTTATAGATAAACAATTTGTTTGATTATAAATTTTAAATATTTTTGTTATAAGATGAGTAAATTTCAAAGTTAAAAAGTTATGAAGTGTGTTGGTGAATGAAGGTCTTCAAATAAAGATCTATCATACATACATTGTTAATTTCATCATATGGACATTCTTGAGAAGTTTATTTTGAGATGAGGAAAGATGGTCAAAAAAAGTATACCAAATGATGAAAAGTGGAGAAGTGTAGTTTTATGAGAAGATGAAGTTTTCTTAAAGAAGTTACGAGACAAAAATTTCACTAGATGGAGAGGATTCCAAATGGATTATTAGATAAAATATATCGAATTGAGTTTTAGGTGATTTAAATAAATCTTTGTAAATAACTTTTTAATACTGATTTTTTTGTGCTATTTTTAAGTGGTTTTTTGTCTATGCAAGTTTAAGAATGTTTGAATGAGTTCCTTAAAATATGAGGTTAAGGAAGTTTTAAGAAAGAATATAGGTGCAATAGAATTCATGAATTATCAATAATTATAATGAATATTATAAAAGATTATATAATGTTTGAAAATAATACAACACTTTTTAGAATAAATAAGAATAATTGAATGTTGAATTTCTATGAGTGATAAATTGAAATTAGTTTCTCACCCTCTCTATTTCTAATACACCTATAAAAAGGGGATGAAAATATATAACTCTTAATTGTTGAAATAAAATTTCACACATATGAAAAAGTTGAAACTATGATTATTTTTTGACCATATAAGTTTTTCCAACCAAGATACATTTTTATTTAAGAAAAGGGTTTCAGAATAAGGATTTGATCAAATCATATAACAAAATTTTCAGTTTAGAGAAACTAAATAGAGCTTTTCAGATAATTTTTCTGATTAAAAATTATAGGCATGGTAATTTTTTTATGAGGATATAAATTAGGTCAAAATATCATGTTCAGTTTCAAATAGGTTTACTGGATGTTCTTTCATAGGATTGAGGAATATTTAATTAAGAAAACATTTTCAGGAAGAATAAATAAGACAATGTATTTTGGATAAAATTTTGGGAGCTAAATTTACCAATTTTTTTATTTCTTGTGTTGGATCACTTTATAAGAAAAAATTGTTAAAATAAAAATAATTAGTATAATCATTCCTATAGACATATAGAAGGAGTATAACTAGAGTGGGATCAATTTTGTATTCATATATTTCTATTATTAAATTTCATAGAATGACATGAGTCTCAATGGAATGGATATAGGATCTCACACTGAGTTTGAACCACGTAAATCTTTCATTCCTTGTTTAATTTATAATCATTGCAGGCCTGTGAGGTTGTTTTAAAATTTTGATAATGAAAAATAACACTAACAAGTTACAGGGGTTAAATATCATAATTTTTTAATTTTTTAATAGATCACCACTAATTAAACCCCTCCCCCCACACCCTCAGTGGATCAATAATACTAAGTGACTTCATTTGGTACCAAAGGTATGGTTCCCCTGCTATAACCTTATCAAAGAAACTATAAACTCAATGAATATTATAGTTATTCCTAGCATATTTAGAAAAATTATCATTTTTGGGAAAATAGAATGAAGCCATTCTTTCTTTCATAGGACCTGGAGTTATTGATACAACAATAATTGGGTTGCTACCCATTGAAAAAACACCCCTATGAATTTTAATGATAGTGGATGTATTGAGACTGATAGAAATTTAGAAATTTTATTCTTATTAATTTCTTAATAAAAATTATAAAGTTGATGGATTTCAAAAGAATTAATGAAATTTGGGTAAAAGTCGAAATTATTTTACAAGGAAAAACCAATGTGAAGGAACCGAAGTTACAAATCTAGAGGAGAATGTTCGAAGATATAAAAATGGTAGATAAAGAAATGTTTTATTAATACTTCTCTAGAGATAATAAAGTTTTTTGAAACATCAAGGTTTTTGGAGATGTCTTTGAAGACTCGACAATTTTTAAGAAACTCATGAGAAACTTTAATAATAGTTTTGATTCCATAACATTTTATTTGGAATTAAAATGTGATTTATCTCTTAATGAATTACTTAACATTCTTATTTGTTGTGATGTAACGAAAGATATATCATTCAAAAATAAGATCAAGAATTAAATTTATTTTGAAGATATCTGTAAGTTAAAAATAAAAGATTTTGATATGATTGGAGAGAGTGATTTGAAAGATAAATAACATGGTGAAATGAATGAAAAAATCATGTATTTTATCTCCAAATATTACTAGAAAGGTTGAAGATATTTCAAAGGAATTGGTCATTTTATTTGAACAATCAAAAGAATAAATTTGGAGTATATGAAGAATATTCTAATGAAAAACCTTGGTAGAAGAAGTGTAATGAAACTTATATTGATGATAAGAAACCCGCTGGTGAAAAGATAATTTTTGGTGGAAGCTAAAGAAGTATATTGAGTAAGAATGTTAAACAAGACCCTTATGATAAAAAATCTTCTGAAGATGAAAATCCATAATTTTTTGGAAATTATTTTCCCATGTTGAAAAGAAATTAGATACTTTTGGCAGTAAGTTAGTAGAAGGTGAAAAATCTTATAGGGAATATCATCTCAGAACTAAACTTATAGCATTTATTGAGTAAAAAAATCAAGAAAGAGATCAGGATTCTTAAGAAGAAAAGTGGAATGGATAATGAAGAAAGGAAATATGTCTGTAAATAGGAATATGAGTATATATAGGAGATCATAAACCTCAAACTTAATGTTTATTAACAAGGAAATATGGTGGAAGATCTTGGTAAGAAACACATTTCTAAGAAAGATGAAGTTGACAAAAATTAGTCAAAACTACTTGAAGTTGAATTTTTTTAAGAAATATAAATGAAAATTTCAACAAACCTTCAGAGATAAAGTCTGATTTGTCCCAATATTCTATGAAATATTTCTCTAAGAGTCAGGTGAAATATTTACCCACTAAATGTAAAAGTTTGTCTGATTTTACTGACCATAGAGGTATTAAGAAAAATGTCAAGAACGCATGTATTGATAAAGGATGTGAGAAATCCATCATATCTATAAAAGTTGAAAATAGACTCTATAATAAATTTCCCCCACATCAAGAGGAAAAAAATAAAAAGACATCATAAACATCAGAAAACAATCTACGGGGAAAGATCATACTTCTACAAAAGACCAATATTAAACTTTTTTTTGTTAGTAATGTAGAATTTATAGGAACAAAGCTAAGAACTATTATAAAAAAATGTATCTTCATGAAAATAATAAAATAAAAGGTAAATCCATAGTGGACGAAAAAAGAGTAACTTTTCTAAGACACAGGAAGTAATAACGGAAAAATCACAAGATGCTAGAATGTTTATAATTAAAATCATTTTGGATTCACAGATAGAGTTTTTAGAAGATGTAGCATGCCTGGTCACTTTACTAACGAATGTTTGAATACTATTACTAGACAGGTTTCACTTTCTAGAAAATAAATGGATATCAGAAAGAATAAATTTGAATAAAGAGACTTTGTTGTTGAGATAAAACTAAAAGAAATAAAAAAGAAAAAATTGAGGATTCATGATCATGGTTGTTCCTAAAAAAAGATAAGTTCTATGAAAATACTAAAATTTTTGAAAAACATAAATGGGGAGTACATAGTTTTAAAAATGATAGTTTCTGAAAAATCATAGGTATAGGAACTTGTTAGATTAAAGCAGGGAAATTGAAATCTAAGGAAGTTTTATATGTTGATGGAATCAAATACAACTTAATAAGTGTTAAATAACATTTTTATGATGATAATTAAGTTTTATATAGGAATGATTCCTATATCATCAAAAGTTTGGAAGTTGGAAATGTTTTCATCAGGGTGGAAAGAGCCAACTGAAATCTCTTTCAGATTATAGAACATTATAACTCATGTTACATGAGTGTTGTAGATGAAAATAAGTTGTGTAATTTAATACTTGGGTATCTTGGATAGAAATATATGAAAAAAACATTACAAATTCGATTTCATAATAAACATACCACCACTAAAAATAAAAGAAGATGATGTTTCTAAAATATTTTAGAAAGAGAAGATGATTAATAAAATCCTTAATAAAGTTTAAATTCAATCTATAAGAACTCATAGGATTATTCTCTCAGATCATTGTTGGATAATGATACATCAATAAAATAAAATATAATTTTTAATTTATCACTTTAATTAATTATTTAACACATCTTTCCAATATTATGTTTATAAATCATAAATAAGACACTTCATAAATGTTTATATTTTTCATTAGGGAATTTGAAACAGATAAGGGTGTTTATATTATGATGCTCAGAACAAAAAATTTAAATAATAGAACATGTAATTATTTTAAACGATATTTGAATAAACATAGAATCAAACATCAATATAGTTCTCCACAAAACCCTTAATAAAATGGAGTGTAGGAACGGAAATAATAATGTTTAGTGTAAATGGGAAGAATAATATTGACTGAGTATAAACATTCTATGTTTTTCTAGAGAAAAGATTCTAGTACTACTATACATGTACAAAAACAATTGTTTATTATGGATGAAATATAAAATGACTTATTAAAAAATGTAATATGAAAAACCCTTCATAGAAATAGATCAAGGTTTTTGAAAATCCCTTCCTAATAAAGATAAAAAATACAAATCTTCAAAAATTAGATAAAAAAGGTGAGGAAGTAATTTTCATAGGATATTCACCAAATGGAATAATTTATAGTTTTTCAAAAAAATATTTACAAATGTTTATGGATTCTAATGATGTGAAGGTTTTTGAAAATACAACTTTATAAAAAAAAGTTTCTTAAAAATATTGTGGAATATAAATTAAAAAATTCCATAAAAATAACATAATTTAATATGAAAGTGATCCAAAAATGAAACATGAAGATTAAAAATAATCATGTGGTTATGAAAGTGAAATATTGAGAAATTATCGGCAATTTCACACTGTATAAAAATAGGTTGAATCTAAGAACATTATTTTAAATCAGAAAAATATAGTTCAGGATAAAAGATCATTGAGGAGATATCTCTCCTCTAATAGGTAAAATCAGAATCAATTTTAGAGGTAGTCTAACACAAATAATGGGTTGATTCTATGAATTAAGTGTCAGAATAGATATTAAAAAATAAAACCTTGGAACTTATTTCATGAACAAAAGAAAAGAATATTACTGGAAAAAATGGGTGTATAAAAACATACTAGATAAAGAAAGATAAGTTTCAAGAAATAAAGAATGAATTATTTGAAAAAGTTATTCATAGGTGGATGGTTCTCATTTTTAAGAAACATTTTACCCCATTATATTATATTTAGGTACAAGGGCCAATGGTAACTCATGCATAGTAAAAATAAACTACAAGTAAATCCACCAACCTGGGGACTTGACTTTATGACCATTCCGCAATCCACATCCCACTCGTACCACCTCAGATGATCGTGGGGGAAAACAAGTGTAAGGCTGATGCTCGCCTCCCACTAGAGTTCCCTTATTTGCCCAAAACCCTCCACACATTCCCCGACTTGGAAATCGCTTGGAATCACCCTACGCATAATCGCTTTAAGCATAATACACATGTTCCCTAGCTAGGTAATGTCTTGGATGTCAAGTAATCCATTTTAAACAAAGATATTGGTTAAAATGTTTATATTGAGTAACCTTTTGTGTTCTTAATTATGAAAAATAGAGCCAAGGTACTTAATTTGAAGAAATCCATGTGTGGTTCGAAACAATCTTCACAAGACTATTACTCAAAAAATTATATTTTCTGGAAGAAATTAAAATTTTATAAAGAAAATATTTACAAAAACAAAAATTAAAATGAAATGAATTTAGGTACCCTGATTTTTATTTTTTATATTGATGAATTAATTTTTCCAGGGTATAAAGATAAATATTTTCAAGAGTTTTCTAGATAAATTAAGAATAATATTTTTATTTTAATTCTTGAAGAATTAAATTTATTTCTTGGTTTATAAGTGAAATAGATGGAAATATATATTTTCTATCATAAGAGATGTATGTAACAAAATTATTACAAAAGTTTAGCATCGAAAATTCCAAATAATTTTCTACACCAATATCTGTTGTGATGAAGATGAGTAAGGATAAAGGGAATGTGTGAATCAGAAAGATTTTCAAAAGTTGATAGGAATTTTTCTTTCTCTCACTTCTCCAAGGTCTAATATCTTTCATGTTGTTGCTTTTTATGCAACATGTTAAAGTGATCCAAAAGAATCACATATTATCGTAGAAAAAATAATTACCTGATATATGAGAGGAAAATATTTTTATATGTTTTTATATAAATGGATTTGAGTATAGCACCACAACCCGAATGCCACTTTAAATGGTTCTTTGTTCTGGTAGACCATTGGGCCTTAGGTGTGCCTTCCCATATTCCAAAGGATACTGACTTGTAGTGAGGGTGTAAATATTTGGTAGTGGGGAGACTATACCCTCTCATAGTGATAAAAATAATGGTATATGTATATACAACAGTGAAAGAAAGACCATATTTAATGGAATAAATTACAAGGAATAGTGGAAGAATAACCAAATAGAATTATTAATATAGATGCCTCAAATCATAATACTATTTTTAGACTCATAAAAACATAGCAAAAAATTTCATACAAAAAATAAGATAAATAGTAGGGTCAACCATGGATGACCATCAATACATACATATAATAAATCATGCTGAATAAAAGGAGACTCAAAAATTTTCTCCAGCTGATGCAAGAACCTCCAAGCTTACTTTACATTCGTCCAATGAAAAATGTACCAGTTGATCACTATGGTCTAGATTTTAAGCCTGGTCTATTACCTTGTTGTATATATATAAATTCTACAAATGTCCTAATGGGCCCATGTAGGGTGTGAGAATAAATCTCAATAGTAAACCACCAACATTTTTTTCTTACAACCATTAAAATGAGGGTTTATCTAAATATAAAAAAGAATTAATCACATGAATATTTAATAAATAACTACTTCCCTTGTGCTCAACAGCCAAAAGCTTGCGATCTACCTCCTTTTGGCATCGTCAAAAGTCACTGAATATGTACCCCAAATTAGATATATAGCATATATCACATGTATGTATATATATAACTACAGTAGTGAGGATCCATGGTATAAATCCCAAGGCATCCCCTGACTAAAATGTATCCCTGATGAACCATTAGGTTCCACCTCCCAAAAATTTCCCATCACCTCATGCCCACTCTCATGTAATCAAATTCCCAATGTGACACCCAATACATAACTACCTAGTCACTCAGACCCCAACACATAAGTCCCCATGGGATCAAAGACCTACGTTCAAGGCACGACCATATACGTCATCTAATAAATAATCATTTTCGTCTCAATAGACAATGTCTTGAGGTATAGTGATATCCTTCCTCCCAAGTCCTAGCCTAATGGACTTATGTGTAACAGCGAGCCTCAGCCCCCAACTGACGGTCTCATCACTATCAACCAATGTTTGATCACCATCCACATGGATTTCTATGATGATAAACCCCAAACAAAATAGAAGGTCAACACCATCACCTAATCCTCATAGTCTATGTAGGCCTCCACCCACAGGAGTTCTCAACATAACCTCGATCTAAATCATATCTATTTAAAAAAGGATCAAGCGGTGCATTGTCTAAAAAATGGTTAGAGTAAATCTCCCAAACATACCTAAGAAACACCTTCTAGAACCTCATTCCCCTACGACTATGCCTCTAATTCTGATGTTCATCACCATCTCAAGTACTGAGATCCAATCCCTCGACCTAATGACCTGGTCACCTCAACTCGATGACCAAGTCACCTCAATTGGTGATCAAATGTCTTATCCAGCCTAACAAATGATGCCTCAAGGAAAGTGGTCAACACCACCTCAATCCTTGGTCTAATACCATCATGTTCTCATGGATCCAAGCAGTCAATATATCAATTCAATTTAATAATAAACAAACCTAGCCTAACCTTCCCAATTGGTTTGAATCCCCTCACAAGAATTATCACATTCAATCAAGGGATAAGGAATGCATTGAGGCATCCCTCAATACAAAAAAATTAATTTAAACCACGCTATTAATTATTAAGGGATCTCTATTTGACTACCTATATGGTGAATATAGATCACACCCCAAAAATACTCACAAAAAACATAGATAAATCTAGGAACCTCCTACCTCATACTCATAGGCATACACTCATCTAATATAGGCCTCTAAATCAATCCAAAATGAAATCAATCGGTGTTTTATATGAACACCTTGATAATATGGTAAGCCATATTGCATGAATTTAGTGAACCATATGGACGGAGAAAAAGTATAAATGAGGATTTTGGATCAAATGTCTTATTGAGATGGATTCTTATCCATCAACAGATCGAATATCGCAATTTGGAAAAAATATGAGGCTCAAATCCTACGGGAGTGCAAAATGGAGGAGCTCCCTTGTTGTCTGCATGAAAGAGATAATAAAGCGGAAGAAAATAAGTAAATAGAATGAGGGGAAAATTCAAAATTTTACACTTTCAAATGAGGTGGTAGGTTTGAAAACATGGTTTGAATAGTCATGATTGAGACATGTGAAATTATTATCCTAGAGGGATCACCCCTCGCATAGTTAAGAATTTGATTTACCAAACTGTGCACAAACATTGAATATTCCACTATCCATGACACCACCTCACATAGTAATGTGCACGGTTGGTAAAAGCATGTGTATATTGTGAACTTCCCCACAATTAAAAACTACAAAGGTTCTTACATAGTCATATGCCACCTCTATTACAGTTTCAAAAACCATGCTATATGTATCTGGAGGGCCACATGGTTTCTCTTGGGAGGCTGCACAGTTTTTTCAAACCATGTTCCTCAGTTTGTGCTTTCTGTAAATTGAGTTTCCAAACCCTTCCATGCCCAAAACTCTCCTAAAACACCAAGTAACTTTGCTAGCCTTAAAACCCATCTAAAAATAAACCATTGGGTCAAACAAACTCTTTGAATTAGGTTTTGAAGTCCAATAAGAAAATTTTCCCACTCAAAAATTTTTAAAATTCAAAATAGTTGAATATTTTCAACCCAAAAAAACATGGGTAATTAAAATATCTCCACCTTAATAAATCACATCTCTAATCTATAAGTTTTTACCCATAAATAATAACAAACATACCCTTATGATAAAAATCAACTCATCCCACCCCGACCATTAATTCAGGGGTCAACTCCCCTCAAGGCAGTCCCCACCTTAGGAGTTACCTACCTAGTTGCTTCTAAACCCAAAACAAATAATTCAGATGGTCCAATAACCATCCTTAGACCCAATAGTTTTTCTTTGATGTACCGTCACTCATACACCTTATCAAGTGCTCAAACTATACCACATAAAGCACCCCTCGTAGCCCACATCACATCAGTTTCCATAAAATTACATTTTCCATACATGACACTAACAAATTAACATATCACATATAAATATGCCTACCCATCAAAATACAGATGCCTATGCACCTCCCACATCGCATCATTTCCCATATTCGTACACACATCATATGTATGACCTGAATCATATCAATATACATAATAGATCCTAGTTCTAAGGCACCACACACACACACACACACACAGATATATATATATATATATATATATATATATATATATATAATCCTAATCGGTGTAAACCTATTAACCAACACCTTGTTAGTCCAAAAACCAAACATTTGTTAACCTTGTGCACCAAAACATACTAAAAAAGAGGAACCTGGTCATTCCTATAACATACCTCAAAATGTAGTCTACTCCCTAGACTTCTCTTTAACTAGAAGCTCTACTACATGCACCTGGCATGAATCCCGACAACTTGTGGCATGATTTCTCTATGGAGCTACAACAGATACCAGCCACTAACCCCATTGTTGGGTCCCATTGTCACTACAACATCCCCATGAAGCTGAATCTTGGATACTAGCTCTTGGTACCACTCTCAATCCTACATTAGATGCTTGATACTGACTTGGTCCTTGACTCCTAACTATCTAGAAGGCTTCCTTAAAAATCTCTTGAGAAGCTAGATCTAGCCAGATGCCTGACACTCCTTTGGAGGATACTCACTCTATGTCTGTACATGTTCTGGTTACCCATACTTCAAGCACACAGCTAAACACCTTCTCCATGGTGTTTTGACTAAATCTATATCATGAATTACATAATTAGATTGCTCATGGCATCACTTCCTGCTACCTAAAGAATCTCTACTCTAATCACCTGACAATGTCACTCGGATCGTATAATACTAATCCATCAGATTTCCCTAACCTATCAGCGTCTGGTTTACTTCCTCCAAAAAGGATGATAGTCTGAAAAATTTCAGCTAAACTTTGATAGAATATTTCAATCTATCCTTAAATAACCATACACTATAGATTTCATAACCCACCATAGCTGATGAAAATCAAAACATGTCTATAATGGTTGATTCATAGCCCAAGACTAGTGTATCCCCCAGCTAGAGATTCATGAACTCATGGGCTTTTTTTACCCTCAGAATCTCTATAAATATATTCTCAAAGAAACTAGATTTAAAAACCATCCAAGCTAGCCTCTCATTTCATCTTTCATGGACCTGTACATCCCACCACAATTTTTCTAGTCCTCTGAGCATGTACATCCCTAGCTTCACCCTCCGACCTGGTGGTGACTTGAGCTAGTCAATGATAGTCTAGACTAACTTGATCTAGTTATCTACCACATGTGGTCCAGCCTCACCCTAAAATAATGGTATTTACTATGACTGAAACCATAAAGTTATGTATTCCATTGATGGGTTAGCTCCCTGATCTCCCCGATCAATACTATAAATGACATGTGGAAAGCTCTCCCTGAGTTGGATATCAATTCATGGCCTGAAATCTTCCATCTGAAGAATTCCCTTATTTAAAAAAGCCTATACTTATGCCTCATGATCATCCCAGCCCTCTAGGGCCTCATCCTATGCATACGCATATGGTACCATATCACCACCCTCTTGACAATCCACTAGATCTCGTTTAGGTGGAAAGCTATTGAATACCAATATCATGGTCATACATACATAACATTATATATATACAATATCATAGATATGGTAAGCTATAACAACGAGCGCATATCACCACCATTATACTCCCCTACCACACCCTATTATAAAACATTTGTCCTTAAAGCCCCTTATATACCCATATCAGAGTTAGATATCAGATGTAACCTAGCCTCGTGTCCCCCTGCCTACCCACATCGAAGTGTGGAATCAAGAATCATCTAGCCGCATAGACCCTCGCCTTCTCATAACTAGGTCAATAATTACATGTAATATGAGGTGGTTGAGTTGAATACCACCAAATAGGTTATGCTTGAAAAAATTGTTTAGATTCTTTGTTGGCACTTTAATATCCCATCCCCTTATCATCATCCTTTCATTACTTTATCTGAGTCAGTCCCATATATCACATGCATTACAAATCACATATAGTTTTCATTGGAACCACGGGCCTGAGATAGTTGAGTATAATTCCACCAAAGAGAGTCTATGGAGGAAAAAATGTTTATCTTCCTTTTTTGACACTTTAAAAAAGATAACACCTCTAAGCACAATCTAGGTTCCCAAGAAAAATCAAATGAAAAACACATCATATATGAATAATTTCCTATCATGATGCATAGTTAAACCTTCCTTTACAAACTGGGCCAAGTTTCAAATCCTATACTAGATAAATATAACACCCATGTATGCCAATCGAGGTGGAAATCATATCAATTGTCAAAATGGAACATCAAAAAATAAATTTCCCACCCCTAGAAAATTGGTTTTTCCCCCTTTCATGGGGATATAGGAACCAAAACATGATCCCTTTACCTAGTCCTGGTTACATCCTGGTCTATGATCTACCATATCCAAAATAGTAATACCCAAAAAAAATTAAAACACTTGATACCATTATTATCCAGTTGAACACTGATACCGAATACAATAGAAGTAAACTATTTTAAAACCATTTATTATTTTCCAACCTGGATTCCACTTTAAGTGGTGCTCTCATTCGAATGACCACTGGGCCTTAGGAATGCCTCCCCATATGCAAAAGGATTTTGACAATCAGTGATATTATAAAGAGGTGATGGGACAGATATTATACACTCATATGTTAATAATTATAAGGATCTATTTATATACAATAGTAGAAGAATTACCATGCTCAGTGAAAGAAAAAACAAGTAATAGAGGAAGTATAAATATTCACAAATAATAATAGAAATTCAATTTACCATAATACCATTTGTAGACTCAAAAAAACATGGAATGGAGGGTAATAAAAAACAGGAGAAAAATAGTATGGTCTCCCATAGATGACCTCCAGTACAAACATATAATAAAGCATGTCGAATAAAAGGAGACTCAAAAGTAAACTCCAAATGATGTAAAAAACTCCAAGGTCCCTTTTCATCTATCCCATGAAAAACGTACCAGACATTCATTAGGATCCATCTCATGATCCTGATCCCTTACTAGATCATAGAGACGTAAAGTCTGCACATGTCCTAGGTGGGGCGTGTATGGTGTGAGAATAAATATTATTAGGCCAACACCAATGTGATTATGTTTTACATTTATGATAATCTAGGTCGATATAAATACAAAAAAGGACGAACATGAATATTTAATAAATAACTACTTCTATTGTTCTTAGAATACATTAAGAAGTTATCTAACTACTTTGGGCGTCGCCGTAAGTCACTAAATATGTTCACCACAATTATATATAAGTCATACAGTACCCATATGTATATATATAATTACAGTGGAAAGTATCCATGGAATAAATAACAAAGAATCCCATAATGAAAATGCATCCCCAGTGCACCCTCAGGTTCTACATCACATCAAGTCACTAGCACCTCATGCCAACTCTCACATAATTGACATCCCAATGGAATTCCCAATCAATAAGTACCTAGTTGATCAGACCGCATATCTAAAGTCCACGTCAACTCAAAACTTGAAATCTAAAGATTAGTGATATCTATCCTCTAATAAATAATCACTTTCCACTCAACAACCAAAATCTCAAGGTACAATTATATTCTTCCTCCCATGTCTCGGCCTAATGAACTCAAGAGTAACAATGAGCCTCATCCCCCAACTGAGGGTATTAACACCATCAACCAATGGTACACCGCCATATACATGGATTTATGTGGTGAGCACCCCCAAACAAAATTGAAGTTCAACACCATCACCTAAGATGCATAGTCTAGGAGGGCCTCTACCAACAGCATTGGTCAACATCACCTAGATCTGAGTCCTATATTTTTGAACATTACTCCAATGGTGTGTTGGATAAAAATGATGACAATCAATCCACCAAACATACATAAGACACACCATATGTCACCTCATTCAACTGCATCCATGTCTCTAATTCCGATGGGCACCACCATCTCAAGTATCAAGAGACAAGCCCTCAACCTAATGACATTGTTACTTCAACCCAATGACCAAGTCATTGTAATTGGGGATCAAAACCACTAATGTTTCACTGGACACACCCAACCTAATGAACTACATCACCTCAATCCAGGTGGTCAATATTACCTCAATCCTCTATCCAATCCCATCACATTCCCACAAAACCAAGAAATCAATATATCAATTCAATTTAATAATAAACACACCCATCTAAAACTACCCAAGTGGTCTAAAGGTCCTCAACACGATTATGATATACAATCATGGTATAGGTAATGCTTAGAGGCACCCATCAACACTAACCAATAAATTTTAACATATTCATTAATTATTTTGGGATCTCTCTCAAATGACCCGTATAGTGTAAATAGAGTTCACTCCTAAAACACTTGAAAAAACATGTATAAATTTAGGCACCCCATACCTCATAATCATAGGAATACAGTCATATAATATTGGCCTCCAAATGTTCCAAAATTATTGAAATCAGTATTTTAGATGAACGCACTAAAAATATGGTAAAACATATCGCATTGATTTAGTGCACCGAATAGAAAGAGAAAATAAGAAATGATGCTAACAGATCAAAGGCCTTTCCAAGACAGATCCATATCCACCAATGGATCAAAGATAAGGGTCCAAATATAAGAGGAGTATTAAATCATATATGAGATCAAAATGGAGGATCTCACCTATTATCCCCATAAAATAGAGGATAACGAGTAAGAAAAAAGGTAAATAAAAGGAAGGGGAAATCGTAATTTTATACTTTTAAATGAGTTTCATAGTTAGAACACATGGTTTTACTAACTGTGCCCCAACTATGAACACTAACAATACAAGGGGGATCACCCCTTACATGGATAGGTGCACAATTTAGCAAACTATGTGTATCACATGCAGAACCCACTATCCAAGGCAACACCTCACATGATCATGTGCACAGTTTTCTAAAATATGCACAAACCGTTCAAATACCCTCTTCTCAAAAATATATAGGTGCTCATGCATCCATGTTCCCCCTCCAATATGGTTTGAAAAACCATGCTCAGTGAATCTAGAGGGCCACACAATTACTCCTAGGAGTCTGCACGGGTTTTCCAAATTGTGTTCCTCAGTCGGTGCTTTCCCAAAATTGAGTTTCCAGACTCCGCCACACCTGAAACTCACCTAAAACCCTGATTAACCTTCCTCGCCTTAAATCCTATATAAAAATATGTAATTTGGTCAAAAAACTCAAAATTAAGTTCTGAAGTCCAAAAATTAATTTGGCACACTCACCAAATATGAAAATTCTAACAAGTTGAGGATTTTCAGCCTGCTCAAAAACCCGAGACATTATATAGTGATATAAACATTCATGGATATAAAAATGATGATTGGGATGTATATTTCAATGGAATATTGTCAAATTTTATATGAAAATTTTTATTATGATAAAGTTGTGTTAGTTGGTTTTATAATAAATAGGGTTTCGTTATTCTATGTACAGTGGAAGTAGAATACGTTGTCACAACCCATGCTTGTACAAAAAATGATTTGGATAAAATATCATTTGGAAGATTTGAAAGTGAATTTTTATACACTATTAAAGATTATTTTTAGTAATAAAAATGATATTTACATTTCTAAATATCTTGTATAACATTTGAGATCAAAATATAATGATATAAAGAATTATCATAAAAGAGAAAGATACCATAATGGTTTCGCAATCCCCTGGCTCACATCTCTCTCCCACTTGCTCACTCCAATAAGGTTTCTTCCTTTATATTTTCCCATTAATACTTCTCTTCTTACTTTGGAATGGTTTATCTAGGGTTTATTCTCATGGTTCTCTCTCACAGTGGTTCTGTTTTGGCCTTCTCTCAGGTATTTCTCCCTATTCTGTTCTATTTTCAGCTTCGGTGATGGTGTATTGGTTCTTCCCCAGCTACCTCTTCTACACTATGAATTCATGATCATCCACTCCTTTCTAGGTCAGATTGGGAACATCTTATTCAGTGAGTTTTGGACTCTAAATCTGGCAGCTGTGGATCTCCTAGAATCTCCTTCATCTTCTGTTTTTTCAATCCTATTTTCTCTGTGGTTTAATTCATAGTTCCATTTTAATATTTCGTTCTTTCTTCAATGTCGTGTTTTGTTTTTTTGGTTGTTCTTTAAATTAGTTTTGTATGATGTGTTTTTTCTATTTTTTTCACTTCAAATGTTTGTCGTTGGTGTAAGGCTTCGGTGCAGAGTTTCTCGGTTGCCTCGCTAACCTCAGTGGAGGATCTCTTCCACAGTGGGGTGGGTTCCTATGGTCATCTCAGATATTGATGGCATACAGTTGGTTTGGGCTAATTTTAATGGAACATTAGTGTGATAATCTTGAGTTTATCTCATTCAAATTCTGATGTCCATTAAAGTAGTGGTGTGGCAACCTTTTCACCTTGGTTTTTGTTTTGTGGTTGAATGTGAAGGTGCTGCCTGTGTGGGATTTCTTCGACATCGACGGTTCTAGGTGATCCTTTTCATTGATTTGAACTATAATTTTCTATTGTTTCTCTTCTCAAGATCCATGTTTCCCATAATCACTCTGATTTGGAGTTGTGTGGTAGGCTTCAAGTTTCGTTTAGATGTGAGTTTTAGTAGGAGGATTCAAGAGGAAGATAGTGTCTATATCTTGATCCTTGAAGGTGAGGAGGTTTTGGCTCCGGTGATAAGGATGAAAGTGGATGTCGGTGACACGAAAGATTTTGAAGCATTATGAGGCTTGTCTCATGTTCCAAGTTTAGTTATGTTAATACTTTTGAATTTTTAATTTTGGGGATTTTTTAGCAGTCTTTTGATTTTTGAATTTATAATGGGTGGGATCTTGTAGTAGTTAAATTTATAACTGAGTGGAGTTGTTATAGTTCACACATACCTATTAAAAGTGTCTTTTGAAAATAAAAATATGGGTTTTATTTACAAAGTCTAAGATAAAAGAACGTTTTTCCAAATTTTGGCTATAAATTCATTTTCAAACTCCACTAAAGACTTCCTAAAACTCTTAATGAAGAGCACCACCCTTCTTTAGATTATATTGAAAAAAGGGAAAGTTTGTACAAAACAACCTGAATTTGGGGAGAGTTAATTTCCTTAAAAAGGGGGAGGGTATGTAAATCTCTTGATAAAATTAATCTAAATCTATGGTAATCATAAAATGGGGGGAAATTGAAAAATTGATATAAAAAATATAGAACATGAAAAATTATGGGGGGTTGGCCAAAACATTTCTTATCACCATGGGATGGAATTCCTTAAAAATATTACTTTATCTAGTAATGTTGGTTCAAGACCATATCTATGAGAAAGGTTGTGGTTTGACAATTTTTTTAAAAAAATAGAGAAGAAAAAAGAGGAGTTGTAAATGTTGTTAATTAATGTATTCAACATATCTAAAGGGAGCGATTGAAGACCATTTATGATTTTTTCCTATAAAAATTTTCTATTTGTTTTCAGCATACTTTTTTTTGGTTTTTTTAAAAAAAGTGACAATGTTTTGGGATGTTATTAAAGAATTGTTTTATATGATGTTGTTGTAGGATGTTAGAAAGTATTGTTAAGAAACATTCTTAAAAGTTTGATGATGATAAGATTCTTACAATGTTCCTAACATCATGAAAATAACATGATCCAAGAATTTTTATAAAGTGAGAGATCTAGTTTTTTAATAGAAAAAGTTTACCAAACAAGTTTTACTAGACAAAGATCACTGGACGGATATTTTTTTGAATTTATCACTACAGTATTTTGTATAAAATCTGTGGAGGGAAAAGAGGAGAAGATTTTTTTAAGAAGACATATTTAGAGATACTAGATGGGTACTATTAGAAAAACCTTCTAGACAAATAAATTTCAATAAATTAATATGTTATGCTTTGATGGGTATGAAAAAAAAACTCTTTTAAAATAAGTTCAATTGAGGAGAAGTCTAAAAAATGAGATCATGAAGTACGAGTCTTTTTCTATGAAAAAAAGGATGAAATAATGTATGATTCGATATAAAATAAATATGGAAATTCAAGAAGGGAATTGAATCGATAAGTTGGATGTAATTGAATTCTTTATAATATTCAACAATGTAGTCATCCATCTTCAAATATAAATGGATTTTTTGGAAAAAATATTCTTTACAAATGTCAAGTAGAATATTTTTTGTGTCAAGATGAGTAAAGATAAAAGTTGAAAAGTAATGAATTGAATTGGTAAATAAAGTCCATCGAATGGAGATCCATCATACATATATTTACAATGTCATCAGGCAGATGTTCCTGGTAATTTTCTTTTGAGCTGAGGTAAGATGATTAGATAGAGTTATCCAGATGAGTAAAAGTTGAGAAGTGGAGTTTTGTAATCATATAAAATGTTCTTAAATAAGTCACTAGTTCTAAATATCACTATATGGAGGAGTTTACAAATGATTCATCAAGAAAAATTATACCTGATGGAGTTTTAAGTGATTTACATAAATATTTGTGAAGACCATTTGAAAAATAATGATTTGGTGCTATTTTATAAAAGGTTTGTTATATAGAAAATTTTAAAAAATTTTGAATGAGTTTCTTGACATTTGAGGTTAAGGATGTTTGAAGAAATAATTTAAATGATTAATAATTCATGAAGCTTAAGAAAGTTTTAAGAATATTCTAGAAAGTATATAATTTTTGTGAAGCATCCATCACTTTTTAGAATAAGTGGTATTGATTTTTGTATTTCAATGAGTGGGAATGTGAAATTAGTTTCCTACCCTATCTATTTTTGAAACATTTATAAAAGGTGGGAACATGCACAATAATCTTAATTATTAATAAAAATATTCACTTATATGAAAAAGAAAACACTATGATGATTTTTTGATAATATGGGTATTTTAACTAAATTCACTTTTAGGTTGAATAAATGGTACCAAATAGAAGCCTTGATCAAGGCATCATAAAAAATTGTCAGTTCAAATAAATCTGTATGTTTTTTTAAAATGAGTAGATTTTTGAGGAATAGTGTTTTTTTAAAAGGAAAAAAGTCAGGACATAATATTAGGTACAGTTTTAGTGAGGCACACTGGATGTAATTTCACCAGATAGAGGAAGAAAACACTGGATGAAAATTACTGTAAATGGGAAATATGATGATGTATTCTAGAAAACTATTGGGAGGTGAATTTACCATGTTACACATTTTTTATGTTCACTCAGTTTTCTAATAAAAATATTATAAAATGATGGGAGTCAGTATCATTATTCTTATTATTGGATATAAGGAATCTAATGTGTGTTGGATCACATTTGTTTTGAATTTTTTATATTATTAAATTTTCAAGAACTGATGGTATTCACCATAGAAAGGATATAGGCTATCATGTTGAGGTCAAACCTTCTAAATTTGTCATTCCTTTATTATTTTCTTATCATTATTTGTTTGGTATATTTTTAAAAAAATTTGATAAGGAAAAATAACTATTTAAATTTCAAAAGGTTAGATTTAATAATGTTGGAAATTGTAAAAATATTACCACTAATTCAACCCCCCCCCCCCCGAGTGGATCAACAATACTAAGGAACATTAATTCTTGTAGGGATATTATGTAAGAAAAAACTATAATTATAAAGAATCCATTATAGTATTTAAATACAAATCATTTCATAATAAGGTACCACTTTGTGATTGAAAAGTTTGAATATATAGTTATCATGGTGGACCACATTGGAACAAATTAGGAAGTGGTGGATGTATTCATGAAACTATTTACCACACTAGAATTCCAAAAGAATTATTTGTACCCCAAAATTCGACCATGTCTAAAGACTGGAGGAGGTTTTGAATATCCTCATACTCCCATTTTAATTTTTTATTTGTCATAGTTTCTCATTTTTAACATGGATCATATACTTGGGATATATTACCAAAATTATTTAATTAAAAACATACTTTTGAAAAAATATGGAACTTATAAAATAGAAGGAGTGTATAATTCTCATGTTAACGATAAAAAACCTATAGTTGAGGGGGGTAATTTTGGAATAATAAATTTTGGGAGATATAATCCTTGGGTATGAACATAAAATTAATGGTGAATATAGGGAATGTAATTATATGCAAGTATTTGATAAGGTTGAAGGTACAAAGTAAGTATAGTGGTACTCCTATAACACTTTTTTTATATTACAAGAATTAATCACATAAAATTAAAGTATTAGATGAGGTTTTCTTTTATTATATTTATTTTTTAGTGTATAAATTATCTTAGATTTCACAAAATATTTATATCCAACCTAAAAAGAGTTAATTTTATAACATAGGTTATTCAATAGGACAATGATGTATTTAAAAGTGTATTAAAGAAGGATAATATTGAAGTATGATCCAAGACCATTTTGTTTGTTTTCAATTGTGTTTAATGGATAAATAATGGAGTTAATGTTGGTTGGAAGAATATTTAGAGCTACTTTTCTAAGGATTAAATAATTTTTATCGGAATATAGATGAACCCTTTTAGAATTTGATTATCTAAATTATGGTCCTAAAACAACCATTATGGTGGTATATTTTTTACAGTTCATAGTCAATAGAATATAAGAGAGATGAGATTGAGAAGAAGGAAAACACAAGTAGAAAACATTTCACAGTTTCATCAAATCATGTTATAGTTTTGAAACCACCAACATGGTGGATAATATTTTTGAGTAATATGTTTTATGAAATCATTTAATACTATGAGATAACAAAACCATATCATGGTTTCCATTGTAATTTGATATAAAAAATGATTCCCCATATATTAAGGAATAGAGGCGATTTTTTCCTATATAGATGATTGAAATATAGAAATTGTAGGTCAAACATGCCATGGTACATGCCATGGTTCACTTGTATATTTTGTAGAAACTATATTTTAAATGTAATATCAAACAATTATGGGAATTCTATCATGAATTGTTTCTTAAAAATAGGATTACTTGTCATGTTAGTGATCAACGTGTTAAATTTTTTTCTTGGAAGATTTATGGGGAGCTACTAGAATCGTAGATATACAACTAAGTCATTTTGTTAGAAATCACAAAATAATGGTTGGATGAAGATAAGAAATTTAAGTAAAGTGAATGGTCATATTTTTAGGAGATGTGGGATTTACGGACCATGGTTTTTATATTCAACCCATTGACTAAGAAATCACATCATAGTTTACTTAGAAACTCATGTATATTAAATATTTTATAGTTTTAGATAATTTTTTAAATATGGAATCATATGATATATTATAGAATAACTAAATATAATATTATAAATTTTTTAAGCCCAATGAGACCTTAACATGTTCCATACAAAGGGATAAATTTTTATAAAAGATATTTTAATATATATTAACAAGAAAAATTAAATAATGAAACAAAAATATAAAAAATAGAGGATAACAAATTCTTATTAGAAGCCTTAAAGGGATGGGAGTGATTATAGAAGGAATTGAAAATAAATAAAGATATAATTTCATTATTGAAGTAGTTGAAGAGAAATATCCATGATGACATGGTGTATTGATTATACTTTATTATATTCATTGTTAGTGACCTATGTGTTATATTTTTATTATGAAATTATATTGAAATAGTGAGTGTAGAGGTTGAAAGAAGGTGAGACCCTTGGAGTCAATAGTGAACTATTCAAAAAACATATAATCACAATAGTGAGGTAGTTGTTTTGTGGAATATGACACATGGTTGATGTATTATCCTATGAGATAACCCATTTTGGGTGAACAAAGTGAAAAATTTTATATCATTGCATTTTTTTTATTTCTTTAATTTTCTATGTTTTTAGAATTGATATGATTAAGTGTTCCTGCGAACATGACAACAAGATTCATTCAATACAGAAGAATTTAAATCCTTAATTCACCTACTTCGTGGGTGTTTTGAGCCTAATAGTTATAACAAAAATTCATTACATTAAATTATTTTAAAAATAATTAAAATTATTTCAAAGTTTACCAAATAAATTTTTACTTGTTACAAACTACGAACCATAAGGCCTCTTATCCCCAAGAATCATCATTGAGAATCTATATGGAATGACTATAGATACTGATATCTCATCTCATTTTACTATTCTTATGTATCCTTCTAAACATATCCATTCTACCACAACACGTGAAAATGTTTCATGGTCTGACAACACATTAAATTCTTTCTACGAACTAAAATACACATTATATGTTCAATAAAGTATTTATCAACTTCCAATTCAAAATAATTGCAATATACTACATGTGATGGATCTAGATCACATCTCTTTATCTATGATTCATGAAGCACATAATAATCTCATTATAGAATATAAGTAATTCCAACCAATACAAAACATCCCCAATCAACACATGGATCATGAAAGGTTTTATAAACTAAGGCACTTGTTTCTCCTAATTTCCTAACCTCTTATGTCTTAATCAAGGTGAAACTCAAAGTAATAATAAATATCATAATGTGAACCTTGGAGGTATTAATCTCTTATCCTTATAGAATTTATTCCTTCTATAAGTTATTTCTAACCTCTTCCTGGTCAACTATACTCTATCAGAAGAATCATGCATTCGATGGGATTAAACAGGTAAAAATAATCAATATATATCAAACACAAGGTTCATAGATGTATTATCTGATACAAAGCATTAAATGGTTCCATCTAATTTGATTATTGGAAGATATTTTTAAAATAAAAATATACCATATCCAAATTATTTTCCCATGCAACACTAAAATGATGAATACAATTACACAATATATCCTCTAAAATCAAGATAATGTACTTAAACTAACAATAAATCCAATAATAATAAGTTATTCTCTACTTCATTTGATTTCCCTAATCCATATAAAATTCTAGATATAAATGATAAGTGAATATAACATCCTAGTCTGACATGATACTACTAGGAACCCCATGATGTTTGATAATCTCATGTAGATACAGGTTTCAAATATCATCAACTATATGAGTCTACCTAATTTGTAAAAAGTGAGATAATTTTTTAAATTGATCAACTATCACCCAAACAAAATCTCCCTCTTTAGATGATCATGGAAGACCTATCACGAAATCCATCATGACCTCATCTCATTCTAATATTATAATGTGTGATGATTCTAACATACCTTTTACTCTATAATTCTCTTCCATTATCTATTTGTAGGTATGGAATCTTAAAAAAATACAACAATGTCCCTCTTCACCCATGGATATAAAAAATGACATCACACACCATTATAAATCTTACTAAAAACAATATTATCAAGTCATCAATATATTTCATAATAATGAAAAACATATTTTTAAATATATGAGAGAGATTTTGGACATCTATTCATATATAAAATAAATTCAGTGCTCAATATCTATTCAGGTGCTTGTTCCGCACCATTAATCTTTTCTTAAATAACCTAGAACTCATAATCAGATCCTTAACCTCATTCACCAACTACATCATGAATAAAATAATAATAAAATTTATCCACACCACACTTAACTACTCCTCAGTCATGTCAAGATATAACTCTAAGAATATACACATATGTTTCAATTCATCTTTTAACTCCTTCATCACCTCTAGATTAAAGTTACTACTAAGAACATCTTCCAAAACATTCAATTTCCTAGATAATACACCATTCCTACATTAAAATAATAAAGGTACTCCACTTGTATCTTTTTTTGAGGTTATGATCACACTAAGAGAAGATATACTCGAATATATTATTTTTAGTGTAAACTAAAAACCTCTCATTATCTAAATATATAATGTTGCCAATATATAAGTGCATGAACAAACACAACCAGCATAAGATAATGAGTTATTTATTTCCACTCATTCAACCTAATATTTCATGATCAAAATGCTATAACCTGATCATTTATTATTTTTACACTACTCAGTTCACTCCATAAGCATTGTAATATAAATCATAATAGTTACCCATATTATGTAAAATAATAATTGGTTTTTATATAAGTCCTATATTAAATTATCAAATTTAGAATAATATAATTCATCCAATAAAAATTTCCCCCCTTTCTATTCAAACCATCATCAGGGTAGCTGAATAAGATAAATCTTGAATAAACCATCAATAGCATCCCACAAGTCCCAAAAAATTCCTAATTTCAAAGACATTGTTGGGTACACCAAAAGATATCACCATGGCTCTCACATTCCCAATATCAATTGATTTATCAAATTACATTACAACATGCCAAATTAATTTCACCTCTATAATCTATAATTGAAATTTGGATAATTTTATATAATGTATATTAGTTTCAATGTATTTAAGACAATAGCTAAATTATTATTATGTTCCTCATGTGAACATGGATACATAAATAATCAATCAGTAAACACAATAAAAATGAGTTCAGATAATGATGAAAAATTTAATTCATTAAAACGATAAACACATATATATAATACATCTAACTGAATGAAATCAATAATAATTAATTATTCTTATAGTGAATCCTAAAATTTTTCATTGTTATACCTTAACCCATTTGACTAGTTTATGATAATCCGACTAAAGATTGGTCATTGAGAACTAATGATTAATCCCTAAAATATTCAAACATATCACGAATTTTATATTATGGATACCATTTTTTAATCATCACCCAATGTTTTATGCACAACCTCATTCTCTCAACTTCATTCTTATAAAATAATATCGGAACACCAGATACTCTACATGAAAACACCCTCAACTAATAATCCTCTTAATTGGTTTATTATTATTGGAAAAAACTTATTTAATTACTAGAAGAAAATAAAACCTATTCCCATATCATAAATACTATTGAAACCAATAACATATATAAAGTAAAATGAATAAAATGTGTACCTTAAACTGATTTTTGTCGAATATTTTATCTTAAACAATGAGTTGAATGAAGATAATTAAGAATCAACCAAAGGATTCCTTCCTATTAGGTGTATCCACAGTTTGATGAATCACCCAAAATTTGAGTGAGATCCTCATTGTTTAAATGGTATACTAGTACCTTTAAAAGCATAAAATAATGGAGAAGAGATCTTTGAGTTTAGGGATAATCAATATCAAAGAGGCTAAACAACCATCTCATTATATTCAACCCCTTTATTTAGAATTCTTGGATTCTCCCTATGACTTCCATACATTTTCTCAAATATTAAAAACATATTAGTAAATGGAATGTTATTACAAACCATTTATAACCATCAGTAATATTAATATAATAGTTTAATTCATCATTCAAAAAACCATTTGTTACAACATATTAAATTTTCAAATTCAATGATATCCCATAAAAAAAAAGATATAAAAATTAAAAATAAATGTTTAATCTACACGTTAGTCAAATAATAAAATAAGAATAGATAAAAACACTTTAAATATAACTATATTATAAAATATGATATAGTTTTTAGAAATGGTATGATATCCCATATCACACCTTACGATATGCCACTACAATTCATGTGACTTTCCTTGGTATCATGTCTTCCATACAATATTATATATCATATATCAAATACTATGATATTTAGAAATACATCATATGATTTATTTTGGATTTAGTGTACATCTACATCAATCAGACACTTAAAATAAATCACTTTATGCCATTTCACATTATGTTATATCATATATAATAACATATGAAATCATATCCAAAAATCCTTTTGGATATTTTCAAAACAATTTTGGAAAGATATCATCATTTTCTCTATGGATCACATCATACGATATACTTTTTTCACATCTATTTAAAACTCATTCTGGATAAAAATCTAAAAAACTTTTAGTGAACCTCTCTTTGTTTTATAAAAATTAATCCCTATTTAGTTAACCATAAAGTGTGACCCCATTATCCTTTATAGAATTCAAAAATATATAAATTTATTAATTTATAAATATAATAAATAAGTATACTGTATTAAATCATCAATAATTCCCAATATATAAAGGGAACTAGTGTGATATCCATCAAATAAAAATATCAGGACACATATGTCCACCAATTGTAAAATATTCAAAATATGCAATATCATATGATCCATTTTTACATGGAAATGAGTATCTATAGGAAATGGTGTATTTTAATCCCTTATATCTATTTATACCTTGTTGATTTTATAATTAAAGACTAATCAGGTGAATGTACATATGAAATTTCATTCTCCATAATTAATTACGACATCACATTCCCCTCATACAATATATAATAACAACACATGAAACTTATCTATCTATAACTAATATATATCAATCAAGGGATAAAATTTCTTACTCATCATATGAGATTTCAAATTCCTTCTTGAGTAAACTCAATCGATAACTGGATCGGAAATTAACCTAACCAACACATGGTTAAATCAGGCTCAATGATACCATAAGAATTGTATTGAAGTATGAATGTTGAGATAAAAGTTATATTATCTAATATATGGTAATGGAAACTCAAAATATGAAACATTTACCTTTAGTATACTAATAACCTAGTATATGACACTCTTTAAGGTATAATTAATGGGTCTTTCAGTAAAAAAACATGTTTCAGGCCTCATTAGCATATTTTATATCTTGATATTAAATCACGACCATGTTAACATTAATATTTCATCATAACTTGTAATAATCTTTGATTAACATTGGTTAAGTATATATCAACATCATACACTAAAAGGCTAATTATCATATGATTTATTGAAATGTATACAAGAAACATGAAAGGATGATAAAGTAGAGACCACCCTTATATGACATGATATATTTTATATTCTTAAACTCATTTAATAATACCTAATAAACCCATACCTAATATTGAGTCTCATATATCATATAAAAGACATTCAAAATGCATCATGTTTTCTATATTTTATATTTTTGTTAAAACTCATTATATCCTGATGTAATTCCTAACACATCTTCATGGGACCATCTGATAAAACCTCTTACTAAACTCTTTTAGTGAGTTATAACTAGGATGAAAAGACTACTTGAATAATGGTGTGACTAGTAATCATATTACTAATTTTGAAATATTTGAAACTTTTTTTAAACTTATTTACATAAAAATAATCTATGATACAATGTTAATAATATTTATTGTCTACTTGGAACCTTGTCTACATTCATCAACATCATCTTCAAAAAATTCCATTTAAGCTTATCTTTTGAGATCAATTTGGAAAAAATTTAAATTTTACATTTTATTTATATACCAATATACCAAAAAATATTTCAAGATAGAATTTGACTTTCAATTTGAATTTATACCGGTAAAATCATTTATTTTTTATAATTTCGAACTTCACTAAGTTTAAACATACTCCTAGGGACCTATTAGAAACTATATTATCTCTAGACTCTCATGATAAGATATAAAAACCCTTTTTTTAAAATAACATTTATTTCCAATAGTGGTAATATTTAACAAATAAAATATTAACAACTATATATTATTGGATACACTACGTGTTTGGAATATTTTTCTAAAAATGAAACATTATTATTTAAAATATTACACAAATGAGTAGTGGGAACTCTTTCCATAATATATCAACAAATATCATATATAAAATAATTTTATATTAGTTAAAATACCTTTTATCGTTATCTTATTTTCAAAAAATTATATAGAATATGATAAATCATAAATAATCTATATTAAAACTATCATCTGAGGTTATTCATAAAAAATCTTTTTTTATGAAAAATTATATTATGACATGAGAGAAATAGGATAAGAATACACAAACTTTACTCAAAATCCATATAATATTCAAATAGCCTTTGTATTCCACATATTCATAATATCAACCTTTTTGTTATATTTGAATAGAAAATACATGGTCTATCAATTATTACCTTGATCTTAAACATTTATATCATTATAATGTTTTAAAAATATGTATTGGGTAAAATATACCCTTTAAAATAAAATAATTTGTTTTATAACATCAATACATAATCTATAATCTTCGTAGATTTTCTTTAGATCCTTTAAGTGCTATAGAAAATTTCATACATGGGGAATATTCTCCCACCTTATTGGGCCTTGAATTAGGTTTCATTAACCTAGGTTGATAATTATATCTTATAAAATTATTCTTCTGGATTTAAATTTTAATATTTTCTAATATTTACACAACACCTAAACCTAAACATCCCATGTCCTCCATAATTACCTTCAACACATTGACTATATATGGTAAAGATTTATAGAACATACTTATATTATCATAACCATTCAAATAATATTTATATAATGAATTCCTTATCTAGTTCAATCTATATAGAAGATCTCTAGTCTCTCCAAGTCATTGGAATACCTAATCATATTAATTACATGGTAAAATACTTATGTTTATTCACTCAACTTTCAGTTATCAATGTCTTTGAAACCTTAAGTAAATCCTTATATGATTCTCATAAGAATCTAGGTCTGTTTGGTGAAAACCTTAAACTTTTCACTATTTAGGAGGGGTTTGATCTAATACATATAATTTCCCATCTTTCATAATAAAAATTCATAATTGTTTATACCAGTCTAGAAATTTTCTTCTATTTAGATTATACTTCCCTAATATTGATCGCAATTTCATGTTTGTTAATGATGATTTAATTTATTTATAATAAAATGTTTTATCAGTTGGGTATCATGTTTTACATATATTTAATAAGGACTTTTATTAAATGTGGTACCAATAAATTGAAGTCGAATTTAATTATATAACACCAATTAGTTAACCAAGATACATATTCCATTATTGTTTTTTTCTCTTTTGAATTTATCTCATTATTTATTGATTTAGGTTAACCAGCATGTAAAATATATTATATATGCCTCTCAGAAAGTTGAGTGGACAATCCATTTACCAATATATCATATGTACTCACTCAATATTAATCCTCTTATATCATAATACTATTAGGGTTTCTTAGCTAAGTGTAACCAAAATCATCCATAAGATACGAGAACCAAATCCTATTAGGTTCACCCCTAACTTACTTTCCTTAATCCAAATAATCCATGGTCACTTAGTTTTTGAATGACCCGCTCATTTGAGTGATCATGGCCCGGAAAAGTGTTTAGTTATGAAGGAATCTAACAATTAATATTTAAAAGGTATTTTAATATCTCACCATCATACTTTATATATTTATATTACATTTATGCAGACTTTTAATTAATTAGTTTTAAATCCCTATTCTTCAATCAAATTAATATGGTTAACCTATATTAATGTGTAACTCTTTACACAAATCATAGCTTGTGTTACTAACCTAAATTAAAATAAAACTACATTTATGAATATCCATAATACATCACATGCATAAGGTATATGAAACATTTTCATATAAAGTCTTAGAATCATATAATATTAATAATCCCCAAAATAGTAATAATGGTTAAAAATGTTTCCAACCCCTACTTTTCTAGATAGAACTTATTCTCCCAGACCAGTGAGTAGCTCGGCACAAAGTCAAACTTCCTCTTTTTTAGTACCCAAGATAGATTTCAATTCCATTACAATTTTAATAAGTAATATGTAAAAATTTTAATAAAATTCAAATATCAAGATCATAACTGATAAACAAGCCAATTTCATTGTAGAAGAATACTAAATAAATTATTATACCTACCATGTAACTCCATAAATGCATGTATGATAATTTAAAGAATAATTTTAAACAAAATTAAATTAAAAAATATATCCATTTATAATATAACAGTTATATATATGAATAACATGTAATAAACTAAATAAATTAACACTTAAAAAATATATACATGAAATACATATTTTTGAAAAAATCAAAAATAAAGAATGTATAAAAACATTAAAATTATGCCACCAATTAGAGAACTTCATTAATTAAATAAATAAATAAAATTATATTCATTACTAATGTATACTCTTTCATATTATATATCTATAAGACATTTATTTAAATATATGATATTTAATAGAAATATAAACATTTCATATTTTATGTGAGTGATTCATATATTATGTAAAAAGAATTATAATCAAAATAAAATATATTTAATATTATTTTTAGCTCATCATATCAATTATCAAAACTAATTCTGATTTGGTTTAAATAATTTCTCAAATAATTCATTTAATTTTAATACATCAAATTAATAATTATTAACAATTTATAATTTCAACATAAACTACTTTTTATTTTTCTTTATTTTGTAATTTATTCGCATGTTATAAATTTCATCATGATTTCTATATAAAAAATAAATATTATAAGTCTTATCATGTAGATTAAACATATTTAAAACTAATAATTAATATTATGGATATTTATGCATTAAATATTTCAAAAAATAATTATTATTAATTATAAATATTTTATAATTAATTAATTAGTAAGAACATTATAAATTAAAAAATACCTCAAAAACCATTTTCCTATTATTTATATGGATATTATAAATTATATTATTCAATTCATAATGGAAAATATGAAGAAGAAATTCATTATATATATATATATCTTATTCAATATTACAAGTTATATCATAATATGTAATTCAGTTCAAGGCCTATATCAAGGGCTATGATACATGCATTATAGCATTAAATAGATAATCTCATATATCAATCATATTTTAGGATACCTTTTGTATCATAAGTCATGATATAGTTTAAAACTCATACTTTGATTTATGATAAGAACCAATGGCTTGAGATATCATTCCACAATATATCCTATCCCATTTTATGAAATAATTTATATCATAAAGTTAATATGACACTCTTTTTTGTCTGAAAATGAAAAGAATGAAATCATTTCTATCATTGTATATGATTTTACCATATCATACATTTCGATACCAAAATAAAAGGATTTATAATATATCATTTGTTATGATATCATATATCATATGGTGTGATCTTGTTATAGCTTATGATATCTCATAGTGTATGGAAATCCATAATTGAAATTCTATGTCATATCATATGATTAAGAATATAAAATACATTTCATCTTAATTTTCAATAAGATTTTGTGAATCAAATTTCCATGGAAAGGCTCTAATACCACTAATGGGTTTTTTATGATCAAATAACTCTTATTCAATTAGTAGAAGGCAAAGAAACATAGGGAAATATTATCCATTATATTTAAACTAAAACTATTTAAAATGTAAAATGAATAACATGTATACCTTAGAATGATGTTGACCAAATATTATTCCTACAAACATGATCTTGATTAACATCACTGAGTAGTGACCAAATCACTCAATACACCTAGGTGTTTTCATGGGTTGATGAGTCACCTAATTTATAGGTGGGATCAGCCTTGTTTTCATGATATGTTAGTACCTCTCAAAGTAAAGGAAGAATGGGAAGTGAGATTTTAGTGTACTGAGAAAGTATATCAAAGTTCTTAGAAAACCATCTTGATGGTTGTGGCCACTTTATATTGGCATCGAGGATGCTCCCTGATCCATTCATGAATTTACATATACATTTATAACATAAGAATAAATTTCTTATGGTTGAAAATCATTTGTATCCTTTGATCATATGCATTTAACACCTATATAAATCATTAAATATCCTATTCATTTTATCACATCCCTATATTATTGGTAACCCCTCCCAAACCTACAGTTATGAAAAGTGTGTCCCTCAAATATTTCCTTTAATAATCCTTAGGTTAGTGACTAACATTGAGGGTATATAACATACAAATGTGAGGTATTTCCCTTGTAAATCCTAGGGACATAATAACAAAATAATCCAATCAACACCATAATATAAAATAAACCCAATATCTAAATATACATTTAATTTCATAAAAAATATAATTCTTTTGAATAAAATACCAAAAGGAAACCCCTAAAGTAATGAATTCAACCACAAATCCAATTCATAGGCTAGTAATGTCCAAATCAGTCATCTAATACCTCCTAAAAACATTAAATATATATATGTGTAGGGGTTACCATACATTTTTACTCAATAGGATCCCCCTTATGACATCTCATGGAACTATGGAAGAATCATAATAATGACTCAAAGAATAAACACTAGAACAATCATTCTTTTATAATAGGTCATCCACCACACTTCCTTATCAGGATCTCTCACCCAACGATGCATCCAAATGTAATATAATAGTTTTAATGGAATAAATAAATATATATATATATATATATATATATGTATGTATATCAGTAAATTACCTTGTAACTTATTTCCTACTAGTTTTTTTCCCTTACGCCCTAAAAAATGTCATATGCTCTTATCCAATATATAGACGTGTCATCACACATTACATCCCATATTACAACCACATATCACATACCATAACTATATCATCATCATCATTATCACATTTCCACCACCACATACCACATAATAATCTCAAATTACAGCCTCATCACACAATCCATCACAATAGGGTATCATGAAAATGGAGGACATCAACCTCATTTCCTACACCCATCATACAAGACCCCTAACAAGTATCATCACCACCACCACATATATGAGTTAATTGGTATGTCATATATTATAACATAAATCCTTTATAGCCCATATTATTATACCTATATTCATTTATCATATATCATACTACAACTAGAATGGAGATCAAGGGATGGGGATAATTCATCTATTTTTCCCCGTCCAACCTAGAGGGTTTGTGGAAACACCTAGAACGCAAAACATTTGGGCATTGGTAAGGTGATATGACTTGAGTTGGGTTTGTATAAAATGATAATATAATATATCATATATAAATACACACACAATACTAACTCAGGGTTTTATACCAAACATAACTACCAATTTCCACAACTATCACCACACCATCACAAATATTCACTGACACTTATTTTCATGTCTACAATAAAAACCATCCCACCTTCTACAAAAAAGACCAAAAAACATTCATTTATTTTTATTTAATCACATTTTTCATTCATTTCTAAATTTACCATTTACTAGAAATATTACATTTATTCTTCCATTCATTTCCATATTTAATTCCAAACCATTCATTATTCATCAACATCACTTAAGCCCACCATTTTAACATTCATTTTGGTCATAAAAATTTCATTAATAGAAAATATATTATTTAACTCTATCCCATTGCCATTATCGCATTCATTATTACCAAACACATATTCCATATTGTTAGGAATAAAAAATAAAACCCCACAACACCTGCCAATTACACACAACACTGACCACAAACCATTTCCCTTTCTGAAAAACTATCCCTAGAACCACTTCAATATCTTATAATAGCCCATCCACTATTTCCACAACATCAACCACACATTCCCATGTCAACCATGGAAAACTGTACATAGCACCTTTTGTACATTTTTTTCCAACATCCCAAAACCATCTACAATAATCCACTGCCTTGACCACACTAATCAAAAAAATAACTACAATAAGTAAGCCAATAGAATATAACTATCAATTCTAGCAAAAAATTACTTCCAAAATTATTTATTATATTATACCATTATATTGACTATTTATTTACTGCACGGGTGATAACATGAAATATTCCAAATTTAAATAGCTGATTCTTTAATATCTTTAAATATTTAACATTTTATGAAATTTGGTTCCGATAACTTAATCACTAAAATATCTTTTATATCACCATGGTAAAAATAATATCTATAGTAAAAAATATAAAAAAATTATTAATATTTTAAATAATAGAATCATGTAAAACACATGAAAATCACCCGATACCCTTGAATTTCCATTGTCCCATTTACTATCATTAATGGGTTAATCCTTATCATTAACCCAAAGAAAAAAGCAGAAATATAGTTTCAAAATTCCACATAAATAAATTGGAGAGTTCTTGAATCCCCTATCTCAATTGAATATATGAAAATATCCATGCAAGAATAGGGTTAGGGATATGATCATAAGGCCATGATCCCATGGGGAAAACCTTATTACCCTACCACGTAAAAGACCTTTTATATTATTATCATAAACAATAGGGATAAAATACAATAGTCCCCCATCAATCCATGACCCAATTATAAAAAATAATAGGTTATACCACTATAATAATTCCATTAAAAAGAAATATAAGAAAATAAATCAAGATAAAGGAAGAGAGACTCACCTCAGATCACAAACTAATGATCTCTTAAAGATAGAAGATAAATACAACCCAGGATCACTCAAATATATCTAAATAAATACCTATCATCACTTAAGTATCATAAAAATGAAAGAATAAAAATAAACTTGGATGGTCATCTAAATTAAAATTAAAATTGGAAAGTGGAGGATCTATGTCGTGGAAAGTAATGGTCACATCATGACATGGAAATATCAAATGACTACCTAAAATATAAAATGTGATCTACCCCAACTCCATTTAAAACATGTCAAAAATATATCATTTAAAATAACTAAGAAATTGAAACATCATTTCCAAAGTACTTATATTGTGTACGTGATCCTCCCAAGCCTTTCCATGACACAACTGCAAAAACATGGCATGAAGAAATCCCAAAAAGGGAGAAACTTAAGGGAATCGATCCAGGGCTTCATTCCAAGGAATCTATATCCAAGTTATGATATATACTTCTAAAAAAATAGAAAAACTCCCAGAACACATTTTATATTTAGATTAGAACCCCTCGTGACATGAAAGATTCATATGCAAGAGTATAGTTACCATATGTAATAGTTCATTCCTAGAACATAAGGTTATACACTTTACTAAAATTCAATCCAAATACTTCATATTATAATGAGAACCTCTCACACAGTGACCAAACATACTCCTTGAAATTGTGAGGTGACTAACTCCAATGGCCTATGACACTATGTCATGACACATCCTCATCCTGTGACTCAAAACCCCATGACATGGACCCCATGACATGGACCCCATGTCATAGCTCAACCCTTCATGGAATGACACCCCAAGAAGCACAAATACTTTTTCTTCCAACCAACTCTTTATGCCACAACACCAAATGACACACCATGGCACACATCACATATATAAAACATTGTCTAGAACTCCACCTCCCTTCCTTAAACCTCTTCCTATAACCTTCAATACACAGAATACACAAAGTAATGGCTCATGAATGGTTAATCAATTATATTATATACCTATCAAATGATTCTTATCCTTGAGAACTAAAACCAACCCCAATAAGGAAACATCCACCACCAAACTAAACACTCTCTAGGAGATACCTATCAAAGAGAATGATATCATCACCAATGTATAATACCATATAGGAAATAATAATCTCAAACAAAATAGTTATAAATAATCATCACAACATCACATCCATAAGATGGTTCAAAATATCTTGGGTTATAGAGTGCATTTCTACAATTCATATTCCCATGTACATTCCTTCAAAACTCCATGCCTCTATAAAATACAAACCAAGGGAATAACTCTCTCATATGACTCCTTCTCCCAATGATCCTAAATCTTTATTGGTCACTCAATGAACATCATGTCATCTTCTATATCTGGATATCTCTAATTGATTAAATGGTATTTTCCATGAAAATATTGACGAATCTACGATACATGGAAGATATTTTGGATCTACTTAAACAATGGGGGAATCTTTAAATAGTATTCCTCCTCACCAAATATTCCCAACACCTTAAATGTACTAATAAGACTTTGATAAATCTTACACCATTTGAAAAAACCCAACTTCCCATAATGAGGGGAATACCATAGTAATATATGAACTATGACCTTTAACTCCATATGTCTCTTCATCCAATCATCATAAGATTTTTTATGGTCTTATACTTCCTTTATCTACACTTGAATCATCTAATCCTTCTCAGCGATTCTCTAAACCAAATATTGTTTAAGGACCATCAACTCCCCAAAATTAGTCTATAATAATGAATCCATAAGATTCTACCCATATAATACCCCAAATTGATCCATTTCATTGCAATATTGATATATATTATTATATAAAACTCAGCTAGAGGTAGGTGATTCCCCAACAATCAACCAAAATCCAAAACATAGGCATACATAATATACTCTATTTTATAAATAGTCTACTTTTTTTAACTATCCATCTAGGGATTAAAATATTTTCTAAGGAATAGATGAGAAAAAAGATCACATATAATATCTCTTTATAATTTTAATTTAAAATGAGGATACTAATTAGATTGATGGTTCTAGGTACCCTGTGAATCTTTTTTATCTCAATAACACATCACATCACCAATATATTTATGGTAATCAACTCCTTTATAGCCAAGAAATTATCTGAATTCATCAACTGAACCATGATCCCCCAAATAAAATTGCATCCTACTTAATCTTAACGAAAATTTGTGACAAAATCCATCAAATTCTTCTTCTAATTCCACTCAGGGACATATAATTCCCATAACAACCCTCTCTGGATATGATGCTCTGGCTTTTCTTGTTGGTAGAAGAAACACTATGACCCAAACTATACTATGGACCACTTCATTTCCATCCACTAAAATTAAATCATCATGTAATAATACATTTTGGATATATGAGGATGCACTACAAGCGGTGAGATATGAATGAGATGCACCAAACCCACACTCTCAGATCTAGCTCTAAAAACATATTATTTACACACTATATTTGATAAAAACTAAACCAACCCATACATAAATATCCATAAATACAATATCAATAAATAATAATAAGTCACTTAAATACCCAAGAATTTTTTTTGTTAATATTTTTAAGGAATTAGGGGAAAATATTCCTAACAAAACCCATTTATTTCTCATCAAATGGGTATTTTTTCCACTAAAATATGGATTAATTGTTTAAAAAGAAGTCTTTAAAATATCGTAACATATGATACCTTTATAGATATAAATTATATATTATTATTTTTCATAACCTGGGGAAATGGAAACATGAAAGGATGATCTCAAATACTTAGTAAGGGTAAACATATGCATTAATAATTTAAGATCATAAGTGAGTATGAAATGATCATATGGGTTTGAGAAAATAATCAATTTCCATGAGTATATAATAAAGAAATCACACCCAATAAAACATGGAATAAAATTCACGAGTCGTGGAATAAATATTTTTTATAACATAAAACATGACTAGAATTAGTGTGAAAGTATGAGTAATTAATCATGATCTATGAAAACATAACATTGGAATAATAATATGGAATAATAGTATGAAACAAACCTAAGCATAGAAAATAATTTACTTTTTAAAGGATCACCTATAAGACCATCATCATATAATGGATGAGACATCACTGCTTATTTTTCATAACATAGTGGATCAGGTGTCACTACCTATATTACCCATAGTTGATCATGAATCACAACTCGTTTACCATAATTATCTTAGGAGATATAATGATTTACCTAATGCATTAGAGAGAGATATACATCCCATCCATATTATAATGATATATCATACATATTTATGCCATATCAAATAAAACATTCATCATATATGAATATTATATGGAAAGAAAATAGGTTTCATATCATTTTTAAATGGAAGTAAATTTATATAAATAATTTTCATAAATATTTTGTAACATTTTTCTAAAAAACTAATGAATTAATTTTAAAAAATCTATTTTAAATGTGTAAAAATAAGACATTGAAAACCTTAATTTTAGAATAATTCCAAATATTTAATCCCTTAAAATAAATAAGGCTAAATATGAGAAATGTAGAGTGGAATATAAAATTATACATAAGTTGAATGAAATACCTTTACTTGTTATTATAAGAAAATATCCTTTATTTTAAATGATAACTTCTCATAAAAATAATATTTTCTTTTAATGTAATAGAAACATAGAAAGGAATATTAATTATAAATATTAGTAATGATATAATCAAAATACATTCCCAAAAAAGATGTAAAAACATCATTTTCATACTTTTGTAAAATTGTCATAATGACCCATGTAGAAAACATTACAGAGATTACTTTTACAACTTTTTTAAAGAAATAAAAATATAGGGTAAAATTACCTCCAAAAATAATTGAAATATAGAGAAAAACGTTCTAAATTGGTATAAGTAATATAAATATATAATAATAATTTTTGGGTAAATTACTTCAAAACATTTAAAGAAGTGACTTAAAATAAAATCCCTTGCAACATTTAAAATCAAGGCCCAATTGAAGGAATGGATATGATAAGGAACTTAAAATACAATGAGTACGAATATATTAATAATATAATTTTAAAAATAATAATTTAACATGCCAAATAAATGAAAATAGGATCATAATATGAAACATGTCTCAAGAAAGTGAAATTGAAATGAAAAACTCTCACATTGGACTTTCTCTTAGTCAAACATTCTCTAACATCCCAATATAATAAATTTAAGTTTATTATTCATATGAATAAGAAAATTATTCATAGTGTTTTTAATTTATACCCTCAATTTATAATTCATTATTAACCATATATTAATTGATTATTATTAAAATTAACATTCAGGTGTTAACCATTTTGTTTCCCCTACATGATTTGGTTTGGAAATTACACTCTGTGAGAATTGTTCAATGATTCATCACCTTTATAAGGTTTATCAAATTTTAATAAATGTTTCTTAAATATTTTTTTAATACCATATCCATTTCATGGAACTTATGTTAATGGTTTTCATGAAATTCTTAAAAAAAAATTTTGTGATTTTTAAATTAACAAAAATAATTAAATTTATAAGTATATATAATTTTGAATATGACCATTAAATAATTAGGAAATAATTTTAAATTAATAATTATTAAATTTTATTAAATTTATTATATTTATATTAGTTATTCCTGATATAAAAAATATAATCATGTTCATGTATGTGGTAAAACCGACCAAAATGTGAACACATTTTAACGATTTAATGAGTAAGAACATGCTATTGCATAGTGATAATATAAATTACATAGAAAATTAATCATTTAAGAAAAAAATAAAGTGATAAATTAGATTCAATAAGATTTATATGAATAATATATATATATATATATATATAATCAAGAAAAAGATATCATTTACATTAAGTGATTGAAGGACTGCTTGGAAATTATTGGCTTAAGAATTATTTTTGGGACATAAATCTCAAGAATGTGGCTAGTGATTATTAGGGAAGTAAATATGGTACTTTAATTAGAAGGATTTAATTTTTTTAGATTTTAATGGGTGAAGTATGGTTCCTTTTATAAGTTGGAGGTGTGGCATTTTCGTAATATTATTTTCTAAATTCAAAAAGGAAATGATATTTTCAAGGAAAGTGGTGCCAAAGAGGATAATTAATGCATAAAATATTACGTAAAAATGATCATAACCCAATCCACGCATTTATATAGAGGTTCTTATGATATTTTCATACTCTTTATATAACACCATTAGATTTTAATATATGACTTCGTTTAAATGATTCAAATGTGTTCGAGAGGTTGATCCACACACAACACCAAACAAAAATTAAATTATTATATATTTAGATAAAAATATAAAGATTTGGTATGGCTATTGAAACCAATCTGTTGAATTAGTGGGAATTAATAAGAGTATCTTCTTTTTGAAATATATTTAGGAAATAAATAATGATTCTTTTAATATGAATGAAATTTAATTGGTATATCTAAAATAACTAATATGAAAATTTTATACCTACAAATATATTGTTTTAAATATTTTCCTTTTATACGATATGAATTATTATTTCACACAATTTTTGATTAATGATGATAAAATATATTTTATATGAATAAATTTTTATTAATAATTAAATTATTAAATAATCAGAAATATGAATTAGAATGGTAAATATTCTAAAAACCCTATTTTCCTTTAAAAATAGTTTTTCATTATATCTCGCTTTTTTTAAAAAGTTGAATTTCTAAAATTTATAATTTTTATTTGAAAGAAAAAATATTTTTGGATTCATAATAGTAATATTTTCTTAATATTAATTTTTAATATTTTCTAAAATTAATTATTTATATGTGAATATTTAAAAATATCATTTTTACAAATTGCATGGGTTTTATGATATTATTATTATATAAGTATGAATTGAAAATTTGTTAAACCATTTTATAAGAATATATGTGTATTTTATAAGTTACTATAATTTTAAAATTTCTTTTTTTAATTTAAAAACTCATATATTAGATTTTATAAATAAAATAATTTTTTTCCAAAAAATCATTTTTAATAGATTATGCATTTGGTATTTTAAAATAAAATTTTTTCACTATAATAAATTTAGTAAAATAAAAATATATTTAAAATTTAAAATAATTAGTTCCAAATTATCTAATAATTACCACCTTAATTTTAGGCATAAATATTATGTTACCTTAGGTAAATACTAGTTACTAGGGATAAATCTAAAATATAAAAAGTAATAACTCGAGATGTAAAGATATTGAAACATGATAAAACATGTATATAATTTAGTGTAGGAGGTGTTTCTAAAAATTATATCTTACCCACTAAATTATTTCTCAATTTTTTTTCCACTTGGCATGTTTAACATGCGCTTCATCTTTATTAAGTTGAAATATTTGCAAAAATGTCATTCTCACCACTTATAAAAGGGGAATCTCACCACCCAATTCAAGGATCTCATGTAAATTAGTTTTACACATGAAACAATACTCTTTTCCTTGCCCTAAATATTATTTCAATCTATTTATCTTCTGAAAAAAAAATATTATCTTATTCCATCCTTTTCCAAGGGATCTTCCAATGAAATCTCAAAGTTCTCAATGTGAGTATTTATTTTTACATAAATTATTTCTTTTATATTTTTTGTTTTCCAATTAAAATTTTAAAATACATATGAAGTTAAATAATTATTGTTAATATAATGAAGTTTATTATGCTATGATAATAATAATTAATCACTTTTTATCACTTTTCCGTTAATAATGGTGAAAACCACATTCGTGTGTGTGTGAGCGGACAACCGCCACCACAAAATGCCATTTTTTCCTTCAACACCATACAAGGATGGTATAAAATGTAAATTTAATAAATAATTATTATATTTATATCCTTTTTATTATTCTAAAACAATAAACCATATTACTTCTTCCACTTTTTCTATGAAAATTAAATCATCATCCATATGCATGTGTGGATCACCGCCTTCATAGAATGGTGTATTTTTTTTCATTGATTCCTTTCATGGATGGTTATAAGGATAATATTAAAGGATAAATATGATTTTAATGATATCATTATGGTTTTTAAAAAATAAATTGGATATCCTATTAATGATATGATCAACAAACGATAATCGATAATTCAATCTCTTAAAACATGTAAACTAAGAGGAAAATGATCTCTTATTTTTAAGTAATCACTTTATATAAATTATTACCTTTTATAATTACTTAAAATAATGATATATAAAAATACATAGAACTAAATAATATAATTATTATTTTGTTATAATGATATTACAATGGAAATTCCTTATAATCATCCATTAATCATGGTAGATTTGCGTTCGGTTCGGTTTAACCACCTGCTTGAACTATGCTATAACTTTATATCATGGATGACTATGGAAATTTAATTTACAATAATTTATGATATAAATATGTAAATAATTAGTTCATTTATAATGGTTACATTATTATTAAACTTATTAATTAATAAAACACCTTTCATTCCTTTAGAATCATTGAATCATGATCACTGCTGATTTCATATCCATGGTTTGTACCCAAAACTACTATGGAATTAAATTATAAATTTATAAGTATTTGGGAACATATATTGAATTTCCTTTAATTATCATTACATTATTATCTTTTTAACAATAATTATTTTCAACACCATTTTTATGAAACTATTTCAAATCATAAATATTACTTACACCTGATGTTAAAAATATGTTAAAAAAATAACTAATATATATGTATAGAATGATCATAAATGAAGAGTATAAATGGTTATAGTTATTAAAAAGGTTATTGGGTGTGTATTTTATGAACTTAATTTAATTATTCAGGATGTTTGGTGCAAGTGAAAAATGAATCAGGACCAAGGTAAGGGTTTCCATCTCAAATTCATCTCTTCAAGACATATTTTCAATTATGCACCTAATTTCATTTATGTGCTTTAAATAATACATATATGAGATATCATGTCATGAAATATTTTTTAATTATTTTATTTTATGTTCAATTAAAATCTTTCTCCATCATGGGGTTTTGATTAAATTGTTACTCAAGACACAAGGGTTATTTTTAAAAATATTTAATTCCATGAGACATGTTTATGTTATGAGAATTTATTTCTTTGAATGGTGTATTAAATGAACATGGATGGGTATTTGTCATATAAGTTTTTTATTTATGGGAAATACTAGCCCATATTAGTTCATTTTCATCAAATGGATTTTACCTAATTGTTACGCCAGTTGTAAATCTATTGATAACCCAATTTTTATTCATTGAGTTTTGATCATCCTCTTGTAAATAAGATTTGGGCAATTTCTACCAACTGATTATATTATGTTTTATTCCATTTTTTATATGATGTTAATTTATACTATGCAATTCAAATTTTTGAAATATTTCTTACTTCCAGGAGTAAGTTGCCTATAATGAATATTGATAACTTATGTATCATTTCCTTGAGTTATTTTATTTATTCAAGAACTTCTTTCTTCTATTATTGGGTTCTTATACCCTAATTTTATATTCTATGGTAATTCATCTACCTATATGAGTAAAATATATTTTGACACAAAATAATATATCTTACACTTTTTACAATGTGAGTTTTACACAATGGTGTTTTGAAAATAATAAAAAAATATTTTTCATCATTTCAATTACATATATTTTGTCTTCCTGTCCTCATTTCTAGATGATGATATTTTTATCTTTTCAAGGCCCTCTTATTGAATATCATTTTTACAAATTCATGGTTTTCAATGTTCTTTCACTATACCTTTTTAAAAAATAATTTTTTACCCATAACATATTCTTTAACATCATCGTTAAAAATGTTTTATAAATGATATTTTATGTTTTCACTTCTATTTCCCTTTTCATTTTATAAATGATTTTACCTAATATATATTATTTTCACTATTTATTCTCTAATATATATTTATATTTTTGGTAAATGAACTAGTGGTAACAAAAAATCCAATTCTCAGTCACATATTTAGTGGAAACATTCAAGAATTTTTTTGTAATGATGTTCTTCATATATGTCAACATCTTTCTTGGTTTCATTTGTTACATTGGGGATATGTACTTTTAAATCCATCTACCTTCTTTATGTGGATGTTTTATGATCATGTTATTCAAATATTTACTTATTCGTATAGTTATTCCTTTACACGGTGTGAACATCAAATTTTACATAACCATAATTTGATGTTACCTAGAAATAATGTTATTTTTTTAGAATAGTGAAATGTTTTGGTATTATATATGTTTTTATTCTAATATGGATGATTTATGGTAAGTTTAATATGTTTGTTTTGACCATCCAACTATTTTATTTGGATGGTTTATGATCGTGTTATCTAGTTAATTATCATGGGGAAAAGTAATTACATTATTGATGATTATTGACTACTAAAATATGTTTATTATGTATTGAAATTATATATTTTTCTTTATATGGATAATCATGTTTTTATTTAGCTAGGGGTTCCTTAGTTAATTGTATGAAAGGTCTTGTTAACTCTTATGGTGAATGAATTAATCTTACAAAAGTGACAGGTGGGTCTAGCATAATGTAACCCCTAAATGAATCAGTGGTTCTCATGAGACAAGACAGATTGAATTTTGGTGTATATCTCTCCCTATATCTGTATAGTATCTTTAGAAAATGCCCAAAAAATTTGATTTTATGTCCAAAATTATACATTTCATCAGTATGAGATCTAAAATTATTGTTATCCATGTTTTCAATTGTTATAATGGATATAGAATACTCTCAATTTTAGTTGATTAGGGAATTAATCATATTATTTATTCATGTCATATTATATATACCATGCTTGTGTTTTTTACAGATTATGTTATTTGTTTCCCTTATTGATAATTTTTCCTCACCCATTTATTATTCTTCCATTCCTGATCTTATGAGGAATATTAGTACATGTGACATGCTTAAAAGTATAGAAAAATTGGAAGAATTTATGTGAGATTTTGAAGACTCGTCATTAATTAAGTGGTTTTTTATATATATATAATGGAAAGAATATTTATTAGTTAATAAGGGCATGTGATTTATTTGTTTAATATTTTTTCTAAATTTTTAAATCTTTCAACCTAAACGTATTGAAAATTTATATCGTGAAACATTTGATTTAAGTCATGTAATTATGAGATAGTTATATCTGGGAATCTATATTTGGTATCAAAGATGGTATGTAAAGCATGTTTTATTTACATCGAATCTAGGAGTGTATGTTTTGGGCACACATTACCACATAGTTTAAGCCTTTTGCCTCATTTTATATTTACTATGGTAACTCCATTTTTACCTCGGTAACTTATTTTTTTGACTACAAATAATTAGACCTTATCCAATATTATAATATTGATTAAAAATATGAAAAATATTTTATAATATTTAATTTATATAGTTGATAAAAATTAATTTCAATAAAAGTACTCTTAACATAACAAAATGAGTTTTTAGAAAAATGCCTTTTTTAATCATAAAAATAAATCTACAACAAAATCAAATATATTATTGATTTCTATTAAATTTATTGGTTTATTATTAAATCAAGGTGGTTTATTTTATATTTATATTGATCTCAACTGAATGGAACATTCCAACCACTCAATTAAATTCAAATAACCAAAAATAGTTTTTTATTAGAATAAATTATAACATAGTTTAGAATAATTCAAGCATAGATTCATAAGTTCAATATAGAACTTTCAAATTCATTATTTCACTCCTTAAATTTATTTGTGGTTAAGAAAAAAATCATATATTTTAATGTCATTCTTATACCATAATTATTTCATAAAACCTATGGTACTTATTAAAACTATATGTAAATTATTCACTTAAAAATCATCTTTTTTTTAAAAAACCATAGTTTCACCCAAATATTATTTTTAAATTATGAATATAAAAATGAACTAAATTTTATTAGATTAAAATTATAAAAGCTAGAAATTTAGATTTAAAATAAATGATATAAAATATTCAATAAAAAAATTAAGAAAAACTTTTTAAATTGTACATGAATAATTAAATTATTATTCCATATAGTTTTTTTATTATTTATTGTATGTTATTAATTTATAATCTATTGAATTTTATCAATAATTTATATTGATATCATTCTTCAAAAGAGACAACTTTAATAAAAATGTATATTTTAAAAAATATTCATTTATAATAAAATAGTTATAACAAATAAATTTTCATTTTTATTTATTATAAAATAATTTATTTTAATGTAATACATACTAAAATGTTGGGGTGTTAAAATGAAATTAAATAAGAACCTTATTTATCATCACCACTTGAATAAACAATCTTCTGTGAAACAATATATGATATTGTCCATCAACTGTAAAATGTGTGATATCGCATAACCTCTACCTCTCATTCCATATATTGAAACTCCTCCACCTACCACAACATGGAAGATTTCAATATCATATGATACAATAATCCTCTAAAACCAGCCTCTTATGTATCAAAATTACTCATTAAAAGATCCTTCATCACTCTCTAAGCATGCCCAAACTCCAAAATGGAATCTCCTCATGAAATCCAACTTAGTGCATTAGTAACTATATTCCCTTTCCCCGAGGTGTGGGAGATATCAAATTCATAATCTTGTATGAAATCCATCAACCTTTGTATATGTAGATTAAAATACCACTAAGATAATATATACCACAATATCATGTGATCTTTAATGACCAAAAAATATTCATTGATGAGGTAATTCCACCATAACATCAGATCAAACATCAATACTCCCAACTCAAGATCATAGGTGGTATAGTTATACTCGTGGGGACATAAATAGATAGGCCCATATGAGATCACTTACATGTTCTACATTACTGTTCACTCCAATATAACATGATAAGAATAATATAAAAATTAAAATATAACTACCTCTTTTAATATCCAAAGGATGAGGGAAATGATCAACTTCTCCTTTAGGTAATCGATATTTTTAGGATACTAATCAGCTCATATGAAATCCTTTTCCTTCCTAGTAAAGGATGTAAATAGGACTGAGATCTAATAAAAAACAGATATGAACCTTCAATAATAGCTTCTGATACCAAGAAAACTATAGAAAATTTAAACATTCCTAGGTTCTTCCCAAGAAATATCCATATCAATATTTAAAAGACCGATCAATACTTCCCATTAAGGCACCACATGAATGATAAAATACACCCCACACTTCCAAAACTTTCACTTAGAAAACTTTTTATAGGGATGATAGTTCCAAAGTACTTTTAAAAAGCCTAATATTCTTAGAATAGTCATATTACAACATTGAGTATATGAGGATTTCATCAATGAAAATTTCCAAAAACTAATCCAAGAACACATAGAACACAGATTTCCTAATTCCCATGATAAAATATGGGGAATTCATGACACCAAATGAAATAACCATAAACATAAAGTTCCTATATTAACACAAATAAGTTTTTTTTGGGATATCCTCATCCTTCACCCACATTTAATGATACCCAAATGATAGATAAATCTTTTAAAACCATCTATCTCCATCCAAATAATAAAATAAATCATCTTTCCTCATTTGGTGATAATGGTTCTTGACCATCAACTAATTAAACTACTATTAGTTGATGCACAACCTCATTCCACCATCTACATTCTTGTAAAACAACACTAGAGCACCAAACAATGCCAATCTAGGATAGATAAAACACTTCTTTATAAGAAATAAATCTAAATCCTTAAATTTCGAAACTCAGAAGGTTTCATTCTTTATGGGTCCATCAAAATAAAAGAATCACCAAGCTACAAATCTATCCCAAAATTGATATCATGTTAAGGGGTAGTGTCACAACCTATTTCGGAAAAACATATAGAAATTACTAAAAATACTTGAGAAAACACCACCACCTAAACCTCAACCAAACCCAATGATAACTAATATAGTTGAAAAAAAATGAGGATTTTATTACATATGACCCATATGGTGATCTTACTCGCTAACAAACACCTTGCATCATTCTTCCACATAATAGAACATGACTCTCCCCATAAGAAATTGATGACTTCCAAAACATAATATAATCAATCTATAATAAAGATAGATTTGTATGTATATATATAAAATAGTAATAAATCCCCCAATGAATGATGTTGACCCATAATTAGCTCACATCCCTTACACACATCAAGTAAACTCGACTCATCTTCCACTAGAATAGTTAACACCTAGGTTATTATAAGATTATCATTCTTCAATCAAAATTCATAGAATAAGGTGAATGAAATGAATTATTTTGATTATCCAGGATAAAATAAAGTGAAAAATAGGGTAGAAGATAAGAAAACGGTACCTTAGACAACCTCAGACACTCCAGGTGCTAGCATCTTTAAGATGGGAAACTGGCCACGCCCAACTCATTTTCCCTTCCAGACATACTGAAGACCACCTCCATGACCATGTCCATCCCTATATTCCTAATTACATGGAACATCATATGGCTTTCCTCTACTTTCCCCATCACCCCTCATTATAGAAAAATATTCTTATCTCAACTACTGATACAACCACTAAGGTAATTCCAACAGAGGATAAAATAGATTCTTCCCTCTTATGTCATGATGGACTCTAAGAACACTCATACACTAAGATATCTAATGATCATGGTCCCCACAAGAAAATCATATAGGGATAGAACCCTAAAGGCACATGGAAAATTAAATCTTATAAGAAATGAGAGGAAACTTATTGAGTCCAATTCACTTCCAGTCAAAATATTGACTACCCATATATCCAAGTTCCTCTAACAATAGATCTACTGTAAGGGGAGCTCTGATGGTTTCCCTTGTGAGATGATCTGTGTTGTTCATGAATCTTATTGTTAAACTATTCCTTATTTTGCACCACCATATATTTAGGCAACATAAATGGGGTAACCACATACGAAATAAATGGATGTAGTGCATTATCTAAATGATTCACTCTAACATACTCATCTAGGAAATGGTTATGTAAATAGAATAATATCCTTGAATCTGGTCCAAATATCCAACACACTCAGGATACCCTACTATGGTGGGAATAACTCATGCCTCTTTGTTAACCTTATCAATAATGAAATGAAATTTGAATGAAACTACCACAAAAAATCATCTCCCCAAATCTCTACCTCTTTACAATCTCTATAGAACATGATCCACCATAATCACACTACACCTGTCATATAACTAATATCTAGAAATACTCGATACTCTCTCTTGTTATGGATAAACTAATGGTTATATCTATCTCCTCCAACTAACACCTCATATCTAAATCAAATACATCCCAATTATAATTTACCAAGCCCAAACACTGGAACTCAAATAGAGTCTTCAACCAAGACTCATCCTGCTCAATTGATTCAACACACTAGTAGTCAACCAAATCATCCAACCACACCAAAACAATAGGATCCATAGTCAAATGAAATCCCATGTCTATTTCTTAAAGTAAGTAAGGAGACACGTAACCCTATTAGTATAGAAATAATTTAAGAATATTTTAATTATATTCATTTTAAATTTCACCAATATCACTCCCATTTTAAATACAAGTGAAAATAATTATGATGAATGTAACTTTCTTATTACTCTAACCTAAAATCATCATTATCATCCCAAGGGTGTTTTTTAAAGTTAATGTCTTTGTGTTGAATCTCAAGGGACCCAAATCATCTGTGTCTAATCCATTTTTCCTTGAAACATCTCACAAAATTTTAGCTAATATTGTTTCCCTATAAAACCTAAGTAATCATTACCAATGTATAACTATAATCTTCATCCTAACTGTTATCCATAGTTTTGATACAATGTTTTCATGACCTTCCCCACTAGAGAACCCTATTGATCATAAAGTGATGATGAGAGTTACCCTTGAATCCCACCACCAATAGGCCATGTGTTGATCACTAGAATCAAGGATATTCAACATAAAAATGGGGGGAATTTCCCTCATAAATCCTAGGAAAAGAATAATAAAATATACAACTAAATATTAATATAAAATAAACCCAATATACTAATAAGTATGTACTTTCATAAATAATTTTATTCTACAGAATAAAATTCAAAATAGAAACTCTAAAAGTAGTGATTCCAACCATATATCCCATCCATGAGCTAGTAATGTCTAGCTCAATCAACAAAACCCTACTAAAAACTAGAAAAATAGATTTAGATATATGGGTGGGAATACATGAATACTCAGTTGGATCCTCCTCGAGACAACTAATGAAAATGTAGAATAATCATACTAATACCTCAGGGAATAAATAGAGAAACCAACACATAAATATAACAAGTCGTGTATCACCCAACCGCACTAAGACTTTATCACCTAATGTAATTTCCTAATATAATAACATAGTATCAAGAGAATATATTTATAAATAAGTTACCTCCCAACCACCTCCTTATTATTTTGAATCTTTCATTACCTAATGAAAAATTTCATGTGCTCCCATCCCTCTTCATAGCCATTCCATTGCACATTACATCCTATATAACAACCATATATCAAATAACACATCCATATCATCATCATAATTATATATCCACCACCACATACCACACCATAACAACATATCACATCATCATCACACAATACATTATAGTACGTTATTGTGAAAATGATGAACATCAACCTTGTGTGCACCTCCCACCATGCATGACCCCAACCATGTATTATCATCCCCCCACCTGATTCATCTAGTACATCAGATACTATAAATTAAATCTGTTACAATCAATGTTATTATAACTACATTAATCCATTAAATCATATACAACAATTGGAAGGGAGATCAGGGGAGTGGGAGTAGTAATCCATATATTTCCTCATTAACCTGGAGTTTTGGGTAAAACACATAGAACTTAAAACATTTGGTAATCAGTATGGTTATCTAATTTGGGTGTGGTGTGCATGAAATCATAATAAAATATATCATATATATATCCACACACAATCCCAACATAAGGGTTTATACCAAACAACACTATTAATTCCCACAACCATTACCACACCATCACAACTGTTAAATATCACCTATTTTCATCTCTATAATAAAAAATCACACCACATTACATATAAAATAGCTATAAAATCATTCATGTTCTCCCCATTTAATCACATATTTCAATAATTTCCAGACAAACCATTTTATTATCCACATTATAATCATTAATGTCAAACAATATTTACTATCAAACCATTCATTGTCCATCAATAACATTTAACCCCGCCATTTTCCTATTTATGTCAATCATCACCATTTTATTAAAAAAAACCCAAATATTATTCAATTCCATCCAACACCCAATACCACATTCACTGTTACTAACCACATATTTTGTACCATCATGTATAAAAAGTACAACCCACAACACAACCTAACATCCCCACACACCATCCATAAAACCAGTTATCTTTCTATAAAACTAAACATGCTACAAATTCTATATAACATAACAAAACATCAACTATTTCCACATCAACAACCACAACTTCTCATTCCAACCATGGTAATTAATCCACAACACTATCTCTACAATTCATTCCAACATCCCAAAACTACCCTCAACAATCCACTACCTCAAACACACCAACCACAATAATAAAAATCATACAACCAACATATAGAATCCAATTCTAGAAACAAAACACTTCCATAATTCTTTTTTATAACAACCCATGATATTGATTAAATATCTATTGCATGAGTGAAAACTCAAAAAGAAAATTAAGATTTCATATAACTGATTCATTACCATATTTAAAAATATAACATTTTATGAAAGGTGATTCCAATAACACAATCACAGTAATAACATATATACCATAATATCAACGAGAGTCATAGTGGAAATAATAAATCACTATAAATCATAAGTGAAATTAAATAATTATAGAAGAAACCGGGGAATCACCCTCTCTTATTCAGTTTCTATTACTCTAATACTATCTTCATTTGGTTAATCCTTACCATTATAACAATGATAACAATGGAAAGGTAGTTTCATAATTTCACATAAATAAAAGGTAGAAGTATTGAATCCCCTTCCTCAACTAGATCTTCTTTAATAATTTTGAAAAAATAGGTTGAGGTATATGATCAATGGGCCAAGATCATGTGGTGAAAACTTCAATACCCTAGAACCTAGCAATCCCCATCAATCCATGACCCAAGTATAATAAATCCCATTCTAAATCACTATCATAGCTCCTCTAAAAAGAAATATAGGAAGATAAATTAAGATAAAGTAAGAGATACTCATCTTGGATCAGAAATGGTTGATCTCTTCAATCCAAGGGATAAATCCAATCTATGAGAAATCAAATTCCTCCAAATATTAAAATCTAATTTAAAAAGGCTCTGGAAAAATGAATGAATAATGAGTCTCTTGAATGGGATTAAAATTTATATTAAAACATGAAACCGAAGGAATCATAGTGTGATAATTTATAGTCTTATTGTAGCAAATATATTTTGAATAAATCTCCAAAATCCATTCCATGATATGCCTCAAATACATATATTTAAAACCCATTCAACTATATCCTTAATTATAACCCTGTAAGGGTCACACCATAACCATTTTCATCACACTGTATACATGATTCTTTGAACTAAATCCATGGTGAAGTTGGATCACCATGAAATAATGGAACCCTAAAAGTCATAACCCAGATGTCATGTATCTTGGTCATAATATCATGGAATATGTTTCCACTCTATGATGGATACTGAAAAAAACCCATAAAACCATTTCACTCCATGATTAAAACCCCTCACACTATGAAAGATTCATACATAAGAGTTTCCCTATAGAATTTGAGGTTCATCACTTTACCAAATTCCACTTTAAATCCTTCTTGACTTATCGACCACCTCTCATTATGCCACTAAATTTCCTCGTTATAATAGAATAGTTCCTCACTACCACAACATTCACCTCTATGTTTTGACACTTCCTCACACTACAACAAAAAACCTTAACCTTGATATTGTCCTTTATAGTGTAACATACAATGTTGCACAACTACCCTTTCTTCCAGCCAACTCTCTTTGTCATGAAACTCAAAAAGACGCCCCAACACACTCCTATCAGCAAAAATCTCAAATACAACTCCACCTCCCTTCCTCCAGACTCTTCTTAACACCTATGACACAAAAAGAACAAAAACAAACAGGTCGGGAATGTTCATTCCATTAAATGATTCTTTATAGGAAACATCTATAATAAATGAGTGTTAATATGGTAAAAGTATCAAATATTAATTATTAATGATCAAATATCATGTTAAATATATTATATGATTAATATATATTGAAAAACTTGTGATATATCTATATTATAAAATAAAATATAACAATTGGAAATTGTATGATATCCCCTTATCATGATTTATGATATAAAACTCTAATGCAATTGATATGTATTGGTCTCATGTATATTGTACAAGAAGAAATTCCATTTTTCAGGAACTACAATATATCCAAATACATCATATGATTTATATTGTCTTTAAGGTATATCTTTATCACCTCCAAGTATGTCTTTAACTCCCAAATATCTGCTAAATCCATACTATATGGAAGAATATAAAAGACTTTAAATTTAGTTCCAAGTCTATCATAACATTAACTTCTCTTTACATAGTTAAACATAGTAAATCTCTAGGAAACATAACCTAAAAAATAAACAACATGAATAAATATTGCATCAATACCCATATCAACTAATTTAAAACCCACTTTTGACATCAAAGAAATAATAGTACTCATTTTCCTTAGATAAAAACTAATTTTAATCACATTAAAATCCCATTAGTCAATGAATGTAAAAGAAACATCATCAAAAATAAGGAATATCACCCATCTCTACTAAAAATCAATATTTTCTTATAATGGAATCAAGTAACTCATCCCTAAAATCATATCAAAGTTAAATATCTCAAAGTTATAGAAATTCAAGAGATATTCGTACATACTAATGAAAATTTCATAAGATAATAATATCACGATCAACTATATATTCTTCCCCTAATAGATTTTTCACATTCATTATTTCATATAACATGTCCACATTCAAATCAAAATTACAAACAAGATAAGGAAAAATAATGTAATGATATGAACTTATTCAATAAAATAGTATCCATAGTATAATTAACTTGTATCATACATCAAAATATTTAATATACCTTATTAACATCCATTACCAATTGATCTTATGTAATCAACTAAATGAAACTTTCTCTCTAATGTCATGAACATAAGTAACCTAAACACCCTAATCTATAATTAATTACTAAGGTCAACCCTATGAACCTTAGTCATCACCCAAACTAAATCTATAACAGGATATTCAACTTTTACTCTATTGATATTATCAATCATAGTCATGAGCTACCTAAAATTAATCATAACCCTATCCACCATACATGGGTACAACTATTTAGTAAAAATAACGATGATTCAAAAGTTTACCCAAATACATGCACTTGATTGGATTACTAGGAAAAATGGATCGAGTATAGAATATAAAACCACATTAACAATGATCTAATGAAATATTTTCTTAAGAATGAGGAAAATAAACATATTTTCCTTAGATCCCTAGTGTTGAAAAACCATTTCCTTGTTGGTTGGAAATTATATAGGTTATTTAAATTTTGACACTGGAGTAGGGTTTATTTTTTGAGTTGTGATTAACAATGGAATTATGATAGTTTGAGCCTCTTGAATATATATTTTACAATATATATCATGTATTGGGAGGTGTCTCAGGTGATCAGGAAATGGATGAAATCTTCAAGTTGAATTTATTCAAATTTTGGGGGGATTTTTACCTATGCACAGTTAGTGAACGCCTAAGGGAAACTATATGGGTAAACCATGTGAATTGGATTTGTCTTGGGGATTGGCACATAGCTTTTTCATGGTTTTCAAATAGACCTTGTGAAACCTAAAATATAGTTTTAGAGAGAATTTCTATGGTTAGATCATGGATTGGAAAATAATATTTCTAAAACATGCGTGATGTGTGTCTACAAAAACTAAAGAATATGAATTTGGAACATGGTTTGCAAAATCATGAATCCAAACCATGTGGGGGGGTTTCGTTTAAGGTAATTCCAACTACATAGTTGGAACATAGTTTTGTTCACTATTTATCAACCGTAGAAACATTAAAAAATGGGAAAATTATTGGTTTTCCATTGTTATCTTTTAAACACCATTCCTTTTTCCTCTTCCCTCATGTGCGGCTGGCCAAGGAGGGTATCCTTATGATGTGGCCTCTTTTTCATTTCTTTTTTCACAAAACTTTTGTGGTTTAAAATATGTTTTTATTAATAATATGTGCATTTATTTGATTAATTATAGTGTATTGGTTAGTTTTTATATAAATGATACATTAATCAACTTTAAGTTATAATTTTTTGTTTATATATTTAAGTAATAAAATATATAGAGCATTTTATTTTAATTATTTAATTATTAGTTTTTTTAAAATATTAATTTTAAGAGTTTTTGTTTAATTTCTATTTTTATTCAATATAGTTTTTCATTTATTTATTTTTTTATAAATTAATTAATTAACATATTAAAATTTTATTTAAAATTTTAACTTTCATTTTTAACATTTTATTATTCTGGAAGTGTTAATTTATAATTTTTAATATTTGTTTAGTTTAATCATTTATCAATTACATTTTTTAATTAATTAATTAATGTAATCTAAATCTAATTATTTATTTTAAATTATTTATTTTAAAAAAATTGTATATTAAAATTTAATTTGTGTTTTAATTAAATTTGTCAAAATTAGTTTTAATTATTTTATTTTAAATTTTTCAATATTTTGATAATTTAATTTTTTGGCACGGTCGATCTGTGTGTAGATATTTTGACAAAGAGGTAAAGCAACCATGCTCCATCCCAACTGACTGTATGACTAGTAATGTGATCATTCCCAGTGAAAATATTGGAATGAAGTAAACCATCTCTTTTTATTGTATGTGACTATACCCAGTGTGATAAATTTGGAAAAGGAATTGTCCAATCAACCATCCTTGAAGGGGACTGAAAATGGGGATTTTTATGTCATTTTAAACCTCTTTCAAATTGAAACCTAAGAACTGCAATATAGTAGCAACCAAAGTTTTCTCCTGATGATACGACCCTTTAAGAGTTACTTTATCATGATCTATTATATTTTCTACTTTGTATTTTTAATTATTTTGAAATGGAATACAACTATTGTTAAATAAATTATTCTAAGTTTCTAATATAGAGGAACAATAATAGAAACAAATCAATGGAGACAATATTAAAACAGGTAAAGGTCAAATTAAATGAATGAATAAGTAGTATCCTAACTACTAATTCATATAAATCTGTATTTTTACATTATGTTGAATGGATTTATCAATTTTAACTCTCAATAAAAATATTTAAATCTCTAATATTTAAACTCATTTAGTGTATTAAATTTTATTCTATAACCAAAAACATAGTAGTGTATCTCCTTTCTATTATATCTAATAAATTCACACAACAATCACCATTTGAAAGTAAATAGTCAACTCCCTCAATAATCACAATACTTGATCAGAGATTATGAAATTTAGACAAAGGGGATTGAATTCAAACCCCATCTTCGATTGAACTAACATAACACATTTGGAGATCATCTCACTCTAATCAGTAATGTGTCATTCTCAAAATGGAAGAATTTTTTTAACAAATTATTAGAATACTAAATGTTCAATAGGTGATCACATTTAAAAATTCAATATTTTTGAGAGAATTAAAACTAATAAATAAATGAAATGAAAACTCAAAAATATTTCACTGTGAGAATCCACTAAATTTAACTACTAGGAATTTAGCTGGACTTCACTAAGGTGAAGGAGTGAGATTTGATCTCCATTCCCATCTACATTGGAGGTATTAGAAGCTCTAGAAAATCTTATGGTTCCTCTCTCATGATCTCTTCTTTCAACATCTCTGTAAAATCCTCTTGTTTATCTTTTTCTTGAATGTATCAACTTTTTTTCTTTTATATTATTCCATCCTTACATTGATATCCAATTTACGATTTTCTCTCACTATAATGATTATCAACAAATATAGATGATAGAGGATTCCACCCTTTGGACACATGATCAGTTCAGCTTACTTCCCACAATCTTCAACGCCTCCATTTAAAATCTTATATGTCAAACTAGTTTGAACTTCTGAATCACCCTTATACAAACAACAAAACCTCTCAAATGTGTGATATCAAAAAGTAAGTTAGTAACATGTAATCTTTACCTCAATGTCAATACAGGACTCGTGACAACATACATGTTTAAATTTCCTTGCTAACAGCTATATCAATCAGTCATTAACCACATCACACTTAGTGAAATGAATAAAAACTTCTTTGAAGTGGAACACTTGAACCCAAAAAAGCTTTGGAATCATCATCCCATCTATGGTTTTCCTGGGGCATTTCATTGAGAATCCCATGTGAACTCCCACTTGAACTCACAATCAATGTAATGGGAATTTTTAAGATCCATACCATCTCTAAATAAATCATAAATCTTGAAAACAAATATAAATAGTAGTTAGAAAAATCGCAAAATCGATCTCTTCCCTTCATCTATATTGAGAACTATGACTCATGCATCATTCCATCAAACTGGCTCGGATCTGTCTTCCAGGTTCTTCTTCTCTAGTTTCATTTCAAGTCTTTATTTTATAGATTTTATTTTTCATGAGCATGGATGAGTTTTTTCATCATAGACTGAGTTTATCAAGATTCTTCAAGAATCTCTATGGTGGATTCATCCCTCTTCAACAAAAAAACATTATCGAAATATCCATGAGCCAACCTCACATCGAAAACTCAAGAACATATGAAGTATTCTCTTTAAAATTGACAGATGCTCATCAATCTATTGGTATTTTAATCCTCTACCAAAACTCATTCACAAAAACGTAATCAATCATCATCATTAAGATCTACTGGGTTTATCTTCCTCAAAAATGGTGACCTCGATCAAGAATGGGTTTTATCTCAGATGTTCTTCAATTCCACTGTCGTCTTCATCCTTAAGCTCGGTCAGATCTCAGGTGTAATATCTATCACAAACATGGATAGGAGGCTTCAGCAACAAGATTTTAAAACCCAGATCTCACAATTGAAGACCATTTCAGCAAGCCTCGGTCAAGATCCGGTTCATCATCATCGAACATCACCAACGACGAAGCTTGATTTCTATTTTTAGGTGTTCATCCTCCACTCAATCAACGTAACCCCTCTTCAGTCATATTTTAGAAACAAATAATCCCCATCATCAAGATTTCTACTTCTATGATAATTAGTCATTCATTCAGCCTGACCACGTGTCATAGATCACATAAGGTAAATTATCTTACGTGATATTATCGTACACATGACCCCTTTGAAAATTATCTTATGTTGTTATAGATTATTTTATGGGAAAATAATTCTCTTATGCAGTATAGAAATTATTCTATCAAATATATTATATTACATAGTGGATCCTCCAAAATTTATCTTACACACATGTATAATATATTAAATCTTCCAAGCATAATTCTTTTCTGTGAATAGCCTGTAAAATTTCTCTAACATGTTTCTTTCATTTATCTTACACTACGATAAATATAAAATAATTAAATAATTTAATATTTAAACTAATAAAAAATATAATCTAAAATTTATTTAATATATTAAATTAAAATTTCAAACTCCAAACAATCCAAAATAAAAACTCTTAAAAAACTTTCTAACAGAAAGAAAATTTAAATGAAAAATTGAAAATTAAATTAATTTAACATTTATTTAAATTTGATAGAAATTTAAAGTCCATAAATTAAAATTAGATAAGTGTTGATAATATTACTAAATTAACTAAATATCTAAAAAACATTTAAAATTTAAATTCAAAATAAATTATAAAAAAATATTTAAAGGTTCAAATAATGAATAAACAAAACATAAAACATAAAAATGCACCTAATTAAAAAAAGTACTCAAATATATATTATTTCAACCTCAAAAAAATAATACTATAAAATTAAAACATATTTTTACATTTACAATTATTGTTTAATAAAATTAAAATTTTAAAAATGGTTTTCCAAATAACTCAAAATAAATCATTATGAGTATACTTTTCTATAAAAACATATTAATTCAACATAATTGGTGTAGAAATAATGTATCAAATATGACCATATCAAATTCCCCCACATTGTGACTTTGTTTTCCCATGAGAAAAAAATATTCTAAACTCAATGGAAATAAATTAATCCTATGTTTTAAATACTATATTTCCATAGTTAATTAGTTTTCAAAATGATTTTCCCCTTGGATTTTCATTAAGCGGTGAAAATATTTTCCCTCAAGAAATTAAATATTTTTTACGAATAACATATTCATGTTTTAAATAGATTATTGACCATAAAATCTTAAAAATGTATTTAACCCACTTCAATTTTAATACAATTGAAATTAAAAACTTCTCTTTACCTCTAAGAGAATAGACTCACATAAATTAGAAAACAAAATAATTTGGACACTATTTGGAAGAGAAAACTTAATGATTTAAAAGGTAATATAAATATTTCATCCATAATCTTATAAAAAGAATGATTTCAACATGGATTAGTATTTTCATTTCATAATTAATTTAAATTACATACTTTGTGAGTTTAAATATAAATTCAAAAATTCAAGTGCAATGACAATTGTATAACATTAACACAATTTTCAACAGAAGTCATATTATTTTCAATTGGGTAGTGAAAAATTATTTACCCAACTATATCTAAGGGGTATTAGATAATTAACCTCCTTAAATTGGATACACATCATTCAATATTTAGAAACAATTAAAACCACTAAAAATTAATTATTGAAACTTGAAAAAAATAAAATTTAAAAACAATTAGGTGTTTTTTATGGGTTTTCATTGTGGTATAGTTTAGTGCATTGAAAGGCCCTTCCAACCACACTAATGCTCATCCTTTTTCCCAATGTTTAATTTAATGTGGTGAAACGTGTAAATTTTATTTTTAATTTTAAAAAATAATTTTAAAATTAGTAAACAATAATAACATTCAAAGGGTTATAAGAAAGATCAATATAAAGTTTCCATAAAAAAATTACTAAAAACTCATAAAATGAAAAAAGGCATCATATGGGTTTCTACTTCAAAAATTCAGGTCAAAAAAAAAATTGTATACTACTGCATGTTCAAAAAAGTGTTCAAAATGATTACCAGAAAATCTAAGAGTATCTAGAACCAATACACAATAAAAAATAATAAATTTAATTGTAGAAACCATAATGATAAAACAAAAAATAATAATTAAAATATTCCTAAATTTCAACTTATCTATTAGATAATTAAGTTCAAATCCGAAAACGTAAGAATATTATAGAATGTATAAAAATGATAAGAATTTAAATGAAAAAAATCCACTAAAATAGAAGATTTTTTATTCATTAGATCTAAAAAATTCCCCCACCTTCTTATTTTTCAAAAAACCCCAATGGTTAACTTTAAATCTCTTATAGATGAAAATATATAAACATTAAATTAATGGTTATCAAAACAATTAAAATATAACTATAGTTTAGAATATAAGGGGTCTATCAAAGTTTCTTTATGTTGTAGCTTCCTTTGATCAATGTAAATTGTAAAACATCTACTCAGACAAGTGGAGAGATTCCTGAAGTTGATTCCCCGTGGTGAAAAATAAGAAAATATCCTCCTGTTAAGATCACATTATTATTTGGAAAGAAACACTAAGAAACAAAATGAAAATCCTAACATGGGTAAAGGTTAGTTTCTCCCCCCACACATATTCCAAAAAAATGTATGGGAAGATACAACCTAGATTAGTTAGTGGTACTCAGCCTTTAACAAAAGGAACTCCTCCCCCATGGGGTCCTTATTACCTTCCCTAAATAATTTAAGATGATCTACATTAACTATAAATGAAACATCCTTCCCATGATTTTGAATTTATATAACACCAAAAGGGAAAACATTTGTTACAATAAAAGGACCATCCCATTTGGAATGAAATTTACCTAGGAAAATCTTGGTCTTGGAGTTTTACAATATCACCTGATATCCAATCTAAAATTCTATTTTCATAATCATATTTTCATGAACATCCTTAGTTTTATTCATAAAAATCCTATCATTTTCATTTTCATTGTTCATTAATTATTCCAACTCTTACAAATGTAATTTTCTCTCATTTCCATGTTTGGATAGATTCAAATTTCATGATTTTATAGGACAATACCTCTATATCTATCTCTATAGAAAAATAAAAATCTTTTTCATAAAATATCATAAAATGTTACATTCCAATTAGAGTATTATAGGTTGTCCTATATACCCAAATATCATCCTCAAGCTTTAGGATATAATCTTTCCTTTTAAGGTTATTATTTTCCTTAAGAATATGTTTAATTTTTCTATATGACACTCCAAGAATTTCATTCATATATGGGCCATAGGGTATAAAAACATTATGAATAACCCCATATCTCTTTAACAAAGCCTCTAAATTCCTATTATAGAAATTAATATCTTGGTCTATAAGAATAAACCATGGAAAAAATCTAAAGAATATATTACTCTTAAAAAATTGGGACACCACACTAGAATCATCAATTCTAGTTGTAATACCTTCAATCCATTTTTTTATTTTCAACCGTAAGAAATATGTACAAATATCAAAATAAATTTGTAAAAGGGCCCAAAAAATCCACTCCCCAAACATCAAATACATCAAAAAACAAAAAATGTTTTTATGGAATCTCATGTATTTGAATGATATTTCCTTATAATTGGAAATATTAATAGGTCCTACAAACCACATGAGAGTCCTCAAAAATGGTCGGCCAAAATAGACCTAAATAAAACACTTTTCATGTAGCCTTATGTGGCCCAAAGTGACTTCCATAGCTTAAACTATGTATAAATATCAGAACAAATTAAATTTTATAATTTGGGATACATATGCCCACAATTTTATCACTTACCAAATCCCACAAGTAAGGAGTATCCCATTAATATTTCCTTGAATCATAAATTAGTTTAGTAACTTTTTTCATGGAAAACTGGTGTGGAATAATTTCAACAACTAAGTAATTGATAATGTTTAAAACCCATGTAATTTTTTCAATAGTATAATAATAGAGATTCCCCCCAGGGGAAATTCTGTAGTTGGTTCAAAAAATATTTATATTAAAAAAAATTCAATAAGTATCAAACTCAAATGATCAGCCACGGTGTTCTTAATTTCGTTATTATCTTGGATCTATATGTTAAATTCATGAAGTAACAAGATCTATCTGACTAGCCTTGGTTTCTATTGTTTCTTTTTCATGAGGTATCTAATAGTATAATGATCCGTTACAACCACTACCTTAGAACCCAAATGATAACTCCTAAACTTACTAAAGGAAAAAAGGCTAACAACTACTCTGTAGTGGAGTAATTATACAAGGAATCATCTAGAGTCCTAGATGCATAGAGAATTTCATGTGATTCTCTATCCACTATTTTCCCAAGAATATCCTGTAAAGATAATTTTAAAGAATCAGTCACCGACTCAAAATTCAAGACCTTATTATGTGATTGAACTATTAGTGGGGATAAAAGTTTCTATTTCAGTTCATTAAAATATTCCTTAAAATTTTAATCAAAGTAAAATATGAATATCTATAATTTCTCATACCCTCTGATCCATGAATTTTGGGGAAACATGGAGTTTGAGGTTTATAGGGTAAACTAGGGTGTTTTTAGGATAGGTGAGATGTTCCAAAAGTGTGTAATTTTGAATATTTATCCAATTTTCTAGTATTCCAGTTTCCCAATATCATAACAGTCTCTCATCCCAATGGTGTCTCATACCAACAGTATCTCACACTAATGGTAGATCACCATGGAAGTGTCTCACTAAAGGTAGATCTCCCTGAAGTTGTCTCACCCTAATGGGGTATCACCCTGGTGGTGTCTCACTGATGGTAGCTCACCCTGGCTGTGTCTCGCACTGGCAGTGCCCTTTTAGAGGTGGCTCTCTGGCATAGCCTCGTCTAGTGGTGGCTCACTGGCAGTGCCTCATTGGTAGTTCCGTGTCTGTAGGTGGATCAATGAAGGTGCCTCTTCTAGCGGTGGATCACCAGTGGTGCCTCGTTGGTGGTGTCTCATTGGCGATGCCTCACTGTCAATGGTGACCCATATCCAACAGTTACCGGTATTTCTAGTTTTCCAGTTTTATGAATTTTATGATGGGATTTAGTCTTAATTACAAAATTAATGGCTTTTAAATTCATTTCAAAAAAATTAAATATATATTCAATTCCCTAATTGTTTGAAGACTTTGAAATTTCCAAAACACGTTGTCTTGGTCAGATCATCCTTTAATAGAAAATCAAAAACTATATCTATATCAATGAATCAGATCTATTATTCCTAAACCTAAGATATCCTTCCCTTTTTTCATTCCTTATTACATTATCTTGATACCGAACATACCAAATCCCTCTTCCCATATGATTCATGTGACCTAGTTGTTGAAATTGGTTTATGATCTCCTTGATAGTTTTTTGTTGTCCACACACCCATATTGTTTGTGAAACTAGGAAGTGTAGATCATCCATCATCCAAGTAGGATTTTATTCTTATTTCATAATTGTGTATCATGCATGATGTTATATGAATGTACATATTTTGGGGATATGGTTGATTCTGGATTAATAAATACAATCAAATTCGTTCAAAATCAATATACAAGGGGTTGAAGAGAGTGACAGATAGTATTACTGTGTTATTAAAATTGTTGATATTTTGATTTGTATGATCTAACTACCAAATAAAAATCTTTGTTTTTTGGGGTCCTTGATTGTGCATGGGATGGTTTTCGTAATACATTTTTTTTGGTTTTTGTTTAACACTTATATATAAAAATTGGTTAACCATGAATATTTGGCTAACAAATAGATCCCCTGGGATCATATAGTTTCTATGATAACACCCTAAATTAATAAAGTGAAATTGAATAAGGGATACTCTATTAAATCTAAAAATATACTTTACCCTGGGTATGTGCAATGATGTGGTTGTAGGAACAGTTGTGTGCATGGGGTTAGATTTGTTGATATGATGTTTTGGGCGAGATGAATTTGAATATTGATATAAGTGATTGTATGGGTAGTTTTCCTATAATTTCTTCAAAAATAAAATTTAAAATGTTTTATCCTATATCTAGAGGTTAATTTATGGTATATCATGAATGAGTGTTAAACATTGAGGAAGTGTGAAACCGCAAAAGATAATCAAGGCTCTTCACCATCTAAAATGATTGTTACTGTGTTGCTTGATATGTGTTGTGCCTGATAGTTTCCCGGTTAAAATGGATGTAAAAATGAATATATATTAATGAGGCAATTTTATGTGGTAAAAATCTGGAGAATTTCTATTTGGTAATTAAAAAATGAAGATGATAAGTGTTTTGTGTTCTACTTGTGTAGGGTCGTGCATTTAGTCTTGGAAGCATATTTGGGGGATGTTTTGAGTTGTTTGATGATTTTTTGTAAACACATAGGTTAGGCTTGATTTTTTTATACTATATATATATATATATATATCTGTGTGTGTATTCTTGAATTTTCCATGTGATTTCTATACGCACTGCAACCATGTTGATAACTACGTTCCAAACACCCGCATAGTCACGTCTTTCCCAACATCCTGGTGGGAGGATGGGTGGCTGGACACCTGCTCTTCGTTGTTCCCTCTTCCAGGTGAGATAGGTATTGCACAGGCTGTGATGGCCAAAGTTATTTTAATGAATTAGATGGTAGTTGTGATGTGGTATCCCAGGTTTCTTTGGTATCGGTTGTGATGTGGTGTACCAAGTGTATTTGGGATGGGTTGTGATGTGATGTCCCTGGTGTATTAGGTATTAGTTGTAATGTGATGTCCTAAGTGTCATTGGCATTAGATGTGATGTGTTTTAAGTCCCAGGTGTGTGCCGGAGGGACGTGTTGTGAGGCCCAAGTGTGTATGGGTGGGATGTAATGTGGTATATTCAAAAGAGGTGGGATCCCCGGGACCTTTGTCGTTGGGGTGGGAGAGTGGATAATAAGTTGGAAAGTGGTGAAAGGTACCATATCATAGATGTGCTTGGTATTACATTATATTACATGGCTTATGATATTTGGTGAGCGGGCTATGATGAGGTTGGGGTTATGGTCATTCTACTTGTTAGTTGTTATTTGGTTCTCTTGTTTTCTCATGGGTGCATTAGTATACTACTTCCACTTGTGCACGATAGACTTTAGTTTTCCTATTTAGTATACATGTATTCTCACCCTACATATATAAAACTATTTTAATTTTTCTAGAAGGACTATGTGGATCATTCTAGGAATTACTACCTCAGACCATTGGATATTTTTTGGGTCGTTTCCTTAGCTTTTCTTTTAGGAATATACTTTGGATTCTTTTTTACCTATATTATTTTTATTTTATACATGCATGTGTGATGGTTTTTATTTTTCTTGTATATATGTATTGGATTTGATTTTGGATTATTCATTCTATCTCCCAATATTATTTCCTTATAAAGGTTAATGCCTTCCATATTTTGAGATTTGTACACCCTTAGTGCTAGTCACCAACCCGGGGCCTACTAGAGGTGGGACTTGGGGTTCATTATCTCTTTCCCCTCATTTCGGCATCTTTAGAGGGAGGGGGTCATGAAAGAGTGATGTCAAATACAGGTGGGTTGTTGAGAGGTAGGATGGAGTTTGGAATTAGGCACAGTGAGAAATGCATGGGGTGGTATGGTAATAGTTCCAATTGAACATGGTCCCTGACATAGGCCAGGGAGATCGGTTAGGGAATGGGATTTTAGGGACCCCCATGATCTAGTGCACAGACTCTAAGCTTATTGAACGGCCAAGTGAGATGGACCTTCTTGTAGGGTAGAGACCTAGGAAATATACTTGCATCATAATGAATATGTTCTTATTTGAATTAGGTTGTTTTGGGAAGGTTAAAATGGGTAAAATGAATGAAATTAATTAAAATTACTATTAATAAAAATTCCACACTACCAGGATTAGGAAATGATTATTTGCCTTTGAAGTATGGCATGTGGTCATCCTCCACATGTGGCTCAGATAGTTGAGGTTTAGCAAGCTCACTCGATTGATCACCGTAGGGTTGATCCAATTGAGGAGGATGATCAGTGGTCAAGGAAATTCTTGGTTTCCTAGTGCTAGGATTTGTGGACGGAATAGGGTAGGGTTTCATATGTGTAGATAGAGAGTTGGTTGGACGAGCTCGATATCGCTTTCAGTTTGTTCTAGGCCCCGAAAGTGTATTGGATCCATTTAGTAGTCAATCAAATGTGGGTAGTTTCACATCATTTGTGTATTTTTTATCTAGGAAAGAATAAGGAGGTAGATCTTTTGTGGGTTTACTTCCATAAATAGTTTTCTTCAAAGTTCCTTCTTACAACAATGAAGGCAGTAAAGAGGCGAGATCTTCTTTCTCTTTAATAAAGAAGCATGTCAGTATGGGATCTGGGAATCAAGTTTAAAGACCTTATGTGTTTCCCCCATATCTTTTTCTAGATAATTAGTTGATTTTATTCATTTATACAGAACTTTCTTTCAACTCCCTTTTCTAATTTTCATATAAAATTTCATAATTAGTATGAAATACCCACGTTTTACTACTAAATATAATTTTTGAGAATAATTTGAATTAATCCAATCGAATTGGTTTACTATTTTATTTATAAATATCACTTAAATTATCCAAATTGTTTTATTATTATTTTAGTCTTCCATATTAAATTTACAACATATCATTTGAAGTAATCATTGGGAAATTCTTCCATTTGAATGGTCATATGGTCAACACAACAAGGCCCAAAAAATATGTAATGAAACTGGACCATCCATGAAGATTGAATTTCTAGGAAAAATATCTAATTACAAAATAGTTTATTCTAAAAAAAATTAGGGGATAATAAAATCAATATTGGATAAAAATTTCAAGGCTCAATGCCCCCAAAAAAGAGCCCAAATTATTCTATGAAATCCAGCCAACCATTCTTTTCGGGAATTAAATCCTGCACACAATTATGGATTTTTTTCTACATATATACATCAATTAGAGATGATATTTTGTATTATAAAATCCATGATATATTTGGAAAAAAATTTAAAAGAAATTATTTGTATTTGATGCATCTTCTTATTCAAAAACCCATTCACATTTTGGACTTCCAAAAATTATGGATTGAATTGGACAGATTAAAATTGTTTAATCAAACAACCATAACTTTGGATACATAAGTAAAATGGACACAAACTTTTATGGTTATACTATAAAAATTCATATATATAACTTTTACGAAAACTATTTCTCTATATATGTCTGTATTGAGTTTTAAATTGGCGATCCAAATGGAGGGGCAGATTTGAAAAGAAAGCAGTCCACCTCCTTAGGATATAAATACATCCCCCTTCTCTCCCTTCAATGAGTTTGAATTTCATAAAAATTAGGAGTTTTGGAATGGATAGAGACATAAAAAGGACATGGGATGACTTTACTTGATCTTGTTTCAACAATAGAGACCTATCCTCCATTTCCCTTTCTTGTTTGTTTAAGTTTGTTTTCAATTGTAAGCGTGTAAGCTTATTTTCATTTCAATAAAATTTTAATGAATGTTTCTTCTAAATTATATCTCATATTCATCCAAAGTTTTTGGTCTAATTTTAATGGTCTTAAAATATTTTAAATCAAGTAGGAAAATCCTTCCCTTTTCTCATTTCATCATTCAATCGAAAGTCTGTATTTAATTCTCTTCGCAGTTTGTGTGTGTGTTCGGCGTACTACTCTTATCTTGTCTGTTTCTTTCCATTCTCTTTATAATTAAACTCCATAAAACATATATAACTATATTACAATAAATTTCATTTTATGAGTAAATCTACCCTTTGGATGCGTTATAATTTGGTGATGTTAACTGAATGAGAGATTTTTCTCATTGAGTATTCTTTAGGTTAACATTGTGTTTGTTAAACTTAAAATATCATGGATTAATGACTTGTTTTGTTTAACATGTGGATTCCATTTATTATTGAAACCATGAATACACTACCATTAACAAATAATAATTTATATTAGAACCCTAGTTAATTTATGTCTTGGATTAAAGCCTTAACACTTGGTAATTCCGATCAAAGTCATCTTGTGAAGTGGGTGTTAATTTAATGAAATATAAATAAACTCGCAAGGATATCATAATCTTAACTCCATAATTAGGAAATCACCCCAATAATTATTAAATTTTTAAATCAATATAAATCAATAAATCATTTCATTTTTATCACTAAAAATAATCTCTCCACTCAAAATAATAATTAATCCAAAGCAATCAACTATAAAAAAGTAACATCATCAAGGAATCGACCCGAGTGCCTCTATATATATTATCATAGAACCGGACCCTTGAACGATCGATAGGGTATAATCGATCATTCTTTAAATTTAACCGTTGCTGGTTATGGTGCGTTAAGTAGTTGTTAGTTTTTGGTTTTTGTAAAAAAAACATAAAAAACATAAATAAACTAACCAAAAAATATGAAAAAAAGAAAAACCCACCTTCTCATAAAAATCATAAACGAAAAAATAACAAATAAAAGCCCACCTAACTTGTCCTTAAAATTTTTCTCGGAATACCCCTTAGTCACCCAAACAATCCATCATATTTGTTTGACCCAGAAATCGAGCGAACTCTTCGTCGAATTAGTAGGAACATTAGGGATAATCAAATAACTTCTGAATAATTTTTTGTCCAACCAATTGATCTAGAAATGGCCAGTCCAAGGGAACAAACCTTAAAAGAAACAGCTACCCCAAATATAAATAACCAAACCCTTGGTATGGAATATCCAATAATTGATTCATATTTAAAACTCAAATCAGGTTTGATTCATCTTCTTCCTAATTTCCATGGGCTAGCCGGTGTGGATCCACATCTTCATATCAAAGAGTTAAAAGTGGTGTGCTCTACCATGAAACCTCAAAGGGTTTTTGAAGAATAAATAAAACAATGAGAATTCCATTTATCCCTAGTTGACTCCACTAAGTCAGGGATATACTACCTCCCTCCTGGTTCCAGAAACTCAAGGATGGACATGAAGCATCTCTTTTTAGAAAAATTCTTTCATACTTCTCGTACCCCTTCAATCTGAAAGAAAATAAGTGGTATATATCAATTCCCTAATGAATCACTCTATGAGTATTGTGAGAGGTACACAAATATTGTGGAAACATTCCCACACCATCAAATCCCTGGCCGACTCTTGATCCAATACTTCTATAAGGGGTTATTTCATATTGTTAGAACTCTAATTGATGCCACAAGTGGACGTTATCTTGTTGAGAAAACCCCTATTGCTACATGAGATATCATAAACAATATGGATACAAACACACAAAAACATCAAACTCGAGCACATGATCAATTCAAACAATTCATGGAGAATCAATCCATAGATCCCAACAAGATGACCAAGTGGATGATTGAACTTACGGGTCATCTGAGACAACTAGTTATGTATTCCAATTCCCCAACCTCATATTTTCCATAATCTTTGTTCCCTAGGCCTATCAAAAACTGTGGAACTTAGATCTCACCAACTCATCCAACTGACACATGTCCACAACTACATGATGAACCATCTGATTCATAATGACCAATGGAGATCAATGCTATATATGCTCAGAGGAACACTAACCCTCAACAATCAGTTTAGTTTATTAGAAACTTCAACCAATCCCCCTCTGAACCCTTATCTTCAACATTTAACATAGGATTGACGTATGGCAATCCCATTTCTCATCCCATTAAATTACCTCCTCAAAGCCCAAACCAATTTCAATATGTTCAAGGATTTGGTAACTTTCAACAACCTTATACATTTGTCCCTCAACCTCAAAAGTTAAATCCCCATATTTCTCATCCTAGATTCCACTATCCTAATGAGCCTTCCCAATTCCCAACCCAATACAAAAACTTTCCCAAGAAACAAAATCAAGGTAATACCAACAAAATACATCCCTCGTATTCCAAGAATCCATGGGAAAGTGATGTGGAAGATATTTCCTCCTTGACCTGTTATAGGATCAAAAAAATTAAAACCCAAATTGGTCAACTTGTATCCCACCTTAGCTAGCAGCAACCATCCAATTCCTCTCAACTCCCAGCTCAACTGTTACACATACCCAAGGGTAATGTAAGTGAAATTGAACTTATATCAAGAAAACAAATTTACAATACTCATGATAGATCCTAAAATGAAACTTTGAATGTTGATCTTGAAAATTAAAAAGAATCTAGAAAATGAACCTCAGGACATTTACTTACCTCCTTTCATCCCTCTAAGGAACCCAATTCCCTTTCCTCAAGCTGTCTCTAATCTAAGGAAGTCCTTTGAACCTGATATTGAAATTATCGACATGTTTCGATGTTTTTAAGTCAAAATTACCCAAATAGATTCCATAAAAATAAATACCTATGTATGAAATTATTCTTATGAAATTGTGCACTAATAAGAGACAACTTAGGACCATTGAGAATGTTTCAAAAAAACAGTCCATACCAATTAAGTGCAAAGTTCACAGGACCTTTACGGTACGATGCCAAATAGGGAGTTCCAAATTTGATGATGCACTCATAGACATAGGAGCCTCAATAAATTTCATGCCCCGATCCATATTCTCCATCCTTGGTCTAGGTACCTTTCACCTAATTGGTGTTTCCACCCAATTGATCAATCGAAGCACAACCAGTCCTGAGGAAATAGTTGAGGATGTCCCTATATGAGTTAATTATCTTATCTTCCTAGCTGATTTCTATGTCCATGACATGGAAGGTGTGAGGACCTATTCTCAGTCTCACCGAATTCTAGGAAGATCATTCCTCCTAATAGCAAGAACTAAAATTGATGTCCATGTGATCATCCTATCCATGGAATTTGGTGACCAACTAGTCAAGTTCAATATCATTCAATCTGTGTGATACCCATTAGAGGATAACTCCTCCTTCTCCATCCATGATTCTAAGGACACTTTTGAGATTCAATTGAACCCCATTCCATTATATTCTAATGAGAGTGAAGAATGTGAAATTTACACCATGATTAACCAAGTCATTAATGGGGATGTTGATGTTGACCATTCTTTCATAGAATCCATCAATCTAGAGGATCTTGAAAAATATATAGAATCCCACATCAACTCTGATATCTATAGCTCCACCTTAGACAATAATGATTAAAAAGCAATTGAAATCCCTTCCTCCATTATTGAGTTTTCTAGACCACAAATGAAATATGAGACTGATCTAAAACCTCTTCCTGCACACCTGAGATATGCATTCCTTTTCCATGTTCTCTCATATCCTTTCATTGTCTCTCCCACACTTACTAAAATCAAGAAGTCCAAACTTGTTCATGTGTTAGAGGAAAATAAAAAGGCCTTATCTTGGAACCTATATGACATACAATGAATTAATCCTACCCTTTTTATTCATCACATCCATCTCAAGGAATCATCCAAACCAATTAGACAACCACAAAGAAGACTAAATCCACTCATACATGAGGTTGTTAGAGAAGGGATTACCAAGATTCTCCAATATGGTATTATCTACCCAGTTTATGATAGTGAATGGGTTAGTCCAATTTATGTCGTACATAAGAAGGGTGGGATAACTATTTTAAAAAATGAATATGGAGAGGTGGTCACAATTCGAGTGAGAAATAAATGTCTTGTGTGCATTGATTGTTGGAAATTGTATGCTGAAACACAAAAAGATCACTATCCTATTCCATTTACTGATCAAATACGAGAATGATTAGCCAAATAGTCGAACTATTACGTTCTTAATGGATACAAAAGATACTTAAAAATCCCAATCTCTCCTCAAGACCAAGAAAAGACTAATTTCATTTTCCCCTTTGAAACATACGCATGTAGAAGAATTACTTTCGGCCTTTGAAATGCTCCTGCAGCATTCCAGAGGTGTATGATGAGTATATTTTTTGAATTCATTGAGCATTTCATAGAGGTATTCATGGATGAATTTACCATTTATGGTGAGTCATTTGAATCCTACATTAGATAATTGTCTCTATTCCTTCAAAAGTGTGTAAAATGTAACCTTGTTCTAAATAGTGAAAAATGTAACTTCATGGTTACTAATGGGATTGTTATAGGGAAAATAACTTCACAAGATGTAATTCAATTCGATCCTACCAAAATTGATGTGATCCAATCTCTTCCTAAACCCAAAATTATTTGAAACATATATTTATTACTTGTTCAAGCCATTTTATATCGGTAATTCATCCATAACATTAGTAGGATTTCCATCCCACTCACTCAGCTACTCTAAAATTATGTCACATTCCATTTTGAAGAAGATTGAAAGAGAGCCCTCATAAAACTCAAATTGATTTTTACATATTCCCCAATAATCCAACCCATAGTTTGGTCCTTACCTGTTGAATTGATGTGTGATACTCCTAATAGGTCCATTGGGGACATTCTTGGTCAAAGAAGAGAAAATATTCCTCATGTCATCTAATATGCCTCGAAAACTTTGGATGAAACTTAATCTCATGACACTATCAGTGAAATATAACTTTTTAGTAGTGTTGTTTACCTTAGATAAATTCCAACCCTATCTCTTAGGTTCCAAAATCATCATCCTCACATACCCTTATGCTATAATGTTCTTACTCAAGATAATTGATTCCAAACATAGGCTAAGAAGATGTATCTTAAGGCTCTAATAGTTTTACAATGTGATTAAAGATAGACCTAGAAAAGAAAAATACATGGCTAATCACCTAAGTGGAATTTCTAATTATTATCATTATGAAATAATTGATCCTAATATTTTTACTAAAAACCTCTCATCTATCACTCAAAATTTACCATGGTATGCCCCAATTTTAAACTACTTGGTTACTATTATTTTTCATGAAAATTTTTCGAAATAAAAAAAAGTGAAGCTGAAAAGTGATTCAAACTTCTGTTTTTTTTAAGATAATAAACTGTAGAAAACTAGGACTAACATGGTAATTATGATATGTGTTGATGAAGATAAAAATTACTCCATCTTTGAATTTTCTCACTCAATACAGGGTGGTTTCCATTTTGGACCACAAAGAACCTCCCAAAATTTCCTTGTCTTAGGATTCTTCTAGTCTTCACTTTTCTAGTACTCATATGAGTTCTATAAATCATTTCCAACTTGACAAAAGTTTGGAACAATTACTAAAAGGAATGAAATGCCCCAAAATCACATGATAATTTTTGATATCATCTATGTTTGGGGCATATATTTCATGGGACCATTTCTAACCTCCATCGGAATCTCATACGTTCTTCTTGCAATTTATTATGTTTCTAGGTGGGTCGACCCAAACCCACTAATAAGGATGATGAAAATACTGTTATTGAGTTCTTCAGAACTCATATTTTACATTAATTGGGAACAATTCATGCCATGATAAGTGAATAAGGAACTCATTTTTTTATTTATACCATGGAATAGCTTTTAAAAAAGAATGGGGTTTTATGTAAAACTTCAACTATATATAACCCCTAAAAAATGCCACGGATGAATTTTTTAATAGATAAGTTAAAAGAGTGCTTGAGAGAATTGTAAAACCCACCAAAAAGGATGAGCCTAAATGAAATGGTGAAGCACTTTGGGCTTACTTAACTACCTATAAAATACCCATTGGGATGTCTCCATTTATGATAGTTTTTGGTAAATCATTTCATTTACTAGTTTAAATCCAACATAAGACATTTTTTGGAGGTCAAAAAATGTAATATTTATTGTCATAAATTTAGTGAATAGATATTATTGTAGTTAAATGAACTGGAGGAGATTCGACTAGATTCCTATGAGAATTCCAATATCTACAAAGAGAAGGCTAAGGTTCTCCCGAAACAAATGCATCATGTGAAAGGTATTTCATGAAGGTGAAAATTTAATGTTCTTCAATTCTCAATTTTGACTTCACCCAGGTAATCTTCATTCTAATTTGGAATGTCATTTTATTATTACTAATGTTTACCAATTTGGTGCAGTGAAATTCCTAGACCCCTATTCAAAAAGGACATTCATAGTTAATGGACATCGTTTAAAGAATATCCATGAGAGGACACATAGTCCAGGAATGAAATCTACATCCATAGGATCCACAACTTCTACATTAGACCCACCACTAGATGGGGATAACGACCCACTAAATCCAAACTAGGGGCACCTCTTTACCTTTAACTCTTTCTTTATCTATCTCTCTCTCTCTCTCACCATCTATTCCTCTTTCTCCCTCTTTCTTCTTCTTCATCTCTCATTCATTTTTACCCCTTTATTCATCAACACCTTTATTTTTCTCTTAATATTTTGTGTGGGTGTGTATTTTAAAAACACTAAAAAAATAAAAAAAAATTAAAAAAACGAAAAAAAAAATAAAAAGATTCATACTTACTCACCATCCACTTATAAAAGTTTGTCCAACCATTTTGGGGAACCAAAAGGACATGTTTTCAACTAAAAAATTTATTTTCATCATGAATTTTGATAAATAATATTGTATTAGGATCAATAAATTTTGAATTCTCAATTTTTTGTTTGGAAAATTCTTCTTCCCCAACCATGAGTAGCAGCATTAGCTTTCATGCTAAGGTCACCTATGACCATATTTTCATTTTATATTTTTTTCTCCCTCGATTGTGATTCTTCATTCTGTGGACCTTTGAGTTGAACTTCCTAATTTGGTGTGTATTGATATGATAGATGAATTTAATGAACCACATGAGAATCACAATATCCAAACAGCCTCCCATTACCCTTTTATTAATCATCCTTTTGAAAGCCTCATTGAGCCTTAAAAAACTTTTTATAACAATCCCATAACCTTGTCCCACCCAACACTTATAGGGATTTTCATTGCAAATGTTATTGAAATTTAAGATTGGGGGAAATGGTTTTAATTTTGGGTTTCTATTTCTTGATTTTAAAAATGTTATTATATAATTAAATTAAATCATATATTTAAGTGTGGGGGATATGTTTTCATTCAGTGAGTTTATGTAATAGATTTTAATTTATATAATTTTTTACTTTTCATTGAAAAGTGTTCAAAAAACATCAAAAATATGAAAAAATATAATCGGTTGTTTCTTAGGAAGGTCAGAAATAACTCTTACTCAACCTTTGATCTTGTTATAACTATTACAGATAGTTTCATGAGGAGATAAAACATGGTTTGTGATATTAGTGTGATATTTTTTTCAAGTACAAATTTCAAAAAAAAATCAAAAAGAAAAAAAAGAAAGAAAAAAGAACACTTGAATTATACATTTTTATGTCATTGATATAATATTTTATGCCTTGTACATATTTCATATTCTCATACCCTTTAAATTTTATTCCTCTTTTGTGTATTGATTCACACAATTGTTCCCTTTTAAAGATTTGTTTTCATTTCCACCTATGTTTCATTTCAAAAAACATTATGCATCATTTTACCCATGTTCGTGTTTTACCCCTCCTTTCCACTCTTTTGGATATTACATTCCTACCATCCCATAGCCATATAAAAACCACTAAATAATACCACTTGATTCTTGTGAACTTTATTATAGGGAATGGAAGATGATATCTATTTTAAACTCTAATATTTTCACTTTTGGTAGGTGAATGAGTGAACCTACATAAATAAATTTTTATCTTCTTGAGAGAAGTGAGTTCTGAGTTACCAAATTTTCCATTTCTAAATTTTAGAATGATAAATGAATTATTTTTTGGACATTGTTTTGATAACAATCTCTCGTGGAATTCAATACAGATGAGTGAAATTGTCTAAACCTCCCCTAATTAGCGAAAACAAAATTTGAATATTTGTTGGAGAGGTAGAATGCTTTGGTTTTGTTTTTATATTTTTTGAACATGAGTACATTCACAATAATAATTGTGGGGGAGTTGATGTTATTCATTTATTACTAACTTTTTGTCTAATACATTTAGTAATTTTCAAGTAAAAGATCATAATTAGTGTGAATTACCCATGTTTTACTACTAAATAAAATTTCTGATCATTATTTGAATTAATCTAATCGATTAATTTTAATATTTTATTTTTAAATATCCCCATACATATCCAAATTTTATGGTTATTTTTTAGGATTACGTATTAAATTTACAACATATCACTAGAAGGAATCATTGGAAAATTCGGTTGTTTGAATGGTTATATGGTCCACACAAGAAGGCCCAATGAATCTGTGAAGAAACTGGACCATCCAGGAAGATTGAATTTATGTGCTTAATATAGAAGTCCAAAATATTTTATTCTACACAAAAAGTATAGGGAGAATAAAATACATCTTAGATAAAACTTTCAAGGCTCAACTCTACCAAAAAGAGGCCCAAATGTTTCAATGAATTCCACCCCACCATTCTATCTTTGAATTAAAACCATCACACAATTATATATTTTTATCCTTCTATAGACATCAATTCGAGATAATATTTTGTAATGTGAAATACAATATATAGTATGACTACTTTTAGAAGAAATTATTTGTATTTTAGGGCATATTACTATTCAAAACTCATTCACATTTTGGCCTTCCAAAAAGTATGGATTGAAATGGACAGATTAAAATTGTTTAATCAAACTGCCATAACTTTGGAGTATTAAGTCCAATGGCCACAAAAGTTTTAGGTTAGACTTTAAAAATTTATATATACATATTTGAATAATACTATTTCTCCAGATTCGGCAGTCTGGAGTGTCAAATTGGTTATCCAAGTGGATGGTAATATTTGGAAAGCAAACAGTCCACCTCTTGGACTATAAATACATCCCCCTCCTCTCATTCCAAGGATTTAGAATTTCTGAGAAAAGGATGAGTTTTTGTATGACTAAAGACTTTTAAAGGGCATGGGAGGACTTTACTTGATCTTTTTTTAAAAGGAGATACCTCTCATCTACTTTCCATTACTTATTTTTTTAATTTTGTTTTCAATTGTATGTGAAGAAGTTTATTTTCATTTCAATAAAATATTAATGCATGTTTCTTATTAATTATATATCATATCCATAAAAATTTAGTTTTTTTATGTTCATGACCTTAAAATAGTTTAAATAAAGTAGAAAAAACCTTCCCTCTTCTCACTTCCTCAGTTAATCTAAAGTCTGTATTTAATTCTCTTCACAATTTTTATGTGTGTTCGGCGCATTACTCTTATCTTGTCCCTTTATTTTCATTCTATTTATAATTAAACACCATAAAAACATATAACCATATTAATATTATATATAAATTTATGATTAAATCTACCATTGGGGTGAGTAATAATTTGTGGTTGTTAAGTGATTGAGAGCTTTTTCTCATTGAGTATTATTTAGGTTAGTATTGTGTATGTTAAACTTAAAATATCATGGATTAATGACATGTTTGGTTTAACATTTGTATTCCATGGATTATTAGAACTATAAATATACTACTATAAACAATTAATTATTTATATTAGAACCCTAGTTAATTTAAGGCTTCGATTAAATCCTGAACACTTGGGAATTCCGAAAAAATTAATCTTGTGAAGTGGGTGTTAACTTAATAGAATATAAAGAAAATAAAAAGGATATAAAAAGATTAACTCTATAATTATGAACTCACTCCAATAATTATTAAATGTTTAAAATAAATCTAAATCAATCAATAATTTCATTTTACCTTTAAAAACAATCCACCACTCAAAAAACAAATTAATCAAAAGTAATCGACTATAAATGAGTACCATCACTGAGGATTCGACTTGAGTGCTGATATACATATTAACATAGCATTGGAACCCTGAATGAATGATAGGCAACAATAAGCCGCACATCAAATGGTGTCTTTACTGGGGATGGCGCGTTAAGTAGTCGGTAGTTTTTGGTTTTCGTAAAAAAACAAAAAAAAAGTAAAAACAATTAACCAAAAAACATGAAAAAAAACACAAAGAAAAACCTACCTTCTCATAAATATCATAAATGAAAAAACCCACACACAAAAATACCCATATTCCTTGTCCTTACAAATTTTATCTGATAGCCCGATAGCCTCCCAAAAAATCCATCGGATTTGTTTGACAAAAAAATTGAGTGAACACTTCACTGAAATAGTAGAAACCTCAAGGATAATCAAATCACTCTTGAACCTTTCTTTGTCCAACAAATTGAGCTAGAAATGGAAATTTCATGTGAACAAACCATAAAATAACTCATTTCCCCTAATATGAATTTCCAAACCCTTGATATTTAATATCTAAATATTGAGGTATATTTTAAACTCAAATTGGAATTGATTCATATTCTACCTAATTTCCATGGGCTAGATGGTGAGGATCCTTATCTTTATTTCAAAGCGTTTGAATTGGTGTGCTCTACCATGAAGCCTCAAGGGGTTTATAAAGAACAAATTAAATTTCAATAATTCCCTTTCTACCTAGATTACTCCTCCATTTCATTGCTCTACTACCTCCCTCTTGGTTTTATAAACTCATGAATTGACATGAAGCGTCTCTTTTTATAAAAATTATTTCTTTCTTATCATATCACTTCTATCTAATAGGAAATAAGTTTTATCTATAAATTCCATAATGAATTTATCCATGTGTACTAGGAGAGGTTCAAAAATACTGTGTTAACAAGTCCACACCATTAAATATATTATAAAATCTTTATCCAATACTCTTATGAGGGGTTATTGGCTAGGGAGATAACTCTCGTTAATGCCGCAAGTGGCGGTACTTTTGTTGATAAGACCCCTACTACTACATGATATCTCATAAGAAATATTTATGTAAATACACAACAATTTCATACTCAAGAACATGATCGATTAAAATAAGACCGAGACAATAAATTCATAGATCCCTAAAAGATGACTGAGTGGATGAGTGAACTTATAGGGCTTGTGAGTCAACTAGTTGTGGCTGCCAAAGCCCCAGCATCATCTTTTCCCCAATCTTTGTTCCCTGGACCTATCAAAAATTGTGGAATCTATATCTTATCATCTCATCCTACTAAAACATGTCTATAACTTCAATAGGATTCATCTGATTCATCTAGACTAATGGATCCCGATGCAGTATATGCTCAGAGGAACACCAACCCTCATAAATTAGGTCAGATCATTAGAAACTTCAACCAACCCTACTCAGAGACCTTCCCTTCTACCTTAAACCCAGGATTGAGGTATGGTAATCTCATTTCTCATCATCCTAAATTAATTATTCAAAACCCAAACCAATTCAAACATGTTCAAGGTGTTGGTGAATTCCAACAACCTTATCCGTCTGTCCCTCAAACTCAAAGGATCAATCCTCCTCTTTCTCCTCCTATATTACACTATCCTAATGAGCCTTCCCCATTCCCAACCCAAATACAAGAAATTTCCCAAGAACCAAATTCAAGGTAATCCCAATACTAGAAATTCCCCCTTTTCCAAGAAACCATGGGAAACTGGTCTGAAATATCTTTCTTCCTTCACCTATTCTAGCCTCAAGAACATTGAAACCCAAATTTTTTTACCTTCATCCCACCTTAGCCAGTAGCAACAATCCAATTCTTCTCATTCCTAGGTCAACTGTTTCCCAACATTAAGGGTAATGTAAGTGAAATTTTACTTAGATCGTGAAAAAAATTACAAGACTCATGATGGATCCTCAAATTAACCTTTGAATGTTGAACTTGAAAATTAAAAGAACAAAAATCTAGAAAATGGACCTCAAGCCACTGCCTCACCACCTTCTATCCCTCTAAAGAACCCAATTCCTTTTCATCATGCTTTCTCTAAGACAAATAAGTCATTGGAACTCAATGTTAAAATTCTTGACATGTTTAGATGTGTTTAAGTCAACATTCCTCTCTTAGATGCCATAAAAAATCCCTAAGTTTGCAAAGTTTCTTAAGGAATTTTTCACTCATAAGATAAAACTTAAGACTATCGAGAATGGTTCAACACAACAGTCCATACCAATGAAGTGAAAAGATATAGGGACCTTTATGGTTCCTTTACAAATAGGGAGTTCCAACTTTGATGATTTAATCATAGACTTAGGAACCTCAATAAATGTCATGCCCAAATCCATCTTCTCCAACCATGGTCTAGGTCACATGCACCCAATAGGTGTTTTCATCCAATTGGTCAATTGAAGAACATATAGTACAGAGGGAATAATTGAGGATGTCCTTGTCTAAGTTAATGATATTATCTTCCGATATGATTTCTATGAACTTGACATGGAAGGTGAGATGACCTCTTCTCGATCTCCCCTAATTCTAGGAAGACCATTCCTCCTAATAAAAATAACTGATATTTATGTCCATGCGGGCATCCAATCCATTGAATTTGGTGACCAACTGGTCATGTTAAATATATTTCAATCCATGTGATACCCATCAGAGGATCACTCTACCTTCTAAATCCATGCTTCTGAAGACACTTATGAGATTCAATTGAACCCCATTCCATCATTTTCATCATGTTTTAATGAGAGTGGAGCATTTTAAATTTACACCATGATTAACCAAGTCAATAATGGGGAATTTGATGTTGAACATTCATTCATATACTCTATCAATCTATAAGATCTTGAAAACTCTCTAAAATCCCACATCAACCTTGATATCTGTGTTCCACCTTGGGAAGAAATTATTTTAAAGAAATTGAAATCCCTTCCTTGATTCTTGTGTTGTCTAGACCACAAATGAAAGATGAGATTGATCTAAAACCCCTTCCTTCACACCTGAAATATGAATTCATTTTCCATGATCACTCTTATTGTATCATTTTCTATACCATAATTACTAAAACAGATGAGTACATACTTGATTAATTGTTAGAGGGACAAATTGGTTGGAGCCTAGATGATGTGTCAGGAATTAACCTTATCCTTTTCATGGATCACATCCATCTTTAGTAATCATATAAACTAATCAGACAACCACAAATAAGATTAATCAACTCATACTTCAGGTTTTTAGAGAAGATATTACAAAGCTTCTCCAAGATGGTATTATCTACCCAATTTCCAATACTGAATGGGTTAGTCCAATTGGAGTTTTACCAAATAAGGATGGGATAACTATTATCAAAAATTAATATGGAGAGGTGGTCACAACATGAGTGAAAGAAAAATGGCATGTATGCATCAATCATCGGAAATTGAAAATTGATACACAAAAATATCACTACCCTCTTTCATTCTTTCATCAAATTATAGAATGATTAGCTGGAAAGTCACACTATTTCTTTCCTGATGGATACACCTTCTAATTACAAATCCCAATCAAACCTCAGTACCATAAAAAGTCTACTTTCACTTTACCCCTAGGTATATATGCATATAGGAGAATGCCTTTTGGCCTTTGCAATGCTCTTTTAACATTCAAGAGGTGTATGATGAGTAACGTTTCTAAATTCATTGGGTGTTGCATGGAGGTATTCATGGATAACTTTACCACTTATAGTTACTCATTTGAATCCTTCATTCATTAAATATCTCTAGTCCATCAAAAGTGTTTCAAATATAACCTTGAGCTAAATTATTAGAAATTTCACTTCATGGTTACTAATGGGATTTTTCTAGGTCACATAATTTCACAATATGCTATTCAAGTATATCCTACAAAAATTGAGGTGATACAATCTCTTCTTGAACCCACAACATTTTGACACATCCATTCATTCCTTGGTCATGCCAATTTCTATAAGTGATTAATCCATAACATTAGTAGTATTTTACTCCCACACACTATGCTACTCCAAGATGATGTCACATTCCATTTTGATGAATCTTGCAGGAGAGACTTCATTGAAAACAAATATGTTCTCACATCTTCCCAAGTAATCCAACTCCCAATTTGGTCCTTACCCTTTTAATTCTTGTGTGATACATCTAATAGGTCTATTGGGGTTAGTCTAGGTTAAATAAGAGAAAATATTACTTGTTCCATTTATTATTCCTCATAAACATTCGATGAAACTCAATGTCATTACACTGTCATTGAAAAAGGAAATTTTAGCATAGGTTTTTGCCTTAGATGAATTCCAACCCTATCTCTTATGTTCCAAAATCATCATATTCCCATATCATTCTTCTATAAATTTCTTACTCAAGAAAATTTATTCCAAACTAAGGCAAATAAGATGGATCTCAATGCTCCAAGAGTTTAACATTGTGTTTAAAGATAGACTGGGAAAAGAAAATCATGTGGATGATCACTTTGTTAGAATATATAATTCTTCTCATTATGAAAGAATTGATCAGGAATTTCAAAATGAACACCTCTCATATATCACTCAAATTTTACCATGGTATTCCCCAATTGTAGACTACTTGGTTGCTAGTGTTTTTCCGAAAAAAATTCATAAGAACAAAAAGTGAAATTGAAAAGTGATTCAAAATTATATTTTTTTTGGAATGTAATAAAATTTAGAAAACTGGGGATGACATGGTAGTTTGGTGATGTGTCGATGAAGATGAAAATTCAATTATATTGGAATTTTTATCACTCAATGTCGGGTGGTGGCCACTTTGGACCACAAAGAACCTCCAGAAAGGTCCTTAACTCAGGATTCCCCTAGACTTCACTCATTAAGGACTCATATGAGTTCTGTAAATCATGTCCAAATTTCCAAAATTTTGTCAAAATTTCTAAAATTAATGAAATTCCTGGAAATCCATTGATATTTTGTCAAATCTTCAATGTTTGGGGCATATATTTCATGGGACCATTTCCACCATCCAATGGATTCTTATACATTATTTTTTTAGTCGATTATATTTCTTGGTGGGTCAAGGCCAAACCCACTAAGAAGGATGATTCACATACTATTAGTGAGTTCCTGAAAACACATATTTTACTTTGATTTGCAACACTCCATTCCTTGATAAGTGACTTGGGAACTCATTTTTCTAATCAGGCCATAAAATATCTTTTTAAAAACAATGGTGTTTTAAATAAAACTTCAACTTCATATAACCCCCAAAAATGGAATGGATGAAATTTCTAATAGAGAAATGAAAAGAGTTCTTGAGATAATTATAAAACCCACTAGAAAAGATTAGCCTAAAAAACTTGTTGAAGCGCTTTGGACTTATCGAACTGCCTATAAAACACCCATGGAGATGTCTCCATTTAGGCTAGTTTTTGGTAAAGCATGTCATTTACCTATTAAAATCCAACATAAGTCATTTTGGGTTGTCAAACCACATAATTTTGATTTTGAAAAGTATAGGGAAGAGAGATTGTTGCATTTAAATGAATTTTAGAAGCTTCTACTAGATTCTGATGAGAATTCCAATCCCTATAAATAAGAGGATAAGGTAATCCATTACAAACATATCCTGTGAAAGCTATTTCATGAAGTTTAAAAGGTAATTATCTTCAATTATTAATTTATACTTCTCCCAGATAAGCTTGATTCTCATTGGGAAGTTCCTTTTATTATTAACAAGTTTTATCCATTTGGTGTTGTGCAAGTCCAAGACCCATATTGAAAAAGTACATTCATAGATAATATACATTGGTTAAAGCATCATCATGAGGGGACATACAATAAATGAATTAAATCAACTTATATAGGATCTAAGACTTCTATAATAGATCCAGCATTGGATGGAGATGAAGACCCACCAAATTCAAACTAGGGGAACCTTTTACCCTTTAACTATCTATCTCTCTATCTCTCTCTCCATCCCTCTCTTCCAATCTCTCCCCCTTTCTTCTTCTTCCTCTCTCTTTTATTTTTTACCACTTTATTCATCAAACCCTTTATTTTTCTCTTTATATTTTGTGTGTGTGTGTATTTCAGAAACACTAAAAAATAAAAAAATATGAAAAAAACAATAATAATCATACTTACTCACCATCCAATTTTGAAATTTTGTACAACCATTTTATGGATTCAAAAAGAAATGTTTTCCTCTCAAGAATTTTGTATTTTCATCATCAATTTGGATAAATAATTTTGTGTTAGAAACAGAAAATTTTGAATGATCAATTTTTTATTTGGAAAATGCTTCTTCCCCAACCATGAGGAACAACATTATCTTTTATGCCAAGGTCACCTATGACCATATTTTCATTTTTTCTAATTTTCACCCCTAACTGTGAGTCCTTATTTTGTGGAACTTTGAGTTTAATTACTTAATTTGGTGTGCATTAATATGATAGATTCATTTTTTGAACCACATTAGAATCTAAATATCTAAAGAGACTCCCATTACCCTTACATTAGTCATCCTTTTGAAAGCCCGATCGATCCTATGAAAAAAATCTTGATAGACATATTATAATGACAAAACCTTCTCCCACCCAATATCTACATGGATTTTCATTGTATAATTTAATGAAATTTATGTGTGGTGGGGAATGGTTTTCATTTTCGGTATCCATTTATTGATTTTAAATGTGCATTAATAAGCTTAAGGAAAATAATATATTTAAGTATGGGGGAGAGGTTTTCATTCTGTGAGTTTGGGGAATATATTTTCATTTATTTAATTTTTTACATTTTATTGAAATGTGTTCAGAAAAAATATATAAAAAAGAATGATTTGTTTCTTGGGTGGGTAAAAAATCACTCTTACTCAACCTCGGATCTTGTTATAACTATTAAAATTATTGTCGTTAAGAGGTCAAACTTGGGTTGGGAGAATATTGAGAGATTTTTTTCAAGTGAAACTTTCAAAAAAGACAAAAAATACAAAAAAGAAAGAAAAAAAAAAAGAAAACATGCATTATATATTCTTATGTCATTGAGAGAAGTTTAGTTTCTTGTAAAAATTTCATCTTCTCATCCCCTTCAAATTGTATTCCTCTTTTGTGTCTTCATTCCAATAATTGTTCCCTTATAAATTTTTTTTCCATTTCTATCAATGTTTCATTTCAAAAAAATTGTGCATTATTTTACCCATGTTGGTTTTTTATCCCTCTTTTTCAATAATTTGGACATTAAATTCATACCATCCCATAGCCAAAGAAAAAACCCCTAAAAAGTTCTCTTTTTTGTGTGAACTTTATGATAGATAATGGAAATTGATATCTCTTTCATGCTCTATGATATTCACTTTTGGTTTTTGAATGAGTGAAGCTCCATAAATAAATTTTTATCATCATTAGAAGAGTGAGTTATGAGTTCCCACATTTTCCCTTCCTAAATTTGAGCATGAAAAATGATTTTTTTAGAAACATTTTTCTATAAAAAATTGTGGTGGAATTCAATACAGATGAATGAAATGGTCTAAACCTCCCCTAATTAGGGGAACAAAAATTTTAATATTTTTTGGAGAGTTATAATGATTTTTTATGTTTTTATATTTTTTGTACATGATGACATACACAAGACTAAGTGTGATAGAGATGATGTTATTCATTTATTCATAACTTTTTGTCTACCACCTTTAGTAATTTTCATGTAAAAGTGCATAATTAGTGTGAAATACCCATGTTTTAGTACTAAATATAATTTTTGAGCATTATTTGATTTGATCCAATCAATTTAGTTTACTATTTTATTTATAAATATCATCTTACTTGTCAAAATTGTATTGTTACTGCTTTTTAGGCTTCCTTATTAAATTTCCAATATATCACTAAAAGGAATCATTGTAAAATTTGTCCATTTGAATAGTCATATGGTCCACATAGTAAGGCCCAAAGAATCTATCAATAAATTGGACCATCCCTGAAAATTGAATTTCTAGGATCAATCTAAAAGTCCAAAATAGTTAATTCTCCACAAAAACTTTTGGGGTAATAAAATCCATATCGGATAAAACTATGAAGTCCCAAATCCACCAAAAAGGGGCCCAAATGATTCTATGATGTCTAGCCCACCATTCTGTTCGATAATTAAAACCAGTAGAAAATTATGGATTTTTCTCCTTCTATAGACATCTTTTAGAGATGAAATTTTGAAGTGTGCAAGACCAGATATATGTGGAATACTTTTTAGAAGAAATTATTTGGATTTTAAAGCATATTCCTATTCAAAAAACCCATTCACATTTTGGCCTTCAAAAAAATCTGGATTAAAATTTACATATTAAATTTTTTTAATCAAACTACCATAACATAGGCTCCTTAAGCCTAATGGCCACAAACGTTTGTGGTTAGAATTTGAACATTAATATTTATAACTTTTAAGAATAATTTTTATCCATATTATACTTTTTGGAGTATCAAATTGGAGATCCAAGTGGAGGGGAATATTTGGAATGTAAATAGTCCACCTCCTTGGGCTATAAATATATCCCCCTCCTCACCTTGCAAGTAGTTGTCATTTCAAAGAAAAGGATGATGTTTTGTATGAAAATATCCTTTCCAAGTTCATTATAGTACTTGAATTGATCTTGTTTTAACAAGATATACCTCCCCTCCACTTTCCTTTTCATGTTGGTTTGATTTTGTTTTCATTGGTAAGCGTGTATGTTTAATTTTAGCTCTAAGAACAATCTCCCCACCACTAAAAATACAAATTAATCAAAATAAAATAATTATAAAAAAGTACCATCACCATGGATTCAACCTGAGTACCGCTATACACTTTATCAGAGCACCGAACCCATGAACGGTCGATATGTGATAATCGTATGCACTTCAAGAGTCTCATTTGAGATATCTTCAGAAGGAACTATGTCTTTATATCCAATATGGAGTCAATAATTTTATGTTGCTGATGTATCTGGAGGATTAGAATATGGCAGAGGTGATCAATCATGTGCACTCGTGAGGAGGCTTGGTAGAAGAAGGGAGACAAAATTTTATTCAAGGATTATAGTTGTTAGTGGTAAGTCCCGGGAACAAATACCTTTGAGTTTTTTAATTCGAAGGCATTCGGCCCCAGTAACTTCCTTTATGGACTTTTGGTTCTAGTTGTTTTTGAGGTTTTCCTGGAAGCTTTGTGCCAGTGCGATTTGGTTGTGGGGTTTTTCCTCCTCTCCAGATCCAATTCCCAGTAGTTCCACAAGCTCAATTTGGTGGAGGTGAATAGGTTCATTTCCATCCTCATCAGTAGTTTCCAATGATACCATTCCAATAGCTGGGGTAGTTAGCTTTTTCTCCACTGCAGGGAGATAGAGAAGGTAGAGGCTAACATCATGATTAATCTCATGTCCATAGACCACAACTATAACATCCTAGATAAATAAAGAATACGACACTTTTCATATTTATTAATATTTTTCAATTAAATATTAATTTCACATTAAAGGGGAAGCTATGTTTGATGGTGTACCTGATACACAACCACATGTTTCTTTGAAAGCCTACGTTTCACAACAATAATAAAAAAAATATTATTTTAAATGGTAGTTAATTTCTAGCTATTTTAATGGTGGGAATGAATATAACTAACTAAAATAGGATTATATATGTTTGTTAAATGTTTTTACAATTATCTAAAAAAGTGAGGGGTTTAAAATATGAATGAATATAATTTTAAGCATGAATACTCTAATATTCAGTAAAAGGTCGATTTAACGCCTTTTGATAGACAACCCTCTATAAAACTATTTTTGGTAATTTTTATAAGTTCTATTTGGCTAAATAAAATCCTTCTTTAGAATTGAGACATCAAAATTTACTTTGTGTAAATTTTTGGAATTTTTCCCATAAAGTTCAATTTTTAATGAATAGTGAAAATATTTTCGTTTAATTCAAAACTGCATTTTAATCTAATTTATTTATGTGGTCATATTATCTTTTTAATTGGTTTTAATGTGTAATTTGAATATATTTTTTCCATTTAATCCAATTTTGGTCATTGGAATTAATTTCACTTTGAAAGTGGACATAAACAAGTTTTAATCTTTTTTATAGTTATTGATTCTTAAAAAAACGCTATTTTTACCTTACCTTAGGCATAAGTCACTTCAAGAAGTCCTTTTGGTTCAATACAAAGGAAGTTACCCAAATTAAAGGTAACAGTTTCTCTTAACTTCTTTTCTTTTATTTAATATATCCAACCCCTAAACTCTCTTTATTCCTTTCTTTTATAACAACACTAGTATCCAAAATATACTAGGATGTTGTCATGAGAAGGATTTTAACTATACATACACACACCTCCAACTAATGGGTGAAGAACACACTATTTCTGTGGATGGAAAACTAACGCCTCATGAAACGATGATTGTTCGATTATCTCCAACCTCCTCTCATGGTAGCCATTAAGATGAAACTTTATTTATATATGATATATATTGTGTTTATATTTTCTGTATGATTATTTATTATACATTTATAGTATACCTTTATGGTTTCCATTATTGGTAAACGCGATAATTTCATTCGAGGAAGTCAGGACTACCGCCCCCTCAAAGTGATATGACTCGTTAATGCCATATGTGGGACGTATAAAGGATGGAGTTAATTATATTATATATGATATTATACTATAATTATAATATACCTATGTATAATTATGTTTTAATTCCATTGAAATAAGAAATATAAATGGAATTAGTGTTCATGCGTACGTACGGCTTACCGTCTTCATGAACGGTGCATTTCATTTTTTTACCTCCAAATGTTATGTACTATTATAAAGACATGTATATACTAGATATATATTATATATATTATATATAAATCATGAATATCATTCTGTATATAATGAGATTTTGAATATGCGGGCTAATTATAATTATAAGATGTCTATTTTTTACTCAAGTGCCAAATATCGACAAAACAACCATTATTAACATAAATGATTGAGTAATATCTATAACATGGTAATAAGTGATATAAAAATAATAATAAACATGAAAAAGTTTCTTACAAAAGTATAAATTAACTTTAGTTTATTATTCAGGAATAACAAGGAACAAACAAGTCAAGTCAGACACGATGTAAGGGGTTTTCTTATCTCACTTTTTATTCCATGAGATTTCCATTGTTCGCCACTTATTCATTACATGTGGTGTATTGTGTGCTTTCATTTGATATATATTATCATGATTGTAATTATATTCATGGTATTCTGTGATTCATTTGGTGGTTATTAACTTTTGGTCATATGAATCTGTTGATTACAACGTGTTAAAGGGTTTCATCTCACTTTTTATTCCCGTGAGATTCATGCTATATTTTCCACTATTTCTTTTTATGTGGTGTATTTACTGCCCATTATTGTACTATTTGTGTAATATACTTTCATTTATGAGTATTTAAATCTTCATTGTATGATCCTTATTTCATGTGGAATATTTTTTGTAAGTTACTAATTCAGTAAGGGAACCTTTCACCCTCCTCTTTTTAAAGGACTTCTTTTTGTGATGTCTTTTAATTTACATCATATTATGTTGGGATATGTTCTTCTATATCATTATTGATTTAATATTTATGTCCAAATGATGAGATAAATTTTTTATCTCATCAAATCATTTTTTTTATTTTAAAGTGTTGTCGTTAGGCTATTGAATTTCTAGAAGGGAACTTCTTATCCAAATTTCAATTCTTTGGGTTCAACTTGCACTTTTGAATATGTCATCCTATGAATATATGTGAATGAACTCTGATTGTTTTAAACAAAATATAAACTTATATTGGGTGTATTTATATTTTTCACTCATAATTATGTGATTGATTTATCCTTAATTTAAGGATACCCTCTTTATAAAGGATTTCATGTTAATTTACATTTCCACTAAGACTTCATTGTTGATATGCACCAATTCACTCTTATATGGTGTATATACTATCCTTTGACATATTATATCATGAATCACTTTATTCTTATGATATTATAAATTTCTTATTAAATGTTATTCTTCATTTATTTGTATTCAAGCATCTCTCTTTTTGTTAAAAAACACTTTACCCAAAATATCGTTTTAAAAGTTTTAAAGATTTATTCTTCTAAATATTTCTCATTAATGTACATGTTTTAAAAATGGGTTTTATGATTAATTTATATGCACATTAATGTTTTAAAATAAAAATCCATTTAAAATATTCAAAGTGGTATGGGACATTTTGATTCAAAATTTTATTTTTAAATTGTTTTGAAAATGATTTGCTAAAGCATTTTTTATTTCAATATCTTGATTTGATATATTGGAATGTGGAAATTTTATATTTTCTTTAAACTTGTTTAATGTGTTATGATTGTGTTCTGTTTATTATAAATTGATTACGTATATGAGTGGTTTTGTGAAAAATGTAGGGGGTGATCCCAAGATATCTCTTCAATGCATTGGGTAACGTGACAGAGGTAAACGTGATGTTTATCCTAAGAGATTAAGGGAATATACTATGATGGGTATTCCAAGTGTAACTCCCAATGTAGTTGTGATAGGTACAATGTATGTTTTATATGGATTCCATAAGTAACATTTATTATTTATTATTTGTGTTTTTTATTCATAAATATTATGATTTTTTAAGGTATGTTATGATTGAAAAGTATAGTTTCGTTGATTTGTTTTTATTGCTGGGCTAATGTTTTACTTCCTTATTTTATAAACCTTACTGAGATTTTTATGCTCATCCCAAGTTTTTTGAAATGTTTTTCATAGGAATTAAATATGAATAGGGTCAAGGATGGGATCATGGAAAAGTCATGCTGTCTAAAATATGGAACTAGACATATTTCTTTTATAGAGTTTTTTATTATATGAAAAAATGTATACTGAGTAGTAGTGTCTACATGTAATATTCTGGTTGATATGTAATAGTTATGGACTAATTCTCTAAAACTCTAAACCTGAAAATATCCTCAATGTGAATTATTAATTTAATTCAATATTATGTAATGTATAAGTTTGTGTTCTTATAGTTGGTATCAGAGTTCGGTTTAGACATCATTAGGGATTATGAGTTTTCTTTAGACACATAGTTAGTCCCTATGTATCGCATCCCGCCTTTTTATAACATAAACTTTCATTACATTACACATAACTGAGGATCTTTAAGGTCTAGTGTCTTGGAAACCAGGAACATAATATATGAAAACAACATAAAGAATTCTTCTTAAACACTTGAAAGTCTTCTCCTTATGTTCATACTAGGTTCATTACCGCATCTCATAACCTGGGGACATACATCACAAGAAAGGGTGAGCAGAAGGCCCAGTAAGGGAAACAAGAGGAACATTTTACATGTGAACTTGATATACTTCAATAAGGACATGAAAAGAACTTTAAGGCATGAGAAACAAATCATGAGGCATTTCATAATAAAAATAAAATTTTTCATAACTTGAATACGTGGCTACATCATTTAACATAGACAATCATGAACATATCACCAAGGTCCATCCCCAAGGTGTCATTTGAAAATTACCAAGGTTATTCACCAAGGTATCTTGAAAATTGTAATCTCTAGTGGTTACATCATTACCCAGTTCATTGGAGCGCTATCAGGGCGAACCCTTAAATTTTCCTTTAGTATCATGTGAGCCACATATATCATCATCAAAAATTTCATAAATAACCCATATAGCATAAAATAAATGGGTTTCATTTCATATTCATAACATTTAAAAAAACTGCTTTAAAGACATGATCCTTACGTCACTTTAAACCCACGGAAAGGGAAAGCGAGTCTAATGTATGTAAATCCCATAATTTAAAATAGAACATTTTGATATATATGTGAATACCCTTGTAGAAATAAGAGCTTTGAGTATTCACTTTATAACATAAAAGAATTTTGAGAAAAGAGAGAGGCATTTTGAGACGAAAATTCTGCAGCATAACGGCTATGTTACAAGGTTTTAGAAAACATTGAAAAGAGAGGGGACATGGGTCACCCACTCATAAATGATCCATAAAACAGTAGGGGAACAGAATATAAGGTATTTAAGAACATGGTAATGAAATTTTAAAGATATACCATATGAAATGAAAATCATGGAAGTGAGACAAAAATAAGATTTCTCTTATGAAAATTCGGCAGCCTAACGGCGTCACTGAACTTCAATAAAAAATGATTTGACAAGATCAAATAGGGTCCCTCATCATATGATCATAAGAGATCAGTATGATAGACATAGAGATCATACCCCATCATAAAAAAAAGTAACTTGAAAGACTTGACATGAAAATCAAACTTGAAAAATGAGAAGGGTGAAAGAATCCCTTAAAAATTCGGCAGCCTAACGACGTCACTTAAACATTCATAAAACGAAATTATTATAGTAAGAGGGTATCTCTCATCATATAAAAATGAAAAGGGAATTAAGAGTAATATAAAAGAACATCATCTCACATTAGAACATGGAGCAAAAAAGAATGACATAAAAAGGATTACATGAAAAGAAAGAGAGAGGTCGGATCCCTTACCTTAAAACGTGACTTTTGAAACTCAATGTTTTGGACCTTGAGGGCTTGGGGGAACCTTGGGAGGACTACGTGGAAGGTAAGGAGACCATAACATCGTTGGGGGAGAGTTGGGAGTGAAAACTAAAGGAGTAAAGGGTGGGTATTTGTAGGGAAATTGAGTGGACAAGGCAATAATGGCCAAGGGACACCTCATTAGTGGTTTTGGAAAAACCATGGGCTTGCCCATGGTATTTGCCCATGGTATTGGCCACTTGGGACACCTCATACCTTATCTTACTATTCATAATTCAAACATATTGAATATATACTTAATACATCATTTAATGATGTCATTAAACACCCGTAACTTAAAAACTATATTTTCACTATTTATCGAAAATTCAACTTTCTCAAAATAATCCCAAAATTTCACTTTAACCAAATATCAATGCTTTGTTTTCAAAAATGAAATCCATTTTATAAAAATAATTTTCTAAATATTGTTAATTTAATTTTTAAATAAAAACACTATTCATCGAAAATTCATTTTTTTCAGAAAAATCCCCAAAAATTACCTTAACATAATATCGATGCTCTGAGTTCAAAAATAAAGTCCTTTTTATAAAAATAATTATCTAATTATTTTTAATAAAATTTTTAATTAAAAAACACTATTCACCCAAAAAAACTAATACTTGATTAATCATTTATGAAACCGTAATTTACCCATTTTATTGAATCAAATTACTTAATCTAGGTGTCTAAATTATATTAAAACTTTCTTTGAGCGAAATTACTAATCCATTTGGTCACATTACTAATCCTAAGTGTAAAATCACTATACATAATTTACTATTCATCAAAAATTAAGTTGATCTTATTAGACTCCAAATTCCTTACTGAACACTTTTGTAGAAGACCATTTTTTGAAAATCATTACACATCATTAGTTATTTAGGGTTTTCATAAATATTTTAAAATTTTCTTTTTTCCAAAATTCATCAATAAAATACATCCTAAAATTATCCGGACAAAAGAAATTCCACAAACATCACTAAAGGAAGAGATCTCAAATTATTCACCCGAAAGGATTACACAAGGAAGCTAGGGTCTCGTCACATAGCCCCTTATAACACCGGTATAAGACCTAAGTTTAATGTGTGCTGTGGTGAGAGAATCTAAGGGAGGCTCAGATAACATTGCCCTAGTAGTAATCTCTACTAACTTGAACTTCTCCCGTAGGCATTTTCGTTCAAGCTTGACATGCTGGAGTTCGGCTTGGGCTTGGTCCAAAGCGAAGCCCACAGATGCTACCTCCTTCCCAAGCTCTGATAAGTGTGCTTCATAAGGGTCGAGTCTACTAGATGAATCCATAGACTCCTCTTTCTGCATTAACCATTAACATCTTGTTAAATCATTAAGAGTAAGTTAATATACTACTCAAAAAGATTGGGTCGTTACACTATGTCTATCATTTCAGTTAAATCCTTGTTTTATAACATTTTCAGATCAAGGAAAGTAAGTTACAAATGGAAGGAGGAGGATCTCAAATGCAATTCCTATCTCTTCCTGATGACATTCTTGTAATACTTATTGCAAAGTCGTGTTCGAATGATCGTGAAACTTTTTCAACCATATAACTCACTTGTAAGAATTTTTTTTAGATATTAAACACCTCCACTATACCTCATTAACATCGTGGATCATGGGTTGTATTTATAGAAATCCTATTTTTAAAATATCCTCATATTTTCAGGAAAGTTAAATATTATCAAGGCATTTTCAAATATTTTACCTTATCATAATATTTTGAAGGATATTTTGATTTTAAAAAAGGTACTGAATAAAGTGACCCTTGCGCAACCTATTTATATTTTCTTTTACAATATAGTCTCTTAGAACATACATATGGTATTTTAAATGGACCATTAATTGAATGTTTCAACTCAAATTCGGTCTGACTATTTTATGAATATCATGTTTTATCAGATGTTTTGAAATTATATGTCATACATGATTATTTTACAAAACTGTTTTTATGTGAACACCCATATGACCCATGTTGTACAAGGTGTATTTGGATGGAGGAATAAAATTATTTTAAAGCATCTCTAAATCATTTTTGCAATTCATGGACCTTCTACCTACATGAACAAGATTACGATGAAAACAAACAGACACCATGATCAGGGTATGGTGTTCTTCATTTTGGGGATAGTTTTATTTTATCATAAGGAGATGAAATAAGACCTCAAGAATTAAGATGTTGAGATCATAATGAATTTGGAATAAAATGATAGTTATAAGGAAACCACTGAGGTTAAAACATGTTAGGGTTATTTTTGAGTTTTATAAAAATGACAACCCGTAGGATGGGTGACTACTCATCGCATCTGGTATGGTCGTAGGAATCGAACCCAAAACCGTAGGGAGATAAGGGCATATCGCCTAACACTAGCCTACTTGAAGTCCCTGGTTAGTATGACTTATTATTTTAGTAAAATGTTTTTATGGAACAAGAATAAGTTGATTTTTGGAACTTTTGTTTTATCAAAGGGATATACTTAGTATAGAAAAATGATATAGTGATTAAGTGATAAAGGTTTCAATGGAAGAAGTTCTCTATTTTGAGGAAACACTATATGCCTAAGGAATATAGAACACTATGGGATTTCAATTGTGGAATAATGGTTGAAATTTTTGTTTTCAAGAATCTAGGTATTTATTGTGGACATATGATGATTTGGATTATTTATGAAACTGATTAACCTATCATGGCAAATAGGTTAATTACTTATCAATATGAGATTTTATGAGTAACTGATGTTATTTGAAGATAATGATAATATTTATCTTGGAAGACTATGTAATTAAATCCTTATGAGATTTGGGTTTCAATCTTAGTTTGGATTACTTTTGATGAATTTTAAGGACATTTGTTCATTAAATGTTCGTGGTTGAACTTTGGGTATTGTTTTACAAGTTTTGGAGATTAAGATTAGTTTTTATTTTTTGTAAAAGATTATCCTTTTTGGGTATTATTTGATCTCACAAAAACCATTTTGGTTTTAGATGATATATAAAGGCAAGGGAAATATATAATTCTTATTTTTTGGATTATGTGATTCTCAAGAAGATGATTCGTGTGCTTTTTATGTGACCAAGTATTTTTTTAAATTATTTTTGTTTGGAGAAAAGATTAGTTTTTGGTAGAAACTTATTAAAGGATGAAACTCTACATGAATGTATGTATATTTCCTTATGTTATTTTTCCATGTAATAAATGATTTCCTCCAAATTATGAAAAGGAATGTAAAACAAAAAAATGTTGGTTTACGTTTCCTACTGGGTAATCAAAGACTGTTTAACACATCATATGTTTGTTATTTTCTGGTGGTTAACTTTATCCTAATCATGTTTTCTATCACTCTCCATCAGAACTTGACCATTTATTATTTCTTCCATATCCTTGTTTTTGCTACATGGAATCCTAGTACAGGTTATCTTAGGTGACCATTGTACTTTTCTTTCTTTCCTTTAAAGTGATAGTTTTACTGACACTTTTCCGATGTGGGAATTTTAATGAAGTTTTCAAGCCCAGTTTTAAAATTTCGAGGACACAATTCCCAAAAGGGGGGAAGGATGTAACATCCCAGATAAATAAAGAATAAGACACCTTTCATATTTATTAATATTTATGAATTAAATATTAATTTTATAGTAAAAGGGGCTCTATGTTCGATGGCATACCCAATACGCAAACACTAGTTTCTTTGAAAGCTTACGTTGCACACTAATAATATAAAATTATTATTTTAAATGGTAGTTAATGACTAGCCGTTGTATTGGCCAAAATGAATAGAACTAACTAAAATATGATTATATATGTTTCTTAAATGTTTTTAAAATTATCCAATAAAAGTTAGGGTCTTAAAATATGAATGAATCTAATTTTAAGCATGAATACGCTAATATTCAATAAAAGGTCGATTTACTGCATTTTGATAGAGAACCCTCATTAAAATTTGTTTTGATCATTTTTATAAATTATATTTGGAAAAATAAAATCTTTCTTTAGAATGGGGACATCAAAATATACTTTTTATAAATTTTTGAAATTTTTTGGATAACGTTAAATTTTAAATAAATAGTGAAAATACTGTATTTTAATTCAAAACTGCATTTTAATATAATTTATTTATATGGTTATATTATCTTTATAATTGTTTTTAAAGTTTAATTAGAATATATTTTTACCTTTTAATCCAATATTGGTCATTCGAATTAATTTCACATTGAAAGTGGACATAAACAAGTGTCAATCATTTGATAGTTATTGTTTCTTAAAAACACGCTATTTGTTTTAACAATGGGAATTAATTTTAAATTAATTAATTACACTTATATATTTTTAATTTAGAAAAATAGAAATAAATTTTGAATTAGGAATATCAAATATATCTTAGGCAGAATTTTTGGTATTTTTTCTAAAAAACTTCAATTTTTGATGAATAGTGGAACCACTTAGTAGTAGTTAAAAAAACTGACTTTTTCTTTTAAATAAAAAATTTACCACTTCTATGAATTGAATTTTGAAAATACTACATACATGGTTTTTATTATTATGTAAACTGTGGTTCAATAAAATTAAAATAATTTTTTTGGTGAATAGTAACTTTTGACTATTATTTACCACGATTAAAGGTAAATAGGGTAATTCGTGGTAAAAATAATATTTTAATAATTAAAAATTACCTTAAAACATGTCTTAACATTATTGGATGAGTAATGACCAACCATGGTCATCATTGGATGTATTTTGGAACCCCATGAATTCACTTATTAAAGAAAATGACACTTTAGATTAATTAATTTAATGTAAAGGCGAAAATGAAAAAAACATATATCTTTAGTAAATTAATTTTTATATGGTGTTATGTAAGTAATAGTTTTTACTATAATTATTAATTAGAAAGATAAAAAGATTTCATACATCATCGTATATTTTTATAATTTTTAGAAACCATATAATTTAAATTATTTATGACACAATAATAATGCAGTATTTACCTCATTAATGAATGACTTAAATAAATAAGATTATTATGATTAAAATATTATCCAAAACATGTCCAATTATGATTGGATGATTTTATTTATAATATTATTCATCTTATATTTTCCATTAATGAATTTTGGACCTTTTTAAATAGAAGATATGTTTATAATAAAATAATGTTTTCACACTTTCCTAAAGAGCCTCTTCTCTACCTTATAAAAGGAGACCACTTTTAACCAATTTATCACACCTCTCAAGACTTTTTTCTCTTCCAAAATCCTCCAGATTAATCTCCTTACATCCCTTTCATCCTCTTAGAAGCCTTACCTTAGGCATAAGGCCCTTCAATAAGTCCTTTTGGTTCAAACCAAAGGAAGTTACCCAAATTAAATGTAACAGTTTCTCTTAACTTCTTTTCTTTTATTTTAATTCTCCAACCCTTTAACTATTTTTATTCATTTATTTTATTACAAAACCAGTATCCTAAATATACTAGTATGTTGTTATGAGCAATATTTTAACTACAATTACACACACCTCCATCTAATGTTTGATGAATATATTTTTTCTGTGGATGGAAAACTAATGTCTCACAAAATGATGATTGTTCGATTATCACTAACTGCCTCTCATGGTGGCCATTAAGATGGAACTGTATTTATATATGATATATATTATGTTTATATTTTTTTTATGCTTCTGTATTGTACATTTATATTCTACCTTTATTGTTGCAATTATGGGTAAACGTGATAATTTCATTTGAGGAAGTGCGGACTAGCACCCCCTGAAAGTGATATGACTCGTTAATTCCATATGTGGGACGTATAAAGGATGAAGTTAATTATATTATATACGATATTATACTGGAATTATAATATACCTATGTATCATTATGTTTTTATTCCATTAAAATAAAAAATAGAAATGAAAGTAGCGTTCATCCGTACGTACGGCTTACCGTCTCCATTAACGGTGCATTTCAATTTTTTACCTCCAAATGTTATGTATTATTATAAATACATGTATATACTATTTATATATGATATATATGATATCTAAATCATGAATATAATTCTGGATATAATGAACTTTTGAATATGTGAACAACTTGTAATTATAAGAAGTCTATTTTTGACTCAAGTGCCAAATATAGACAAAATGACCATTATTAACTTAAATGATTGCATAATATCTATAACATGGTAATAAGTTATATAAAAATAATAATAAACATGAAAAAATTTCCAAAGCTAGTATAAATTAACTTTATTTTATTATTTAGTAATAACAAGGAACCCACAAGTCAAGTCAGACAGGAGGTACGAGATTTTCTTATATCACTTTTAATTCCATGAGATTTTCATTGTTGGCCACTTATTCATTGCATGTGGTGTATTGTGTACAATAATTTGACATATATTATCATGATTCAAGTTATATTCATGGTATTATGTAATTAATTTTTTGGTTGTTAACTTTTGTTCATATGACTCTGTTGATTACAACGTGGTAAAGGGTTTCATCTCACTTTTTATTCAGGTGAGATTCATGCTATATTTGCCACTATTTTCTTTTATGTGGTGTGGGTACTGACCATGATTGTACTATTTGTGTAATATAATTTCATTTATGAGTATTTACATCTTCATTGTTTGATCCTTATTTCCTGTGGCATGTGTTTTTGTAAGTTACCAAATCGGTAAGGGAACCTTTCACCGTCCCCTTTTTAAAAGACTTCTTTTTGTTATGTATCTTAATTTACATCTTATTATGTTGGGATATGTTCTTATATATCTTTATTGATTTAAAATTTATGACCAAGTGATGATATATCTTTTTTATCTCATCAAGTCGTTTTTTGAATTTTAAAGTGATTTCATTAGGCTGTCGAATTTTTACAAGGGAACATCTTAACCCAATTTCAATTATTTGGGTTCAACTTGTACTTCTTGAATATGTCATCCTATGAATATGTGTGAATGACCTATGATTTTTTTTACATTTAATATAAACTTATATTGGGTGTATTTATATTTTCCACAAATAATTATGTGATTGATTTGTCCTTAATTTAATGATACCATCTTTATAATGGATTCCATGGAAATTTACATTTCCACTGAGAATTCATTGTTCATATGCACCAATTCACTCTTATATGGTGTATATACTGTCCTTTGACATATTATATCATTAATACTATTATTATCATGATATTAAAAAGTTATGATTAAATTTTATTCTTCATTTTTTTGTATTCAAGAATCTCTCCTTTTGTTAAAAAACACTTTAACCAAAATATTGTTTTAAATGTTTTAAATATTTTTTCTTATAAATATTTCTCATTAATGTACGGGTTTTAAAAATGGGTTTTAGTATTTTTTTTATATGGACATTAATGTTTTCAAATGATAATTCATTTAAAAGCATAAAATTGGTATGGGTCACTTTGATTCAAAAATCACTTTTTAAATGGTTTTGAAAATGATTTGATAAAGCATTGTCTATTTCAATATTTTTATTTGATATATTGGAATGTGGAAATTTTAACTTTCCTTTATACTTGTGTTATGTGTTATGATTGTGTTATGGTTATTGGGAATTATTTACGTATACAGGTGGTTCCGTGATAAACTCAGGGTTTGTGATCCCGAGATAGCTCTCTAATGAATTAGGTAACGTGATAGAGGTAAACGTGTTGTTTCTCCTAAGAGATTTAGGGAATATACTATGATGGGTATTCCAAATGTAACTCCCTATGTAGCTATGATAGATAAAATGTAACTTGGATATGAATGCCATATGTAACCTTTATGATTTATGATTTGTGTGTGTTATTCATAAATCTTATGATTTCATACGGTATGTTATAATTAAAAAGTATAGTTTCATTGAATTTTATTTATTGATGGTCTAATATTTTCCTTCCTTATTTTATAACCCTTACTAAGCTTTTTATGATCATCCTAAGTTTCTGAAATGTTTTCCATTGGACTTAAAGATGAATAGGTTCAAGGATGGGATCAAGGAAAATTCATGCTATATAAAATATGGAACTAGACATGGTTCTTCTTAAGAGTTTTTTATTTAATGAAAAAAATGAATACTCAGTGGTAGTGTCTACATGTAATATTCAAGTTGTTATGTAGTAGTTATGGCCTAATTCTCTAAAACTCTAAACCTGAAAAGTTCCTCAATTTGAATTATTCATTTAATTCAATATTATGTAATGTATAAGGCTGGGTCCTTATAACAACCCAAGAATGGATATTGTGGTGGTCTCTAGTATATAGGAAAATGAGTTGGGCATAGTCAGTTACACATAGTATAGGTAGCAGTTCCAGAGGGGCCAGAGATCATCATAGGTACGATTAGTTTATTTAGTACTCTTATTTGTTCCTTATTTGATTCATGAGCTTCACACTCCTTTGTTTCACCCACAGTATCCTATTATATAAGACAATAAATATATAGGATTAACCTTCCCTTGGTGTTGAGTATTCTAGTTAGAGACCATACCAACTTTTTTGATGCGTTTCGGGGCTATATAATGATGATGGGACCGCATCAACCCCATGGGGATATTTTCTTGTTAAAGATGCAGTCATACAAAGTAACACCCCAGGTAAATAAAGAATATGAAATCTTTATATTTACCCATATTTGTGAATCAAACATTAATATTACTTTAAAGGGGATGCTATGCTCGATGGCGTACCCAATACGCAACAATGAGTTTCTTGGGAATCTTGCGTTGTACTCTAATAATAAAATAATATTATTTTAAATGGTAGTTAACATGTAGCTGTTGTAATGGAGGGAATGGATAGAAATAACTAAAATATTATTATATATGTTTTTAAATGTTTTTACATTTATCCAATAAAGGATAGAGGCTAAAAATACGGAAAGAATTCAATTTTAGGTGCATATGCCCTAGTTTTCACTAAAGGTTCACTTATCACCTTTTGATGTTGAACCATCATTAAATATAGTTTTGTTCACTCTTAAACATTCTTCTGGACCAAATAAAACTCTTATTAAGAATCGGGACATCAAAATTTACTTTGTGTAAATTTTTGGTATCTTTTCGATAAAGTTCATTTTTTTAATGAAGTGTAAAATGTTGTATTTTATTTCAAAACCTCTTTTTAATCTAATTTATTTATAAGACTAGATTATCTTTTGAATTGGTTTTAAAGTGAAATTAGAATATATTTTTTCCATTAAATCCAATAGTGGTCGTTGGAATTAATTTCACTTTGAATTGAGACTTAAACTAGTGTCAATCTTTTGATACTTATTGTTTCATAAAAACACGCTATTTGCTCTGACAACGGGAATTAATTATTAAATTAATTAATCTGACTTATATGTTTTGAATTTTGTAAAATAGACTTCATTTTTGAATTCGGAATATCAAATATAGCTTATGGTGAATTTTTGGGATTTTTCTGAAAAACTTCAATTTTTGATGAATAGTGAAACCACTAAGTAGTACTTATAAAAACTGATTTTTCCGTTTAAATGAAATTATGCCCTATTTGTGTTTTTAATTTCAAAAATCCGACATACATGGTTGTAATTATGAAGTAAAATGTGGTTCAATGAGATTAAAATAATTTTTTGGTGAATAGTAACTTATTAAGTTTTTAATCGCGATTAGAGGTAATTAATGTAGTTTAAGGTAAAAATGATGTTTTAATAATATGAGATGAGCTTGACACATGTCCTACCCTTATTGGATGTGTCATGGCCGTCCAATAAAAGCCATGGGTCAACTTGGGGACCCCATGGAGCCACATTGGTTGGGAAATGACATAAATAACTTTTTATTTAATGTTAAAGTAAAAATGACACACACATGAGATGTTTTCCTAAAACAATTTTTACATGGGGTTATACAAGTCATATTTTTGACTATAAATAGTAATTGGAAATATAAAAAGATTTCCTACATCATAGTATTTTTTTAAAATTTTTAGAAACTAAATAAATTTAATTATTTATGACATCATGATGATGCAGCGATGACCTCATTATTTAACGATTTAAATAAAATGGAAAGATAATGTAAAATCTATGAACTACACATGTCCAAAACTTATTGTATGGGTGTATTTCGAACCCTTAACACATTATCCAAGAATTATATCAATGTGGGACCTTTTGAAACCGAAAAACATTTTCAAATAAAGTAATATTTCTTACTTTCCAAAAGTGCCCCTCCTCTCCTCTTATAAAAGGCCCACACCTCTACCTCATTTCACAACTCCTCAAGCCTTTGGCTCGGACAAACCCTGCCCATTTACTCTCTCCACATCCCTCTCCTCATCCTAGAAGATTCCCTTTGGTCAGAATCCTTTCAAAGGAAGCCTTTAGGCTCAAATCAAAAGGAGTTACACTTTTAAAGGTAATTCATTCTCTCATGTTCATTTGTTTTATTTTGCTTCTCCAACCCCCTAAACTCTTTTTATTTATTTATTTTGTAACAAAAACAGTATCTTAAATATACTAGGATGTTGTTATAAGATTTATTTGAGCTACACTCTCACACAACTACATCAAATGGTTAAAGAACATACGGTTTCTGTGGATGGCGAAATTCTGCCTCCCGAAACGATGAGTGTTCAATACTCATTTAACACCTTCAAAGGTGGCCATTATGATGTCACTATTTTTATATATGATATAAAATATGTTTATGTTTTCCTTAAGCTTATGTTTTTTTCATTTTGGGCATACCTTTATGGTTTCCATTGTGGGTAAACGCGATATCTTCATTTAAGGATGTGCGGACTACCTCCCCCTCAAAGTGATTTGATTCGTTAAATACCATATGTGGGACGTATAAAGGATGGAACTATGATATTATATATTATATAATACTGTAATTATAATATACCTTTATATCATTATTATTCCATTCTATAAAATACGAAATAGAAATGAAAGTAGCGTTCATGCGTACGTACGGCTTACCGTCTCCATGAACGGTGCATTTCATTTCTTACCTCTAAATGATTATGTAATGTTATAAATGCATGAATTTACTGGATATATATTACATATATGATATCTACATCATTAATACAATTCTGGATATAATAAACATTTGGCCACACGAACAACATGTAATTGTAAGAAGTCCACTTTCGACTTAAGAACCAAATATCGGCAAAACAAATATTATTAACTTAAATGATTACATAATGTTTACGACTTGGTAATAAGTGATATAAAATGAATAATGAACTTGAAAAAGGTTCTTAAGTAAGTATAAATTAACTCAAGTTTATTATTCATGAGATTAAAGAACGATCGAGTCAAGTCGGACCCGAGGTAAGGGATCCTACTCCTCTCTTTCTTTTTAAGTACACACTTTTATGTCATTCTTTTTAAAGATCATCTTTCTTGTTATTGGGATGATATTTTATATTACCCTTACTGTAATTTTTATGTTCATGTGATGAGAGACCCTATTCTCTCTCATCAATCCATTTTGGAAGTTTTGTGTGGCGCCGTTAGGCTGCCGAACTTTCGTAAGAGATCTAACCTCTCTCTTTCTTTTTACATACTCTCCTTTATGTAACTTCTTTTAAGCTCATCTTTGTAATGTTGGGGGATGTTATTTTATATTCCTCTTGCTGTACATTTTATTTTAATGTGATGAGATACCCTATTTGATCTCATCAATCCATATTCGGAAGTTTTATGTGGCGTCGTTAGGCTGCCGAGTTTTCGTCAGGGATTTTTCATCTCACTTTTATTCCCGTGAGATTTATGCTACATTTGCCACAAATTCCATTGAGTGGTGTATGTACTTCCCATTATTCTACTCATTTTGTAATATAATTTCGTTTATGAGTATTTACATCAATGATCTATTGTCCTTCTTTCATGGGGTGTATGTTTTGAAAGATACCAAAGTCGGTAAGGGATCCTTTCACCCTCCTCTTTTTTTTAAAAGACTTCTTTTGTTGGGTCTTTTAATTTACATATTGTTATGTTGGGATATGTTCTCATATATCCTTATTGATGTAAATTTTTTGTCCAAGTGATGAGATACTCTTTTTATCTCTCATCAAATCATTTTGATGTGATGCCGTTAGGCTGTCAAGGGAACTTTTTAACCCAATTTCGATTTCTTTGGGTTCAACATGTAGTCATTGAATATGTCATCCATTGAATATGTGTGAATGACCTTTTATTATTGTACACTTAATATATACTTATATTGGGTTTATTTATATTTGTCACACATATTTTTGAGATTGATGTGTCCTTAATTTAAGGATACCTTCTTTATAATGGATTTCATCACATTTGACTTTTCTATTGAGGGTTCATTGTTGTTATGCACCAATTCACTCTTATATGGTGTATATACTATCCTTTGGAGTATTATATCATGAATCCATTTATTCTCATGATATTATAAAGTTCTGACTAAATGTTATTCCTCAATTATTGTAGTCAAGTGTCTCTAATTTTGGTAAAACCCCTTTAACCAAAATATCGTTTTAAATGTTTTAATTATTTTTTCTTATTAATATCCATGTTTTCAAAATGGTTTTAAGGATTTATTTATATGGATATTAATGGTTTAAAATTTTAAGCTTCAAGGTGGTATGGGACACTTTGATTCAAAAATCTCTTTATTTAATGTTTTAAATGGTTTTGGAAATGGTTTCTTTTTTAATGGATTCATTATTTCAATATACTAAAATGTTATATTGTGATTGAAATGTGGAAATGTTATGTTTCCTTTATTCATGTTTTATGTGACACATTAATGTTATGGTTCTTGGGCATTGTTATGAAAACGGGTGGTTCCGTGATAAACTAAGGGCGGGTGAGCCCGATATAGCTCTCCAATGCATTGGGTAACGTGAAGGAGTGAAACGTTAAGGTTTCTCCGAAGAGATTTAGGGAATATATTGTGATGGGTATTCCAAACATAACCAAGAGGGTTACTCCCTACGTAAGAATGTTATGAATGCCTCAAGTTACCTTTATGTCTTATGTTTTCTATGATTTATTCATGATTTGATATGCCTATGTTTTATGGGTAAAGTGTGATTTCATTCTAATGTATTTATGAACTCATGTTTCCTTTCCATATTTTTATAACTCTTACTGAGCTTTTTATGCTCATCCCATGTTTTTGAAATGTTTTTCACAGGTCACGGGAAAGGTACATGATTTGATGATAGTGTCAAGGATGTGTCAAGAAAGAATATGTGTTATATTTTAAATATGTTCCCATTGATGGGTAGAATGAATACTGTATTTTATGTAACCACTTTGTTTAAATGTGGAATGTAATGCAAGTTTCATGATCTAATTCTCTAAAACAATAAACCTGAAAAGATCCTCAATGTGTAATCTTGTAATAACTCAAGATTAAGTAAGGTTTAAGGCCGGGGCCTTATAGTTGGTATAAAAGGTCGGTTTAGATAACTTTAGAGGTTAGGGTATTCTTTAAGCATAAGTGACATTACCATAATGGTTAGGATTTCAGAAAGAGTATTAGTTTTATATAAAGTAAATGAGTAAGTGTATCTTAGTGTTTACCTTCCTCATTAATACATGATGGTTTGTTGATATACTCACACTGACATTTCTATTTTTAGTGAATGGATGGATCTAGCTGGTACCAAAGAGACTACAGGTTTGAAGGAAACTGTGGTGGTTCTCTGATTAAGAGACTAGATAAAATGGAGGATTCAATGAGGAAACCCATGGTTGTTCTAAACCAAATATCCAGGAGTCATGATCAACCACTTGAACCTTGGTAAGTTCTCTAGTGCATCATGTACGAGATGGCCAACTCGATGTGGAAATTCATGTAATAATTATTAAGGTAACCATTAGGGTTTATATGATCCTTAATTTTTAAGTAATTATGGGTTACTCTATGATATGATGGAAAATGAAAGGAATGAGATAAACTTGAGGTTAAAATATGTTATGATTATTCTTGAAGATATTATCTCATTTTGGGGAATGTTTTAAGAATTATATAGTTTTGTAAAAAGGACAACACGTAGACCGTGTGACAACCCATCGCGTCGGACAAAGCCGCGGGAATCGAACCCACAACCAAAGTGCGACTGGTATTATCGCCTACCACTGGACTATGTGAAGTCCCTAGTTAGTTTGACTGATTTTTTTTAGTTATATGGTTTTATGAATTAAGAGTAAGTTGATTTTGGGTTATTTATGAAAATGATTAACCTGTCATCGAGGATATGTGATTAGGTTAATTACTTTTCAATACGAGACTTTAGGAGCAACTGATGTTGTTTGGAGATAAATGTTACGATTTAACTTGGAAGACTATGTGACTAAATCCTTCAAATATTTGGGTTTCAATCTTAGTTTGGTTTACATTGAAGAATTTTATGGACAAATTGTTTATCTAATGTTCTTCGTTGAACTTTGGGTTTTGTTGGACAAATTTTGGATATTAAGCATAGATTTTATTTTTAAAGGGTTATCCTTTTCTGGATTATCTGATCTTGTAGTAAAATTTTTTGTTTTAGATTTGGTTAAGGTTTGAAGACATGGGAATTGTATAGTTCTCTTTTTTGGATTAGGTGATTCTCTAGAAGTTGATTATAGTACTCTTAATGCGAACAAGTCTCCCTAAATACTGGTCTTTTGGAAAAAAAATATGAGTTTGATTAAGGAATCTAGTAAAAGTTGAAAGTCAACATGATAAGTGATTATGTTTCCTTATGAATAAATTTCTCAATAAAAAGTAGCTTAAAACAAAAACGTTGTCTATTATCTTTTCCTACTGGGGAATCGAATACCGTTTAACCCATCACAAGTTTGTGATTTTCTCATGGTTAACTTTCTCCTAAACATGTTTTCTATCACTCTCCATCAGAACATGACCCTTTGATTTTTCTTCCATGTCCATGTTTTCCTACACAGAATCCTATTATGGGTTAACTCGGGTGACCTTTGTACTTATCTTTCTTTATTTTAAAGTGATTTTTTTACCGACTCTTGTTCTGATGTGGGACTTTCAAGGATGTTTCCAAGCCCAATTTTAAAATTGTGAGGACGCAATTACCAAAAGGGGGGAAGGATGTAACACCCCAGGTAAATAAAGAATATGACATCTTTATATTTACCCATATTTGTGAATCAAACATTAATATTACTTTAAAGGGGATGCTATGCTCGATGGCGTACCCGATACGCAACAACGAGTTTCTTGGGAATCTTGCGTTGCACTCTAATAATAAAATAATATTATTTTAAATGGTAGTTAACATGTAGCTGTTGTAATGGCGGGAATGGATAGAAATAACTAAAATATGATTATATATGTTTTTAAATGTTTTTACATTTATCCAATAAAGGATAGAGGCTTAAAATACGGAAAGAATTCAATTTTAGGTGCATATGCCCTAGTTTTCACTAAAGGTTCACTTATCACCTTTTGATGTTGAAACATCATTAAATATAGTTTTGTTCACTCTTAAACAGTCTTTTGGACCAAATAAAACTCTTATTAAGAATCGGGACATCAAAATTTACTTTGTGTAAATTTTTGGTATCTTTTCGATAAAGTTCATTTTTTTAATGAAGTGTAAAATGTTGTATTTTAATTCAAAACCTCTTTTTAATCCAATTTATTTATATGACTAGATTATCTTTTGAATTGGTTTTAAAGTTAAATTAGAATATATTTTTACCATTATATCCAATAGTGGTCGTTGGAATTAATTTCACTTTGAAATGAGACTTAAACCAGTGTCAATCTTTTGATACTTATTGTTTCATAAAAACACGCTATTTTCTCTGACAGCGGGAATTAATTATTAAATTAATTAATCTGACTTATATGTTATGAATTTTGTAAAATAGACTTCATTTTTGAATTCGGAATATCAAATATAGCTTATGGTGAATTTTTGGGATTTTTCTGAAAAACTTCAATTTTTGATGAATAGTGAAACCACTAAGTGGTACTTATAAAAACTGATTTTTCTGTTTAAATGAAATTTTTCCCTCTTTGTGTTTTTAATTTCAAAAATCCGACCTACATGGTTGTCATTAAGAATTAAAATGTGGTTCAATGAGATTAAAATAATTTTTTTGGTGAATAGTAACTTATTAAGTTTTTAATCGCGATTAGAGGTAATTAGTGTAGTTTAAGGTAAAAATGATGTTTTAATAATATGAGATGAGCTTGACACATGTCCTACCCTTATTTTATGTGTCATGGCCGACCAATACAATCCATGGGTCAACTTGGGGACCCCATGGAGCCACTTTGGTTGGGAAATGACATAAATAACTTTTTATTTAATGTTAAAGTAAAAATGACACACACATGAGATGTTTTCCTAAAACAATTTTTACATGGGGTTATACAAATCATATTTTTGACTATAAATAGTCATTGGAAATATAAAAAGATTTCCTACATCATAGTATTTTTTTATAATTTTTAGACACTAAAGAAATTTAATTATTTATGACATCATGATGATGCAGCGATGACCTCATTATTTAAGGATTTAAATAAAATTGAAAGATAATGTAAAATCTATGAACTACACATGTCCAAAACTTATTGGATGGGTGTATTTCGAACCCTTAACACCTTATCCACGAATTATATCAATGTGGGACCTTTTGAAACCGAAAAACATTTTCAAATAAAGTAATATTTGTTACTTTCCAAAAGTGCCCCTCCTCTCCTCTTATAAAAGGCCCCCACCTCTACCTCATTTCACACACTCCTCAAGCCTTTGGCTCGGACAAACCCTGCCCATTTACTCTCTACACATCCCTCTCCTCATCCTAGAAGATTCCCTTTGGGCAGAAACCTTTCAAAGGAAGCCTTTAGGCTCAAATCAAAAGGAGTTACACTTTTAAAGGTAATTCATTCTCTCATGTTCATTTGTTTTATTTTGCTTCTACAACCCCCTAAACTCCTTTTATTTATTTCTTTTGTAACAAAAACAGTATCTTCAATATACTAGGATGTTGTTATAAGATTTATTCGAGCTACACTCTCACACAACTACATCAAATGGTTAAAGAACATACGGTTTTCGTGGATGGCGAAATTCTGCCTCCCGAAACGATGAGTGTTCAATACTCATTTAACACCTTCAAAGGTGGCCATTATGATGTCACTATTTTTATATATGATATAAAATATGTTTATGTTTTCCTTAATCTTCTGTTTTTTTTCATTTTGGGCATACCTTTATGGTTTCCATTATGGGTAAACGCGATATCTTCATTTAAGGAAGTGCGGACTACCGCCCCCTCAAAGTGATTTGATTCGTTAAATACCATATGTGGGACGTATAAAGGATGGAACTATGATATTATATATGATATTATACTGGAATTATAATATACCTTTATATAATTATTATTCCATTCTATAAAATACGAAATAGAAATGAAAGTAGCGTTCATGCGTACGTACGGCTTACCGTCTCCATGAACGGTGCATTTCATTTCTTACCTCTAAATGATTATGTAATGTTATAAATGCATGCATTTAATTTATATATATGACATATATGATATCTAAATCATTAATACAATTATGGATATAATAAACATTTTCCCACACGAACAACATGTAATTGTAAGAAGTCCACTTTCGACTTAAGAACCAAATATCGGCAAAACAAATATTATTAACTTAAATGATTACATAATGTTTATGACTTGGTAATAAGTGATATAAAAGGAATAATGAACTTCAAAAAGTTTCTTAAGGATTTAGAAATTAACTCAAGTTTATTATTCAGGAGATTAAAGAACGATCGAGTCAAGTCGGACCCGAGGTAAGGGATCCTACTCCTCTCTTTCTTTTTAAGTACACACTTTTATGTCATTCTTTTTAAAGCTCATATTTCTTGTTATTGGGATGATCTTTTATATTAAACTTACTGTAATTTTTATTTTCATGTGATGGGAGACCCTATTCTCTCTCATCAATCCATTTTGGAAGTTTTGTGTGGCGCCGTTAGGCTGCCGAACATTCGTAAGAGATCTAACCTCTCTCTTTCTTTTTACGTACTCTCCTTTATGTCACTTCTTTTAAGCTCATCTTTGTAATGTTGGGGGATGTTATTTTATATTCCTCTTGCTGTACATTTTATTTTAATGTGATGAGATACCCTATTTGATCTCATCAATCCATATTCGGATGTTTTATGTGGCGCCGTTAGGCTGCTGAGTTTTCATAAGGGATTTTTCATCTCACTTTTATTTCCGTGAGATTTATGGTACATTTTCCACAAATTCCATTGAGTGGTGTATTTACTGCCCATTATTCTACTCTTTGTGTAATATAATTTCGTTTATGAGTATTTACATCAATGATCTATTGTCCTTCTTTCATGGGGTGTATGTTTTGAAAGATACCAAAGTCGGTAAGGGATCCTTTCACCCTCCTCTTTTTTTAAAAGACTTCTTTTGTTGGGTCTTTTAATTTACATATTTTTATGTTGGGATATGTTCTCATATATCCTTATTGATGTAAATTTTTTTTCCAAGTGATGAGATACTCTTTTTATCTCTCATGAAATCATTTTGATGTGATTCCATTAGGCTGTCAAGGGAACTTTTTAACCCAATTTCGATTTCTTTGGGTTCAACATGTAGTCATTGAATATGTCATCCATTGAATATGTGTGAATGACCTTTTATTATTGTACACTTAATATCCACTTATATTGGGTGTATTTATATTTGTCACACATATTTTTGAGATTGATTTGTCCTTAATTTAAGGATACCTTCTTTATAATGGATTTCATCACAATTGACTTTTCTATTGAGGGTTCATTGTTTTTATGCACCAATTCACTCTTATATGGTGTATATACTATCCTTTGGAGTATTATATCATGAATACATTTATTCTCTTGATATTATAATGTTCTGACTAAATGTTATTCCTCAATTATTGTATTCAAGTGTCTCTAATTTTGGTAAAACCCCTTTAACCAAAATATCGTTTTAAATGTTTTAATTATTTGTTCTTAATAATATCCATGTTTTAAAAATGGTTTTAAGGATTTATTTATATGGATATTAATGGCTTAAAATTTTAAGCTTCAAGGTGGTATGGGACACTTTGATTCAAAAATCTCTTTATTAAATGTTTTAAATGGTTTTGGAAATGGTTTCTTTTTGAATGGATTCATTATTTCAATATACTAAAATGTTATATTGTGATTGAAATGTGGAAATGTTATGTTTCCTTTATTCATGTTTTATGTGACACATTTATGTTATGGTTCTTGGGCATTGTTATGAAAACGGGTGGTTCCGTGATAAACTAAGGGCGGGTGAGCCCGATATAGCTCTCCAATGCATTGGGTAACGCGAAGGAGTGAAACGTTAAGGTTTCTCCGAAGAGATTTAGGGAATATACTGTGATGGGTATTCCAAACGTAACCAAGAGGGTTACTCCCTACGTAAGAATGTTATGAATGCCTCAAGTTACCTTTATGTCTTATGTTTTCTATGATTTATTCATGATTTGATATGCCTATGTTTTATGGGTAAAGTGTGATTTCATTCTAATGTATATATGAACTCATGTTTCCTTTCCATATTTTTATAACTCTTACTGAGCTTTTTATGCTCATCCCATGTTTTTGAAATGTTTTTCACAGGTCAAGGGAAAGGTACATGATGTGATGATAGTGTCAAGGATGTGTCAAGAAAGAATCTGTGTTATATTTTAAATATGTTCCCGTTGATGGGTAGAATGAATAATGTCTTTTATGTAACCACTTTGTTTAAATGTGGAATGTAATGCGTGTTTCATGATCTAATTCTCTAAAACTCTAAACCTGAAAAGATCCTCAATGTGTAATCTTGTAATAACTCAAGATTAAGTAAGGTTTAAGGCTGGGGCCTTATATACAATCTCATCCTCAACATCAACTGTTTTTATTTCATTCATGTTGTTATTGAATGCTTCTAGAGGAGATTTTTTTTTTAGGATTTGGATGGACAACGTGTGGTTTTCATTAGCAAGTAGGGTCTCCAATTGGGCAGTGAATGTGTAGAGACCCTTATTTCCTTGGTATATGAGTTTTCAGGGGAATTAGTGGATATTGTGATAGTGTAGGTTCCTAGGGTTGTTAGGGAGTTCTTGGATGTTTTTTCTAAGATGGTTGTGATGCCACTCCCTTGACATGATGTTCGGTTCATGGAAGAATTATAGCTTGATGCTTCTTTATGTTTAATGGATCCTTATCGGATTGAACCCTATTTGTTGTGGGATTTGAGGATTCATATGTATGATCTGATTTAGAATGGTTTTACTCAGCCTAGTGTGTCACTATGGGGTGTTCTAGTGTTGTTTAAAGATAAGGATAATGGTAGTCTAATGTTTTATATATACTATTGTAGGTTGAATTGGGTGAAGGTAAAAAAATTGTTACCCTCTTCCAAGGACATATGATCATTTTACTAGCTGATAGGGGAAAGTTGGTTTTCTAAGATCAATATGTGGTCAAGATGTCACTATTGGAGGGTGAAGGAGGGTGATATCCTAAAGACTGCCGTCAGATGCAGGTATGGGATCTTAGGGTTTATAGTAATTCCATTTGGTGTTAAGAACACCCCATATGTGTTCATGGGACTTATGAAATACATGTTCTGTGAGTTCCTAGATCAGTTCATCATCGTATCAATCGATGATATCACGATATACTCAAAGTTAGAGGAGGATCATGTCAATCATATCAGAACTATCTTGAAGGATATTTGATTACACTAGCTCTATGGAAATTTTTTCAAGTGTATGTTCTCGACACGAGAGGTGTATTTTCTCAGGCATGTGGTGTCTCTGCAGGGTGTGGCAGTAGACCCGTCGAAGATTGAATCCGTTGTTTCTTGGGTAGAACCCAATAACATGGCATAGGTTCATAGTTTTCTTGGTCTCATGGTCAATTATTGTCTATTTGTACTACATTTATCTCAAGATTTAGTCCCCTTGATATCTTTTACTAGGAGAGACCAAGCTTTTTTGTGGATTAATCAGTTCCAATTAGTGTTTAGTTACCTGAAGGGGATGTTGGTTTTTGCCCATGTGTTATAGTTTTCAGAGGAAGGGGTGAAGTTTGAGGGGTTTTGTTACACTTCTCATCTAGGATTGGGATATGCTCTTATGGAGTAGTGGGAAGTGATATCTTATGGTTCTACGCAGTTACACCCCCACAAGTGTAACTATGCCACCCACGATCTAGAGCTACCAGCGGTTGTGTTCACACTGAATTTGTGGTGGTATTACCACATTGAGGAGCACTTTGTGGTCTTCATAGGTCACAAGAGTTTGAGGAATATATTTTCCCATCGTGATCTGAACATATAATAGTGGATGTGGATGGAGTTTCTTTAGGAATATGATTTTGAGATCTCCTATGCCTCAGGAAAGGGGAATGTCATAGTGGATGCTTTGATAAAAAAAGTCACATAAGGATATCATTTGGGAATCATTGGATGCTAGGAGAGTAATTGAGGAGTTAGAAAACTTGCACTTAAATAAAAGAGTGGATGGTGGTAAGGGATGTTCATTTCAAATGATGGTGTAGTCTTCTCTAATGAAGCAGGTGTAGGACTCTTAGTTGGGAGATTCAGAGGTAGAGTTGATGTGTGATTGTGTTGGCCATGGTGATGCTATGGAGGAATGGTCGGAGGATGGTTGAAAATGGATATTGTTTCTTGGAAGGTTTTTTATTTTGGATGTAATGTGTAATGTAGTCCTTCCTGAGTTTCATAAATCCCCTTTGGTGGTACACCTTGGAGTTTCAAGATATACCGTGGTTTAAGGATACAGTTTTTATGGCTTCAGATGAAATGGTCTTTGTCACATCTTGTGGAAATGTTTTTGGTCTACCAGCAACTAAAAGTTTAGCATCATGTTCTTGGTGGTTTTTTTCAACCCTTGGATGTTACTAAGTGGAAATGGGATCAAATAATGATAGATTTCATCGTACGGTTACCCAGGGCTCAGGGAGGTTGTGATGTTATCTAGGTGGTTGTGGATTGGTTGATGAAATCATCCCGCTTCTTAGAAATCAAAGAGTTAGGTGCAATTGATGCCTTAACTAAGAGGTATATGGATGATGTGGTGCAATTTCATTTAGTTCTAAAGTCTATTGTCTTATATTGGGATGCATGGTTTACCTCATGGGTCTAGGGGGATTACATCATTCTTTTGGCACTCAGTTATGACTTAGAACTACATTCCAACCTCATACAGTTGGGAAGATGGAACTGACCATCCAAACACTAGAGGATATGTTTTGGTCGTGTGTCTTTGACTTCGGATGATCATAGGCACACCACCTTCAATTGGTTGAGTTCTCTTATAATAATATCTATCACCATTCCATTGGTATAGACCCATTTGATGCTTTTTACATATGGATATGTCATTTTCCATTATATTGGACTAAGGTTGGGGTGGTAGCAGGTCTGGTCCAAAGGTAGTGTAGGGAACAAAAGAAAAGTTTCTGTTGTTTTGAGGAAGAATGAAAGTGAAACAAGACTTGAAGAAGTCTTTTGATGATCGTAGGGGGAGGAACCTAGAGTTTGATGTTGGTTACCACGTGTTCTTGACAGTTTCCACTCGACATGGGCAGTAGATGTTCAAAAAAGGGATTAATCTCTCTCCCTAGATTTTTGGTCCCTTTGAGGGGTTGGGGTGCATCGGTGAGGTGAATTACTGGTTTGTACTCCCACCTCAATTAAACTAGATCAATGATATCTTCCATGTCTATCAGCTCCATCGGTATCTTCTTGATGACTCTAATGTCATTGAATGTGGAGTTTTGGATATCTTGGATGATGCAACATTTGTGGAGAGACCAATAGAGATCTAGGATCACCAATATAAGGTGTTTTGTGGATGAACCATTCCCCTACTTCAAGTTCTATAGAGGCATGGTGGCTTAGAGGAGAGTACCTGGAAGCGTGATACATAGATGTGATCTGATTACTAGAAGTTTTTTTGAGTTTTTCCTTCTCCTTATTCTTGTTATGTGATGTTTGGATCCTTTTATTTTATGTATGAGATGAGATGTTTTTATTGGGTTGTGATGTGTGCATTGTGATGTGTGTGATAAAGTCCTGACATATGAAAAGGGGAGGACCGGATTCCTAATCAAGACACATTAATTGTGATGTAGTTAAACCCGTGAAGGCAAGTCAGTGCTGCCCAGAGCATATAGTTTCTCTACATGGAGGATGTAATTCCTTGATCCGTGTGTTCAGGACAACGCAGTTGTTGTGGTTGTTCAGTGTAATTTTTGTTCTTTTGGGTTGACGTGTCAACAAAAATGATGATAAGGCCTGGTTTTCAGATTTCAGAGGATGTGTTCTTTGATGTATAGGTTTCCACTCCATATTTCAAAAACAATAATGTTGTCTATCAGTGAATTTTGATGTGTTTAGTTGATATAATTGTTTCCAGTGTGACGAGATCCTTGAGAGGTATCTCAAGGGATGGTTGTTCGAACCCTTCCTCTATTTATTTTGGGATTGGTTTTAGATTCTTGAGAATGATAAAAGTTTAATAGGTATCTCATGTAATTTAATGTACCCTCTAGTCCATTACATTGTGAGGAATTCAGTGTTTGAGGTGTTTAGGGGACACTAGGGTGTTTTGAGAAAGGTGAGATGTTCCAATAGTGTGTAATTTTCAACAATTTTCTAGTTTTCTAGTATTCTAGTTTTCCAGTATCCCAATGGTGTATCATCCCAATAGTTTGTCTTTCCCTGATGGTGTCTCACCCAAATGGTATCTCACCCCGGCAGTGTCTCAATGATGGTATCTCACCCTGATAGTGTCTCACCCTAACAGTGTCTCTCCCAGGTGGTGTCTTGTTGATAGTAGATCACCCTGGAAGTGTCTCATGCTGGTGGTGCCTTGTTTGGAGATGACTCATTGGAAGTTCCTCGTCTATATATGTCTTTTTGGAAGTGCCACACTGGTGGTGTCCCACAGCTAATGGTGCCTCATCTCAAATAGTTACCAGTATTTTATGTTTTCTAGACTTACGACTTTCATGATGGGATTTGGTCTTAATGACTAAATTGAGGAATTTTAGATTCATTTATAAAAAATAGAATTATATATTTAATTCTCTAAGAGTTTGGAGACTTTGAGATGGTCAAAATGTGTGGTATTGGTCAAATCTTCCTTTAATAGAAAATAAAAACTCAATCTAATCCCAAGACTCTAATATGATATTCTTAAACTTGGGATATCCATACCTTTTTACATTACTTTTTTATTTCTCTTGATACTAGACATACCAAATTTCTCTTCCCATAGGATTTGTGTGAATTGTTTTTTGAAATTGGTTTGTGATTCCCTGGATTGTTACTTGTTGTACACACGCCCCTGCTTTTAGTGCAATCAGGAAGTGTCTATCATCCTTCTTCCAAGTAGGATTTACTTTGTCTTTCTTAATTTTGTATCATGAGGGAGGGGTATATGAATTTACATCTTATGGGGAGATGTTTTGTTCCAGATTACTAAATATAATTAAATTGGTTTAAAATCAATATATAAGGGGATGGGGAGAGTTATGTATGATCATATTGTTTTGTTGATAATGTTGATATTGTGATTTTTATAGGATAACATCCCACTAAAAATTATTACCATTGGGGGTCCTTGATTGTCCATGGAACGGTTTTTAGAATTTATGTTGTTTGGTTTCTATCGAATGGTTATATATAAAAATTGGTTAACCATATATATTCGTCTAACAAATGGATGCCCTAGGAACATATTGTTTATGTGATAACACCCTAAATTAACAAAGTGGAATTGAATAAGGGATGCCATATTAAATCTGAAAATCTGATTTACCTTGGGTATGTATTGTGATGTGGTTTTGGTCACAGATTTGTGCATGAGGTTAGTTTTGTTGATATGATTTTTTGGGTGGGATGAATTTGAAGTACTGTAGTGATTGTATGGCTAGTTTTCCTAGAATTTCTTCATGAATAACATGCAGAAAGGATCACCCTGTATTGAGAGGTCAATATACGATATATCATGAATGATTGTTAAATGTGGAGGAAGTGTGAAGCCATAAAAGATAATCATAGATCTGCACCTTCTGAAATAACTGTTATTGTGTTTCATGATATGTGTTGTACTTGATATTTTCCTAGTTAATATGGATGGAAAAATGAATAAATATTTATGGGGTGGTTTGAATTTGTAAAATATAGAGAATGTTTAAGTGGTAATTAAAAAATGAAAATGAGTAGTAGTTTTTGTTCAACTTGTGTAGGGTGGTGCATTTAGTCTTGGTAGCAGATTTTGGGGATGTTTTGAGTTGGTTGGTGATCTATTATAAACCCATAGGTTGGGATTAAGTGTTTGATACTATATATATATATATATATATAATTTTATTTTCCTTGTGAATTCTATATGAACCCCACCCATAATGAGAACTATGTGTTAAACACCAGTATATTCGTGTGGGGGGTGTCTTTTCCAACATCCTAAAGGGAGGATGGATGGTTGGTCACACACTCTTCCCAGTTATGTCTTCCATGAAAGGTAGGTATTGTATAAGATGTGATGGCTGGTGTTCTAGTATTTCATTAGACGGTGGTTTGGATGGGGTATCCCAGGTGTCTTCAGGAAGGGTTGTGATATGGTATCCCCGGTGTCTTTGGGATGTGTTGTGATGTGATGCCACATGTGTCTTCGGGCTGAATTGTTATGTGATGTCACAGGTTTCTTCAGGATGAGATTTGATTTGTTGTGAGGACTAGGTTTATGAGGTAAGGATGTGTTGTGAGGCCCAGGTGTGTGCGATCGGGATATGTTGTGAGGCCCAGGTGTGTGCGGGAAAGATATGATGTGGTATATTCAAAAGAGGTGGGATCTCTAGGACATTTACCATTGGGGTGTGGGATAATCTAATTAGTGGGATAGTGGTATAGGGTACCATATCACCAATGTGCTTTGTTTTACATTATATTACTTGGATTTTATTATTTGGTGAGTGTGACTTGGTGAGGTTGGGTTTATGGTTAGTCTAGCTATTAGGTGTTGTTTGGATCTACTATTTTTCATGGGTGCATTAGTACGCTCCTTCCACTTGTGAATGAGTGTATTTGGTTTTCATACTGAGTATACATATATGATCACCCTACATATATAAAATTGTTTGCAGGATTCTAGGAGGAATACGTGGACCATGTTGGGAATTACTAGCTCTGACCTTAGTATAATTGTTTTGTCACTACCTTAGATTTTATTTTGGTTATTTACTTTGGAGATTTTTTTGTATCTATATTAGTTCTATTGTATACATGCATGTGGGATGGTTTTTTGTTTTCTTATATATATATTTCTTGGAGTTGATTTTGGATGATTCATTTGATATCCCAATCCCGATTGCTTATAAAGGGTAATGTCTCCCATATTGTGAGATTTTCAAACCCATGGTGCTAGTCTCTAACCTGGGGCCTACCGGAGGTGGGACATGGGGTCATTATCTCTCTCCCCTCATTGTAGCATCTTTGTAATGAAGGAGTTTTGCCAATATCTTTATATATGAGTCTTTTAAAATTTAAATCATGGCTAAGAAAATATATAATATCCTTCATAGTCTTAGGAAAATGTAGTGAAGAGATGGTGTCAACCATGTAATTTTCCACCCAAATTCCATTCCTAGACACTTCATCACCAAGAAAATTCCACTTTCAACCATAAAATGGAATTTTACATGATTTATAATAAGGTTCCTTATAATAAAAACTCTAATAATATCACATAAACTCCTTATAAAACTCTCAAAAGATCAAACAAACACTATAAAATAATCCATAACACCACCATTCATTCCTTAAGAAATTTATAAAAAAATGATAAGCATGCATCTTTGGAAGGTGAAAGGAGAATTACATAGTACAAATAGAATTTTTTGACAAGAAAATGTACCAAAAGGGCTTGTGATTTTTTTTATCCCTATCCTCTAGAGCTATGTAAATCATGAAGTAACTAAAAAAGTCATCCATAAAGAAATAATGGGATTTACCAGCTCAACTTTTAAGTATTTGATAAAGAAAATGTAAAGGAAAGTGGCCCTTTCTAGTAACTAAGTTCATCCTCCTATAATAAATGAATGCCATCAAATTTTTGGGAAACCTATAAGTTAATAACTCTCTAAATTAATTTTTCACAATGGCGAATCATCCATTTTTAGGAACAATCTGAACTGGACTTACCCATCAACTATATAAAATGTGGTAAATTATACTCTCAGCCAGTAAAATTGTCACTTTATATTTAACCACTTCTAAAAGGGTAAGATTAAATCTTATTTTAAATTGTCTAAATAGTTTGTAATTTTCCTCTAAGATAATCCTATTCATACACACTTATGGACTAATCCTAGAAAAATCTTCTAAAGACCAACCTATGACCTTCGTATTCTTCATAAGGATCTCTAACATATGGTTTTCTTTCTCATTGGATAGCCCACTTACAATTATATCAGGTAATATTTGTTTCTATTCCAAGTATTTAAGGATACCTAAAATTTTCTAACATGACTATTACATCATTTTTATGATAAATAAACATAATAGTGATAAAAATCTAGGATCCAAAGGTTTAGTGTCTTGGGAAAATTAGGATCACACATCAATTGTACATAATAAAACATAAAAATTTATTTAAATCCTTATTAGTTTCCTTATAAAATCTCACATTCTTCTTAGTACATGTAATAAACTAAGGATATACATCAAATAAAGTCGTAATCTAAAATCCTAATAAGAGTAGGAATACGGGATATGAAACAATAGAACATGGGCGATCATAATCATCATTATCAAATCAAAATCATAGTATCATCATCATAACAATGAGGGATAATTTTGATAAAGTCATGTAATGTGTAATATGAATAAAAATGAAACATCATGTAGAGTGTTCAAATACCACACATATTTGTGAACAAATCTAGCATCGTTTTAATGCATAACATATGTGCATAAATCATAACATCACTATTATAAACAAATATTGCATCATGTTCATGCATAGTACACATAATCTAATGATATATATTATATTATCTAGTGAATTGAAGGTTTATATAATTATGGTCCCACCAGTAACATCAAAAATTCTCATAATCATTCATGCCACAAATAATGTATAACAATTATAGTCATGAAATTACCCATGGAAAATAATGAGTTTCATAATGATTTCATAAATAATAAATTCATGAATAAACATTGGTGTTTCCAAATTAATAAGAAAAAACATATTAGTAATAAACATCATAATTCTTGAGCGAATAATAAATGGGTCGAGATGAGTCAAAGATCTATTTTTGAAATAAATGTCTCTTTGAGAAATCATTATATTTGGATTAAAAATCATTTTGGAAAGGCAGAAAACATTTATATCCCAAAAAATAAAAGTTAATAATAGTGAAATAATATTTAAATAATATTAGTAAAATATATATACTAAAAATAATGACAAATATGGATAACCCAAAAAAAGGATTTGGGTTCAAGAATCCTTTTACCTTAAATCCCAAATTATTTCATCGATTTCCCACCTCCTGCATAAAAAAATATGATTATTAAAACATTGAAATAAAAGTGAATTATTTTAATTTATATTAATATTTATCAATTATAATAATTGGTTTATATTTATTAATTTTGTTAGTGATTTTGAAGCGTTTTGATATCATCTTTTTCATAAAAGTTTCCCATTTTGCTTCGATTTTGATATTTTGTTCAAGCTAATTTATACATAAGAAGAATAAATTTTAGGAGCATGGAATAAAAATGTTTAAAAATTTATATATGATATGTAATTTATTATAACCATCCATAAGTTTTGTGATATGAATGAAGTTGGTAATGTTCTCATTTGCAGTTAACAGATAGCTATCGGGAACATTACCCAAAGGAGGAGAAAGAGAGGTATAAAATATTAATAATTCAAAAAAATAATTTTTAAATTAGGTTAAAATAATTAATATAATTTTAAAATACATAAATATTAATATTATAATATTTTTAAAAAACTAATTGTAAAAAATAGAGAAGATATGAGGAAATAAGAAAAGTTTTGATAAAAACATACACTTTTTTGATGTTGATTCTCTTTCATGGAACTATAATTCCTTGATGAATGGAGTTTTTTTACTCTATAATGTCCCTAATTTTGATAATGGGTTAATATAGAGGATTTGGGTAGGACTTTTGGAGTGGGTAAGTTAATGAGGAGTGGTTTTCCTGAGCGAGAGGGGTTATTTATAATTGAAGAGAGGGGCATTTTTAGAATAAAATATGGAATAAAATATTATATCCAAGGTAAAACTTTTAATAGTGATATTTTTGAAATAATTAATCTTAAATAAATACAATATAATGGTTCTAGGGCTTTAAAATTAATTATAATTTGAATTCGATAGTTTATTAAAAATGAAAGTGGAAAAAAATGAAAGTTTTTTTAAGGAATACTTTTGACATCAGACTTTAGAAAGTAATTTTAATGTTTAAAAAACATGTTCTTTATGTTTTAATTAATAATTTATTAAATTAAATAATTTTTTAGCCTCAATTTCTATAAATTATTAGTTCATTATTACATCGTGAATGATGTAATTTAAGATAAATCGGTTACATAAAAAACTGTATTTTTACTGAAAATTGATGTATTTAAAAAAATTACCAAAAAATAACCCTTGGAAATTTTATTCATGTTGATTTAAAAATTAAATTTATTTTATCAAAATAATTTTTTATATAGTTAATTTTAATTTTTAATATATAATTTTTTTATGAAATAGAATAAAATATAGTTTATTAAAAATATACTTATATTTTATTTGAGTTTTTAATCCAAATATTTATTTTATGTGATTATAATTTTTATATTTAATTGAATTAATCAGGATTAATATTATTTATATTATATTTCATTATATTGAGGAAAAATTTCTATTGCAATAGTCATATTACTTTTCCCAACGATCAGGTTTCTATTCTAATGGTCATATTAACTCCTATAAATAATACTTTATTCCTTCATTCAATATTCACTAAAATTCCACCCAATATTCTATACTTTTTTCATTTTCTTATATTTAACTCAGTTTACTAATATTTTTTTTATTTTCCACAGTGTTGTTCGTGGGAGGGATTATTCTAGCCGATCAGGGTGATCCAGATTTTCCTATTATAGTTTTCTTATTTTCTATTTTTTATCCACTTGTAATATTTGACATTTTAATGGGTTTAGTCATTGACTAATGTAAAAATTTTCATTAATGAATTAATGTTTTTTTGTTTCTTTATGTTATTTATGTGTATAATAATTATATAGAATAATATAACACACATCTATTTAGGAAACAATTATCATTTATAAAGTCTAGGTTATTACATTCTTCCCCCATTAGAAATTTCCTCCCTGAATGTTCAACTCATATTCTCAGTTGAGAATATATGATGTTCCTTATGTTTTATTGTTTCCTTTGGTTCTCATATTTCCTATTCATATTTATGGTTTTTTATAACACATTTACAATTTGTGTTGTCTTATTTCATAGAACTTTGTCTCTATAGTCCAAGATCTTCATTGGTTTCTCCTTATATGACAGTTCATTATCCAATTGTGCCACCTCTAGATTTAGTACATGTGAAGGATCAGGTATATACTTCATTAGGAGAGATACATGGAACACATCGTTAACTTGATCTTTATTTTGTGTATGTGAAATTCGATAGGCCACTACTCATATACGATCAATGATCTCAAAGGGGAAATTTTTTCTAGGGCTAAGCTTACTTTTCTTTCTAAAATTTATGACTCTATTCCATTGTGATTATCAATAGAAAACTATGTCTCCAAATTGAAACATCATGTTCCATTGGCAGTTGTCAGCGTAACTCTTTTTCCAAATCTAATAATATTTTATATGTTTTTGGATTTATTGAACCTTTTCTATAATCTCTTTCACAAGATCAGGTCAAAGTAGCTTCCATTCACCAACTTTATCAGAAAGAAAGTAGAAGTTCAACATCGCTTCCATACAGAGCTTTATATGGAGACATTTGAATACTTGAGTGGAAACTGTTTTTGAATGAGAACTCAAATAATAGTAGATGTTGATATCATTCTTCTTTAAATTAAATTGAGTAGGCTCTCAGTATGTTTTCAAGTGTCTATATAGTACTTTCATATTTTCCATCAGTTTGTTAGTGATAGGTCGTACTAAAATTTAGTTTAGTATTCATAGCAAGTTGAAGGATTCTGAAAAATTTAGATTTGAACCTTGGATAATGATCTTATATGATCTAAAGTGGGGCCCCATGCATCCAAAAAGCATCCTTTACATATATCATGGCAAGTTATTCTGGTTAGAAATCATCCCAGGTAGCGATGAAGTGGATAGTCATGGTGAGTTGATACACCACAACCCAAATTGCACTACTTCCTTTGGATGTCTTCGGGTGACTAATGAAAAATTCCATGGTGGAATTATCCCATTTCCACATGGGTTTATTAAATGGTTTCATCATCCCATTTTACTTCGGTCACTATAATTTGACATCCTCACCTATCAAGCATCTTAATATATACTCATCAATATCCTTCTATATGTTTTCCCACCAAAAGTGTTCTCGCACTTCACGGTACATCTTGGTACTTACATGATAGATGGATAAATATGATATATGTTCATTATACAATAGATCCTTCTTTATTTGATGTGATTAAGGCACATAAATCCTAGTTCCATACTAAATTACACCATCTTCATCGATGTGGAACACATAGAGATTCCTTCCATTACTGTTTTCACCCTTTTTTGAAGCTCTAGATCATCTCACGGTGCCTCCTTGATCTTCTCTTGGATAGATGGTTGGGAAATAATTTGGGAAAGTTTCGATTCCTTCTCGACCATTATGATTTCCAGATCCATCCTTCTTATATCCTTGAATATAGGGTCTTTCTCAATTTTCATCATAGATAGAATTGCTGTTTTTTCTACTATGACCATCAGCTACCTTGTTCTCCTTTTCATGAGGTTAGTGAATAGATAAATCATAGTCCATGATTAGATCTAACCATATTTTTTATGAATTTTGACATACTTCTATGTGAATATATACTTTAGTCTAATGTGACCATTACATGTTTAACACTTCTTGCAATGGAGGTAGTGACACTAAATCTTCAAGGAGAATATCACATATGCAAACTCAAGATCTTGTATTGTGTAGTTCTTCTCAAGGATATTTAGTTATTATGAAGCCTAGCCTATCACTTTTTCATTCCACATGATTACACAACTAAATCCTTTCTTTGAATCATCACTATATGTCACAAAAACTTCTCCGCTTAATGGTTGTTTGAGTATAGGTGTAGTGATTAGCCTCTTCGTGAGTTCCTTAATGATTTCCCCACATTCTTCAGTCCAAAAATGATTTACCGCTTTCTATGATGAAATTATTATGAGTTTATACAATAGTGATATTTTTCTCACAAAATTTTATTATTACCCTACTAAGACAATAAAACTATGGATTTTTTCTGATAGGAGTTGGTCTAGTACATTCCTCAATTTTCATTTTCTTTGAAGAGTCCACATAAGTTCCCTCTATTGTGATAATTTTCCCCATAATGTGACTTTCAGTATCCAAATGTCACACTTTATGAACTTAGTAAATATTTTATCCTTAAATTATCTAGCAGAATCCTTAGATATTCTTTATATTACTCTTTTCTCTTGGACTAACTGGGAATATCATTGATAAAGACTACCAAAAAAATTCAAGGTAGTCTCTGAATACTCTATTCATCAAATATATGAAGATTACAGGGGCATTATTAAGTCTTAAGGGCTCACTATGAACTCATAGTGTCCATACCTTGTATGGAAATTAGTCCTATGAATATATATTCCTTCTTCACCTTCATCTAATGATATATATAATGAATACATTCCTTTGAGAAGTATTAAGATCCTCATATTTTATATAATATTTTATCAACCTTGTAAGGGGATACTTTTTTTATGTTGATCTTGTTGAGATACCAGTAATCTACACACATCCTTATTGATCTATCCAATTTCTTGATAAAGAGCGATGGTGCACCCTAAGGTGATTAAATAGGTCATATGAACCATTTGTCTAAGTGATCTTATAGATGATTATTTAACTCCTCCAGTTCGATCAGATCCATATTATAGGGGAATTTTTAGATATGAGTAGATATATCTATAAGTTATATTGAGAAATCAACCTCACAATCTAGTGGATGTCTAGGAAACTCTTCTAGAAATACATTATATATTCCCTAAAAATGGGCATTTCCCCAGGGTTGATTCTTTTGTTTGGCTCATCTATTTGGGAAAGGTATGCTTCTCTATAGGGTTTCAACACCCACAACATTGAGGGATTTTACAAAGGTGATTCATGATCTTCCATGAATTTTTATAAGATAATGGGATGGTTTGGAATATGAAAATTGATTTCCTTTTCCCAATAATTGATGTGTTCTCTATATAATGAGAGCCAATATACGCCCAATATAGAGTTGAATTCCTCTAAGGGAAGGATATTGGAATTTGATGGAAAAATATCCCCATAGATGCTAATAGGGGAAGAGTCCAAAACATTGGTTGAAATTATCACACCACTCAGTATTTTTATAGATATCTCTACTTCAATGTATCGAGGATTTGATTCAATAGTTCTATCATACTTGTAGGATATGAAGGAATGTATAGAACTTGAATCAAATAAAACTTTTTCCATTATTTAATTAATGGGAAATGTACCATGTATGAATTCATTTTCATGATCCACTTTAGCAGAAGTTATGGAATACTCTTTCCCTTTATCCTTTGTATTTAGTGGTTGTTGGTGCATATTACCCTCAAGGACTCATGGTTTAGTGCACTAGCTTGAATAGTTCCCTTATTCCCTATAGTTGAAGCATTGAACCATAGCGGGTTAATTAGGATGTTCCTTACATTTCTTCATCAAGTTGGAAGTATTATTCATGTTTCTATTACATTCATGAGCTTCGTGGCCATCTCTCCTACACTTGAAGCATTTTCCTATCCCTTTTAGATAATTCCCATGATGCTTCTTCCCATATTTTTGAAATGTGTGTGGTTGGATATTCATTTTTCATTTGACCCTATAGATTGAAAATGCATTCATATATTATTATCTCCATAACAATGAAACCATTCAGAAAATTCCAAGTCTACTTTGAGAGAACATCAAACTACTTCTTAATAGCTCTCAACGTCTCAGATAGATAAGTCCTTTAAAAGGTGTGGTTTTAAACCACTAAAGAATATATCTATTTTTCTATAATTGTTGATAAAAAACAATAGGTGTATCTTGAAATCCTTGTGATGTTTTCCTTGTAATTCATGACATATTCACCTTCCTCTTACTTTATCTATAATAATTCTCTTTCCATATTTGTTCTAATACTTCTAGGGAAATACTTATTAAGAAATATTCTCTTAAAGGATTACCACTCCATATCTTCCATTTCAACCTTTGTGTTGGTGTTCTTTATCGATTCCCACCATTGATTGTCTTCTCCATCTAAATGATATATAGATAGAGTCACATTCTCCATCTTATAATAGTGGAGAAAAATAAAGATATGCTTTGTTGAGTTAACTCACTATTATGCATCAAGTGGATTGGAACATTCACTAAATATTGATGATTTTTGCCTCATAAATGAGTCAATATCCATTTTCTACTTCTTGGATGAAGGTAGATGTTTCACATAGTTCAGGTTATTATTCATAGCTTGAGAAAGTTGGGTAATCATCACCATAATGTTTTGAACTCCGTCTCCCATGGCATTGGGGATGTCGTTCGAAAAATCATTGTGTTATCCCTCACAAGGGTTATTGGTATGACTACTCCTAGTTCCAACCATTTAATAAAATAGAAAAGGTTTGAACAAAACATAAGTCAAAAAATAATGAATAAATAATTTTTTTATTTTATGAAAATTAACTCTAAAGGAATATCTTATGGGATCCTTATGATTATCCATTTTATAAAATTATTCTTCTAGGATGTTCACCAATATAAAGACTTATACTTTTTCTTTTTACTAAAATTTTCTAGTCCTAATTAAACAATTAACTAAACTATCTCTATGGTACCAACAATAGAGACCTGAAATTTTATTACATGACTGTTAAATCATTTTTAAAATAAAAAACATAATAGTGATACAAATCCAGGATCCAAAGGTTCAATGTCTTAGGAAAATTGGACTCATATATCAGTTATAAATTATAAAACATAAACTTTTATTTAAATCCTTATGCTTTTCATTCTTAAATATTATGTTATCCTTAGTAAATTTAATCACTATAGGATATAAATCAAAGAAATGGATGAGCTAAACTCCTAGTAAGAGGATGAATAAGGGTCATGAATCAAAAGAACATATGTGATCATAATCAACATCATCAAATCATAAGCATAATATCAGCATAATAATCATTATGGAAACATTTTATAATGGAATGGAATGTGTAATATATATAAAAATGAAACATCATGTCATAGTGTTCTAATACCACACATAGTTGTAAAAAATCTAGCATCATGCTCAAACATAACATATGTTCATAAATCATACCATCATCATTCTGAACAAAGATATAATCATGTTCACAAATAATAAACATAATATCTTGAGATATGTCACATTACTCAATTAATTAGAGGGATATGAAATTCTATTCCCACCCATCATATCATAAATGCTCATAATCATGCATTCTACATAAAACATATAACAGTCATTGTCATGAAATAACCCATAAAAAGGAATGAGTTTCATAAGCATTTCGTAAAGATTTATTTCATTAATAAACTTTGTGGGTCACCAAATGAATAATGGAAAACCTATTTTTCATAAACATCATTATTATTGATCAAATAAGAAACATATCAAGATGATCCAAATATGTGTTTTGGAAAGAAATGTCTTTTTGTTAAATCTTTGTATTTGGATAAAAAGTCATTTTGGAATAAGAAAAAAATGAATATCCACAAAAAATAAAGTGGAATAATATTTAGAGGAAATTCAAGGAATATAAAGTAAATCTAATTACTAAAAATGATGATAAATATGGATAACCTAAACAAAATGAGTTGGGTTTGAGAATCCATTTTCCATAAATCTACTTTATCTCATCGATTTTTCACCTCGTAAATAATAAATTTATGCTTATTAAAACATTGAACCAAAAGTGAATGATTTTATTTTAAGTCTATATTTATTAATTATAATCATTTTATCATATTTCTTAATCTTCATTGTTGAATTTGAAGTATTTTGATATCATATTTTTCTTAAAAATTTCTTGTTTGGTGGCGATTTCACTATTTTGTTCATTGTAATTTATAGAAAAGTAGAATCAATTACAGAATCATAGAATACATATATTTATAAATTTATATATCATTATTAATTTATTATAACCATCCATAATTCTGGTGATATGAAATAAGTTGGAAACATCCTCGTTGGTGGTTAACAGATTGTTATCAAGAACACTGTTCAAAGGAGGAGAAAGAGAGGTATAAATTATAAATACTTTAAAAATAAATTTTTTAGAATTTTAACATCAATAGTTGAATGTTAACATACTTCCTAATTATTATTATAATATTTTTTTTGAATTAAATTGTAAAAAAATATAACAGAGGAGGAAAATGAGAGAAGAGTTGATAAAAACATACTATTTTCTTAGTGTTTATTCTCTTGTATGGCAATAGACTTACTTGATGAATGGATATGGTTTACTAAAAAACATACCTAAGGTTTATAAGGGCTTAATAGATAGTAATTGTCCAGGTATTTATCTTTGTTAAGTGAGGTAGGATTGGTTCTCCAAGGGGAAGGAGAGTGGTTATTTATAGTTGAGGAGGGGGTATTTTTTGAATAAAATGTTGAATAAAATACTATAGCCATGTTAAACCATGTAATAGTGATAGTGTTGACATAATTAATCATAAATAAATAAAATATAATGGTTTTATAACTTTAAAACTCCTTATAATTCGAATTAAATAGTTTATTCAAGAGGAAAGTGTAAAAAGAGGGAAATAGTTTTTAAAAACAAATACTTTTGAATTTAGACATTGGAACGTATTTTTTATATTTGAAAACATGTGTATTATATTTCAATGAATAAATTATTTAATTAAATATTTTTTGGTTTATTCCCAATTTCTAGAAATTATGAAGTCATTATTACATAATGAATTATGTAATTACGGATACACCAGTTATGGAAAAAACTATAGTTTTACTATTCAATTGAAAATTTAAGTATATTATAAAATTACCAAAAAACCACTCTTGGAAAATTTCAATGTGATGATTTAAAAAATTACATCCATTTTATCATAATAATTTTCTAGCATAGGAAATTTTATATGTTCATGTATAAATTATGGTTTTTTTATGAAATACCTTAAAATATAGTTTATTAAAAATATGCAAATATTTTATTTAAGTTTTTAATACTAATATTTATTTTATGGAATTTAAATATTTATATTTACATAAATTAATCATTATAATTATTATTTATATTAAATTTCATTATTTTGAGTCAAATTACTATTCCAATGGTCAGGTTATTATTCCAATGATAGGGTTAATTTTCCAATTATCATATTACCACATATAAATACTATTGTATTCCTTCACTCAACATTCCCTAAAATTCCTCCCAAGGTTCTATATTTTTTCTATTTTCTAATATTTTTATTGGTTTACATATATTTTATTTCTTTTCCATAGTGTTGTTTTTGGGAGGGATGATTCTAGCCGATCACATTGATCCAAATATTCTTATTATAGTTTTAATATTTTATATTTTTTCCTCTTGTGATTTTTAGAATTTTAATGGGCTTAGTCATTGACTAATGTAATGATTTTCATTAATTAATTAAAGTGATTTTTGTTTCCCTATGTGATCTATATGGATAATAATTATATAATATAATATAAAAAACAGTTATTTAGAAAAAAATTATGATTTAAAAAGTATGGGTTGTTACTATAGGCATATTTAAAAAAATTTAGCAAGGGTTTAAGCTCATGTTGTGTGTTCTGGGTGCAGGGAAAGAATGTTTTGGTGGTGATTTATTAAAATTAATTTTAGTAATCATTGCTCGATCCCAAGAGCGGGAGTATTGTATGTCAAATTTATAATTAATTTATTTAATATCTAAGTAATTAATACATGGGATTAAGAACATTCTTCCTTGATGATTATTGATTGTCCAAAAAGGAACTTCTGAATTTCCTTTGTATCCCTTATAAAGATCTAAGGGTAGAATCCCTCTGGTGGTAATCCACATGTGCTTCAATGGTCTTTGAGCAACGCCAATCATTCTTCGGGTGCTAGCACGATGAATAAAATGCCTTTCATTATTCATTCTTGATCTCTTGTTCTTCCATTTTGAAGAAATTATCTCTTGGGTTTCTCATTGTTGAGAGGGAGATTAGAGGAGGTGTCGAGAGAGAATTAGTTGTGTGAAAAAAATTCTATTTTCCCAAGCTTAGAATCGGTTTCAAATAAAGAACACAATAGATGTAGTTGTCTATTTATAGAGCTTAGATTTCGGTTACAAAATTTAATTTCATAATAGCCATTAAATATAATTTTAACCATTAATGAAATCTCATACCACATAATAATAGTAACAGTATTATTATTTTGTAGTGCACCAACTTATGAAAAAATTGATAAATAATATTTACTGACTCGTAAATAATTATTTAATCATGGAACACGTTCTTGGTCTATTTGAACTCCTATTATATTTATTGAACACCTGAATAAATATTTTATTCTCTTAAATAAGTATTTTACTCACAAAATAGTAAATAAATATTTATTAAATATTCAATAAAATAAATAAATATATTTTATTCACAATCCGGTGAAGAAATATTCATTTAATTTATGTGATCATTAAAACATAATTATAATTATTCCTCAATCATGAGAATAATACTTATTCCATTAACTAAATTCAAATAGAATTTTATCAAGACCACCAAAAACACTTAGTGTGTGACCCTCTAGGATTATTTCTAATTGACATTAAGTGGGTTTTCCTAATATCCAATATTATTGTCTATAAATAGATCAAGGTAACCAAGAGAAAGAACTTAAATTCACAATGATGACGACCACATACGGACAATCATTGTGTAATATAATCACTTTGTCACATAATCTCATCTATCAGGTTGCATGATGGTGTCATCAACCTATATACTTGATACATTATTCTTTGACAATCTGAAATAATCTCGTCATTACACTATGCCCATGGAATTTAGGATGATGGTTCCATTTCAATCAAATGGATATTATATAAACATCCATAAATATGGAAGGGATAAATCTTTTCTTGAATTATCCATTAATAAAAACTCATTCTTGATGCACCCAATGTACCCAACTTCCCACCAATATATGGAATGACGGTTTCTTTCAAAAAATGTAAGTGTGCAAGTCATGACATGCATTAATGATAATATTAAAGTCTAAAGACCATTACACATGATCATAGGTAGGAATATTTGATGACCCCAAAACATGTGAAATTACTACTGGCATATCTATTATCATAATCTCCAATCATAGAGATTACAAAGTATGAACTTCAGGAAAAAAAAGTTTTATCTACTTAAGAGTACTCGCACATAAGGTTCTATATACTATGTGCCCAATCATAGTATGTTATCCAACCATAGAACTATATTAAGAATATTGTCATACACTTCAAATTTTTCATCATAATGGGGAACTACTATGAACATATGAATGAAAAAATACTCTAGGACATTATTACATTATGGTCAAGCATATTAATGAAAAATATGTAATAATATATTTAATTTAATATTTAATAATTCAAATATTCTAGTCATTAAATTAAAAAAATAGTTGGTTCTAGGAAACCAACTCTAACAAACTCCCACTTTGACTATAGCCAACTACCAATGACTTTCAGTCTCCAAAACCTCACATAATATTCGGGTTTCTACTAATTCAAGGATTTAGTAAAGGGTTATTCCACATTTTATTCCATGGAAATACTACTCACTATATCATCACCTCTCTGTGAAAAAACACTTAATATATGATACTTCAAAAGTATGTACTTTGTCTTCTGATGTGACGTTGGCTCTTTTGTGAGAGACATAGATGAAAGTATTATCACAATAGATTGTGAGGGGATCTTTACTTCTAGGTACCACATCAAGATCTTGGACAAATTTTTTTTATCAAAATTGGTTCTTTTAGTGACCTTAAAAGCTACAATATACCCAGACACTACTGTAGAATCTTTAACCACAACCTTCTTCGAGCTCTTCCAGGTCACATCACCTCCATTCAAAGTGAATATTTATCTCATTTGTGACTTCATGTCATCTTGAATAGTCTAGAAAATGGAATCTTCATATCCTATGATGACTAGTTCCTCGTCTCTTCCATAAACATGGAACATATCCTTAGTATTCCTCAGATACTTAAGGATGGTCTGAACTTCCACCCAATGGCGATCACCAGGATCATCTTGATATTTGTCTACTACACTTAACGCGTAGGAGACATCTAGCCTAGTTCATATCATAGCATACATGAAAAACCCAATCACTAATTCATATGAAATACTTTACATTTTATTTATTTTCTCATGTGTCTGAGGACATATTTTTTGAAAGATAAATTCCATGTGACATTGGCAGCAATCCCCTCTTGGATTGTTCCATACTGAATCTCTTATGTATAATTTCAATGTATTAACTTTGAATTAGGATATGAAACCTCTTGGATATATCACAAACGATCTTGATCCCAATAATATATGCTTCCTCACCCAAGTATTTCATGTAAAATCATTTATTCAACCATTCATTAAGAAACTATAAGACTGGTATCTCATTTCTGATAAGTAATAGTTCATCAACATATACTATTAAGAAAATGACTACACTCCCACTAAATTTTTTTTAGACACAAGGCTCACATTCATTCTTTATAAAACTAAATTCTATTATGGATTCATAAAAATGAATTTTCCATGACCTATATTCTTTCTTTAATCCATAAATGTAATTTTGAAACTTGAAAATATTATTAGCATCCTTTAGAGTCACAAACCCTTCAGTAGGTGTCATGTAGACATCTTCCTGAAGTTTCCTATTAAGTAAGTTTGTTTTGAAATCTATTTTAAAAATCTCATAATCATGGAAATCTATAATGTAAAGTAGAATTTTTATGGATTTCATCATTACAAATAGTGAAAAGGTTTCATCATAGTCAATACCTTGATGCTATTTAAACCCTTTTGAAACTAGTTTCACCTTATAGGTACTAACGTGTCCTTCCATTATTGATTCTTATTGAATACCCATTTTCAACCAACAAGCCTTACATCCAATAAACGATCTACCAAAATATAGACTTGGTTTTGGTTCATGGAATCCATTTTAGAATTCATGGATTCCTTCCACTTTGCAACATTTGTGTCACTTACTACTTTCTTATAGTTTAGAGGATCAATATTATCAACTAACATTGAGTAATTATCCTTAGTAAATAGTAAACCATACTATTATGGTTCTCTAACCTCTCTTGTACTCCTATGTAGTTCTTGTGTCTCGGGAAGAGTTTCTACTTCCATGAGGCTTTTTGGAATCTAATCTTGCACCAAATTTTGTGTTCCTTGAGCCTCAACTTCATTAAATTTTATCTCACTCCCACTATCTATTTCATAGATTCACTCCTCACTCAATGAATATTGTGTTTATTTCCACTATAAACCTTTTTTAGGGATCATTTATATAATATCCCCTGGTTTCTTTAGGGTATCCTATAGAGTTACAATTTGTCCCTTGGGGTGCAAGTTTGTTACCTGAATAGGCCTTAACAAATTCTTTGCTTCCACACACATGTATTTTTGATAACATGGATTTTCTTACACTCCAAAATCCATATGGAATTCCATTTATCAATTTAGTTGGTACGTATTTTAGTATATGTGCCATTTTTGGTAATGTATATCCCCAAAAGGATAATAGGGGACTTTCATGACTTATTATTGATCTCACCATTTCCAACAAGGTGTAGTTCCTCCTTTCACTGACACCATTACACTAAGGAGTGATTTGGGATATGATCCCAATCTCCTGTAATTGTTCAATAATGTCTAGATTAAGATATTCTCCACCTTGGTCAGAGAAGGGTTTATTAATCTTCTTACAAAGATGGTTCTCAACTTAATTATTGTATTCCTTGAATTTATCAAAATAATCCAACTTATACCTCAATATGTAAATATATCAATATCTACTAAAATCATAAGTAAAAGTTATAAAGTATGAGAACCCACACCATGTTTCAATAGGAAATGGTCCTCCCACATTGGTATAAACTAATTCATGAATATCCTTATCCCTTTCACCTTTCCCAATAAATGGGTATTTTTTCATTTTTCCTTGTAAATATGTGTGACATACACCAAGTGGTTTTAGTTCAAAAGAATCCAAATATCCATATGGATGTAATTTTGTCAATAATTTTTCATTTAAATGACCTAACCAGTGATGGAAAAGTTAGGTGTGGTATGAGTCATGTGAAGTAACTTCATTACTGACTTCCATTACTTAGTTCATGTAATACAAAATGTAAAGACCAGTATATAAATGAGCCTTACCATAAAAAATGATATTTTATAAAAGAAGAAACATTAATTTCCAAATTTGAAAATGAATCCATATGTGTGTATTCTGGATATAAAAATAATATTTTTGGTAATTAAAGGCACAAAATAAAAACCATTTAAAACGATGATCATTTCAGATAGCAATGTGAGGTGGTAGTCCCTAATAGATACAACAGAAAGTGTAGCTATATTGGACACTCATAGATCTACCTCCCCTTAGTCAGTTTTTATGAATCTATATGGTTCATGTATATAAATAAATATGTGAGAACCACAACCTATATCTAATACCCAATTTTTTGAAATAGATAAATTTCACTTGATGACAAATGCACATGAAAATTCCTCTAACTTCTTTAGATGGGTGCATTTTTTCTTCCAATGGCCCTTATTTCCATATGAAAAATAAATAGTATCATGTTCCCTTGATTCCCCTTTGATCTTATTCTTATTGGAACGACGTGAAGAAGCTTTAGGCTTAAATCTATTTTCTTTCCCTTACCATTTTTTCATTATAAGGAACGAAGGATTTTTTTCCCTTCATGTCATTATCTTCTTGGTGAAGGAGGATAAGAAGATCCCAATGTGACTTCTCATTGTTTTTTATATGAAAATTCAAAAAAACTGGAGAAGCTCTAAGAGAGTGATACTAGAATGAGATCGGTGCCTAGTTCTTTGGGGAGTTTAATCCCTAGAATCTCAAGTCACTCAATGTACCCAATGAGATTGGTTATGTGAGGCCCATCTAGGGAACCCTCTCCAATCTTACTCTAAAATAGTTCCTTGGAAATCTAAAATTGTTCCTATCTATCTCTCTATAGGTAAAGACCACATAGGTTCTCAATCATGTTATATGCATCCATTTTTTCATGATACATTAAGAGTTGAGTATATATAGATGAAAGCATCAAACATTGAAGGTCGAACACATCGCTCATATGTTTTTTGTTGACTAGGAACTCATCATCACTCACCTATTGAGTTGGCTTATTAGGCATTGAGGATTCTAGCATGTAAGATTTACGTTCATGGTGTAGAATAACCCGAAGGTGTCTAAACCACCCCTGGAAGTTAATACCAGTAATGAGATTGTCTTTATCCAATATTCATCATAGGTATAGTGACCTTGTCATTTTATTCTATAATTAAAACGACATATTATTAGTACTTTACTTGATTACAGATTTTGTGAGAAATAATTAATTGATTTTATTAATTCTCTAATTATTTTATCAAGTACCAAAATCCATCACCATTGAACTTGGAATTTACAGTTTCTAGGACATTCTAGTGGAAAGGATCCATATTACCCTTGGAATAACCCCAAAAAATGTTTTTCAAGCTATTTTGAAGCTATTTAGGTAGGAAAATCTTTGTCAACTGCGGGTTTGAAGTTCCTTGATCTGCCGAGTTGACTCCCCAATACAGAAATCCTGACTTGGATATTTCTCAACACTTGCTTCCTAATCACCCAAAATCATGAAATGGATACTCCTCTTGATGTAAAATGGCTAATTCAACCTGAGACTTTCATAATAACTCCCCCTATAAAAGTAAGTGACCCAACTAGGGTTTTATAAACACATAGTTCTACTGAGTTTTGTTCCTAATCAAGTAATAGAAGGATTAGTGTGACTTAACATTAAATTGAGAGATTTTATTTTGTTATGAAAAAAATTATATTGTTTCATATTTTATATGTATTATTAATATTTAATTATATGATTAATTAATTAACCATGTTTGGAAAAAACATTTATTCATAATCAATTTTATTTAAATTTTTTCTTTTTATTTTCATTCATTCATTTATGTGATCACCGTCATGCATCAATAAATATAATATTAATGAATTAGATAGAAAATTAATAAATATTTAAATGATATAATAATGATCTTATCTAATGGATTATATAATGATCAGGTATTAAATCAACCTATGAACTAGGTAAAATAACTACTTATGTTGGACTTGTCATGAGCTACAGGATTCCACATGCCCACCTATGTATCACCAAGTTGGAATCATTATGGATCCATCTTGAACCATCCCCACATGACTTAGGAGGCTCCATTAATTAGAAATATTTATTACTCACAAGCAAGTGAGGGGAACCAAATGATTTGTTAAAGGGAATTATATAAATATCCATGGACACACAAGTCTTACATAATAATGTAGGGAAGGTTGAATTGTAGGCCATATTTTAATTTAATATTTAATAATTGAAAAACCATGAAATAAATTTAATTAAATAAATTCCAACACATACATAGGTCTGGGTCAAACTCAAGAATATTCATACATGCAATGAATAAGAAAAAGTAAATGGCTATCATACATTAATTCATTATTTAATTATTTAAGATAAATGTGCTTGCTTTAATTAATTAATTAATTCCAATTCATATTATTGATAATTGGATCATATTTGGAGATACCCATAATTAATGTAATTCAATGAAAATAAAAGGCAGAACCAATAATGACATATTAATCACAATAAATTAATTGAGAATTTTAAAATTCTTTAAAACCATTATTAAATTGCCAAACACACAACAATGTTCTAATTAATAAATAATGTTTTAATGCTAAAATTTCAAATGTAATGTAATTTTAATTTTTTCCATTAAAGGGAAACTACACGGCATGTACATGCAGCTACACACCATTTACCTCAGTTTCTGTATATCCAAGTCGCACACCTGGGGCTTCGATGTCTTGGCTCGGCCAAACTACATGGTGTGTACATGCCAATTACACACCCTATATCATATTTTTGTGTTCTAGGTTGGCCCAATCATCACGCGGTGTGAAATAAAATCACCATGTGTAATTAATTACTCAGTGTATCTATATACATTATGCATTGGTATACAGTGTGTGCTCTAGATGCACACCGTGTAACCAAGTTTTACCATCCAATAATGCGGAACTTCTAGATGAAATCTCTGGTCATTCTTCATTTCTTCTTAACCATTGAATAAAATGAAACACTCAATGAACATGATTAATATATTGATAACATGCTAATTCAAATCAGATTAAATAATGAATGACATGAAATAAAATCTAACCATAATTGCTCATAGATCAACAATCAAATAAATAATTATAAATTTAAATGTGACACCTCTTATTCCAGTTGTTGGTTCTGGGCATAGAGGAAGCATGTGTTGGTTGGTGATATTTGAAAAAAAAATAATCATTTCCTGAAACAAAGAGTGGGGATCTTTCACATCAAATTTATAATTAATTTATTTTACATATGAGGAAATAAATACCTAGGATTAATAACATTATTCATTTATTATTTCCAATCATACGAAAATTCCCTTCCAGATTTCCTGCATTTCTCTTGTAAGGATCCAAGGGTAGAATCCCTCTAGAGGCAATCCACACGTGCTTCAATGATCTCTAAGAAATTCCACTAATTCTATGGGTACTAGCGTGGAGAATCGAATGAATAATGTTATTTTTTCTTGATAGCTCATTCCTTGGTCTTGAAGAAATTCTCTGTTGGGTTTCTCGTTTTGGAGAAGGAGAGAGGAGGCGGAGTTGAGAGAGAATCCATTGGGTGTAATAATTCCATATTCCCAAACAAGGAATTGGTTTTGATTTAATTACATAATAAAAGTAACTGTATATTTATAGAGCTAGGATTTCGGTTAAAAAATTTAATCGCATAACAACCATTAAATCTAATTACAACCATTAATTAAATTCCATTCCACGTAATAATAAAAAAATATTATTTTTTTGGGCACCAACTTGTGCAAAATGAATAAATAATATTTACCAACTCGTAAAGAATTATTTTATCATTGGACATGGTCTTTTTCTGTTCGAACCCCTCTTTTATTTATTGAACACCCAAAAAAATATTTTATTCTATTAAATAAATATTTTGTTCATAAACTAGTAAATAAATATTCAATAAAATAAATAAATATATTTTATTCACAATCCAATGAATAAATATTTATTTAATTTATTTGATAATTATAAATTAATTAAAATTATTCCTTGGCCTTGAGAATAATATTTATTCCATTAATTAAATTCAAATAGAATTTAATCAAGATCACCAAAAACACTTAATGTGTGCCCTCTAAGATTCTTTCTCATTGGCATTGGGCAGGCTTACCTAAATTCCTAGAAAACTATCTAGCAATGGGTTAAGGCTCCCAAGAGAAAGAACATTAACTCACAACAATGAAAAAAACATATGAATGATCACTCTGTAATATAATCACTTTGTCACATAATCTCTTCAAGAAGGTTTCATGGAGGTTTCATCAACCAATATGCTTGATACATCATTCTTTAAATATCTGAAATAAACTCGTCTTTACACCATAGCCATGGAATTCAGGTTGACAGTTCTATTTCAATCAAAGGGTCGAGACATCAACTTCTATAAATATATAATGGACAAATCAATTCTAGAATTATCCATTAATAACATGTCATTCATTATGCACAAAATGAACCCTACTTCCTAGAAACATATGGTGTGATGGTTTTCATCAAAAAATCTAAGTGTGTGAGTCATGAGTTGCATTAATGATTTAAAGTCTAAGGACCATTACCGACACTCGAAGATAAGAATATCCAATGACACCAAAACATGTTAAATTCTTACTGGGAGGTATGTTCTCATAACCTCCCTTCTTTGAGATTATCAAGGGTGAACTTTTTGGGAAGAATCATCATCTTCTTACATGTACTCGTACCTAAGAGTCTATATAATATGTGTCCCATCATAGTATGTTATCCAATTTTAGAACTATATTAAGAATATTGTCATAGAAATTAAATGTTCTCATTATAGTATGGAACTACAATGACCTTATCAATGTGACAAATACTCTAGGATATTATTACAATATGGTCAGGTAGAACAATGAACAATACATAATAAGATGTTTAATTTAATATTTAATACCTAAAATATTCATGTATTCAAAGTACAAATAGATGGATCGAGGACACCAACTCTAACATATGTGTGGGTAACCAGTCCAATTTGGATAAAATGGGTTCCATGGGTTCTTTATGTTCATTTTCAACTAGTAATATTTCTCAAGAATAGTATAATTACACACTTATAGAGTAGCAATCCATTTTTTATCAAGAAGTGAAAATTTTTCTTCTATAAAATCAATTTTTAATTAAAGTTCACAAAAATGTGGGAAATTTTCAATGAAATTTTGAGCATAATTTGTCTTCAAAACAATGTATTTTCAAGAGACATTTTTATAGAAAAATAATTATGTGAATTTCTATTATTTTCAACAAAATCTAAACTATTATCATCCATTCGAGGTTTGATTTCATTAAAATAATTAAAATTTACAATAGTAGTACATGTTCTAAAAAAATTTATAAAATCCTTATTTATTTCACAATCCCTTTCAGTAAAAACTTCATCTTTTTTATGTTTATAAATTCCAAAATATCATTCAAATCATTCAAAAACAGATTTAGTTTCAGATTCATCACTACAATATATTTCAGAATCTATAGTTCTAGAATATTCAGTTTTAACTAAAATTTAATTTTCTAAAGACTCTAGAGGTTGCGTATATTTAATAAAATCAATAAATAACTCTATGAAATAACATTAAATCATGTTACCTTACTGTGTATAATGGTCTTCCATAGGGTTTTTCATTGATTAAAAGATAAAAGAATAACTATATTTCCTCCAAACTCTAAGGAAAGAGTCCCTATATAAACATTGTTTATTACCTTAGCAGTTTTCTATAATGTTATTACTAAAAATAATTTTTTATGTGAACTAAATATAACATCCTTAATTTATAAAACATAAATATTAGTAGGGAAAATAAAATATTTAATTATTACCAACACATCTTCAATGACTCCAACTGGATTATCTAAACCCCTATTAGCTAGTTGGATAACAGTACCAAACTATTTAATCCCTCTAACTTGCATAGATGAAAATAAAAAATAAGGTGTAACATTTATGGAGGCTCCTAAATCTAACATTTCATTTTCAAACTAATGATTACTAACGAAAAATGGGATAGAAAACATACATGGATCCTTGCATTTAATAGGTAGGTAATGTTATATCTTAGAATAAATATGTCTTCAAAAATTAAAATTCTAAACTCCCTTGAACCTACACTTGTGAGTTCACATCTCCTTAAGAAATTTAGCATATCAATATATATTTTTTCAAATTATCTAACAAATAGATATTAACTTGGACCTTCATAAAAGTTTCAAGTACTTCTTTGTCTATTTTTATTTCAACATTATTCTTGATAGGAGGGTTTCTAAAGGATATGGATGCAGATCCCAACAAATTGTAAATTCATCGTGAACTTTTCTTTTCCCTTTATAAGAGTATATTAGGTTTCTTAAACCCATATAGGTTCTTTCATGTTGGATTTATTTATTTTGTGTTATTTCTCTTGATCTACATGTTCATTGATAGTAGGTTCTTTAATAGATTTCGTAAGAGTTTTTTCAGTAGGTGGTTTAGTTAATTATTTATGTGTATTCCTTTTAGTTTTATAAGTACGAATATCCTTTTTAGGTTCTTGTTCAATATATTCATCTTGAGGGTCTTGAATTTCATTTCCACTTCTCAAAATTATTTCACTAACTTTTTGTGTTATTATTGGGTTAACATTAGGTTGTAATGGAAAATTTATACTCCTTTGATTCTTAAACACACTTAATTTGGTTTCCTTGTGACCCATTTGCGTCACTATATTTTATAAAAACACTTGCTTTGTGGAGAAATATCTTGTTTCTTGTTAACCATATATTCAAGGTGCAATTCACTTCTTTGATTATATTTTTGTTTATAATTTTCTTGATTTTGAAAATTTGAAAAATTCCCACCAACTTGATTTCCAAATTTGTTTTGATTATACCTAGGATGTTGATAAAACGTTTGGGGCCATAAATTCATGTTTGGGTTTTCATTAGGCCTAAAAGTTTTCTTCTATTGGTTATTCCAGCCTTGGTTAAAATTATGATTAGATTGAAAGGGTCTAAGTTGGAAATTATGGTTAGGAAATTCATTGGTTTGGTTATTCTAGAAAGGTATTCTAGGGAAGATCTCATTAAATGCTTCATGATTTTCTTTCTATTTTGGTCATTGATCAATAAAATAAATAATAGTAGAAAAGGATCCATAATAGATCGGAATGGGATTGAATAGTTTCAATTAGGATTGTGAAGGGAAAAAAGTTAGTAAATGTCTATCTCATCTTGCTTGCAAGATCACTTAATAGACTCTATATTCATCTATAATCAAAATTATAAGTGGGCACTTTCTTAGCTGACTTAACATGGATTAAACCCTTAGTACCGACTTTCTGTGAATTTTGGGCCATGTTAAAAATGACGTTCCTAGTTTCAACAGGGGTCTTATAAACTATCGCTCCACTTTTAGAAACATATATCATACTCCTATACATTAAAACTAATCCCTCGTAGAAATATTAGATAAGGATATGGTCGAAAATCTGGTAATGAGAACAGTTGGAACACAACCTCTTAAACATCTCCTAATATTCATGTAAAGTATCCCCTTGAATCCTCCTAATGCCAAAAATATCCTCTCTAATTGAGTCAGTTCTTGAGGCTAGGAAAAAAATTTAAATAAGATATTATTTGGTTGGTGATAACTATTATTGAGGTGGATTAGGAGTAATATAACCACTCTTTAGCCATCCCCCTCCAGAGAAAAGGGGATAACATTTTCTTGATTTGATCTTCACTAAACCATTGAGATTTCATGGTTTTAAAAACAATGTGAAACTATTGTAGATGTTTATGTGGGTCCTCACATAGCATGCCATAAAATTTCGGTAGATTTCGTATCAAGATCAATCTAATTTTGAAACTAGGGGAAATTTTTGAGTATCCTAAGTAGTTCTACTAATTTTCAAAATCAAGAGCAGCTTTCTTCTTCTGAGTTCTTTGTTCAACCATGGTCTGTATGTATGGAAAATTTTCAATTTATATAGAAAAATATTTTGGTGATTATTTTTATGTTGATTCAATTTTCTCTATATTTTTAAATTTTATAACATGTTTTTTTCTATAGGTTCTATCTCTTAGGTTGTAATATTTTTCTGTTTCTGTATTTTCAAAATTATTTTGTGACATGTAGTAAAAATTGTTTAAGCAAATTTTTTTACTTTTTATTTTTTTATTCTTTTAAAGAAGAAAATGTTTTTTCAAAAAAATTTACCCATTGAAATCCTCACCACTAATAGATCTAATTAAAATTGAGCTTTTTATTTTGTTTAAAACTTCTTTAAAAATTTAAACATAAGAACTGTAATAGCAGCAACCAAGGTTGTCTACTAATAAGACTACCCTTAAGAAGTTAATTCTTGATGATTTATTATATTTGTACTTTATATTTTTAATTAATTTAGAAGTAATTACTACTACTATTAAATAAATTATTCAAAGTTTATAACACAATGTAATTTAAATAGAAAAAAATAACAGAAAATAATTGAACCAAGTAACATTGAAATGAAAAGAATGTATAATCATTGGTCTAACTAGTAATTATTACAGGTTAGTCTTTCTACATCATTTTTAATTGATTTATCAACCATAACTCTCACAACTAAAATATTTAAATCTATAATATTTCATCTCATAGAGTTGATTAAATTGAAGTCTACAACCTAAATTTAGGTTATAGATATTCATTCTGTTAGATCTGATCAATGTACACAACAACAATAATATGAAAAAAATAATCAACTCTATCCATACTCAAAATCCCCAATCAAAAATTGATAAATCTAAAAAAATAGCATCAACTTCAAATTCCAAATCATATTTATCTGATTAGATACATACAAATATTGTCACACTCCAATCAGTAAGTTGGAGTTCTCATAATGGAAGAAACAAATGTTTAACAAAGTGATAGAATATAAAAACATAAATTGGTGATCGCATTTAAAAATTAAATATTCTAGAGAGAATTATAAATGTTAAATAAAATAAATGAAAACATAAAAATATGTTAACATGAGAATCCAAAAGTTTTTGTTACTATAAATTTAGTCATACATCACTGAGTTTCATGAGAAATCTTTGATCTCTATTTCCATCAGCATTGTAAGTAGCTGTAGCTCCAAAAAATATTTTGGTTCCGCTCCTTTTTTGTCTACTTCTGAATTCTCTATAAAATACTCACGTATATATTTTTTTAATTATACTCTTTTTTTATTTTATATTATTTTATCCTTACTTTAATATCTAATTCCCCATTTCCCTCACTATAATGATTATCAACAAATATCACTAGTAGTTAATTCCACCCTTCGGACACAAGGCCTTTTCTATTTGATTATCCCAATATTCAATTATACCAGTTGAAACTTTATATGTGAAACAAGTGTGAACTTACAAAGATCCCTCATATAAACAACAAAACCTATCAATGTTGGGATATCAAGTAGAAATCTGGGGTTGTGGTATTTTTTTTGTAATGTCAATAGAGGACCCACGACAAAATATTGGTTCAAACATCCTTACTAATTGTTGTCTTAGTTAGTCATCAACCACATCACAATTCATGTAACGAAAAATAATGCTTCAAAGAGGAAATAAAAAACCAACACAAATGTGGGAATCATCATCCCATCAATGGGTACTTTTGGTAATTTTGTTGAGAATCTCATGTGAATGCCTACTAAAACTAACAACTGGCATGATGGGAAGGTATAAGATCCTTCCCATATCTTACTCAATCATCAAGTATACAAACAAACATAATTACTAGGAATAAAAAATCACAAAACTGAGTTATACCCATCATGAAAATTGTGAACTTAGACTCATATATCATTCCATCGAATCGGCTCAGAATCAGCCTTCTTGGTTCTTCTTCTCTGATTTTGTTTCAAGTCTTCTTCATATATATTTTCTTATTCATGATCTTGAGTGGGTTTCATCCTCAAAAATTGTGTTTTTAGGGATTCTTTAAGAATATATATGGTGGATTCATCCCTCTTCGACTAATTCAGCTTCATCAAACCTTCTAGGGGATATCCTCGCATCATAAACTTGAGCTCGGATGAAATATTCTCCACAAAATCAATGGAGTCTTAGTTATCTCTCATTATTTTAATCCTCCATTAAACATAATTCACATATCCTTAATTCATCATCATCATTGTGATCAAGTGGGTTCATATTCCTTAAAAATGGAGGCCTTTTTTGAAAATGGGTTTTATCTAGGATTTTCTTTGATTCCATCTTCATATTCATCCTTTGACTCGGCCAAATCTCAGGCGTCATCCCCATCACAAACATAGATTCGTGGCTTCAAAAACAAGCTTTATAAACCTGGATCTCACTGTTTAAGACCATGATAGCAATCCTTATTCAAGATCCAGTTCCACATTATCAAGCATCACTCAAGGTGATGCTTGATTCCTAGTTTCAGGTGTCTGGACTCTACTCGATTTTCATAGTTCCTCTCCAATCAGCTTTTGAAAAAAAATCCCCCTCCTCAAGATTGGTTCTTCTAAGGGTATTGGTCATTCAGTTAGCCCATCCATGGGTCATAAATGGAATAAGATAACTTATCTTATGTGATATTATCTTATGCACTACGCCTTTAAAAATTAACTTATGTTTCCATAGATTATGTTATATGAAAATAATTCTCTTAAATAGTGGGGAAATTATGTTATGCCCAAATATATTATCTTATGCAGAGGAGCCTCCAAAATTTATCTTACATGTGTTTCAAAGATATTAAATCTTCCACACATCTTTATTTTACCTGAAATGCCTACAAAATTACTCTTATGTGCTACTTTAATTTATCTTACAATATAATAAAAATAAAACAATTAAATAATTTAATAATGAAATAAATAAATACAAGATATTATAAAAAAATATAACACATTAAATTAAAATTTCAAATTACAAACAATCTAAAATAAATTCTCTTTATTAACAGTTCTAATAGAAAGAACATTTAAATGAAAAATTTGAAAATTAAATTATTATTTTTTTAAATTTGACAAAAAAATATATCATAAATTCAAATTAACTAAGTACTGAATATAATTATTAAATTAACTAAGTATCAATAAACATTTAAAATAAACATTAAAAATAAATCATTAAGATAAATTATTTAAAGGTTTAAAGAATGAATAAACAAACTTAAAACATAAAAACACACCTAATTAACAAATTATTCAAAGATTAATTATTTCAGCATCAAAATAAATAAAAAAATAAAATTAAAACATATCTTAAAATTTAAAATGATTGTTTAATAAAATTATAATTTTAATAAAAATTTGTCAAAAACCCATTTATTAGTCTGAATGAGTAACTCAGTTGGGGGTTAAATTGAGTTACTATAAAAATTATATTTAAATAAATTTATAACTAAATTCCCAATTTAATAAAAATTATTATTTAATCAAAACATTAGAAATATATAAATTTGATCTTTCAAATAATTTCCCAAAAGTGAGATTAAGGTTTAATTAAAAAATATTTTAAATATTTTAATTTTTGAAATTATGTTACTTAATCAAAAACATTATATAAAAACAAATTAAGACTAAATATCAAATTAAAGTATTGTTATAGTTTAGAAAATGTAAAATGATTTGAAAATTAAAATAACAAAACTAGAAAAAACACATAGTGGAATTTAAAAAAGGGTTTTAGTATCCAACCAAGACTTAATCCCCTCCACTTTTGAATCACATGATTCCAAGTATTTTATTATAAAATAAACTAATCCACAATAAAGATTGGGTTTTACAAACAATAATAAACAAGAATTTCATGGCACAAATCTTCTTCCACAATTGTACGTGGGATGAAAACGTTACCAGGACATGCAGGACCTCTTCTATATCTATTCATGGGAATAAAAATAAAATATTTGATAAAATATCGAGTATTATCTATTTTATAATAGGAGACTTTGTTTTTATATAAAAACAATGAAATATAAATCAAATATCTAAATAATAGCTAAGAAAGAAATAGAAAGGGATAAAAATATTAAAAATGTAATGCAGCTCAATTTGGGTAGCTTCAGTTATCCATATTCCTTGGATTTTTCTTTTTAAGGATATTGGATGGGTGTCTCAGAAATTTTTTGGAAAACATAGAATTGTGAAGTCTTCTCTTTAGAATAGGATCTCATGTATAGATCCACTTATATTCTCTGTGTTTGAGAAAATTTTCATAGTAGTACTTCATCTATCCACATGATCGAATAATTCTATTAAAGATATATTCATTATAATTAGTCGTTGGAGAATAATCATTCTTCATTAAATACATTGACGCTTTATATAATGCTTCAAAACTAGCCATCCGATATTTAAAATGATCCACTTATAAGTTATATGTATCCATTTGTCTACAATTAAAGTATAATTAGTTGAACTCATGATAACTTGATATGGTCAGTTGATGCAGAAATGTGACATGGTCGGTTTATCACCTCATTTGGTCATTTCATTTTCACATGTGATAAGTTCATGATTTCATGTAGTAATATTTTTGTTCGTGCAGTCGCTATATTAAAATACATGGTCATTGTATTACATTATGATAAATTATACGTAACTTGGCATGGAAAATTTATTTCTTCATGTGGTAGGTAGTTTCATTCATGTGGTCAGGTACATGGTAGGTACATCTTCATCTCATGGTATGTTGAATATACATGCGGTAAGGTGATTCTCTATATATGGTAAGTTTAATCTTCAATGTGTGGTTAGTTCATAACTTAAAAAAATATATCTGGATCACAGTAAGAAGTTTTCTCATCTGGTAAGGTGAATTATAATGTCTGGTAAGGTGATACGTGCACTTGACCTCCACATGGTATGTTTGTACTGTATGCTCTAGACTTATTCATTTTTCAAAAAAAATTGTTGTAATCGTTGTTCTAACATGAAACATGAAAATCTTTAATATCAAGATAAACATGATTTTATATTAGTAAAATAAAGAGGTACTGGTCTAAGACAATAATATCCTCATTTTTTATGATCAAAAATCATGGAATTTAAATTTAAATGAATTGAATGAATCAAAAATAAATTTTTAAAGGACTGTTGTAACTGTGTAACAAGTTTTTAAAATCATTAAAAAAATTTCACTGAATTCAATTATTATAATTTATCACATTACTTCCCCTTTTGTGATTATAAAAAAGAAACAAAATAAGGAATCATAAAAAATAATAATAATAAGAAAAGATATAATGTAATTAATATATCAAAAGATAGTACAAAAAGTGTACAAAAATATTGAAATAAATCCCTATCATAAATCCTAATCTGAATCCAAATGAGGGTCATCTCTGATATCTATAGGAAGGATAGGATATTTTCCATTGGATTTTAACTCAGGAGTAGAAGTAGTTAGAATAGTAGATAAGGAGGAAGAGGATCAAATAACTATACAACTAGAAAGAATTTTATACTTTTGAGAAACTTGAGAAGGATTTAAGAAAAAGGGTTTAATGGTAGAGGATGTAGTAGCATGATATAAAGGAATTGTTGAAGGTACTATCACAACTATATGAGAGTTATAAAAGATATGGTTATATCAACCCAGCGAATTCACTAATAGCTCATGAACCATCCTCCAAATATTGAATTAAATCATTTTGATTCTCCATGGAAGCTTCCAAAATAGGATTCACAACTGTATGCTTCTTAACTTGAGACTTAAAATCTTGAGTTAGGGGTGAATCTTCAAATCCAAAGAAAGATTTCTAAACATCCCTTTAATATTGTAATTGGTGAAGATCCTTCTTATATAATAATGAATCTCCCTCTTGATTTTTTCTTAATATTGAATGTCTTTTTTTACAACCTCATGAACTAAAGATAGAGTATTAGGAGCATGGGATTGAAACGCATCATAAAAATATTCACAAGTCTTTATGAACTATTCAAAAAAAATATTCAAATCATCCTAAATGAACTATTTGATGTTGTATTCATCAATAACTGAATGAATAGGTGAAGAAAAAGACACTGAAGAAGGGTGAAACACGGAATTCATGAACCTATGGTCTAACTGAATCATCATGTTAGATTGATCAAATTGAAGTGCACCAACTTGAGCTCTCAAATATTTATTCTCATTCTCTATCATCTTCATTATAAAATTAAATCTAAGGGTGAATATGATTGATTACTAGAGTAATAGATCTAGAAATATCCCCTTGTATCACGTGCGTCAAAGAGTTTTAACTGTTATCAAAATCATGTTTGAGTATCTACATCACATTAAATTTAAACATGGACAATTCATCTTTAGTTTTAGATGAAGAGGATGGAATTGAGGGTGCTGGAGCAGAGGGGGATTGATCACTATCCAAATTCCTACCATATACCTCAAGTTAATCATACATCACACTATCTCTCATAATTTGATCCTCAAATCTAGACAAAAATTTAAATTCATTAGTATCAGAATCTTCAACAATTTCCTCATGAACAAAAATCTTAGAATCTTCAATTCTATCTTGAATGTCCACTTCAATAGTCAATGATCCTTCAAACGTTCATTGAAAGGAGAGAATGATATGTTCACCATGTCCAGGTAAACTGCATCCATGATCTTCATCATCAGGATCAGGATATTCTAATCCCAATCCAAGAGATCTAGGGGACTTCTCCACCTTATAAGGTGCATCTGGTATAGTATATATATTTGTACTCCCAATAATAATATATCATTCTAATCTCTTCATTTCTTCATCATATTTAATTGATTGATCCCATTCTGGTTCATACTTATAAGTTATCTCAGCTTCTTCATTAAGTTATGTAACCTTTATTCCTTCTTCTTCTTATTCTTTTATAGCTACTTAATCTTCATATTCTCTATAAGGAGAAACATTATCATTATAATACTCCAAAATTTCATCATTTTTATGTCTTAGATCTACTAGATCCCTAGGTCTGAAAGGATACTTTATAGGGTTAAATTGTTCATAATTATTCTCTAGGTCATCCACCCATACCTAGTTCCATGGATTCTAGTTTAATTTCATTTTATTACAACTATTTTGATAAAGAAAAAATCTTTTAGATTCAGTTATCTAATCATCTCCATATGAAACTAATCCTTCACATTCTAGCAAGGTAGAAATTATCAGAGGATATGTTAAGGAACTAAACCTTTAAGTTGTCTTATAAAAATCAACATTTTTTCCCATAATATATCTTCAAATATTGATTCAAACACCACTCTTCATCAAAAACAAGAAAAAAAATTCTTGATGTGTCAAAACACTAAATTATACTTTTCTTGGGTATATTTTATGTTGAATAAACATAAATAGGATCCTACACTCACCACTAAACTCAATAGTAGTGGGTCTTCTAGGAGTCCCATTCCTAGTGATCTCATCCAAGGAATTATGAAATTCAATGTGTGGATGATTATTATGATATTAACTTTGATGGTATTCATAATCTCCCTTTTGCAGTACACATAGACACTTTTCCCAGTGCTTAAAAGAGAATTCAAAAACATCACCATTTATCCTTGATTTTAATGTATCCCTCTTATCTCCAGTGAATGACATGTGTATTTAATATAACTCCATAATTATATTCAGATATAAAGGTATAACATTTTCTTTAAACCAATTATCCCATTGTTGTTCCTAAATGTGCTCCAAAACAACGATCAGATTGACTTCAACCATTGAGCATCAACTTATTTTTTTAATAAAACTGGATGATCAATGATATGTGTATTATTTATATTTACTAATGCAATAAATATAGATATAAAATTCACTTAATTCTTTAAAGTAGATGAATGAAGAGGCAAATGAATTTCAAATAATCACTTAATCATCAGCATTCAGATTTGATTTGAGATCTCTAAGGGTTTGGAAATGGGAGAAAAAATTAGGAGTTTTGAGATGGATAGAAATATTTTTTATAAAATATAAATTGATCCGCTCAAAACAACTTAAAAATATAGATGAGATCTAAAGGTAAAAATAGGTATTGGTTTAGATTCTGATTTGAGTCTTAATATAAATAATTTAGGGATTAAAAGGGTAATAAACTTAAAATAAATCCTATGAAAAGAATTTTGAAAAAAATTATGAGTAAATTGACATGGTAAGTATTATAAACATGGATTTATAAATAACATAAGAATAGTAAGCATGTTATCTGCAAACTTGTGCTAGGTGTGCTAACTGCATGACCAAGATATTCACAAAAAGTACATACATTCCATATGAACAAGTTTTCATGGTAATCATGAGGAATGTGTGGTCAAATAATCTTGATGAGTATCATTACAACATAATCAAGTCATCAAAATTGGAATAATGAATGCATGAAAAATAAAAAAAACTCAAGACCGTCCTATTGACCATGTGAAGCATAATCCATGGTTATTACCTAAAAAACTCAGAGAAAAAATTTAAAACCATTTTAAGATAATTATTAATAACTAAAACTTAATTAATGAAATTAGACATAATATATCATTCCCAATTCATGTATGATATAACTTACTCTCTCAATTTCCAAAGACATTGTAAATATATCAGCAAGTTTATGTTTATTACCAATGAATTCTCAAGTTGTATCACCTTTTTAGTAATGATTTCATAGAAAGTGATGTCTTATATCAATATGATTTATTATATAATATGATGTAGTATTATTAGAAATATTTATCACACTTGTATTATAATAAGTTATATGTACATGTCATAATTGATATCCATAGTCTAGAAATGTATGTTTCATCCATAGAATCGACGCACAACAACTTCCTATAACTATTTACTCAACTTCAGTGGTGGATAATGCCAATGATTTCTATTTATTACTACATCATGACACTAGATACTTTCCAAAAAAAAGTTATACATTCAAAAAGATACTATTCTATCTAATTTACAACCTCCAAAATATTTATCTTAATAACAAACTAAATCAAATTATTTTCTTTTATTATAAAATAATCCTAAGTTGGTTGTATTCTTGAGGTATTTAAAATTCATTCCATATCTATTAGATGAGATTATTTTGGATTTTATTGATAACAATTACATATAAACACACTAAAAATTATATCAGTCCAGCTAGCAGTTAAGTATAATAAGCTTCCAATCATACCTCTATAAGTGGTTTGATCAATTGATTCCCCAGTTTCATCAAGATCCAACATGCATTTTGTACTCATGGGAGTATAAATACCATTAGTACTATCCATACCAAAAAAATTTATAAGATATTTGGTGTACTATATTTGATTTAAAATAGTTCCTTCTTTATTATGAAAAAATTGAAAGCCAAAAAAGAATTTAATTTTACCCATTAAAGTCATTTCAAATTCACTTTACATCAGTTTTTAAAATTAATTACACAAATAATTTCTAGAATATTCAAAAATAATATCATTATTATAAATATATACTACTATAAAATTTTTTGAAATAATTTTAATAATTAAATAGGGTTAGCTATACCTTTAGTAAAACATTTAAAAATTATAAAAGATTTGATCTAATCATACCAAGCTCTGGGATCTTATTTTAAACCATATAAATATTTTGTTAATTTAAAAACAAGATTTTTAAAGTGAAGGTTTTGAAATCAAGGGGTTCTTTCAAGAGAACATCCTTAACAATACTTCCACTTTAGAATTAACTCTTCACATCCATTTGTTATAATTTGAAATAAAAATGTGTTACATGGGTAAGAAAAATCCTGATGGCTTCAATTCTAGCTACTAGTAAAACTTTTTCATCAAAATCAATACATTATTCTTTACTATATCATTGTGAAACCAATAAAACATTGTTTCTAATTTTTTTTCCTGAATCATAAACCTTATTTCTAAAAACCCATTTAGTGTTAATTTTTATGTAGTCTTTGGGTCTTTTAGGTAGTTCCTAAACTCTATTTCTTTCAAAATAACTATGTTCTTCCTACAAATACATTACCCATAATTCATAATTAATTTCATCATTGATATTATTATATTCATGATGTGATAAGAAATATTGATTTTCAACCTAATTTCTCATAGAATCTCTAGTCTGAGTTATTTTATCTAGTTAACCTACTACACCATTTATTGGATGATATCTATGAGACCTAACAGATCTAGTAATATAAGTATTTGACACATCATTATCATATCTAGGTTAAGTTTAAATCTATTCATTATAACTGGATGAGTTCTTCATAGGATGTTTGGAAGAATTGTCACAAGGTTTAGCATTTAATTCCAGACTCGATAGTGCTTCCTCAATATTTTATAAAGCGTTTCTTGGCTGTTGTGGATCAATTTCTTCAAATTTAAAATTTATATATTATTTCACAATCTTAGTCATTTTATTAAACCATTTTATGATTTACTTGAAGTAGAATATCCATTGAAAATTCCTTCATCACTTTTGAAATAAATTTACATATATTCTTTTTGTATTGAGTATAAAAACTTTACAATAAAAAACTCTAAAGTAATTAACATTTGATTTTATACCTTTCAATAATTCATAATGGTTCCTTTTAAGATATGTATAATTCAAACTATATTAATTATATAACAAGATGAATTTATATCTTCTTCCCAAAAGTAAACAGGTAAATCATACCCATTGAGCATGGTCCAGGAAATTTCTCAAAGGGTTCAATTTATTCTCTTTAATACACCATTATGTTGTGGGTTCCTAGGACCATAAATTTTATGATTATATCCATTTAGTGAGAATAATGATTAAAATTATTGGTTTTCAAACTTAAGGCCATGGTAACTTCTTAAGGTTTTAATTCTATGTCCATTATGATTCTCTAAAGATCTAGCATATTTGTAAAAACATGGAAGAGATTAATTTTTATGAGAAAATAAAAAAAACATGTATATCATGATTGATCATCCACTATAACATAAGAATAATTTTTTCCTACTAAAATAAAACTCTAGAGGGTCCAAACAAGTCCATGTGAACCAACTCTAAATGTTAAGAAGTTGAAACTTCTATTTTTGATTTGAAATAAGTTTTATACTACTTTTCCTTTTGATAGGCATTATAGAATTTTTCTATTATGAATTCTATATTAGTTAGATCCTTAAATAAACCATTCATAGTTATCTTTATAAGAATGTGAATATTTCATGGTCTTGGTCTCCTATTCCAAATCCAAGATTCTTTGTGAAAGTCAATTAAACAAGAAACATTTTTAGAAAATAAAGAATTAAAATTTATAGCATAAAAACATTCATTTCTAAAATTAGTAAAAACAAAAAAATGTTTAGAATCAAAAACATTACAAGAATTTTTTTCAAATTTAATATAAAATCCATCCTCATGTAATTTTGAAATGCTAATCAAATTATATTTCAATGCATCTATAAATAATACTTTTGAAATTAAAACTATAGTATAATTACAAATTATTAAAAGACCAATTATCTTCCCTTTTGGCAATATTATAAAATGTGACATGTCCTCTATCCACCTTAATCAATTTTTTAAAGCTTGAGTAGTATCCAGTCATGTTTCTAGAGCATCCACTATTCAGATACCATAGTTGTTTACTGGAACTATTTAAATAGGTTTCCTAAAAAATATATTTTAACCAAAAATGATTTTGGTACCCATATTTTCTTGGGTCCAGATATGTTAGTAATAAGATCTTTTGGAATCCATAATTTCTTCACTAGTTTCCAATAAGAATAAATTCAAATTTTAGAAGTAAAGACCTTATTTGGTCCAGAAAAATAAACAAAACTAACAGATTAGTATAAATGGATCTATGAATAAATTTATTTTTAATAATTCTTCTCTATCCATGATGATATACTATTCAAGTGGGATATTTAGGAGCTATTTTTATCAAGAATATGAGTAAGGTTTTTTATTTTATTGGTAAAACTATCTGGAGCTTTCTTTAATATTTCATTAGATAAATCCAGCTCATTATTTTCTTTAAGTAGTTGAGTATTTTTATCCTTATCTACTATAAGATTGGTTTTATAGTGAGAAGACAGAGCATGTTACTTCTTAAAACTTTTTTATTTATCTTTTAAATTTTTAAATGTTTCTTCAAGCATGTTAAACTATTAAAATTATTCATCACTAGATATATTTGTTGAATCATTTTCAGTCTCAGAATAACTTGAAATGTGAGTAGGAGATTCAGTAAAAACATTTAATACCTCTGATGTGTTTTCCATAAAATGCATATTAGCTTTATTACTTCCTTCCCCAATGATTGAGTCTAATTCACTTGAACTGTCCTTTGAGGCACTCCAAGTGACTTCCATAGACATTTTATAAATATTATCATTGTATTCATATTTTTTGTTATACTTTATCTTCGGAAAATATACTTTCATGTGTCCTGTTATTTTACATTCATAGACTAATATTTAATTGACTAAATTATTCATCTTCTAATAATTTCTCCAACTTATTTTTTCACAGTTACCTTTGTAATTGGGTTTCTTAAAGAGATTCTTATTTTTATAGAACTTTTTGAAACATCTAGTCAGATTCTCCATTCCCTCATCACTTCAGTAGGTGATTCTTAATCACTTGATCTTTTTGATTTTATATTCACATTTTTATTTGAGTTAGTGGTTTTAAAATCTACAGAATCTATTTTCGGTTTATCCACTTCCTCATTGTTTACATGCATTTCTTCTTCATATATCATTATATTTCTAATATGTTCCTTTACTAGAAGTCTAATAATGTCACATGATTCTCTTATAGATATATATGTTCATCTCTATCTTTTTGGTAAGCACATGAAATGTTGCATGGATTGATCATTGTCAGTAATTTTATTTCCTAGTGCATGTATCATGTTGACTATCTCATTAAACCTAATATACATGTCATATATAGATTCATCACGATTTATCTTAAAAGTATCATATTCAATAGTGTTAGTGCTAAAATGAATTTATTTAATATTGGAATTTCCTTTATGAGAAATGGCCAAGGTATCCCAAATTTCAAAGGAAGTAGCATAGGAAAATATTATGTTAAATTTATCTTTGCGAAAAGCATAGTACAAATCATTCATTGATTTACAATTGCAATCATATGGAGCTTTAGTAGTGTTACTATAAATATCTATATTATCTTTAGGTTTTTCATATTTATATTCAATTATAAGAAAAATATCAAAATCCATACTTTCTAAGTGACTTTTAATTTTAATCTTCCATTGATCATAATTATTTCCATTAAAATAAGGAGTTATATTAGTGGCATAAACTTTTTGTCTATAGTTATCCATAAATAATTAAACCAAAAATGACGAATATCTAAGATCTTTAAATTCCACTAAATAATAGATAAAAAATATTATTTAATTCCTCTAATACCAAATATTGGTTGGAGTGAGTAACTCAAGAGGGGGGTTGAATTGAGTTCCCAATAAAATTTCTATTTAAAATTTATTTAAAAAATAAATACCTGATTTAATAAAAATTCCCAGTTAATCAAAATAGTATAAATATATATATTTTTTATCATTCAGATAATTTTTTATAAGTGGGATTAGTGATCAATTAAAATATATTTTAAATTATTTAGATTTTTAAATTATGTTACTTAATCAAACATTGAATATAAACAAAAATTAATATTAAATTTCAAAATAAATTGTTTTATAGAATAGGAAATAAAAAATGATTTGAATATTAAAATAACAGAACTAGAAAAATATATAGAAGAATTTAAATAAGGGGTTCAGTCTCAAGCCAAGACATAATCCCCTCACATGGAAATCACCTACCGCCAAGAATATACAAATCCACAACTTGGATTGGGTTTTAAAAATAATAGTACACTAGTCGTTCAAGTCACATAACCTTTTTCATAGTTTCACGTGGGATAAAAACAATATCAGGCCATACAAGATCTCTTCCACAGTTATTCATGGGAATGTAAAAAAATATTGGGGAGAATATTGAGTATTATTCAATTTAGCATAGAAGATTGTGTTTTAATATATAAATAGAGAAATATAAAACATAGCTAAAAATAATAGCTAATACAGAAATATAAAGAGATAAAAATTTAGGAAATGTAATGTAGCTTGATATGGGTATCTACGGTTATTTGGAGTCCTTATATTTTTCTTTTTAAGGATGTTAGATGAGTTTCGTAAAAAAAAATTGGAAAAAGTCTTTGTAAAGCCTTCTCTGTAGCATGGGCACTCACGTAAAGATCTACTAATATATTCTATGTGTGAGTAAATTTTCTCAGTAGTCCATAATATCTCCACATGATCAAATAATTTTCTTAAAGATATCACCATTATAAGTAGTCATTGTAAATTAATAATTCTTCATTAAAAGCACTGAAACTTCATTTAATGCTTCAAAAGTAGCTATTGGAAATTTTAAACACTCCACTAATATGTTAGACACAGAAATATGTCTTCACTTAAATTTTGGTTAGTTGAGGTTTTGGAAACATTGTACAGTTAGTTAATGTAGTAAGGTGACACTATTAGTTCATCTCTTCATATAGTCATCTCATTTTCACATATGGTAAGTTCATTGATTCATGCGGTGATATTTTTCTTCATGTGGTCACTACATTAAAAGACACGGTTGGTGTATTAATTTTTGATAAATTATACATACCTTGGCATGATAAATTGATTTCTTCATTTGGTATATAGATTCCTTCATGTGGTCAGGTACACGATAGAAACATCTTCATCTCACAGTAGGTTGAATATAAAAGCGGTAAGGTGATTCTCAATGTATGGTAAGCTAAATCTTCAATGTGTTCTTGGTTTATGACATAGAAAAAAAATTCATCCGACTCATGGTAAATAGTTTGTTCCTGCAGTAAGGTGAAGTACACTGTGTGGTGAGGTGATACGGTCACTTGACGTTCACATAGTAAGGTGGCACAAGAATCTCAAGACTTAACCATTTTTTCACATTTTTCTAATAAATTATTTTTATAATATAAAACATGAAAATAATTAATAACAATAAAAACATGATTTGAGATCATTAAAATAAAGTATTGCTGGTCTAATCTAACACCTTCATTATGAGAACAATTTTCCATAAAAACCAAATTATTTCAACATAATTGATGTGGAAAAACTATATCAAATAATACCACATCAAGTATTTATTGTGAAGAAGTGGAATGCTTAAAACTGGAAAAGGGGTGAAGTGGCCATGCTCCACCCTGATCGACCACACAAAAAAGTAAACATACCAGGAACCACCAATCAACCATATTATTTACTTTATCAACTGTGTCTAAGAATAAATTTGAGACTATGGTAAACTGAAGCCTGATCTCATGGATAAAGATGATTACGAGGATTTGAGTTCAATATAAACTAATAAAAATTAGATCAAATCTCCACTTGATAGCGATTGAAGATAAGTCTACTGAAATTAAGATTAAGAAGAGACTCGAAAACAGATGCGATGCATATGCTTGTTGATCGGAAAGGGGGGTGAACTAAAATTTGAGCATTGTCTATCAGTCTAGAAGAAAAACATTGAGTTCAATGTTGATGAACATGAAAAGTTTAATATGAACCAAGTTCTACATTATGATGACCATAAGTATGATTCTAAGATGATTATAGATGAACAAGCGGATGTGTGTTTTTGAGAATCAATCTCTGAAGAAGAAGATGACCTCAGGAAAACATGGTTTTGTCTGAATGATTTTATAGAAGGCATACCAATTTACTAGTTTAGAGAATGTAAGTAGGTCTGAGCATCGACTTGGATGAATGAAGAGGTTGATCCTAAGGTTTAATGATGAATCCAGCCAGAGGGGAATTTGTTGCTGACAATGATCAACTGAAGCTTGTTGTGGAATCCTCTAAGATACTGATGGCCGATCTTGAGTATGAGAGACCACAAGTTCAATCTCAAATGGTGATGCATAGATGGAACATTTTGAGGAAGCACTGCCATAGATTTCGGCAATGGATGCATCAAATTTTATCTGTGTTAAGTAGAAAGTTCTGATAAAAGCCACACCTTTATCTGCATTAGCTAAAACCGATGATAAAGATAACATTTATCAGTGCTAAAAAACACTAATAAAGGTGTATCTTTTATCAGTGCAAATAAAGGATGTATTTATCAGCACTATTCTTAGCACTTATAATAGTTTTTAATAAAAAAAGGTTATTAATATATATATAATTATTATAATTATATTCAAAAACAATGTTTATTTATATACATCAATTAAAAAACACATGTTTATAATTAATATATATTTTTAATAATTCAACTATATGTAATGTTTTAAAAAAAGTATTTATAAGATTATAAATATATATCTATATAAAAATAATTAAAAATTATACAAAATTTAAAATAATAAACATATTTATTATATTTATAATTATATATTTATACTTTTATATTAATATTTTTTAAATATATTCATTTAGAATTATAATTATATTAATAGATATATGTCGCTAATGAATTTGGTTAAAAAATATATATATCAAGAGATAATAGTCATATTCATTGACATGATTAGCATTATTTATGTTTATATATTGATAGATAAGTATATATAATTTACATTATATGATCATAAGTTTATTTGGGGACATGATTGTGGGTTTCTATGTTCTAAATGGTAAGAATACCTCTATTAATGTGACGCATGCATGTGTTATGTATTCATTACTAATGAATGTTTTTTATACATTGACAACCTTATTAATCATGTTTTCCATATATATATATGATGACTAGTTTTTTATTAGTTTTGATTCATTCATGTTATACCCATTAATTTATTATATTCCCATAAATACTTAAAAAATTATAATAAATATATTTAAATAATAAATATATTTATTATATTTATAATTATAAAATTTTAATTATATATAAATACATTTTAAATATATTTATTTATAATTATAATTATAACTATATATAGTTATTTCATTAAATAATGACAAAATTATAATAAATACATTTTTAGTAATTTATAAATAAATATTTATTTATTTATTTATCTATAATTATATAAAAATACATTTATTTATAATTATAATTATTTATTTATTTATTTATTTATTTAAAAAATTAAAAAATTAAATAAATATATTATTATATTATATTATATATACATATATATATATATATATATTTGGATGTTTTGTGTTACAATTACATTAAACTCACACACACCACACACCATAGACCTGAAAGGTAGGTTATAGCCCCAACCCCCCCCCCCCCCCCCATAAAGGGTTATTTGTTTTATACATGGATCAAAGGTCTAGTGAGCATGAAGCCCATTACATGGCCCAAATCCCCACACAATTGGCCCGAAGGCCCAGTCCAGCGTCATGCCAACATCATGCCTTTGTCACCATTTACTTGTGTCATGCTTACATCACCGCCTGCCTACATCAAGTCCATGTCACCACCTGCCTGTGAAAATTAACTCCCACCTTGATTTGATTTTGAGTTTGATGCAGGATTACGGGAGGCATTTACCACTTGAGTAAGCCCCTAACTGGCATATATAGATATAAATACATTTATAATTATATAAATATATTTATTTATAATTATAATTATATATATAAATAATTATAAAATTACAATAAATACATTTATTATTTGTTTTTATATATATATAATTATATACTAATATTTATAAATATATTTATTTATAATTTTGATTTTAAATATATATATATATTTAAACAATTATAAAATTATAATAAATACAGAAAGGGTCCATGAGACAAGGGAACCTTCTCCTACCAAAGTTTATTGAAAAATAAAAGACAAGCATGAAAGAGAATGGATGAGGTCAAACAAAGGATAATCCCTCTTCCAAAAAATAAAAAATACAAAGCATAACCATCTCCATAATCAGGGATGTCATCACCTGCTTATTATTCTGACTGTGAATTCTTCTAATTGAAATGTACAGAGTACTTTTCCTTAAGTTTAACTTGCTCTAGAGTGATCTCCTTGGGATAGGACCTGGAAGACCAGCCACACCCATCTCTTCCGCACCCCCAGGCATGTTTTTTTGAATGATGAGAATGTTTCCAAATCTTATTTTGTTTCCAAGCTCCTTCTGGTTCTTCCCTCTCCACCCCATTTCTTCACCAACTTCATTCTTCTCAGTATTATCGAAGTCAGTAAAACCCTGCACTAGCTCATCAGTTAGCATTGATCCTGATTTGGATCCTAGAAGGACATATTTGAAGGAAGCACTTCCACCTTCAACTCCTTGACTGCATTCATCCCTTTTTTCGTTGGAAATAGGGGAATAAATCTTCATTCTTGAAGGAGATGCATCATTTTTCTTATCTGACCTAGGTATATCATTCCCCTTCAAGTAAACATCTATTATTTTTCACCTCTTAGTGGGAGTGTGATTATTCATAGTGTCTTTCTTAATAAATTTCTTACTAGAAGGATGAGAAGTACCTGTATGTTTAACTTGGATACTTAGAACATTCATACAGTTGGAGACTTCATGACCTGCAACCTTGAAGAACTTATAGAAAGATGGGATGAATTCGTATTCAAATTGAACTTCAATTTTGACACAATTTTCAACTCGAGTCTCAAAACCAGGCAAAGGATTTAGCATATCAACGTCTATAAGGACTCTCACCGAGTACCCAAATTTCCCCTTCAACAGTTTTCTCATCCGTCTTAATGGGTGCACCAATACAAAAGACAAGATCATTAAGAATTAGATAATTACAAAGCACCCAATTGATCCCATGAATTCTAGTCCACATTTATGGAGTTTTATGTTTTTGTGTATGCGGGTTGAAACACAAATCCCAGGAAGAAACATGAAGGATCCTTGGATTAGAATATAAAAACTAGAACTTTAGGAACATCTCTATCATTCGAATTATAGGATATTAAATAAAAATACTCTCATCCAATATGAACAATCTGCCACTATGAAATTCCCCAAATCGGGCAGATATGTGATTTAACCTCCTTAGTATTCAAAGGTTTACCACCCTTACTAAGAATCCACTGCCCGATAATAGAAAATTTACATGCAACTAACCTCTCCTTAAGTGAATGAGGGTTTGAAATGAATATGAAGGTCCCATTATAAATATATTTATAAGTATATACAAATAATTGTAATTATAATTATAAATAATTATAAATATATATTTAAATAATTAGAAAAGTATCATAAATATATTTATTATATATAATTATAAAATTATAAAATTATAAATATAACAGATATATTTATTATATTTATAATTTTATAATTATATTAATTAATATATTTATCTTATATAATTATAAAATTATAAACATATTAAAAATATTTATTATAATATTGTAATTATTTACATAAATTTATAATTTTTTATAATATTTATGTAAATAATTATAAAAATATAATTATTATATTTGTTATAATTTTGTAATTATAAATAAATATATTTCTTTATTTATAATATTTATAATTTTATAAATATATAGAAATATTTATAAACATGTATTTATTTATAGTTATGATAATAAATATATATATATAGTTATAATTATAAAAAAAAAATATTTATTATATATAAAATCATATAAATATATATAATAATATAAATAAACTATTAACATTAGAGCTTTATCATTTATTTTTAGCATTGATAAAGATGTGTTTTATCAGTGATTTCTATTTTAGTGATAATAAAAAACCTCTTTATCAACACTTTTTTGAATGTGCTAATAAAAGTTGTATCCATTTTATTAAAAGAAACTCTAACTGGTTGCCTTCTTCACACATGTTAAAGCTCTCGTGGAAGCCGATTGTTGCCCCTTCACCACTCTCATTAAACTCTGTTGTCATCTTGCCGTCGTCGATGCTCTCATCGAACTGCACTAGTGTCGTCGCGCCGTCACTCTCGTCTAATCATATTCCCTCCATCGTTTCTCTCATCAAACCATATTCTCATCTTCGTTTCTCTTGTTGAACCCCATTGCTGCCTTGCCAATCCCCACTACTATCACACCCCACTACCTTGCTGAACACCACTACTACTTCACCCCACTTCCACTCTGAATTCCATTGTCTCCTCATCAAACCCCATTATCGGCACATCTCTGTTGTTGATAATTTTTGACGAATCAATACCCTAAAAACTAAATTTATGTTATTCGAATGTTATTTTTATGTATTTCTCAACGGGTTCACTTCATGGTTCATTTTTTCATTATTCTCAAACAATAGTGTGTGTGACACCCCCTTTATGTTATTCTTGTGAAAATTTTAATGTATCTAGTTATGGTCTGAGGTTTTTTAAAGTTAAATATGAATTTAGTAAATTGAATGGTCTAATTATGTGAAGGGAAATTTGGTTTAGAAAGGTTTTATTTAGTTGTGATGAATTTGATCTACCAAAATTTGGATTTTTTGTTTTGGGTATAATTAATGATAATTTAGTATAAAAGTTTTTATAGGAAGAATTTTGAGTGTTAATATAGTAATGATGGTATTTGGGTTAGTTCAAGAGATTGAGGTGAGGATGATAATTTATTGAAAATTTTGGGGGAAGTCTTCTGATAATATTTTATGTTTTGATGATTTGGAAATGGATTATAGATTCATTGAAAGTTGTTAATTTGGTTAGTCATTGGTTCTGAAGGCTTAGTCAGTGTAGGGGGAATTGTGATTTTGGGAACACTATATTCGTTATGATAAAAAAAATTATTTTTTTTGACTTTTCTAACATGGAAGGGTGGTTTTTATTTAGTTAAATGCTTGGTTTTTCATTTGGGTGGGTCCTTAGTTACTTTTGGTATGTGTCCAACTCTGGACGAATATACTTTCAATATGGTTATAATAGTTGAAATATTATTAATCTAAAGGTTATAACCCATCATATTTAGATACTTTTATGTATTAGTGATTAAATAAAGGCGATTCAAAATCAAATTAAATCAATTAAACCATAATGGGTTAATTTTAATAGATGCATGGTTTACAAAAAAGTTGAATTTCACTATAGGGGTTATTTCTTATTTAGTGGTTTGTTTAGCCAATTGAGAATCCAAATATTGTATATTTTCGAAAAATGTCATAATTTTTACTTATTTCAATTATAATGATTTTATAATTGTTTTTTTAGAATACTTTCATTCCTTAAAATGTGGAAAAATAAATATATTTAAAATAAAATATAAAGTAAATTTTTGAAAATATAACACTTTTTAAAATAAATATAGGCAATTGGGGTGGTAGATGAGTGGTTAACACACCCCGTAAGCTTTCATGAAACATGAGATCAAATCCTAATGTAGAAATATTTTCAGTGCTATAATAGAAATATTGTACTAGTACTGTAGTGGTACTATAGCAGCTGAAACAATTCATCCTTTTGGGTATTCAAGACACCCAAGGTCTTTGGGATATAGTAGATTTAGGCCATAAATACCATAGAGAAGCCTAGGAAGACCACACAGAGTAGGACCTAGAAGAGGATTCAGAGAATGTAGCAGCCACTATATCAGAGCTAACCAAATTGGAAGAACAAGAGGGTGTGGAAATCACCATCGTTACCTAGCATTATTGTAACGACCCGAAATTTTGAATAAATCTTGTTTCCTAATTTTATGTGTTCTTTTATTATATTTTTATACTCAACAAAAATGTTTCATTTTATAAAATTTGTATAATTAAAATGATACCATTGGTTTTTGACTATTATATGACCATTGGTCAATATGACCGCTGGAAACTAAACGTTTTGATTATTGTCTCTAAATACAAGTAATCATGGTTAATTAATATAGAAAGAAGATTCGATGGCCTCACCCAGTAGTCTTGGACCGATCGAAGCCCACCTAACAGAACTTGGGAAGGAGATAGCACCACTGGGCTTTGCTCTGGACCAAACCCAAGCTGAACTTCATCGTATAAAGCTAGAACGGGATCGCCTTCGCGAGAAGTTCAAACTGATAGAAATTACTACTCGTGCGATGTTGGCCGAGCCTCCCTCGGATTCTCTCACCTTAGCACACCTTACACTTAGGTCTTATGCTGGTGTGATAAGGGGCTATGTAAGGAGACCGTAACTGCCTTGTGTAATCCTTTGTTTTAAATAAAAATTGGGATTTCTTCTTATGATGAAGTTTATAAATTTTCAAATGACCGGATAAATATAGTATGCATATTTTTGATGAATTTTAGAGAAAGGATATTTTAAAAATGTTTATGTAAACCTTAAATAAATAAAAATGTGTAATGATTTTCAAAAAATGGTCTTCTAAAAATATGTTCAGTATGGAATTTAGAGTCTAATAAGATCAACTTAATTTTTGATGAATAGTAAATTATGAATAGTGATTTTATGCTTAGGATTAGTAATGTGACCAAATGGATTAGTAATCTCACTTAAATAAATTATTAATATAATCTAGGCACCTTGATTAAGTAATGTGATTCAATAAAATGGTTAAAAAACGGTTTCATAAATTATTATTCAAGTATTAGTTTTTTCGGGTGAATAGTGTTTTTTAATTAAAAATTAAATTAAAAATATTTAGAAAATTATTTTTATAAAATGGATTTCATTTTTGAACTCAGAGCATCGATATTATGTTAAGGTAATTTTTGAGGATTTTTCTAAAAATAATGAATTTTCGGTGAATAGTGTATTTATTTAAAAAAATAAATTAAAAATATTTAGAAAATTATTTTTATAAAATGGAGTTTATTTTTGAAATCAGAGCATTGATATTTGGTTAAGGTGAAATTTTGGGATTTTTCTGAGAAAGTTGAATTTTCAGTGAATAGTAAAAATACAGTTTTATGGTTTCGGTATGTTTAATGACATCATAACTGTGTCATGATGATTTCATGAGATATTTTAAAGGATGTTCGACTAAAGAGGATGAATTATTGTGTGGGGGTCCCCATGTGGCCTAACTTTATGGGAAGTACCATGGGAGGGCCCATGCTTTTGAGAAAACCACTTTTGAGGTGTCCCTTGGCCATTAATGCTTTGTCCCCTCACTTTCCCTATAAATACCATGCCCTCCTCTCATCTTTTCGACTCCAAAACCATAATCAACGAAGTTCTGGTCTCCGTACCTCCCAAGGAGTCCTCCCAAGGTTCCCCCAATCCCTCAAGGTCCCAACCTTTGAGTTTTAAGAGTTACGTTTTAAGGTAAGGGATCCGACCTCTCTCTTTCATTTCAAGTAATCTCTTTGATGTCATTCCTTTTATGCTCCATTTTCTTATGTTGAAGGATGTTCTTTTATAATCCTCTTACTGCCCTTTTTATGTTAATATACTGAGAGATCCCCTCTTACTCTCATTATTTCATTTTGTGATGTTTTAAGTGGCGTCGTTAGGCTGCCGAAATTTTTGTAACGGATTCTTTCTCCCTTCTCATTTTTCAAGATCAATTTTCATGTAAAGTATTTCAAGTTCCTTTTTATTATGTTGGGGTATGATCTCTAAATTTATCATACTGATCTTTTATGATCATATGATTAGAGACCCCATTTGATCTCTTCAATTCAGTATTTTGAAGTTTTAAGTGGCGCCGTTAGGCTGCCGAATTTTTAAGTGGTTCTTCACCCTTCTCGTTTTGAAGTTCTACTTTCATGTCAATTATTTCAAGTTACTTTTTTTTATGTTGGGGTATGATCTCTATATCTATCATACTGGACTCTTATGTTCACACGATGAGAGACCCTATTTGATCTTTTCAAATCATTTTTGTTGAAGTTTAAGTAACGTCGTTAGGCTGCCGAACTTTCATAAGTGAAATCTAATTTTTGTCTTCCGTCCATGTTTTTCATTTCAAATGGTATGTCCTTGAAATTTCATTACCATGATCATGTATCCTTCTTATTCTGTCCATATACTATTTTATGGGTCATTTATGAATGTTTGACCCATTTTACCTCTCTTTTTAATGTCTTCTAAAACCTCGTAACATAGCCGTTATGCTGCAGAATTTCCGTCTCAAAATGTCTCTCTTTTTTTCTAAAGTTCATTTATATTATTAAGTTAATACTCAAAGATCTTTCTTCTAAAGGGGTATTCACATATATACCAAAATTTTCTATTTCAAATTCTGGGATTTATATACATGAGACCCACCTTCCTTTTCTGTGGGTTTTAAAGTGATGTAAAGATCATGTCTTTAAAGCAATTTTTAAAACGTTATGATTATGAAATGAAACCCATTTATTTTATGCTATATGGGTTATTTATGAAATTTTTGATGATGATATATGTGGCTCACATGATAATAAAGGCAAATTTAAGGGTGCGCCCTGATAGCGCTCCAATGCATTGGGTAATGATGTAACCACTAGAGATTACAATTTTCACGGTACCTTGGTGAATAACCTTGGTAATTTTCAAATGACACCTTGGGGATGGACCTTGGTGATATGTTCATGATTTTCTATATTAAATGGTTCAGCCACATCTTCAAGTTATGAAAAATGTTATTTTTATTATGATATATCTCATGATTTCTTTCTCATGCCTTAAAGTTCTTTTCATGACCTTATTGAAGTATCTCAAGTTCACATGTAAAATGTTTCTATTGTTTTCCTTACTGGGCCTTCTGCTCACCCTTTCTTTTGATGTATATTCCCAGGTTATGAGATGCAGTAATTAATCTAGGATGAACATGAGGATAAGCCTTTCAAGTGTTTAAGAAGAATGTTTTATGTTTTCATGTTTTAAGTTCCTGGTTTCCAAGACACTAAACCTTAAAGATCATCGGTTTTGTAAAATGTAATGAAAGTTTATGTGATAAAAAGGCAGGATGCTATAATTATGCAGCTTTTCATAGGGAAATTATATTCAATTAACAATGAGATTTGGGGAGCTAAGCACCTTCAATGATGTGAATGTTGGGTAGGGGTAGTTCTAGTGTAGTTTGTTTGGGTCTTTGAGTCATGTATTAGGAATTGTGTCTTTGGGCCTTAAGGTTATGTATTGGTCTATGTACCACTGGGCCTACGGGTCATGTAAGGGTTCCCTCTCAACCCAGTTTAGTAGGGGATTATCCCAAATAAATAAAAAAAAGAAGGACTTTAGGCCATTCATGAAAATGAATATAGAAGGTAAAATCAAAAAGTTTTAAGGTAAATTTCATGATCTATTTTCAAATGATTAGAGAAAGACATGTTTGACTTAATAGACTTATAAGGTATTCAATTTTTTCATGACTTTTATTTTATAAAAATAAAATCACATGGATAGTGTAATATTTTATATTTCACTATAATAATCATTTCATTCAAAGGTTTTTCATAAAAATGCTATTCCTTGTGATTTTTAATAAATTATACCCATTTAAAATTCTCATTATGTATCCCAAAATTTCAAAAATAAAATATTTCCATCAATTTTTTCAAAACCATAAAATTCAAATTTAACTTCCTAAAAGTGTTAGAGAAGTATTTCTATCCATTTAAAATTCAACTTCAAATACCCTTCTTAAATTGGGAATTCTATTTTACACACAACATTTAAAATATGGTCACTTTTTCTATTTAAAAAAACATTTATTCACATCGTGGTATTAAATCCCTTAGGTATCATGTAAATAACATTATCTTCTCAAAGGAATGTAATGTTGTTTTAAAAAATATAATAATTTCTTTTTTGATTTTTGAAAGTATTATTTTATTCATTATCCACATTTTTTATTATGAAAAATGTTTTCAAATAATATAAGTTTTGTTTTTTTATTTCAATTATTACATTCAATAGCTTTATTTATTAATTTCATTTAGTATGTTTTTTAAGGATGGAGATTCAATATAAATAATATTTTTATTTTATGAATTTTTTATTAATGATATAGGGTTCTATTACAATGAATATATTTTCATTATTAATAATTCATAGAAAACTCATATTATATTAAATGAAGTTACTTTTCACAATAACCAATTTTCTATTAAAGTATTTTATATGAATTTAATAATTAAAAACATTAATAATTAGTCTATGGACCCTCTATCCGATTTTTTTGTTAAGAAATTATAATAAACACTAAAAATTATTATTCTTTTTATACTTTCATAAATTTTATTTGTATATATTATAATTTTAAACCTTTATAAATTTATACAACTATATACTTATATAATTTATGTATTATTTTATAACATATATGTACTTTTATATAGTTTTATAAAAAACAAGGAAACCTTTTTCATCCCTCGCGATTCATCAGACTCATGCAAATCCATTATTGAAATGATCCAGTTTGGGAAACCCTAACCCAAAACTAGCAATTGTGGCCTTCAATTAAAAATGTTTTCACCTTTCCTATAATATGGATTAATAAAATCACCTTGGAAAGGGCATGTCACTAACTCTATCCAACCCATATGATATCTATCACAACCCCACTCCAATAAGAGGTGAATTAATTTTTAACCCCATTTAAACTCTTAAACCTACATCACATCCAACATCACCTCCATAATTTAAATTAGGGAAATCCTCTATAACTACATCATCTCTCTGGTTTGGTGTTAGCTTCTAAGGGGATGAGTCTCAGGTAACAAAATACAATAATAACTATCATTCAAATGTTCGGTTCCCCTTATTTGAATGACCCCTTTTGTGTATTTATTTTGTTAAATATTAGTATTACCAAATCAAATGGGATTTATATGGAGAAATAATGGATGTATTCCAATCATATGAAAAAAGAGTATGAAGATGGAGTGAAATAGTTCATCATGTTTGCAAAAGATCATGTATATGACCCTTCTCTAATCCTTTATCCATGTTTATGTTGTTGTTATCCAACACTAATTAGTCCAGAGGATTTGAAAAAACACTTTATATATCACAGAATTTATCGAATTTATAAATGTTGATATAAACACAAAGAAAAATTAAATGTATCTAGTGATTGGGATAACACTACATTTTATAGATCATATGATATGATTACCTGTGTGTACAATGAAGAAAATTGTATCAAGGATTTGCTTATAAGTGTGAATGATGGTGAAGATATTACTGATGAATTGAAAATGACAATTGAATATGAACTTTATGATTTTCCAAAATTGTTTGATAAGTTAAGGAGTGGTGTAAAGACACCATTGTATGTTGGTTTCACTAAATATATAGCATTTTCAGCCATACTAAATCTATAACATTTGAAATAAGGAAATATATGGAGTGATGCTAGTTTTACTGAACTACATTCTCTCTAGAATGATATGCTCCCAAAATATAATGAGCTCCCTAAAAGAACATACGACACTAAATGAATACTACACTCTGTGGGTATGATCTCAAAGTACATGGTCGATTATGTTGGTAAATTATAACTTTCCATAAGGTTTATGCATGAAATGAAAATAAATCATCTTATATATTCTTATATTAGGACCAAAACCCATGATTAATGATAGTGATGTTTTTTTGGCTCCATTGATTGAGGATTTAAAATTATTGTGGGATTCACTTGTTATGTTGTATGATGCTTACATAAATTAATATTTAACTTTGAGATCCATATTGTATTGGATTATAAATGGATTTCCTTCTTATGGAAATTTTATAGGATATAGTATTAAAGGAACTTAAGGATGTCCCTTTTGCAAACAAGGTAGAAAATCAATTAGGTTGAAACATTCATCAAAGAATATGTTTCTAGGACATCGTAGATTTCTACCCTGATGTCATAAGTATCGATCTTGAAAAACATTATTTGATGGTAGTTTAGAAGAATTTACAAAACTGTCTCCACTAATAGGTGATCAAATTATTTAGGAAGTAAAATATGTGGATACTGATTTTAGTAAACTATTAAAAAAAGCCTAAGTAAACTTATTGGAAAAAGAGATAAGTTTTTTTTAAATTAACATACTCGAATTTCTTATATGTTATAAATCTTCTTAATGCTATGAATTTTGAAAACATTGTATGTGATAGTTTCATCATCATGTTACTAAATGCACCCAGTAAAACAAAGGATGGAATTAAGGCTAGGTTTGAAATGGTTGACATGGTAATATGGGAAGAGTTGACACTAGTGGAGGGTAAAAAACAAACTTTTCTTCCTCTATCTTCTTACACTCTTTCCAGACATGAGAGATGTTGGTTTTTCAACTTCTTCGATGATGTAATGGTTCCAGATGGGTATTCATTGAATGTCAATATTATCATGTCAATGACTAATTTAAATTCAAAGGGTTTAAAATCACACGACTTCCATGTTTTATGTAATATCTAATTCTTGCAGATTTACGTTGCATTTTTTATAAGAATATCCTTAATATATTAACTAAGCTCTATTTTTTTCAAATCTATATGCAGCAAAGCTATAGACCCAGTGAAATTGCCAACTTTAGAACGGGGAATTTTCATCATATTATTTAAATTGGAACTATTTCTCCTGAAATAATTCTTTGATATGATGGTTCACTTAATGGTTCATTTATTGAGAGATATTTAACTATGTGGTCACGTACACTATAGATGGATGTACCCCATTGACCGGTATATGAAGATTTTGAAAGGGTGTGTCAAGAATCGAAGTCGCTCAATGGGTTTTATTGTATAAATATTTTTTGTTCAGGAAGCCTTTTAATTCTATACTGACTACCAAAATAGTTTGGAAAGAATTGGTCTACCAAAATCTCATCACACTAGGAATATTGTCGGTGAAGGAATTTTAGGAAAAGATATTTTGATAATCAATATTAAATATTAAGAGTAGGCCCACCTTTAAATTTTTCATAATTGTTTAGAGGTTTCCCCATATTTTGAAACCCATAAATAAATTATTAGGCATTTAATTCCATCAAAGGATGAAAGATAGATATCAAAGACACATAATAAATAGTTTATAGGATTGTTTTAGGACCATATTTTTAGGGATCCAGATTAAAATTTAGATTTAATTTCAGAATGAATTTGATGGATAGCTATAGGACCAAGTGTGTATGTACTATATTACAATGTTTATGTAATTAATGGTTATATGTTCTATACAAATGAACATAATGAAGGCAGTATAAATAATAATAGTGGAGTTAAACTAGTGGCTGAAGCGATGCATGTTTCTCATACTAAGGAAATAAATCCACTTTTTATGAATATGATATACTTTGGCATCATCAAAAAAATATGGGAGTTCGATTATACAACATTCCAAGTGCCAATTTTTCAATTAAAGTTGGTTGATAATAAGAGTGATGTTAAAATATATGAATCGGAATTTTTGGAACTGTATTTTAGAAAGGAAGGGTACAAAAGAGAACCTTTTATAATAAAATCACTGAATGTAAAAGTATTTTATATTCTAGATCCTGCAAACTAAAAGTGGTCAATTGTTTTCTTATCAACCAAAACCACTAAAGAGTCAGATGAAAATTCAACTGAGGATGACCCTTTCATTGGGATTTCATAATCATTTTTCAAAGTCCCAATGTATATGGGGTGTTGTATGTCATAGGATACTACAATGAAGGTATTTGGATACTTGATAGAGAGGTCAAATCCCTTCAGCCTTAAAAAAAGAGAGTTCAATAATCATGTTATGTTTTTTTGTAATATACATTGTGTTAACTCATGTTATTGTCTATTCTATTCTATATTTATGTAATCTAAATTAAATGATAAATAACTTATATAGATAATAAATTCTACACAGGGTGGTGCTCTTAATACTAGGGAACAATTGGCCTCTCAACCTTTTACTACTCCCAGTGTAGAAGAACAATGACATCCTGCATGTGCTTGTGTTAACAATCCTAAGAAACAATATGTTTCTCAACTTGTTGGTGCTCTTAGTACAGAGGTACAATAACCTTATGCACATTATAATGCTTCTGATCTAGAGGAACAATGTATTTTTAATCTTTAATATGAGGAAACGGTAGGTGACGAAGTACTGGTTATGCATAAATGAACAGCGCTATAGTTTGATGGTGTTAGAAATAATAATTAATGTAAAATGACAAGGCAACAAATTCGAGGTCAGATGGAATGCGTGGGGGAATCATTTTAACCCCAATAAGGCCATGTCCAGTAGTTACATTAGAGGTATCACTCTTTAATGTGTGCCGATTAATGTAGATATGTGGAACCATGTTGTTCCCATGCTTAAGGCACTTATCATGGAAGAGATTATGGTAAAATTGTGATATCATTTCCTTATTTTACTAAAAAATAAAATAATGAAGCATTGAATTACGCTTGATCATCCCTATAAGAGTACTTTTATATTTGATGACTCCCATAAGAAGTATTTATTAATGATTGTTGGAAGGATTAATATATTCTTTCACATAATTCTAATGAGATTTCATCTTAAATGTGCTAAAGGGAAAATAAACCCACACCCATTTCTTATGTATGCACACATGATAACCTAAGAAGCATGGGATATGTTTAATATAATTTGTACGGAGGATTCTTTTCCAGTATATTATGGCTGGTAATACAGTGTTTGATAATATTTGTATTCATCACATAGATTGAGAATTTTTTTACTTCTGAAATCAAAAATGAGTGTCGAAAATAAGGAACGAGTAGAAAAACCAACATAGCCCTATCTTAAATCAAGGATGGAGTATTCTTCACTTGAAAATAAATTGATGTGTATTTTAAATATGTCAGATTACTTTTATCTGACATGAAACAAAAACATAATTATGTTCCTCTATTAATATGTATATTGATGAATCCAACTCCAAATCCACTTCCATCCCATGCCATGTACTATGGAAGGAGGAATATCTAAATAAATATGGGATATTAATAGATGAAAACACACACAGATTTTGGGAAACATGTGTATGTATGACATAATAAAAATTTGTATTTATTTAAATCAATATTATATAATAATTATTTCTCATTTTCTTATATTTTCTATCAGAAATAGTTATAATAATCAACAAAACATATACTAGATGAACATCTATTATTGGTGTCCTTGAAGTGGCCAGAACAGTATGGCCACGTCCAAGGTATGGATTTTTTGGTAACCCCCTAAATATATTTTGATAAAAAACAACATGAGGATAACGATAAAGAAATGGTACAGATGAAAGAAATATTATCTACCCTTGAAAAAAAAATCATTGGTAGAATGAGTTGCTATCAAATGTTATGGGAGAAATAAAGAGAATAAAAAATCAAGAACAACCATTTCATGATGATCCATCCCCATCCCCCACCAACTTTGAGGTGAGACATTCCCCTCGAAGGGTTGACTTAGTTGATGTAATTGATATAATAATAATATTTTCAATGAATGTTGAATCATACAAACACTAATACCTTTATTATACTGATATTCTATAGGGTGAAAATTATTGTGATTTTTATCTATCAACAAACATACATCACCTTGTAGTGAGGTCTATGGTTTTCCATAACCAAGACAACCATCTACACAATAGACCACATCTAATAGGTCAAGTGAGAGTGGAAATTATCATAGTTCATGAGCTGAGCTCCAAGATACTAGTTCCACTAGATGGTGATGATATCTATATGGTCGACCAAACTATTGGAACATTTGTCGCATTTCCATCAGATCTTATAAAAACAAATGTCAAAAATGTGGTATTCATTTCCAAATTAATTTTCATTCTAAGCATTTAATATTTAATGAAAAAGTTCTAAACCAATTAATTTTATTATATATGGACAAAGGGAAGGGGTGAAATGAAAGGATGACTCAAAATAATCTAAAGGATCAACCAACCGATTGAAAAGATCTTCTAAAAGAACCTTTACCCCACCTATTCAATATCTATATTTACTAACATTTTATGGTTCGTGATTATATAAAGTTACAAAATGTTTGTAGTCATGTAGTTGCTTTTGAAGAAAAAAGGAACTAGGAGGAAGGTAAATAATAGATTTCTCTTGAGAATGTAAATGAAATCCTCAACTATGAATAACTAGGAGCCTCAGTTGTAATTTTATACATAAGGTATGTTTTCATGATTTGATTTTCCAAAAGTTGATATACAATGTTAATTGTGACTAAATACATTTCATATTTTTTTCAAGTCTATATATAAATACCAATAGAAGGTATTTCTTTATGAAAAAATTGGACCCATTAATCTTCACATCACCCCTAAAGAACAAAAGGAGATAAAATCCAAAAACATGAATGAAAAAGTGGAAGGCCTAGCCAAATGAATTAAAATCAAACTTAAGGGTGATATACTCTTCTTAATACCAACAATGTAGGGGTAAAAATCTAAAATTTAATGAGATAGAATATTTTAAAAATTAATAATTAAGTGTTGGTATTTTTTAGTAATAAATATTTAATTAAAATTTTAAATTAATAAATTAATAAATATAATTTTCATAAAATATATTCCTAACTAAATAATTTTTTTCCTATTATTTTTGGAAAATTTTATGATTCCTCGGTTAATTGTTGAAAATATTATAAAATCATTTTTAAATTTAAAATCTGTATTTTTCAAGTAAATAATGATTTTATATAAAAATTAAATTTCACTTATTTAGAAAAATATTTAAAAAAATTGAGTTCATCTTTGAATTATACACATAAAATAATGGTTAGGGTGAATTTTCGGGATTTTTCTGAAATACATGAATTGTTGGTGAATAGTGAAATTAAATAAATTGTGAAATATACTAAATAAATGAAATTTTGCATCATGCTAGAGTCATGGGTGATGTAAATGGTCATTGGTTCAAACTCACATGCACTTATTACTGTTTGTAGTCACAATAATCAAGACTATTCAGATTTTTGAGCCAATATTATATAAAAATGATTAAAATAATGGAAAACCCTCTCCTCTACTCCACTATAAAAACCACCACTCACTCCTTATTCTATTCACTCCTCTAATACATGAATCTTCTAAAAATTATTCTTGAATAATCATTCCTAGTCCCTCCCCACTTACATGAGATATGTTTCATACCAAAAGACCAAAACCATTTCCTTAACGAGGTTCTCCAGGGGGAGTACTCGATAGGTAAAATCCTCTCCATTTTTCCTTTTAATTTCTTTTAAGTTCCTTATTTTATAATTATCTCCTCACCTCCTATATCTAAATTATCATGATAACTCAAATATAATCAGTATAATGGAATTATATCATGTTAATTTAACATTCATAATCAATATCCCTACTCACCCTCTCTTTTATTTTAAAAATGAAATCATTGTCTGGGAGGTGTCGATTTGCAACCTTCGTGGATGATGAACCTTCGTTCTTAAATTTATTTTTCAATTCTGGTCATGGATAAAAATTTATGGTTTTAAAAACTATAATATATGTATTATAACCTATTTAATATTATTTAACTAGTATATACACATAATATTAATTTATATGACAAAACTAGCTCGTAGTAATCGAAATATCACCAAAATGATCTCCAGTAATGTTTTATCTGATAACACATCCTCATAACATATAAAAAAATTAATTATTTGACCATTTAATCTCAATAATGTTCATTATTATCATATATAATCAATTATGTATAATTATATCCATTCCACATGAACTCCATTACTTATAAACAAGCAAACTGATTATGAAAACCACGAAAACAAATACTCTGAAACAAAAGATTTCAATCTTATAACTTATCCATAATGACATAAATGAACATTAAAAAATATAATGAATAAAATATATGTATATAAGGTTATTAATTAATTAATTAATTAATTAACTGGATTATCCATGACATTAAGTTCAAGAGAAGAATACATTTGTACATTAGGTAAGGTTTTCTTCATCTCACTGCCATTTTTTTAGATATTCCGTATTCAACACAATTTCTTATGTATGGTGTATATAAAATTCACATTTATGTATCATATCACAGATCTTGTTATTTTAATTTTATTCAATTATTCATTTTTGGATTAATAATTTTGGGGTATATGATTCGATTGATTACAAAGTGGTAAGGGATTCCACCCGAATATTCATTTTTCCACCGAGTTATTCATTCACTAACTTTACCCAAATTTAATGCTTATTTATTTTTATTTAAATATTATATATTCTGTTAAGTTCCAAATTCATATATTTAGATCATTTTATATTTATTTTATGGTAATTTTATTTTTTAAAATGGTTCCCTTCTAAATTGTTTTCGATAAAAAAACATGATCCAAGGGAACTTTTTGAATTCTTACCCATTTTAAAGTTCACTATATAATTTGTTTTAAGCCATAATTATATTTCTAAAATCACTAATTTTACCATGAAAAAACTATCTCCTTTCATTTCTGGTTTTATGAAATTAAACATTCCTTTTCTCTTTTAAATATCTTTAATATTTCCCTTAAACCGCACTAATGTGTTTTATTTCTAAAGTTTATTAAAAAGTCTTTTTACATGATTTCACTTCAGTTGGTCATTATTTATGCCTAAAATATAATTTCAATGTCCTTAAATTTTAGTTTTTTGGATATACATGTTTACAATCTGATTTTATGAAAAATATAAATGATTTTCCATGATAACTCTTCTTTCTAAAGTAAAAAAGGATTTTTCTTGTCTCAGGTTAACTTTTATGAGAAAAATACCGTATTCACCACTTATTCCTTACATGTTGTGTATGTACTTAAATTTGATATATAATATCAATATAATCCATATTATTCTAATATTATAATTAATTTTTATTTTAATGTTTGAAAGTGGTGTGGGATACTTTTGAATTCTTAAAGAAAGTTCATAATTTTATGAGCTAATATAGTATATGTTGTTGCAGGATTGATGATCAGTTTGATTGAGGATGTGGTCATTTGATACCATTCATGGTTTATAGTTATTTTATTCACATTTTTTATGCTAGTTTTTTTCAATATAAATGTTTTTTTGTTTATGTTTCACCCTTTTTATTTGAGGAATGTATTGGACTTAGTAAGTGACTTGTGGGGTCCGTTATAGCCCCTCAATGCATCGGTAGGTCTCATGAGAAAAACTAGTTTGGGTTTTTACCTATTTATGTATGGTCTTGGAACGAGTCCTTGAAATAATGATTATGATGTCTATCATTATTCGTTCCGTCATTATGAAACTAAAAATTTATAGTCCATGTGATTATTCTACTAGTATAATATCCATGGTTATGTTTTATGGAATTATTTAATCAGTTTTTATTATTGCCATATTATGCTCAAGTTTATTTTTTGAGGAATGTGTTATTAGTTATTCATCATACCTAGTGTTTATGTTTATGATTACATCTATTGTAATATTTACCCTTATCGATCATCTAAGCTCACCACTTTATTATGTTTTATATTTCCCCAGGATACGAAGAAGTGTATTATGAATGACTTGTAGTGATAATCTAGGAGTTATGGGAGATACTAATGGATCTGTTATATTGTATTTCGTTTCATGTTTTAATGTTGAACTTATGTATGTTTCTAGTCTTCCAAAACTACTAAACTACCCAGTCCTTCTGGATTTTATTTCTTGTAATCATATCAATGTAATGGCATAATTTACCGGATTCATGAAACTGGGGTCGGGGTGTTACAGTTGGTATCAAATGAAGTTTATTATAATGCTTGGAAACTAGATTTATAATATGTATATTGGTGAAAAAAACCCTAATATAGACTTTTTGGATAAGCATAAAATAACATCCTAGAATTTTGGTATATAAGATATTATGTCTATCTTCTTAGAAAATAATTCCCTATCTCGATACTTCAACTGGAAGTGGTTCTGGAACAGATGTACATGGGAGTAACAACTTCAAAAATGTGTTCCGAGCTTGACTCAGGTAAACCTGGTACATGAAAAAGGGCCTTTCTACACACCTGTTTTGGCACTCTCGAGGGATATTATTAGGAAAATTCACAATTAATTTACTCACCATTATTATGATTTATTATCCCAAAGTAACCAAATTATACAGTTTTAGGATCTATGATACATAAATTTATATTATGTGTTATACCACGTTTATAGTTATTGAAATTTATTAATTTTATGAGCTAATATTGTATAAGTAATTGATTAGAAATAGATCCTAGAATAAGGAATGAGAACTTAACCAATGCACATGATGAAAATAGTAAGAATGATCATATCTCTCATTGTCTTAAGCCATTATTTCGAAGGAAGATAGTCTCCCAAGTATCCTCATTATATGAGGATATAGTATCATGTGTTCACAAATGTGTAAATAATTCACTGAGTCCTATGCCTTTTAAGTGAAGCTAAAGAAGAAGAGGATGGCAGAGAAAAGGATAGATAATGGGAAGAAGGGAAAGAAGGGTTCTCCTACATGTGATAATTGTGGAAAGAATCTCCATGGAAAATGCATGAAGGGAATGGGAGTTTTTTATAATTGTGGAGAAAAAGGACACTAACTTCATGATTTTAAAGTTAAGAAAAATGTTTCCAATAGGCAATGCTTCAACTGCAAGGAGATGGGACACTATGTGAATCAATATCCCCAGCGTCAAAGGAATATAACCTAAATGATATTATTGGATAATGATCAAGTTATGATACTGTCGGATATGAAGTGTAATAACTAATATTCCTATTCTAGAATCATGTCATTTGAATATTTTATCAGCAATGTACATGTTATAAGAATTATGGAATATATTAGGATTGTATTGTAGTACTTTTCATTAAGGATTTGAGACTTTAAGTTGAAGGGTACAAAGAAAATATATTCAATGGAAAGATAATTTTTTTGGAAAACACGTGATTAAGGGAAAGACAGTCCTAAATATATTCTTGATATTGAGATAATGATGAAGAAATGAATGGATTGGATAAGTGTTGACTACCTTGGAACTTATTAATGTCTTTTTAGCAACTGTTTTATGATACCATTGAAGGGATTTATTGGATTATGCCCATAGTTCTAATTTGTCTATAAACCCTGGTAGCAATAAGATGTATAGAGATTTGAAGGAGCATTTATGGTAGGAAAAATTGAAACAGGAAATTTCGAAAAATGTATCAAGATGTTTAGTCTATATATAGGTGAAGGATGAAATATAACATCCTATAGGATACATGGGACCAACTCCAACTCCTACATGGAAATGGGATGACATCACTTTAGATTTTTTCACTGTAAAACCAAAAACTCCAATGAAAAATGATGCAATATGGGTGATTGTTGATCGACTTACCAAATATTCTCATTTACTCACTATATGGGAATATTTTCCACTACATTACCATGTTTGAATATATATTAATGAATTATTAAGACCTCATGAAGAAACTCTCTCAATTTTTTCAGATCATGATCCATGATTTACATCAAAAAATTTGAAAATTCATCAAAAATATTTGGATACTGAGCATCAAATGACTATATCTTATCACCCTCAAACTAACAAGCAATCAGAATGGATGATCCAAACTTTAGAAGGCATTTTGAGATCAAGTTCACTTGACTTTCAGGGTATATGGGATTATTATTTACCTTTGGTGGAGTTTTCCTTCCACAATAGTTTCCATTCTAGTATTCAAATGCCACCATGTGAAGTATTGTATGGAAAGAGGTGTTGTACACCAACATGTTGGGATGAAGTTGGTGAAAAGAAGCATCTAGGCCTAGATCTTATAGAGGAAACAACAAAAAAGGTTACACTATTCAAATCCATATCAAATCAGATCAATATTGGCAAATGATCTATGTTAATAATCAAATGAATGATTTGGAATTTCAAGAGGGGGATCACATTTTCTTGAATGTATCTTCATGGATGGGTTTTATAAGATTTGGGAAGAAATAGAAATTGATCCCCAGGTACATTAGCCCTTTTGAAATTATGAAGATAATTGGAGGCGCGGCGTATCATTTGGCAATTCTGCCTAGCCTATTTAAAGTACACACTGTGTTCCTTATCTCATTATTGAGAAATTACTTTCCAAACCCAATGCATGTCCTCACATCTAAAGGTATATAATTGGAACCTAACTTATCTTACTGTGAGGAGTGTATCTGGATTCTGGACACTAAATAATAGGTGTTGAGGAATCAGATGACTCGACCGATAAAGGTAATTCGGAAAAATCAAAAAATTGAAGAGGAAAAGTGGGATATTTATGAATTTATAATGAAAATTTTTCCCAAGTCCATTTATAAGGAAACAATATAGTAATTTCAAGGATGATTTTTTTGAAAGGGGGGAAGAATATAACACCCCATGAATTTAAAAATAAATTTAATATTGATTTTATGAAACACTGAGTCTCTAAAAAACAACATTTTGTTATAACCTATCTAATGAACATATGTTTTCCACTTCTATGATTTGAATTTCGAAAAACTAACATACACGGTTGCAATAAATAAGATATTTATAGTCTAATATGATCAACATACATGTTTAGGGAATATTGACATACCCTTATGAATAGTAACATAACCTTATGAATAGTAATGTACCCTTACGAACATTAACCCCCCATGTATGTATAATTAAAATTTGATTGCCATATAAATGAGATTGAATATTTTAAAAATTAATAATTAAGTGTTGGTATTTCTGTGGGTAATAAATATTTATTTATAATTTTAAATTAATAAAATAATAAAATTCATTTTCATAAAATTTATTCCTAAATAAATATTTTTTTGTCCTATGATTTTAGGATAGTTTCATGAGACCATAGTTAATTTTTAAAAGTATTATAAAATCGGTTTTAAATTTAAAATCTGTATCTTTCAAATAAATAATTGTTTTATTTAAAAATTTACTTTCTATTATTTAGAAACTTATTTTGATAAAATGGAGTTCATATTTGAATTCTACATGTATAAAAATGGTTGGGGTGATTTTTTGGGAATTTTCTGAAATACTTGAATTTTTGGTGAACAATGAAATTCGATAATTTACGAAATATGCTAAATAAGTGAATTTATGCATCATTATTGAGTCATAGATAATATAAATGTCCATTATTTCGAACTCACATTCAATTAGTCACAAAAATGATGACTATTCATAGTCTTGAGCCAAAAAAATAAAATAATGATTAAAATAAAGGAAAAACTCTCCTCTCCTCCACTATAAAAACTACCTCTCACTCCCTCTTATATTAACTCTTATAAGCCTTGAATCTTCTCAAAGTTATACCCAAATAATCTTCCCTATTTCCTTCCCACATTTAGGCTCTCTTGGTCTTTCCAAAATACCAAAACCCCATCCCTTAAGGTGGTTCTCAAGGAGGAGTACTCAAGAGGTAAAATCCTCTTCCTTTTTCCTTTTAATTTCTTTTAAGATCATTATTTTATTATTATCTCCTAATATCTTATATCAAAATTAACTTGGTAACTCTAGTATCATATATATACTTTAATTTTATCATGTTATTGTAACATCCATCATCAATCTCTTTACTCTTTCTCTCTTTTATTTTAAAAATGAAATCATCGTATGGGAGGTGCTGATTTAAAACCTTTGTGGACGACAAACATTAATTATTCAATTTATCCATCAATTATGGTCATGAAATAATTTTTATGGTTGAACCAAACTATAATATATGTATTATAACCAATTTAATATTCTAGAACCAGTATATATAAAAAATATTAATTCATACAACAAAACTAATTCATAATAATCGAAATATAACCAAAATGATCTCCATTAATGTTTCATCTAATAAATCGTATTCATTATATGACCATTTAATCTCATAAATTTTCATTATTATCATATAAAATCAATTCTGGAAAATTATAGCCATTCTACATGAACTCCATTACTTATAAAAAAGCAAATCAGTTATGAAAACCAAGGAAATAAACACTCTGAAACGACAGAATTCAATCTTATAACTTATCAATAAGGACATAAATGAACATAAAAAACTATAATGAATAAAATATATGTATATAAGTTTATTAATTAATTATTTAATGGATTTAATTTGATTTTCCATTACATTAAGTTCAAAAGTAGAATACATTCGGACATAAGGTAAGGGTTTCCTCATCTCCCTACCATTTTTTGAGATATTCCTTATTCGCTACTATTTATTATGTATGGCGTATGTATAATACACATCGATGTATCATATCATTAATACCATTATTTTAATAGTATTAAATTTTTCATTTTATGATTATTAATTTTGGGGCATATGATTTGATTGACTACAAAGTGGTAAGGGATTCGACCTGAACCTTCACTTTTCCTTCAGGTTATTCCTTCACTATCCTTACCCAAATGTAATGATTATTTATTTTTGTGTAAATATTATATATTATGTTTTTATGATCCAAAATAATTTATTCAGATCATTTCAACTTTAAATTATGGTAATTTTATTTTTTTAAAATGGTTCCCTTCTCAATTCTTCCTGAAAAACAAGCCTGATTCAAGGGAACTTCTCAAATTCTTAAACATTTTCAAGCGCACATTATAATATGTTTTAAGAAGTAATTATATTTCTAAAATCACTAATTTTACCATGAAAAAATTATATTTGTTCATTTATGGTATAATTAAATAAAAAATGCATTTTCTTTTTAAAATCTATTTAATATTTCCCCTAAACTGCCCTAAAATGTATTATTTCTAAAGTTTCATAAAAACACTTTTTACATGATTTCACTTCAGTTCCCATTTAATTTTTTGTATATACATGTTTACAATATGATTTTATGAAAAATACAAATTATTTTCTAAAGGAGACCTTCTTTCCAAAGTAAAAAATGATTTTTCTCATCTCACATTAACTTTTATGAAAAATATGCCTTGTTAACCACTTATTCCTTCCATGTGGTGTATTTAGTGACATTTTATATATAATTTAAAGAGTCTATTTATACTCATAATATTATAAGGTATTATGATTTGAATTTTTCAAAGTGTTATGTGACACTTTGTAATGTTTAAAGAAAATTTCCTCATGAACTTTTCAATGGTATCATTTAAAAGTATCTTCATCTATGTCAACACTCTTTGTTGAATATTTTTTTCATTAAGGTATATCTATTATAGTATCATGTAAAATATTTTTTTGAATGGTTTATGATTATTTTTACTATGGATATTCTAATTTTATATCATTCATGGGTTATAGTTAAAGTATTCACATTTTTTACACCAATTTTTCAATATAAATGTTTATTTTGTTTATGTTTTACCCTTTTCATATGAGGAATATATTAGACTTAGTAAGTGATTAGTGAGGCCCGAAATATATGCTAGATGTATCAGTATGTCTCATGATAATAACTATTCTATTTTTTTATCTATTTATGTAAGGTCTTGGAATGAGGCCTTGATATAATGATTATGATGTATGGAATTATACATTCTCTCATTATGAAACTATAGATTGATAGTTCATGTGATTATTCGACTAGCAGAATATCCATGGTTATATTTTATGGAGTTATTTAATTAGGTTTTATTCCTACCATATTATGATCAAGATTATTTTCTAAGGAATGTGTTTTTATTTATTAATCATGCCTAGTGTTTATGTTTATGATTACTTAAAATTTAATATTTACCCATACAGAGCATATGATATCACCCCTTTCTGATGTTTTATATTTCTCCAGGATGCAAAGAAGTGTATTATAAATGACTTGAAGTGATAATTTAGGAGTTATGGGAGTTACTAAAGGATCTTATATATAGTATTTCACTTCATGTTGTAATGTTGAACTTATGTATGTACCTGATTATCCAAAAATACTATACTACCTGGTCCTTTGAGATTTGATTCCTTGTAATCATGAAAATGTAATGAAATAACGCACCATCTCTAGGAAATTGTGTTCAAGGCATCAAATTTAGGATTTTTTTAGACTTTGGGATGTGTAGGAATCAGTGACACCTCAATCTGAAATACAATGTGAGAAATATGACTCCATTTACATCTTTTAATTTAAAATTGACATTAATTTTAGTAAAATAGACAACTTGCATACTCAAAACCAAAAAAATGCATTCATATTGTTTTTATAATTTAGGAAAAATTTTCATAATTAATTTAGGACGTATAGGAATCATCCATACCTCAATATGATGCATGGTGTGCCAAGTATGATTCAATGTGTCTGTTATCAGTTTAAAATCGACATTTTAGTTCAAAATGTGTCACTAAATGAAAACTAGGAAAATACACTTATATTGTCTTTATAATTTAAGAAATTGATTTATAAATAATTTTTGATGTGTAGGAATTGGTCTCATATCAAACTGATACATGATGTGACCAATATGATTCAAAGTATGTGTTTCTATTTTAAAATGACATTTCTGTAAAAAAGAGAAGTGACATACTAAAAACTAAGAAAATTAATTTTTATTCTTTTGATACTTTAATAAAATGATTCATGAGTCATTTTTTACATGTATGGATCCCTCTCACCATAATATGACAAACGGTGTGATTGGTATGACTGATAGTGTGTCTTTTTATTTGAAATTGATATCAATTTTATTAAAAAGGAAAATTGAACTACTCAAAACCAAGAAAAAGTATTCATATTGTTTTGATACTTTATGAAAATGATCCATAATTCATTTTAGATATGTAGGAATCAGCTTCACCTCAATCTGACACGCAGTGTGACCAGCATGACTCAAAGTGGATGTTATCATTTCAAAATTGACATTTTATTTCAAAATGTGTTACTCACTGAAAACCAAGAAAACACCCTCTTATTATATTGATAATTTATAAAATAGATTCATAAATCGTTTTTTGTGTAGGAATCAGTCTCACGTCAAACCAATATACCTTGTCACCAGTATGTGTCAAGGTACGTGTTTCTAGATTAAAATGACATTTTTGTAAAAAAGACATGTGATGTATAGAAAATCAATAAAACAGATTCATATTATTTTTATAATTTAGTACAATTATACATTATTCATTTTGGATGTTTATAAATTATCCTCACATCAATTTGAAACATGGTGTGACAAATATGACTCCAAGTGCATCTTTCTATTTAAAATTGACATCAATTTTAGTAAAAAGGACAACTTACCAATTGAAAATAAATATAACACATTAATATTGTTTTGATACTTTAGGAAAATGATCTATAATTCATTCGAGAAATTTATGAATTAGTTTCACCTCAATCTGATGCACGGTGTGACTGGTATGACTCCAAGTGCATCTTTTTATTTAAAATTGACATCAATTTTAGTAAAAAGGACAAATGAACTTCTCAAACCCAATAAAATTAATTCATATTGGTTTGATACTTTCAGAAATGATCCATCAGTAAATATTGGCATGTAGAAATCAAACGAACCACAATCTGATGCATGGTGTGACCGGTATGACTCCAACTGTGACTTTTTATTTTAAATTGACATTAATTTTATAAAAATAAACAAGTGACATACTGAAAATTGATCACATGCATTAGAATTATTTTGATACTTTAGGACAATGATCCCTAATTCATTTTTAATGTTCATTAATTACATTCACCTCAATTTTATATATGTTGTGCCCGATAAGATTCCAAGTGTATCTTTTTATTTAAAATTGACATCACTTTTATTAAGAAGGACAATTGACCTACTCGAAATTGATAAAATGAATTTTTATTTCATTGATACTTTATATAAATAATCCATAAGTCATTTGAGATGTGTAGGAATCATCCACACCTCAATCAAATGCAATGTGATATCATTTTGATACCAAGTGTATCTTTTAATTTAAAATTAACATCAATTTTAGTAAAAAGGATTACTAACCTACTCAAAACTAAGAAAAGGCATTCATATTGTTTTGATACCTTAGTAAAATGATCCATACATCATATGTGATATGTATGAATGAACCTCGTCTCAATAAAACACATGATGGGGCTGATATGACTCCAACTGTGTCTTTTTATTTTAAATTGCCATTAATTTTATCAAAATGTACAAGTGACATACTAAAAACTGAGAAAATGAATTTTTATTGTTTTTATACTTTAGTAAAATGATTTATGAATCACTTTAGACATATATAAATCCCTCAAACCTCTATATGATTCATGGTGTGACTGGTATGACTCCAAGTACATCTTTTTTATTTAAAATTTAAATCAATTTTAGTAAAAAAGTCAATTGGCCTACTGAAAACTGAGAAAACGCATTCAGATTATTTTGATACTTTATGAAAATGATCCATAAGTAATTTCTTATGTGTAAGAATTAGTATAACATCAATATGATGCTTGGTGTGACTAATATGACTTCAAGAGCATCATTTTATTTAAAATTTGCATTAGTTTTTCTAAAAAAGGACAACCAGCCTACACAAAACTAAGAAATTGAATTTTTATTGTTTTTATAATTTAGTAAAATGGTCCATCAATCATTTTTTATATGTAGGAATCAGCGACGCCTTAATCTAATGCATGGTGTGACCAGTATGACCCCAACTATGTCTTTTTATTTTAAATTAACATTAATTTTAACATAACAAACAAGTGACATACAGGAAAATGATAAAACACATTCAAATTATTTTGATACATTAGTAAAATGATCTATGACTCATTTTTTGATGTGTAGTAATAACCCACACCTATATCAAATGTATGTTGTGACCGATATGACTACAACTATATATTTTTACTTAAAATTGACATCAATTTTAGTAAAAATGACAACTAAACTACTCAAAACCAATCAAATTCATTCATATTAAATTGATACATTAGGTAAATGATCCATAAGTAATTTTAGATGTATAGGAATTATCCTCACCTCAATCCAATGCACGGTGAAACCGATATTACTCTAAGTTATTCTTTTTATTAAAAATTGACATCAATTTCAGTAAAAAGAAAAAATGACATGCTCAAAACTAATAAAAGGAATTAATATTGTTTTTATACACTAGGAAAATGGTTCATAAGTCATTTGTGATGTGTAAGAATAAACCATACCTAAATCATACACACGTTGTGATTGATATGAGTCCAAATGTGTCATTTTATTTTAAATTGACATTAATTTTACCGAAAAAACAAGTGACATATTGAAAACCAAACAAAAATATTTAGATTATTTTGAAACTTATGACAATGATCCATGAGTCATTTTTTGACATGTAAGAATCCCTTGTACCTCAATCTGATCCATGGGAAATTTTAGTTCAATATATGTGTCACTCACTGAAAACCAAGAAAATGTGCTCCGATTATTTTGATAATCTTGGAAAGAAATTCATATGTCATTTGTGAAATTTAGAAATAAGTCTCACATAAAACCAACTCGCGATGTGACCATTACGACTCTATTTCTGTGTTTCATGTTTTAAATAACATTTTAGTAAAAAACACAAGTGACATACTGAAAACTAAGAAAATAATTCAGACCGTTTTTATACTCTAAGAAAATTATCCATAAGTAATTTACAACATATATGAATTAGTCACACCTCAATCCCACACACGGTGTGACCGGTATAACTCCATGTATATCTTTATTCAAAATTGAAATTAATTTCATTAAAAAAATAATTAATATACTCAAAACTAAGAAATCATTTTTGAATTGTTTTGATACTTGAGGAAAATAATCCATAACTCATTTGTGACATGTTGAAATCAACCACACCTCAATAAAATGCACAATTTTACTAATATACCTCCAAGTGTGTCTTTCTATTTAAAGTTGACAGGTTTTTAATGTATTCATTCATATTAATTTTTCATTTATTTCTTTATAATATTAAAAAAATAAGATTTTTTTTCTTATATAGGTGAATTTTTTTCTCGGTTTGAGGTGATTTTTTCAGCAATGGATACCATGGGTGGACCTTTTTGAGAGGGGATCACTGGAGACAAAGACAATGAAACATTAATGTTTTTAAATGTTTTTAGATAGTAATTATAAATGTAAATATAAAAATCATTGTTTGGAATCTGTATAGTAGTGTTTTTTTATTTGTGATGTAAAATTTATTTCAATTAAATTATATATTTTGTTTATAGGTTACAGGTTGCTATAGTGTGTGTTATACAAATAGCACACTACAGTAGGTGGGTCCTTTATTAGTTCTTTTTGTAGTGTCGATAAAGGACCCCCTTTATCAGTGATTTTTTGCGTAGATAAAGGGGATCCCCCATTAACATTAATGAGGATAACATTTCTTTTTTAGGATTGTTAAAATCTATTTTTTGTGTTGTTAAATTGAATTTATATAGTAGTGAAGATGAATTTGACAACACATGTGATTCATATGAATTTGAGGTTTAGAAAATTATATTTCTTGATTATTGTTGGACTAATAGTATCATAGCTTAGGGATATAGAAGAATATATAAATAGGCTACGTTTTCATTGTTTTCTAAGTTTATAATTTGGGATTTGGGTAGAAATGAGCTTAGTCTACTAAGATGGATTTTTTTTTCACTACAGTATTATATTGGTTTTAAAAAAGGAGAATTTGTGGGTTTCCATTTTTCACATGATTCATTCATGAGTTTAGGATCAGTTGTACAATTGATTCTGAAGGGAATTCCTTAGAGGAACTTCAATAATGGATGAATGTGGGTTTGAACTGCAGATTTCATCATCATTAATGAAGTTGTCTTATGATTGTGTTGTGTGATGAAGAGGACTAATGAGTTGGAATTAAGAGGATGTCATGATCTGGTTTGGACTAGGCCACACTCCTTACGTTGATTAAAAGTAATTTTATATGGTCCTGATTCTATAATCTAGTCATGAGGAGCTCAATTCGTTAAATCTGAGTCAGGGGAGCTTCAATAATTTTATGGTAACTACCAAAAAAATTGTTTGACCCTGAAAATATGACAAGGTTTATTTTTTTGGAGCTAAAACAATCCCATGTGGGTGAGTATTTTTGAAGATATTGGATTTATTCATGTGGGGGTGATGGTGGATAGTAAAATTTTCCACATGGAAACTACTGAAGCAAAGACCATGGTAGGTCGGGGATTCAGGTAATGAGAAGGAAAATGAATAAAAAAATAGCATCACATATATAGGGAGGTGGGGATCTATCCATTATTCATCATTGAAGGAGCATACATTAAAGAGTGGAAATCAGAACCATATCTAGGGCACTCACTCGGAATCGAAGAATAGTTGAACCTGGAGGATTGAGACCTCTTCAATAGAGAAGCTTATTTTCTTCTTCTACTCTTTCTAATTTTTTATTTCAATAATTTTTTCATTGAATAAATTTTTTTCCATTATGAACATGAGTATCTAAATAAATATAGGGTTTCAAAATGTGATGGATTTAAACGATTAAATCTGTTTAGATTTTGTGATAATAATCATTTCAATGAAAAATTATTTCAGTGTTCTTATTTATATTATCAATGAGTATCAGTTATCATTATTCTAAGGACTGAGAGGTGATGATAGTAAATCTTTAAAATTTTAAATTTTAACTTAATTAATGAAAATCGGAAAATTTTATGATTATCTTCTCTATTAACAAAAAATATTTCTCATGAGTGATGATCAAGAGATCATTAAAAAAAGAGATCACTAAGCTATAAAAGTTTACTAAAGTGAGAGATCAATGAACATTCTCTTGTTCTATACGAATAGAGATAAATATAGCTAATGAGAGTGGATTAGAAAAAAAAATCCAATAAAAAGTAGTCTAATATACCTGTCTTCATCAATTTTCTTGTTTTTTTGTCTCCTCCTTCTTTTTCCATACCCGTTGTCATTTTTTCCTCACTCTCAATGAAATCATTTCATATTTTCTATTTATTTGTTTTTTTGTTCTACTTTTTTCTTTTTTTATATCACACTTATATTACCTACCTTTCCTATGGTTTTTATACCCATACTCACCACCATACAAGTTATAGGAAATTGTAGGGTTTTATAGATAATTAATTTAAATTAGTTTAAGTCAAAGACGTAGCATATATCATCAAATTTTGGTGCCGTTTTCTGGGAAGGAATGTACATCCAAAAAAATATATTTAAACAAACTTGAAAAAATAAAATAAATACAAAAAAACCATATTAAACATAACTATATAAAATCCTAAAAAACGATAAAAAAAATCCTATAAACTGTTATGTGATGTTTTTTTTACATTTTCTCACCATAATTTAATGCATAGTAGGGCCTCTAAGGTAAAACATGAAATTAAAATATCTAAAATTAATAATCATTTCTCTACATTAATGAAAAAAATGGAAATTATAAAAAATATAAAAAATCCAGTATATGAAAGAACGGAAAATTTAAATAAAAATTAGAATTTAAGCATAGTCCATCTCATTGTTCTGTCCCCTGAGAGATCAAGAAATCAGAAGTTTTAGCTATGATAAGTTTCTAGTAATAAGTCTTGTATAAGTTTATCCCTTATTTTTAGGAACTATGAGATTTAATAGTATCATATCACCATGAATCCATCATTCACTAGTCTTTCTAAAGAGGATTCATTAGAGTTTATTAGGGATTTTTATTTTTTTTTCAACATCTTCCTCTACATGGGTTGAGTGAGGAAGATTTGAGGTTGAGTGTTTTTTCCATTCTATGTTAAGGGGAGATAGTACATGGTTTCAGAACTTATATGAATAAATCTTTGATATCTGGGATGATCGTTTCAATACATTTATATTTATATGTTACCCCTATAACACCGCCATTAAGGATAGGTAAAATATAACACGGTTTTTCTAGGATGAGGGATTGTTGTTTCACAAGTTATGTGATAGGTTTAGATGTATTCTTATAAAAATCTTCAATCATAGGTTAGCTCTCTATCTTCTCATGGATACATTTTATAATTCCCTTACCCCTTATAGTAAAAATTTAGTTGATTGATCTTGTGGGTGAATTCTATAATATGGTTGTTGATGAGATTTAGAAAATCTTCAATAATCATTACCAAAAGTCCCAATATAAGTGAAATAGGAATATAATAATTCATTGGGATGAAACTAGTACTCAATATATTTTAGTTAACTAAAATTAACGTAGGGGGAAAGTATTTTCATTTTGGGATGTTTGAACATGCACAAAAATAATTTCATAACATTGATATCCCTATCCAATCAAATGAGAGTGCCTAGTTTGTATATTATTGCATTAGAAATATGGGTTCCACTAATTCTTTCTCAAATTAGTTCAACACTAGATATAAAAATCACCTTAATATATCATAGAAAGAATATAGTTTAAAAAATATCCAAGTGCCCCAAATTACCAATCACAGCCCAAAACATATTATTAAAATCAATATGGGGAAAATCTTCAAACCCTCAAGGAGAAATTAACATTATAATGCTATAGTTTTTGCGTGAGATTGGTTCCTTAAAAAAATACACATACTTTAGGATTCATGGCCTGGCATGTCAAATGAGTCATATTTCTAGATATCTAAGTGGGAGAGATAAAGAAAAACTTCCTAGAACAATATATCCAAAACTATGTGAGGATATGATGGTTGTAACCATAAGGTTACGTTTTAAAACAAAAGAATTAGTTTGGGATCAGGATAGGAAAGAAGAAATAGATGTTCAAGATGAATTTAAAATTGAAAATATATTAAATCCAAAAACTATAAATCTACTCAAAATTGATCAATATAAGAAAAATGATAAAAAATCACATGAAAAAAATGAACAAAATAAAAATGAAGTGGGAAATCATTGATGAAGGTATGTAAGGTTTTAGGTTTGAGGATGAGGATAAAAATCAACCATACTTGAAGAATTATTCCCCTCCCATTCCTTTTCTAAAAAGGCAACAAAAATAATTATAAAATTATTTATTTCATGTTTCTTCAAATTTTTAGGATCTTTGATGTCAATATGACTTTTGTGGAAGCCTTATATAAAATTTCATCTTATCTGAAATTTCTTAAAATAATTTTGTCTAACAAAATGGATTCGGGTGAGAGTTTAATGTTAAATTTGAATGGGGGATTATAGTCAAATTATTCAACATAATATTCCTCCCAAGAAGAATGAATTTGGTTCATTTTTCATTTCTTATATAATTGGTGGATGTGTGGAGATTAAGTGCCTTTAAGAATTAGGTATAAGCATTGAACTTATTTCCAGCTCTTGGCTTAAAAATTTGGGTCTTAGGGATCTGAAACCAACATCAGTTTCACTACATCTAGTTGATAGGTCACTTACATATCCTTATAGGAGGGTAGATGAATTATTAATTGATTTTGGGAAACTATTGTTTCCCATTGATTTCCTCATTATTTAGATGGATTGAGATAACAAAGTCCTAATCATTTAAGGAAGACCATTCTTATCAACTATTGGGGTTTCTATCAATGTATCAAAGGGTATGATCACCATTCAAGCTGGTGAGGATTAAGAGGAATTTTATGTTTTCAAAGAGTCCCCTCTTTTGCTGAGTTTTACGTTGATAAACATTACTATGGAGGTATTTAGTGCTGAATCTAGGAGATAAAACCACCATCCTTTTGATTAATTGATCACAGAATTAGTTCGTGATCATTTTAAATCATACATTGTTGAAATTGATACTACACTAGAACTTGAAAGGTTATGAAACCATTAGATTAAAATTAGAAGATTCATTTCCGAGGACCATGAAGTGGTCCATCCAAACTCAAAATTTGAAGTTGAGAGAGTTTCTCATACTATTGTATAAAGTTTACAACCCACCTACATACCCAACCTTGCTTCTCCTTAATGTTATCTATAACCTGGGATGTTTGAGTCTATTTTTGTTTCTTATTTAGAAAAAAATAAATGTTTTGAATATTAGAAATAATATTTTATTAATATTTTCCAAATTAATGTTGAAAATAATTTTTCTAATATAATGATATTGCAATAGACAAGTTCTTGGAGATTTTGTCAGCTGATGACAACAAATCTATCCTATTTCCTTTGATATTTTCTGATAAATAACTTATTTTCCTTGAGTTTAAGTAGTTTTTTTGTGTCCTTTGGATATTTCTTCTGTATCATGTAATGTTTTTAAATCTAATATTTTTTTGTCAATGCTCAAACCACAAAAACTATTTCACCATTTTCTAAACCTGATATTTTCATAAGTGTGGGGGAACAAGTGAGGAGTGAATCTGGTCATTCTAGTGTAAATGTTAGGTTTTAGTCTTCAATTCTAGGTTCCATAAGTACAAATAATTTATTTGAAACCATTGGGGATGAATAACTAAGAATTAATAGTTTGATTTATTTAGATAATGTTTTATAGGATTATTTTCTACTATATTTGTTGAGTAAACCGGAAACTTTTCTTAAACAAAATTGTTATTTACCAATTAGTATTAAAACCTACACATTAAATTATCATGGATAGATTTTTAATAGGGTAACTATAGATAAATATTATAAATTTATCTCTACTTGGGAGGAAAATCATGATTTTCTGTTTTCTTCTCATTACTATTTATTTGAATAAATTTATCATGCTCAGTTGTGTGATGATCTCACATCTTCACCAAACATTCACTTATTATTAGGATTATTTTGATAATTTTTTATGAATTTATTTAATGATAAATATTTTATTTTATTTTTAGAAAATTTATGGAAGAGGATGACAATGATTTCGTGTTTAGGGCTGACATATATGTCACATGTTTCATTGGTTAACTTTGTATATGAAATGGCGGCACGATCAATCAAGTTATTGAGAAGTGGAACTAAATGTTAAGATACTTTTAGGAGAATTGGTCATTTGATAAGATGGTTGGTCATAAAATAGATAGATTAAATGGAAAAGAATTGAATTGTTTATTCCAAGTAATCAAAATAAAAATTTGAATGATTGTGAGGAAGTGACTAGGGCCTCTACCTATATGCCAGGAGCATTGGTTCTCATATGTTTTTGAAGTCCAAAAGGAGGGACAAATGGAGCTTCTAGGTGAATAATACCTTCTAACACTTATCTTTGGTTATTTTCTCTCTGAGTTTAAAATTATGATAACAAAGGCTGGTCTATTTCTTATAGGAACTTTAACTTTCTAACCAAAGTTCTTATTGAATGGTTTTCAAAGGGAGGTTACATATACAGTACATCATTAGACATAGATTCTAAAATACATTGGAGTAATTTTTTTAATTTAATTACTTTTATTACTACCATTAACTTTCTAAATGATATAGATAGTTTGTGTAATGTGTATTAATACTATTATTTTTTAATTTATTATTGGTCATTACTACTTCTCAAACTCCCTCTCTGTATAGTAAATTTTAATTTCATGGTAGTTTTAGTGTTTCTTTGAAATTCATTCATGAACTCACATTATTCATGAAACTTTAAGAAATTATTTTTTAATTTTTTATTATCTAATAGTGGACAGTAAGGACTTTTATGCATGTTTTAAATTGTGTGATTCTTGACTATTATGGTAAACTTTTTCTAATATTTTCTTTCACCCCTCAAAACTAGATTTTTCTACACTTTATTTCTAAATCTATTTGATCTAAATTGGTTAAATGTTTCTCCCACTTTGAGATTCAAAAATGGGGACATTGTTGTGTTTTAAGTGTGGATGATGGGTCAAAATTGAGCAAATATGTTCTTCAGTGTAAACACCTTAAAACCCATTAATTTTTTTTAAAGATTATGATATTTTCAAGCATTAATAAATCCTTTTTAGTGAAGTACAATTTTTCTCAAATTTGAAGGTTTTGATGCAACTATGAAGAGATTAATATTTATTACCTTATGGATTTGATTGGATAAATCATTTTTCTTAACCTATTGAAAAAAATAGATTTTGGTAGAATTTTGTGAAAATGTTATAAAATAATCATTGACATTGAATTTTTTAATATGAATTTAACTCAAAATATATGCATCCAAATGGATTATGAAATGAAAATCATTTTCCTAGTTGAACTCCTTATTCGTTTATTATTGTTGTTCTTTATTCATTAGTTATTAGATGGGTTATTTATTCCCCCAATAAATTATCACTCCACCTCATTCTACAATATACCTATTTATTATGGATTATTAACTTAAGTGAGTCTAATATACAATAGGTAAAAATAATTTTGGACTTCCAATTGGATATAAATTTAATTTTGATAAATCCACTTTAAAATTTTCAATTTCTAATTATTTTTGTAAAACAGTAACTAATTTTTCACATTGTCTATTCATTTCAATATAGAATTCACATTTTTTTTTTCTTGAGAGAATCCATGAGAGAGAATTTTTTTAAAAATAATTAATTTTGGTTTTATTGTTTTTTGAAATTGATATTCATTTTCTACAGTTAAATCTATGCTAAGTGGTTTCTTGAGGATAATAAACATCTAAAGTATATGGGGAATTTTATGTAACCACTTTTTCATTTCTTTTTCCACATAACTTTTTAAGTATAAATTATTTTTTTATTGATAAAATATTTATTTATTTAGATAATTATATTGTATTAATTAAATTTCAATTAAAATATTAAATTAATAAAATTTATATTCAACTTTTGTGTTTTTATGTTTAAATTATAAAATATGTTTATATTTGTGTTTTAATTATTTAATTATGTGTTTTTATTCTAAAATATTAATTTTATGTTTTTTTGTTTAATCTCTATTTTATTTTATTTATTCTGTCATTTCATTATTTTTTTACTAATTAATTAATTAAAAATGAATTTTTTATTTAACTTTTTATCTTTCATTTCTAACATTTTATTATTTTGTAAATGTTTTTTTATAATTTTTAATATTTTTTAGTTTCTTCATTTCTTAAATATTGTTTTTAATTCATAAATAAATTTATATAATTTGAATCTATTTATTTATTTTAATTTTTATTATATTAAAAAAAATTATTTTATCTTTTAAATTTTTTTAATTAAAGTAGTTGTAATTAGATTTAATTAGTTAATTTTAAATGTTAAAACCTCTTGATAATTTAATTTTCTTGAGGTGGATTTGATTTTTCTGTAGCATTTTTTAAAAATGTTTGAAACATTCATTCTCCACCTCAAGTGACTTCATGATAGGGCAAGTGACTATTCCCAATGGAAATATTTATCCAGGATCAACCATCTCTTTTTATTGTAAGCGATCATGACTAGTGTGATAATGTTTTTAAAGGGATGGTCCAATCAACCATCTATGAGGAGGATCGACAATGAAGAAGTTGAAATCATAAAACTAGCTTAGGGGTGAAGCGACCATGATACACCCTAATCGACCACACATCAATGAGAAACATATCATGGGAACCACCGATCGACCAGATTATTTACTCAATAGAACATTCCAGAAAATACATTTGTCCCTATGGAAAACTAAATCTTAATCTCACTGATAAAGATAAAGTTGATGATTTAAGTTAAATCTGAAACAAGATAAATGAGGATGAATATTTATTTGTTTCTTATTGAAGATAAGTTGACCCATACCAAGATTAAGAAGTTACTACAAATATGATATGAAGAATATTCTCATTGATCAGAAAGGGGGGTTGAACTTAAACTTGAGGATTATTGATGAGTCTGGAATGAAGACATTAAGGTTAGTGTCGATGAAGATAAAGATCCAATTTCACACTAAGTTTGATTTTATAATGAAAAAGTATATGTCAGATGAATTGGGTGTTGTGCATTTTTGAGGATAAATCTCCAAAGAAGAATATGACATCAGGAAAACCTTGGTTAATCTGAATGCAATTATGGATGGTAGAACAATCCACTAGTTTGGATGATGAAACTGAGGTCGAGCAATGGATCGGATGAACGAGGAGGTCGAACTCGAGGTTTACTGATGAAGATAGTCTAAGGGGATGTTGTTGAGAACCATGATCAACTGAAGATTGTAGTGGAAACTTGTGTAATGTTTAAGACTGGTATTGAATGAAAAAGGCACGTAGATTGATCTAAAATGGTAATGTCATAATAGAATAGTGTGAAGAAGATGATTTGAACCTAATGAATTTGATTGCACATGAGATTCATGTGAATTTTAGGTTTATTGAATTATATTTCATTATTGTGTTTAGAGAACGATTACCATCATCGAGTGAGATAGAATAAGTTGATACTAACCTGGGTTTTTAAGGTTTTCTATGTTTTTTATTTTTGATCTGGGACGAATAAATATTATCCTACCAAACTGGATTTTTTATTGTTTTTTCTTATATATTATACAAGTTTAAGAAAATAAGAATTTGGGGTTTCTAGTTCTATCGTGTTGTGTTCATGTTTTCAGGATCATTTTTACAATATTCTCAAGGTAAATACTTTGAGTAATTTCAAGTATGAAAAAATGCAGGTTTTGGATGTATCATTGATCATTGGTGATGAAGATGTGCCACACTTGTGTGGTGTGATAAAGATGGATGATGAGTTTTAATTAAGTGGATATCATGAGATTTTGTGGACTAGGATTCACTACATAGGCCCACAAAAATGAATTTTATATGCACCTGATGCTACAATAGGGTCATGAGGATTTCACTTCAGTTTTTTCAAATCTAAGTTGGGGAATATTTTTTGAATTTTTTATAACAACAAAAAAATTATTTGAGCCTAGAAATATATCCATGTTCATTGTTTTTGGAGATAAAAATGTAATAGGTGGGTATGTCATGGTTTTCTTAGGATATTTTATTTATTCACATAGAAGTGATAGTGGATATTAAAATTTTCCACATGGAAGCTACTAAAGAAAATGCAATAATAAGTTAGTGATTGAGGTGGTGAGAAGTAAAAAAAATAAAAAAATGGAATTTCACAAAAATTTTGTGGGGACATATCAATTATTCATCATTAGGGGAGCACAAAGTAGAGATTGTAAATCAGAACAAGAGTTAGGGAACTCACTCAGGATTATAGAATTCAGGAACCTGGAGAATGGAGGCCTCTTAAATAGAGAATGTTGTTTTTTTCTTATAATCTTTTTGATCTCTATTTTTAGTGATGTATCTATTGAATAAACTTTTTGTTTTTATCTTTAACATGAGTAGATAAATAAATATAGGGTTTCATACTTTGATGTATTGAAACATTTAAATCTGTTCAAATATATTGATTATAATCATTTTAGTGAAAAATTGGTTTAGTGTTATTATTTATGTTCTTAATGAGTATCAGTTATCAATAGGCTAAGGATTTAAAGGTGAGGTAAGTGAATTTTTTTAATTTGTAATTTTAACTGAAGTACTAAAAATTGGAAAAGGTAAAAATTATCTTCTTCATTAATAAACAAGATTTATCCTATGTGGTGATCAAGAGATTATTTCAAAGTAGAGATCATTAAGCTGTGAAAGTTTTATTAAGTGAGATATTATTGAATCTTCACTTGTTCTCTTAGAACTAAGATAATTTTAGTTAACAAGGGTATAATAGTACAAAAAACAATTAAAATTAGTATTCTAGCCCATTTATCATCAATTTACTTATTTATTTGACTCTTATTTCCTTTTCCATACCAGTTGTTGTGTCACCCTTACTCTAATTGAAATCATTTCATCTTTTCTATTGATTTTATTGTTTATTTTTTTCTTTGTTGCATTGCACACTTAAATTAAAATACTTTTCTATGGATTCCAAATCCATACTCACCACCATACTAATTCTAGGTAGTTATAGGGTTAAATAAATAATTAATTTGACTTGGGACTAATCAACGGCCTAGTGCATCATCACCTCCCTCTTTCCTCTTCAATCCCCCTTGTTATGGGGTGGTTTGATGAGAATTTTCAATGAATTTAGATTTGTTTACTCCTCCTACTTTCTATTTATTCTTCACCTTGCATTCATCTCTGATTTAGTGGGACCCGGTTAGAGATTTTAGTGATGATTCTACCATAGAAAGGTTGAAACACCCTATTATGATGGGTAAATCATATGGTATAGATAGATGACATCCTAGTATAATTTTTTCATGTCCTTGAATGCTGTTTGGGTGGAGGTGCATCATAGTGTGTATTTTCTGATGGATTTGGATTAAATTCCTTGAAATTGAGGATTAATCAAGTGTCACGTGATAGAGATTTTTCATGATATGGTATTAGAAGTATGCTATGGACCTTATACAGGTGGATTGTATTGGTTTCAGTGTGATGAGGTTACTCGGTCAGATATTAGGCATATATACCTAATTGAATTAAATTAAAAAATTAATTTTAAGTTGTTGAATTAATTATAAGTGATTATAATTAATTGATTTGTATTTTTTGGGTTGATTTAGGGACACATGTTAATGGGATATGGTTGATTGTCTTAGATGATATTGGGAGAGATTTTTTGTATTGTGATTAAAGGAAATTTATTTGATGAGGTAGGTCATTCCTCGATCATAACCCTTTGGTTAATTCATTTTTTTATATGTATGTGGTATAGAATCTCATCACTATGGGTGTTTGGCCTTTTATTAAATAAATTTTTTCTTTACAAATAACTTATTGGAAATGGATAATGTTCCAAGGTAAATAATTGTCCCTTGTGCACAATCTTGTTTCCTCGGTCGTTGATGTTAATGGGATTGATTATAAAATTTATTCACTAATATTTGGAGAACACATAAATAAATGTTTTCATAATCATAGTTTCCATTATTTTATGTGACTTGGTAACCTCCATATATAGGATTGATATGGGTTAGAGTGATTGACCCCTATAGACCATAGTAAACCTAATTGATTCCTTAAAACTCATGTGATAGCTAATTAAATGAGGTATGTTCATTTCTTCCCATTATCATATGATCACTAGGGTGGGTAGAACATGGGTATATTGATAATAATTTGGGTGAATGGACCAACCTAGGATGACCTTGGGAAGTGGGGTACTCATTATACAATCTCTCTTGAGAAATACCAATGTGACACATCCTATGATGTCCATAGGGCCACAATATGAGTTCGATTTTATAGAGGGGTGTTATCCCCTATGAGTGATGTGTTTTTACTTGAGATTTGTGATTTATATTGAGGATATATTATAGGTAATTTTTGGTGTGATGATAACTACGGGGCCTTGGTGGGTTCCCTAGAGTTCATGTTGACATTAAATAGGGGTAGAGCATGGGTGTTTGTATTGTCGGGTCTAGACGGAACCTCATAACCCAAGAGTTGGAATTGGTAATCTAGGTTGTGTGATTTAGAGGTCATCCTAGGAGATACATGATGGGTTCAAACAGATAGTTATCCTGAGGGGTTTGACTTGAGTTTCCAAGTAGGATACACCCCTGGGTATGTGTGTTGTATCCCATGTTGTTATGAGGATGTTGTTCCCCTAGGTATATGTGATATATATATATATATATATTCATGTTACATGTGAATGAGGGTTCCAGAACTATGGGTAGAATATGGTCCCCAATTAATGGAATCTGGATACATATTTTCGAGTAGGGGATGTGAGCCCCCAAGTGTATCACTTTTCTTATGGTTATAGGATGGAGGATTCCCTAGGTGGTTTCGTTATTTTCTAGACATGAGGGTATTTTCCTTGGGTGGTACATTATGTTTTGGTGATGGTTATATCTCAATGAGATGGATTCTTATGTTATAGGGGAGTGTATATTTCCTCTATGAGGTTACTTGTTATAAGAGAAACTCTTGGACCATCTAAGAGAAGAATAATCAACCTCAAGATCACGTTAGAACCCTGGGATCGATGGTGGTTATTTATTTATTCTTACACATTGTATTTATTTATTTAGGTGACCATATCACATGTTCATACATGTATTTACTAGTTATTTTTTGGACCCCATTGGTTGTTCCCTTCTTATTTTTACTCACACCCTACTCAAGCATCTATAGAACATGGGCACTCGAGCAGATATTCATTGTTGTAGGTTAAGGTTCGGCATAGGTCTGATGTAGCGTGATCGATAAAGATCGCTCGAATGAAGTCTGGTGAATGGGATGAGGTGAGTCTTGGGGATAGAAATACATCCTCAATACATTTTTATTATCTTATGTATTATTTTATATGATCAACTCTAAGGGATATCCGTTGTTGAATGATGGCATGATTATGAGTTTTTATGACTGTATTATTGCACATGGAATTTTTCATAGCATTTTTACAATTTATTATTCCACATACTTTGATTATTTTTCAATAATGTTTTTGGATATTTTTTGTTTATTGTTAAATTTAATATAGGGGTATACCCTCACCATAGTAACACCTTATACACAGAATATTAGTCAGCAACCTCTGATGTATGGGGAAGCATGCCTGAGGACCCACTAGAATTCCCGGTCAGGACACCGATCAGTGGTCTCTAGCTGGGAGAAATTAAAACATGGAATTATAGATTTTTATTTTGTGTTGAATTATTAATTGGGTATATTTTATATAAGTTACATAGGAATGTTTTGGAAATTTTTGTGGACCTCAAACTAGTGCATCGTGAATACTTTTTTCAATGAATAGTCTAGATTACTAAGGATATGGGATTTTTTCCTTAGTTTCATCTTTTATGGTATTAATATTTCACCTAGTGTGATGTTTTTGATTTCATGTAATTATGATTTATGGTTTATATTTTTTTGTATTTTGTCCCATTAGAAAGAAACTTTTGTACATGCATCATTTTTAGCATATAAGACTCAAGAAATTTTCATGATCATGTGTGTTTGATATCACTGATTATAATGACACCATACTTTACATACATTGTTAATACTTCAAAATTTAAGTACACTTATTACAATATATAACAAAACCACAATAGGACCATATAGGTATAGTGTATTTAGAAACTGGAAACATAAACAACTGGTTCATAAATCATCTACATTGTCTCCCATTTATTTCATCATATCTAGAGTAAATTTTGGAATATTCTACTTAATACCCTTATTACAGACCTGGGGAAAAGAAAACATACAAAAGGTTGATCTCAAATGCTCAGTAAGGGTAAAAAAAGAAATATCAATCATATCATATTCTTAAGAACATAACATTTTGAAAATCTTATCCTGCAAAAGAGATCATAATATCATGACATGGGATCAATCATAATAGTGAAATTTAATCCAAATAATCATAACGTAAAACACGAAACTTTGTTTCATACACACATAATCATAGAGAATCATTTCTTATTAGGCAAGACTCATTTCCAAGACTATCTTAGCGAACAAAGTCCATTTCTGAATCGAGTTCACTCCTCGTTTCAGTCCTATTTCATTGAACATGATTAACCTATCGTTCAAGCCATGTCTATCTCATGAGATATAAATATTTACCCACTGCATTGGAGGGATATATAGGTCTCACCCATCTCATAATTATTCCATTCTTATGTGTGCCACAAGATCATAAATCATACATCATAGCATAACCCATGTAATAAAAATGGGATTCTTATACATCATGTCATCATAATATATATCATATAAGATAAAATGACTTCCTAAAAATAATTCGATCATAACATAATCAAATCAATGTAAAAATAGGGATATAAACAGAACCCTATATTTTATTAGATGGAAAATAATTTTGATAAAATGCTTGAACTCCGTTCTTGAGGAAAATATCCTTTCTACTTCAAAAACATTTTTCCATTATTAAAATGTCATATAATTTTAAACTAAAAGATGTTGATTATAAATAGATATTAAAACTTGTAATGTAAACTTCATGGAAATAATTTTCTAAAAGTCCATTCAGTCCGTATAAGTTAAAAAAACATTATTCTCGTTCTTTGGCCGGAAAAGTCAAAAAGTACATCGTCCTAAAAATGACAAAAGATTCATTTCATATCTTTTACTATAAACTCACCAATGGGTAAAATTGGAATTAAACAATTTTAGGTGGATGGAAATAATATTACATATTGAGGAAACATGGATGTGGATGATAAATATGCCCCAGTAATTACCTAAGTATAAACAATCTTGGATAAAAATGAGATTTTGAGATTTTCCCTTACCTTAGGTCCGATTTTACTCGTACGTGTCCAAACATCCTGTATAATGATTTAAATAATTTTATTGACTTATTTCAAAATCTTAATCATTGTTATGATATCATATATGGTCATATTCTTAGCTTCTTATTAGTAATATTTCATTGCTACTGGTTATTCGGGTGTCTATTGCTTTTGTGTTCTTATCCGTGTTTTGTCGAATAAATTGTTATTCTTATTTTTAGGTTATAGATAACTCATTTCAATAATGGTATTAGTGTAATATATATCATATTTATTCATTAAATTCATTTATATAATCATTATGCAATAAAGATCATGTAGAACGAGTTGCATCACATCGTGGAGACGGTATTCCGTACGTACACACGAGCGATGATATCATTACCATGATCGTGGAATTTTATTGAAGTGTATGTATACTATTTCATAATAAATATCACTTTAAAAAATAATATATAGTTATTATTTACACCATTATACCCATCCAATTAAGGTGGTGGTGGAAAACATATTACACCACGACGTGGAGACGGTATTCCGTATGTACGCACAAACAGTGATTTCATTTTCTGTAAGAAGGATAGAAGGTGAAATTGGTTTGTTTCATATTTATAATAACATATCAGTATATTAGTGATACTTATGTTATTACGTCATAATGAAATAACTATAGAAGAAGTAGAAGAAGAAATAAAGTTGAAAGAATCGGTAACGGATATTACCTCTTCTTTGAAGCGCCTCTTTTTAACCTCCTCTTAGGGCACTAAAAATCGTTTTTGAAAAAGACCAGGACCTCTAGGATGTTTCTAGGGACGTGGTGAAGATAATTTTCCAGGTTTTGGATGATCATGAAGGCTAAAAGTGGTGTGAGGATGAGAGGGAGGAGGTGCCTTTTTATAAGGGGGGAGAGGGGCACTTTAGGAAAAACTTAACATATTATTTTATTATAAAGTCATATTCGGTTTTTAATAGCTACAAATGGATTTATTTATAAGATATGGTGGGTTTGGGTCGAAATACTCTCAACCAATAGATTTTAGACAAGTTTAGGTTAATATTTTAAGCTTATCATTTAGATTTAACTCTAAGTTAAATAATTTAACTTTTACTGTGTCTTCTTGTTTTCTTACACTATATGGTTAATAAACTTACTATAAAAAGAAAAAAGAACCCCAAGTTGTTTATTATTAATATATATAACCCTAAATCAGTAATTTTTCCGAAACTTAGATTTTAAAGAATTAAAAAACAATTAATAATATAATATTTGTTTTAAAAATTATTTTATGACAATTTTGACACTATTTGGTACATGATTTTTTTGAAACTCATAAGAGCATGATTAGTTCTAAAAACACAAATAAAATCAATACTAATATGTCATATTAACCTATAAAATTAATTTAATTAATAAAAACTCCAAAATTTCATTTATTTGTGTATTTATAATATCAATTATGTTAATATTTCTTTAATAAGGTAATTACTACATCATCATTATGTCATAAATAAATTAAATTATTTGAAGTCTAAAAATTATAAATAAAATACCATTATTTAGGAAATTGTTTTATATTTCTAATGAATATTTATAGTTGAATTTATCTTATGTATAACCCAATATTGAAAAAAATTAAGTTAATAAACATTGATTTTAACTATTTTAACTATTCTTTAAATAAAATAATAATAAATGTCCTAATCTAATCCAAGTAAACCTAAATGATCATATTTTTTTTCCTAAGGTTGTTTTTGGTCGAATTAAACTTATCCAATATAATTAGAACATGTTTTAGGGTAATAATAATACCATTTTTACCGTTAATTACCCTATTTACTTTTAACCATGGTAAATAAAAGTAAAATGTTAATATTCAGAGAAACTTATTTTTTTATTATTGAACCACATTTTACTCCTTGATGTTAACCGTGTCTCTTGGATTTTCGAAATTCCACACATAGAAGTGGTAAAATGAAGTTTTATTTAAATTTTCAAACTCTCCTAGGAGGTGGGTAAAAGACAGTGAAAAGTTCAATAAAATTTTTATATATCTAAAATTATTATAAAATGACTCCAATGAATTACATTAAACTTATATAGGTATTATGTATCAATTTTGACCTAAAATAAATTTAAATAAAATAAATAATTATTTAAATAAAAAGTCGGTTTTTAAATAGTAACCCAGTGTTTTCACTATTCATCAAAAATTCAAAGTTTTCAGAAAAAAAACAAAATTTCACCCTAGGATAATTTCGATATTCAGAATCCAAAAATGAAGTCCATTTTGAATGATAAAATTTATAAAATTTCAAAAAGTGGGTATTACTATTCATAACAGCTAGTTTTAATATTATTTTAATAGCATATTGTTGTTTAGTGAAACTCGGTATTGCGTACAACGCAAGCTATCGAGGAGTGTCGTGATTGTGTGTAAAGAAAGAAAAGATAGTTTTGTGTGTAGCGAAAGATTATTTTGTAGATTTATATAACATAAAAACAAAATATTTCTCATAAAAATGTTGGGTGTTACATTCTACCCCCCTTAAAATGAATTTCGCCCTCGAAATTCGTCACTTTGGAACAAACAGATGAGGATACCTCTCCCTCATCATATCCTCAAGATACCATGTAGCTTCTTCTAATTGGTGGTTCCTCCATAAAACATTCACCAAGTGAGTGGTCTTGTTCTGTAGGACGTTTTCATTAAGATCCAGAATCTCTATCGGTTGTTCTTCATAAGAAAGATCTTCCTCCAACGGTACAACTTCTAAGTTGAGTACATGTGAAGGATCGGGTATGTACTTTCTCAGGAGAGATACATGGAACACCTCATGAACATTAGAGAGATTCGGTGGAAGCGCCTATCATTAAGATACCTTCCCAACATGATCCAGTATTTCTAAAGGACCAATATACCTAGGGCTCAGCTTGCCCTTCTTTCCAAATCTCATTACTCTCTTCCAAGGAGAAATTCGTAAGAACACTTTATCACCCACTTCAAACTCTAGGTCTTTTCTCCGGTTATCGACATAACTTTTTTGTCGACTCTGAGCTTCTCTTATGTGTTGCTGAATAGATCGGACCTTTTCTGCCATCTCATCAACAAGATCAGGTCCTTATAGCTTTCTTTCCCAAACTCCATCCCAGCAAGTTGGAGTTCGGCATTTCATTCCATAGAGAGATTCATAAGGAGCCATCTGAATACTGGAGTGAAAGATATTATTATAATAAAATTACACCAAAGGTTGGTGTGGATCCAAACCTCATTTGAAATCCCTAGATCAAGCTCTTAACATATCTTCTAGAGTTTGAATTTTCCTCTCAGACTAACCGTCTATCTTAGGATGATAAGCATTGCTGAAAATCAACTTTGTATCCAGAGTATGCTGAAGACTTCACCAAAACATTGAGTTAAACCTCAGATCTCGATCAGATATAATGGAAAGTGTCAATCCATGCAATCTTACCACTTCCTTTACATATATCCTAGCAAGCTGATCAAGAGAGAAATCTTCTCTAATAGCAATGAAGTGTGCCGACTTCGTAAGACAATCAACTATGACCCATATAGAATTATTGCCTTTGGATGTTTTAGGATGTCTGGTGACAAAGTCTATAGTGATTTTTTCCCATTTCTATTCTGGTATGGGTAATGTCTGTAACATCCCCTTAGACTTCTATCTCTCAGCTTTAACTTGCTGACAAACCAAGCATCGAGAGACATATTCAGCAACATCTCTTTTCATTCCATCCCACCAGAAGTACTCTTTCAGGTCCCTATACATCTTTGTGCTTCTAGTATGAATAGAGAATGAAGAACTATGAGCCTCATCCAGCAGCTCCTTCTTTAATTCTGAGATGGGGGAACACAAACCCAATTCCTGAACATTATTATCCCATCACAATCAAGGTTGAATTCAGGAACATTTCTCACCTTCTTTTGTAACTCTACATCTTCTTTTTGTGCCTCTTTAATCTTCACATGTATAGATTGTTGAACATTCATTTGAGAAAGATAATATTTTTCCCCTTCCATTATAATTCCAAGATCTATCCTTCGTAAATCCATAAATATTGGATCTTTTGTGATCCTCATTATGGATAAGCTAGCATGGTCTTGTCGACTTAATGCATCTGCTACCTTGTTTGCTTTCCCAGGGTGATAATGAATTGAGGAGTCATAATCCTTATTCAGATCCAACCATCTTCTTTGACACATATTCAGCTCCTTTTGTGTGAAAATATACTTTAAACTTTTATGATCAATATAAATATCACACTGTTCACCATAAAGATAATGCCTCCATATTTTTAATGCAAAGATTACCGAAGATAACTCCAAATCATGAGTTGGGTAATTTTGATCATGGATTTTCAACTATCGTGAGGCATAAGCTATTACCATAACATTTTGGATGAGAACACACCCCAATCCCTTCTTTGACGGATCACTGTAGATCAAAAATCTTTCTACACTACAAGGAAATGTGAGCATTGGTGCACTGGATAACCTTTTTTTAACTCCTTGAAATTATTTTCACACACCTCTGTCCAAATGAACTTAACTCCTTTTCAAGTCAACCTGGTGAGTAGATTAGATAATCGTGAAACATCTTTCACAAAATGTCGATAATATCCAGCCAAACCATGAAAACTTTGAGGTAGTCGGTACCTCTGTCTTCCTCATCAAGGAATCCCTCGAACTTCAAGGTAGTCGTCACCTCTGTCTTCATATCCCTGAAATCCCTCGAATGTAATCACCAACATTCAGAGTGGCACGAAGCAATCTGAACGAGCAGTTCAGTATGCACAAGGCATGAAAATCTTCTCTCTCTAGAAATCACCTTAACAGTGTGTGGTCTCTAGAGTGATCAACTTCAGTATCATTGTCTCAAGCTCTTTCAAATGACCTTCTATTTATAGGCATGGTTGGAACGGTCGTCTCCCTCCTCCAATGGTCATATTTTCCATAAATTTCAGTGGGACCTGTACATGTGTCACTAAACCAACGGTTAGTTAGAAATAGAATGGACGACATCATTTTATAACAAAACTTGTGTAACTGAAAACAAGACATTGTTTTGCAATAAAACAAGTATAAGTATAAGAAAAACTCCAATTCAGAATGCAAGAAAATAAAAGTTAGGAGTCTAACCAAAATGGAATTCGTAGTCTATAATAAAAGGATATTGTGATTCTGTTTTATATGAATTCGGAACCTGAATTCTGTAGAAACCTGGAGTCTGAATTTCTAAGGAAATTTGGAATCTGGTTTTATCAGAGTTCAGAATATGAACTTATAGAGTTTGGCTTTGAGATTGTAAATGTTTGGAGTCGAACTCATAATAGTTCGGAGTGGAACTTTATTAGAGTCCGTATCCAGAATTCGGAGTGGAACTTCATTACAGTTTGTATCCAGAATTCAGATCCTAAAACAGAATGCTACATATCTAAGAATTATATTATTCTGAGGTTTTTAGGTATGAATCTGAATTTTACACTTAAGAAAATATTGATATGTATAAGGAAATATAAGTTAGGGTAAATTTCCTTAAGGAAGGAAAGTTTCCTTAGAGATGTAAAATATATATTTGCTTAAGTATAAGGTGTTTGTGATTTTCAAAACAAGAAGTAATGGAAAAGTCATAAAGAAAACCTTATTGACTCAACAGTATCCTCCTTTTTGTAAAGCACAAACATCCTTACGAAAAGGAATATAAGGACTTTGAAAATTTTCATTAGACTTTGAAATTAAAACTTGTCTCCCTTTGTTCATGGATGATAGTGAATACAACTAACTCCCCCTTAGTCATTAAAAATCTAAGGATTAAATTCTGATTTTCTGGAGTGGAGTTTTAATTATCATGGGAATGAAAACCTTCATAATGAGAAACTCCCCCTAACTTTAAGGATATTTCACTTAGAAATTGTTCCTTCTCCATTTTAAATTTTTTCCTTCTCCTCTTTTAAGAAATTCTTTTTCTTTCTCCCCCTTTGTGATTTTCAAAAAGAATTTAAGGGAATGGAAAAGAAGTATGGTACCTGAAACATTAGTACATAGCAATACAAGATACAACTAGGCAAAATTTTCATTAGAGTTGAGAAAATTTTTACAAGGAAAAACAAATACAAAAAAAGATCAGAGTGAGTTTATTTGTCTTCTTTTTCCTTCTCCTTCGGAATAAGCTTCTTCAACAAAGTTTTCAATTTATTTAAATCTCTTTGATTCTATTCAGCTTTCCTCTCCAAAGCTTTTATCCTTTCATCTTGAGCTTTCAAAGCTTCTGCATGAGCCTTCGTGGCCTCCTCCTGCATCTTTACTAACTCATCTTTCTTTACAAGTCTTTTCACAAGATCAATCTGAAGATCTCTATCCCTTATAAAATTTTGAGCAAGAGAGTTAGACTTATCATTCTGTTCCTTCACTTGTTGACTCCGAGAACTTTTCTCTATGATAATCTCATCCTGAAAATTATTAATCTTGGAATTCTTAGTGTCAAAAGCATCTTTTACCTAATTCTGATATTTATCATACTGAGCCATATCTTCTTCAATTTTCATATACCAAAAAGTGATTTTTCTGCATGATTTTGTATGTACATCATAATTGATAAGAAAATTTGTATGGTCAGCCTCAATATTTATACACTTATCCATCACCATAGGGATTCTGATTTCTGATTCAATCTATGTTTTAACATCTGGCATCTGGAGTAAATAGTGGGAAAATTGGAATTGTGTCCAACAACATCTTACGATATTCCACCAAAAAATCATGACCATGAGCTGATGACTCCGAATCAGATAACTTTCTTGTAGATTCCTCTTCCTCCACCTGGACAATCTTTCTTCTAGATGAACCACTAACCTCTTTCTTTCTGATGATATCTTTTATTGGTGTATCCATGAGTACTTTCTTTCTTATTGTCATCTTTCAAAATGGGTTGATCATATGAAGATTCTTCCTCACTTTATGATAATTGAACAATATGGTCTTCATCTGGTTTCTCCTTTTCTTCCCTTTCTTCAAGTAAGTTTTTCTCATAAGATTATTCCTTATCAGATAAAAAATTTCCCTTCTGCTCTTCTTGCTTATTATCATCCTAGCTACTTTATTTCTCATCTTCCTTTCTCGGAGTGACTAAATTTACAGATTCAACCTTTTCTTGATAGTCTTCTACTTGCTTGATCAAGTCATCCAGATCATCACTTCCTTCTTCTACTTCTTCTTCTTCCACTATTTCTTCTTCTACTTCTTAAGAAACTGTTTTATCTAATTATTCAACAACATCATTACCCTTATGCTTTTCCAGAGTGGAGTACTTCTTTCCCGGGGTTTCTAGTAATGATTGAACATAAAAGGTTTTCAGAAAGGGAATCTTCTCAAAAGATAACTCTATTTCTTTCAAAATAGATTGAACAATATCCTTTTATAAAATCTTCTTATTCAACTTCTTTTCTTTCGCTTGATTTTCTAACTCATCATCTGCTCTTTCCTTTAAGGCCTTAGCCTCAACAGGGTCCATTCCAAACTGTGGATCCCCTTCTTTTCTTTTTTCTTTGTCTTCCCTCCACTTGGAAGGCACTTCATCTAGGTAAGCTTTTTTTCAGCTTCAGAGGTGCGGATTGGGTTTCCTTATATTTGGGAGTTTTTTCATCACCAAACACTTCCTTAAGCTTCCTTTTCTTAGAAACTTTTTTCATTTGTTCAGCCTTCTCCACATTCACCGAAATGACTTCAGCCTCTCCCTCTAGAAAGATATAAAATTCACCTGTTTCCTTAGAAAAATCCATATTCATTCTCTTCAGCATATCATCACTAACAAGCATAAGCTTGAAATTCCAAATTTTAGACTTACATGAATCCTTGAAAGAATATAAGCATCTAACTATAAGCTTTGATAGTAAGGCAGGATACATGATGATTTGGTCTCTCAAGTTTCCTTCCTTGATATTCTTTATAGTCACAAGGACATGCCTCATCGGATTTATTTTTATTAGATTCACCAAGAAGTCTATTAAATATATGTCACTTTTCTTCAGGGTATCTTTATCACCCTTTCTCGGAACCAAAAATCCATGTACCCAAAGATAAAGAACACGATTATTAGGAGAAAGATGAGAAATCTTTGATGTCTTGACATCATCAAGTCCAAGACATTGTAAGGCCTTAACCTTAACAAAAATTCATTGAGCATCCGGGAGTTTGTGTGCACAAAATTCAGCTTCTACTTCATATTCTAGCCCCACCAAGCTTGCCGCCTTGGTGTAAGTAAGTTTATAAGTCTTACCATAAGACTTGAAAGAAAAAATTTCTCTTCCATCTTCCTAATAAAAACTTGTTGACTCATAAAATTCTACTAGTAACTTCTGATAAATAGCATCATGATCACATGCCTTGAAAACACATGCATCTTCCCAACCATTGAGTTTAATATTCTTGGTGATGATAGAATCGAACATGTAGAAGTTCGGATGGACTAGTATTTTTCTATAGACTTGAAATTTTAAAATTGGCTTTGAGGTATACATATCTTGAGATGTAGCTTCAACAGAAATTCGGAATGGAGAGTTCTAGAGTATTCGGAATGAGCTTTACAAAGTTCAGAGCGGTCCTTAAGAAGATAATCAGGGCTTCGGGACGCAAAAGCTTTGAAAAACCGATGTGGGAAGACCCTTGGGGTCCCCTTTATATAGGCATTGGGATTGACCTTTGAGCTTCCAAAAACCATCTAACGGTTGAGAAACACTTTGAACAGATCTGATGGTTGAAAACAAACTGCAAGGAAAACTGGACTCTGATCTTTTGAGGTTTTAGGAAAAACATTCGGATTTAAGAAAACTAGAATCCGAGTAATTTTAAAACTCATAGGAAAATACTAGCAAGCAAAATGTGACTAAGAAAACATAAGTAAGGAAATCATACCTTTCGGATTGGATAGAAAGATTTTTCGTAATTGGTAATATTCTTCTTGAGTAAAATTTAACTAAGAAAAACATACTGTAAAAAACTCATTACGAAAAGAAACTCATTACAAAAAACTGATTATGAAAAAACTTTTTAGAAAAAACTGATTACAAAAAAAAAATATTATGAAAAACTCATTACGAAAATTCTTAGTACGAAAATTATCAGTACGAATATTCTATTATTAAAATTTCAGTTTCAAAAATTTTCATTACGAAAATTTTAGTTACAAAAGTTTGATAGACTGACTATGAAAAATTTTGATTACAATAGCTTAAAAACAGACTATGAAAATTTAGGTTACAAAATTTTGAGAAAAAAACTAACTACGAAAAGTTAGGTTACACTATCAAGAAAATGTACTCCCCCTATAAAAAGGAGTTTATTGTTGTAAGGAGGATTGTTCAACAAGAAGTTAATGAAGAAATATTATCTCATGTTATCATTCCTCACTTCTGTTTAATGTATTCAAATCTATCATAAGGAAAAGATTATTTGAAAATGTTAGCAATTAGATCTTACGTTCTGATAAATTGAAGAATGATATCTCCTTTTACTGTGTGATCCCTAATAAATTGATGCCTAATATCTATGTGCTTTGCAGGAGAGTGATGTGCAAGGTTATTACTAAGGGAAATGGCACTTGTGTTATCACACAAAATTTGAGTCTTAGTAAAACTCAAGCCATAGTCTATGAGTGTGTGTTGCATCCACAACACATGAGTAGAACAACTTCCAACTGCTAAATATTTAGCTTCAGCAGTGGAAAGTGCTACAGAATGTTGCTTCTTGAAGGACCAAGAAACTAATGAATCTCCTAAGAAATGAAAAGTTCCGAATGTACTTTTTCTATCCATTCCACATCCACAAAAGTCTGCATCCGAAAATCTTTTTAAGATAAAGTCATTTCCCAAAGTATAGAATAATACTAGATCCATGGTTCCCTTTATATAGTGAAAAACAAATTTCACTTCCTTTAAATGAGATTCCTTAGGATTGGATTGATATCTGGTATATAAGCATATTGAAAACATTAAGTCTGGTCAACTACCTGTCAAGTAATGTAGACATCCTATCATACCTCTAAAAACTATTTGATCTACTAGTTTTCTAGCTTCCTCAAGATCAAGTGTGTTTGAGGGACCAATAGGAGTACTTATACTCTCAGTGTTATCAAAACCATAATTTTTAACAAGATATTTAATATACTTATGTTGAGATATGTAGATTCCTTATGGTTTTTGAGAAATTTGAAAACCAAGGAAAATGTTAACTCACCCATAATAGTCATTTCAAACTCAGATTTCATTAGATTTGCAAAGGAATTAGTTATAGATTGCTGAGTTGAACCAAATATAATGTCATCAACGTATATTTGAACAATCAAAACATTTTTCTTATCTTTCTTTATAAAAAGAGTTGGATCTGTATTTCTCTTAACATTGTTATTTTGAAGAAAAAATCATGTAATTCTATCATACCAAGCTCGTGGGGCTTATTTAAGGCCATACAATTCTTTGGTAAGTCTAAAAACATGATCAGGATGTTTTGTATCTTTAAAGCCAGGAGGTTGTTCAACAAAAACTTCCTCTTGAACATAACCATTAAGAAAAGCACAGTTTACATCCATTTTAAAATGTTTAAAATTGAAGAATGCTACAAAGGCAAGTAAAATATGAATAGATTCAAGTCTAGCTACTAGAGCATAGGTTTCTTCATAGTCTATTCCATCTTGCTGATTATAGCATTTAGCAACATGTCCTTCTTCATTTCTAATGATGACTCCATTTTCATCACACTTATTTTTGAAGACCCACATTACTCTAATAACAAAAGTTTCCTTAGGTATTTCAACCAAGGTCTAGACTTTATTCCTTTCAAATTCATTTAGTTCGTCTTGTATTGCTTTGATCCAATCATCATCACCTAAAGCTTCATTAGTGATTTTAGGTTCCAATTGGGAAAGAAATTCTAGATGCTCTACTTCATTTCTTAAGAAACTTCTAGTCCTTACAGGTCAATTTACATCACCAATGGTACTATCACTAGGATGATTCTTAAGAAATTTCTGACTTGGGTTTTGTAAAACTTGTTCATCAACATAGGGTTGAAATTCTTCTCGGGTAAATGCTTTAGAACCATCTTCTTGAACATTTTCTTTATCAGAAGGATCTTCTATCAAAGGTTGATAATCAGTTTTTAAAAACACATCTGAGGATATAGGTTGGGATGGTTTAAAAACAAAAGGATCAGTTTCAAAAAAATTTACATGCACTGTTTCCTCAATAGTACAAGTGCTTTATAAAAAACTCTATAATCCTTAGAAGTTGTGGAGTAACCTAAGAAAATTCCTTCATCATATTTTGGTGAGAATATGTGTATAATATCCTTATTATTCAGGATAAATACCTTGAAACCAAAAACCATGAAGTAGGAAAGTCATGGTTTTCTACCATTCCATATATCAGAAGGAGTTTTATTAAGAAATGTCTAATCAAAACTCGATTTATAGTGTAATAAGCAGTACTTACAGATTCAGCCCAGAAATGTCTAGCTATATAATATTCACTCAACATGGTTCTAGTTATCTCTTGAAGAATTCTATTTCTTCTTTCAACTACACCATTTATTTGAGGAGTTCTAGGTGCTGAAAAGTTGTGAGTAATTCCTTTTCTACTACAAAAGTTTTCAAAATCATAATTTGGAAATTCTCTTCCATGATCACTATGAATAGTTTTCAGTGGAAGGTTTTTCTCATTTTTAACTTGGGCTCTAAAATTTTGAAATACAAAAAATCTTCAGAATTCTTTTCTAGAATAAAGACCCATGTAAATATAGAGTAATCATCAACTAAAACAAACACAAAGTATTTTCCTCCAATACTTCTAGTTTTTGTTGGACCGAAAAGATCCATATGCACCAACTGTAATGCATCAGTTGTTGACACTTCAACGATTTATTTAAAACTAGATTTATGTTTCTTTCCATATTTATAAGGATCAAAAACTTTATAAGAATCAAATATAAGCTTCGGTAGATCATAAACTAAACCTTTCTTAGATAGTTTTCATCAGTTCCTAAGGTTACAGTGGCATAGCCTTCTATGCCATAACCAAGAGTGATCTTCCATTGCAATAAGTCAAGGTAAGTCTTGGCTCCTATGGTCTTCTAAGTTCAAAGTGTATACATTCTCTTTCCTATTGGAAAAGAGAATAAACTCTTCCTTGGAATTTTGTACTAAGCACTTATCATTCCTAAAATTCAAAAGGTATCTTTCATCACATAATTTACTAATGCTAATGAGGTTGTTCTTAAGACCTTTAACAAAAAAACATTTGAAATCAAAGTTTTACCAAGAAGAATAATATTACCTATACCAACAATTTCTCCCTGAGCATTGTCTCCGAAAGTTACTTTCCCTCCTTTCATCTTGATAATATTTTAGAAATAGTTTTTGTTACCAGTCATGTTCCGGGAACACCCACTATCCATGTGCCAAGTATTGTTGTTGGTACTTCTTTTATCTTCCTAAAAATAAGAAATGAATTAGACTTTCAGAATCCAAAATTTTTTGGATCCGAAATTTTCAGATAACAAAATTTTGGGTATCCACATTTGTCTATAGAAATATACTTTATGAAACCCAAGATATTGAATATTATTCAAAGAACAATTTTTCTTCTAGTTCCCACCACATTGACACTTAGTGTAAAAAGGGGCTCTAGAAGGAACAAAATAGTTGTTTTTGAAAACTAGTTTTTGATGAGTATAACCTACTCCAGTAGTGTTTCCTTTAGGTTTAATTTGAGAATACATCTTGTAAAAAAATTTCCTTTCCAGAGGTAAATTTTTCAAGAAGCTTCTTAAGGGAAAAATTTTCAGATTTTAGTCAAATGAATAAATTCCTATCCTCAGAAGTCATTTCCTTAGAGTTATATTTTTCCTCAAATATTTTTATTTTTGAAATAGCATTCTTAAGATCATTAAAAAGTTCTTCCTTATTAAAATTTTCTTTCTCAAGGTCTTTAGAAAATTTTTCTATAAGCTCTTCTTTATCTTTAAGATCTGTAGAATGATCTGAAATCTATTTTGAAATAATTTATTCCCTAAAATTTTCCTTGTATAATTTCTTATAAATTTTATAATTTTTTTCTTCAAGTAACTTGGAAAATATAGATACTTATTCATATGAAGGTTCTTCATTTTCTGAGGATGAAGTATCTTCATTAAAAGTACTATTTTCGGAATAGTAATTCTTATCAAGAGATAAGTTTGTTAAAGACTCAGCAGAGTGTACCTAGGCTATAAGACATGTATGTGGAAAATATGTATTAGCAATGAATCCCATATTCTTCTGAGATGATGAATCATATTCAGAAGATTCACTTTCCGAAGAATCTCCATAGTTAGCACTCCAAGTAGTATTAGCTTTCATACTTTTATTAGATTTATCCTTATAGAACTTCTTCCTGTTCCTTTCAGAATGCCTCTGTTTTTTTTATTTATTTTTAAGCATAGGGCAATCAGGTCATATGTGTCCACTTCTCTTGCATTCATATCATGTGACCTCTAAATATTTCTTATCTTTCTTTTCCTTCTTCTTATACCAGGAATGGAAATTTCTTTGACCATTTATCTTGTTCATTCTTCGAGAAAGATTTACTAACTCATTATCAGAGACTTCACTCTCACTAGATTCGGATTAGATGATCACTTTCTTAGACTTGGATCTGGTTAATCTCTCAGGAGACTTTGCTTTCATGTGATTCGATGTTGTATTAAAAGAAAAAGTACCATTTCCATTCTTCTTTTTGATGTTGTCATCATCTCTATTCATTCTTGTTTCATGTTGGGGAAGAGTTCCAAATAGCTCATCTAAGGAAATTTGAGTGACCTTCATATTCTCATGAATAGATTTTCTCTTTGATTCCCACTCATTGGGCATAATATCAATGATCTTGTCAACTAGTGCTTCATCATCTGGGCCTTTCTCTCCCATAGATTGTAAACTATTCAAGATAGTCATAAATCTGTGTTTCACTTTTGTTATAGGTTCTCCATAAGGAAAATTAAAACCATGACACAAAGCAATCAATAAATCTCTTCTCGTCTCAATCACTTTAGATGTACCAAAATGAGTAACTTCAAGTTTCTTACATATACAGTTAGCTGTTTCACATGAAGAAATTTGGCTATATATGTTCCTAGTCATTAAACATAGTAGAGTATTGTGTACCTTATAGTTTAATTGATAATCACGCTTCTCTTGGTTGGTGAAATCACTAACTTCCTTATCAGGAATTTTATAACCTCCAGTAGAATAACAAAGTTATCTACCCCAGTATTGGTAACAAAAGTCTTCATTCGATCTCTCCAATACTCATAATCATTGCCATCAAAAATTGGAGGTCTTGTAGGATTTAGTTTGTCGATGGAACCAACATTTATACCTGCCATATTTAAGAAAATTTTCTACCAACACATGTTAAACACAAAATTTCGAATTCAAGGAAAAATATTTATAAGCAAGGAAAATATTGAACAATGAAAAACTGATCAAGAAAAACATATATGTGAGTATAAGTATTTCAGAGTCCCGCTCTGATACCAAATGTGAGGTTGTTATAGAGTATGATGTTTCCAACCTCTGATACCAGTTGTAAGATCTAAATAATGATGTAGATGCTCAATATACAAGAGGGGGGTGAATTTTGCACGTTAAAATTTTCCTTAAACAAGGATAGATATATGTTTAACAAAGTTAAACTAAGCAAATTCACAACACCTCCAATCACCAATGAATGATTGGGACAAAGTATGAAGTTACAAACTACTAGTTCTATGCACTTTCTTATATTTGGAAAGTGATTCCGAAAATAGGTTTGGGAAATATGGATCTGAAAATTGAAACTTAACCAAAGTTTACAATATTAGATTCTACCTTATAGTGAATAGATTCTAAACTAATCAGAGTACAAGTGTAAGGAAATAAAAGAATGTTATACTTTCCTTACAATATGAAATTCAGTGGAAAAACAAGTAGTAAAACTACAGGTAACAAGATATAAATATTTTAACCCAAAGAGAAGGGTATCCACAACCTTGGATAAAGGTCCCTTGATTTATACTTTCAAGAAAGTTTTTCTCACCCACACAAGTGTAAGCCCTCTATACAAAGATCGGAGTCTCTATCTTGCTATCCCCGCAAGCCCTCAACTTCAAGGTAGTTGGTACCTCTGTCTTCCTCCGCAAGGAAGCCCTCAAACTTCATAGTAGTTGGCACCTCTGTCTTCCTATCCCTGGAAGTCCTCGTATTTAATCATCAACATTCGGAGTCGCATGAAGCAATATGAATGATCAGTTCAGTATGCACAAGGAATGAAAAGATTATCTCTCTAGAAATCATCTTAACAGCATGTGCTCTCTAGAGTGATCAACTTCAGTATCATTGTCTCAAGCTCTTTCAAATGAGTTCCTATTTATAAGAACGGTTGGAATGGTCGGATCCCTCCTCGAACGGTCATATTTTACTTAAATTTTGGAGGAACCTATACACGTGTCACTAAACCAATGGTTAGTTTGAAACAGAATGGATGACATCGTTTTATAACAAAACTTGTGTAACTGAAAACACGACATCGTTTTGTAATGAAACAAGTATAAGTATAAGAAAAACTATAATACGGAACGTAAGAAAATAAAATTTCAGAGTCTAACCAAAATGAAATTTAGAGTCTATAATAAAAGGATATTTGGATTCTATTTTATAGGAATTATTAACCAGAATTCTATAGAAATCCGGAGTCTGAATTTCTAAGGAAATCTGGAATCTGGTTTTATCAGAGTTCATAATCTGAACATATAGATTTTGGAGTCGAGCTTATAAAAGTTCAGAGTTGAACTCATAATAGTTCGGAGTGGAACATTATTAGAGTTCCTATCTAGAATTTGGAGTGGGACATCATTACAGTTCGTATCTAGAATTCTAATCCTAAAACAGAATGCTTCATATCTAAGCATTATATGATTCTGAGGTTTTTAGGTATGAATCTAATTTTTACACTTAAGAAAATATTGATATGTATAAGGAAATCTATGTTAGGGTAAATTTCCTTAAAGAATGAAATTTTCCTTAGAGAAGTAAAATATATATTTGCTTAAGTATAAGGTGTTTGTGATTTTCAAAACAAGAAGAATTGTAAAATTCATAAGGAAAACATTATTGACTCAACAATGATCATGTAGAATAAGTCGCATCACATCGTGGAGACGGTATTCCGTACGTACGCATGAGCGATGATATCGTTACCATGATCATGGAATTTTATTTAAGTGTATGTACACTATTTCAGAATCAATATCACTTTAAAATAATCATATATAGTTATTCTTTACACCATTTTACCCATCCAAGTAAGGTGGTGGTGGAAAACAGATTACACCACGGTATGGAGATGGTATTCTATACGTACGCACGCGCAGTGATTTCATTTTACGTAGGATGGATAGAAGGTGAAATATGGTTGTTTCATATTTATAATAACATATCATTATATGAGTGATACTGATGTTATTACTTCATATTTAAACAACTAAAGAAGAAGGAGTAGAAGAAGAAATAAAGTTGGAATAATTGGTAATGAACATTACCTCTTCATTGAAGCTCCACTTCTTAACCTCCTCTTAGGGAACTAAAAATGGTCTTTGAAAAAGACCAATACCTATAAGATGTTTCTAGGAAAGTCAAGAAGAGTATTTGGCAGGGTTTGGCCGAGCTTGAAGGCTCAAAGTTGTGTGAGGAGGAGAGGGAGGAGGTGCCCTTTTATAAGGGAGGAGAGGGGCACATTAGGAAAAACTTAAAATATTATTTTATTATAAAGTCATATTCGGTTTTTAATAGATCAAAATTGATTTATTTAGAATCTAAGGTGTTTTTGGGTCGGAATCCTCTCAACTAATAGATTTTAGACAAGTTTAGGTTACTATTTTAACCTTATCATTAAGATTTAACTCTAAGTTAAATAATTTAACTTTTATCGTGTCTTATTGTTTTATTACACTATATGGTTAATAAACTTTCTATAACAAGAAAAACGAACCCCAAGTTGTTTATTATTAATATATATCTGTATCTAAGTCATTTGGCCAGACCTTAGATTCTTAGGAATAAAATAACAATTAATAATATAATATTTGTTTTAACAACTATTTTATGTCAATTTTGACACTATTTGGTACTTGATTTTTGTGAAAATAATAACAGCATGATTAGTTCGAAAAAAGTTAATTAAATCAATAATAATATGTAATATTAACCTATAAAATTATTTTAATTCATAAAAAGTCTCAAATTACCTTTATTTGGGTATTTATAATATCAATTATGTTAATATTTCCTTAATAAGGTAATTACTACATCATCATTGTGTCATAAATATATTAAATTATTTAAAGTTTAAAAATTATAAATAAAATACCATTATTTAGGAAATAGTTTTATCTTTCTAATGAATATTTATTGTCTAATGTAGCTTATGTATAACCATATATTATAAATGTTTTATTTATTAAACATTGATTTTAACTATTTTAACTATTCTTTAAATAAAATAATAATAAATGTCCTAATCTAATCCAAGTGGGCCTAAATGGTCCTATTTTATTTCTAAGGTTGTTTTTGATCGAATTAAACATATCCAATAGAATTAGGACTTGTTTTAGAGTAATAATAATACTATTTTTACCCTTAATTACCATATTTACTTTTAACCGTGGTAAATAAAAGTAAAAAAGTTACTATTCACCAAAAATTATTTTTATCTTATTCAACCACATTTTACTCCTTGATGTTAACTGTGTCTCTCAGATTTTTGAAATTCCACTCACAGAAGTGGTAAAATTATGTTTTCTGTAAATTTTCAACCTCTCCTAGGAGGTGGGTAAATGACGGTGAAAAGTTCAATAAAATTTTTATATATTTAAAATTATTATAAAATGACTCCAATGAATTAATTTGAACTTATATAGGTATTATGTATCAATTTGGACCTAAAATAAATTTAAATAAAATAAATAATTATTTAAATAAAAAGTCTGTTTTTAAATAGTAACCTAGTGTTTTCACTATTCATCAAAAATTGAATGTTTTCAGAAAAAAAACAAAATTTCACCCTAGTCTAATTTCGATATTCTGAATCCAAAAATGAAGTCCATTTTGAAAGATAAAATTTATAAATTTTTAAAAAGTGGTTATTACTATTCATAACGGCTAGTTTTAATAATATTTTAATAGCATATCGTTGTTTAGTGAAACTCGTTATTGCGTAAAACGCAAGCTATCGAGGAAGGTCGTGATTGCATGTAAACCAAGCCAAGATAGTGTTGTGTGTAGTGAAAGATTCCTTTGATGATGTATATAACATAAAAAAATATTTCTCATAAAAATATCAGGTGTTACACTGATGATAGGGATTAGTTTTTAAAATTATCAATAACAACTTATATCATGTTTTCTTATATAAATTATTGGTATAATTCTACTCAACTGAACCATAGTGTATTTCTTTGATGCGAGGTCTTTTGGGTTCTCTGGAGGGATACTGTTTGACAGTGACTGTATAGTCCCTCGGTGTGAGGGATGAATGGTGACCCCTAGTGGGTCAGTACAGACATTAGATGCTTTTGTAATAGACCGCTTGTTCGTGATTAGAAATAAGTTTGGTTACATATATTGTTAAGGAAAATCTATATGGTGTTTTACCATATAGCTTCATAGTGGTATTATACTTAACTGAACCATCTGAATTTTGTATACTCGACACAAATCATCATATGATAATGTTGTTATATATATATATATATGAGGATAAGATTGTGGACACTGAGGGGGTAGATTGGTATGTGGATTCTCAATGAGTATGGGTTCCTAAGGAGTGATGGTGGTTCGACATGTGATGATAGTTTAGAATATGTGAGAAACCTAGATGGGATGTTTTGGAACAAGATTTGTCTTATGCTATTTGAGATAGAGGAAAATAGGTGATTCCCTTGAACTGAGACCTATGTGAGATATAATTTATGGGTTAGGTGGGAGAGCCTAGTGCCTTTGAGATACAGCTCAAGATATTGATGAGTCGAGAGTTATTATTAAGATGAGTTGTGATGTGTAGGGGTAAACCAGGAGAGGGGTTATCATATGTTTATGAGTGCCTTAGAGGTGAAAATCTTTGTTAGATACTTTATGTTATGATATCAGCGCATGTGAGGTGATATCGAGTATATGATATAGGCATTGTGATTCCCTAGGCTTTCATGATGTAAATAACTTAAGAGTGAATTTGGTATAGAGGTTTGGTTTTGATGGGCATGATCGATTGGATGCATGACCCTACTGATTTTAGACATTTTTAACCAATGGGATAGTGGGCCATGATACTAGATGATTAGATATAAGATGAATAAAGGGTGGTTTGATGCTTCTGGTATAGTGAAGATGATCAGGTTGGTGGGTGATTGTGTGATTTTCCTTGGAATTGTTCAGATTCTAGGATCATTAGAAAATTCATTAAGGTGCTTCTAGCTAAATTGAGATTGAAATTCAAGAGGATCATGATTAGTGATTTTTTTGTGTGATCATAGGATCAATATGAATCAAGATGATCCAATTTGGATGTTATGGAATGGTGGAATCTAGGTGTATGTCTACTTGGGGCTTATTAACTTTAGTAATGAGGGATGTGTATCACCATTCTAAATGATTACACATGTGGTGGAACAAGGTGTAAATGAAGCGTTTTATTTGTTAGTTTCACTTAAAATGGATTGTGGAGATAGTCTTTTTGAAACTCTATTAGATATGTTTTTCTGAGGGTTTTCTATGAGGTTGATGTGGTACATGTTGGTTACACCTCCACATATATATTTTTATTAATAGAAAATTTTAGGGAGAATGTGTGAAACCAATAAGTACAACCCATCCATCAAATACTATAGCACAGAACAAAATTGTTAAAAACTAGCTTCAACCCATTAGACTTAATTTCCTTAAAAAATTTCTAGGAAAGATTAGTTACCTTTTTGTTGTGCTCTTCCCTGATAATGTCGTCAAAATGAGAATCCAGCTTACCCCATGCTCGCAAGAACTCCTCCTCAACTATTTTCTTGTTGTTGAAACCTCTCACTAGGATTAGGTGTTGTTTTTTAATCCACTCACGTTTCTCCTTATTTGTGTCTACATGAATCAATCTTTCTTGCATACTTTCCACAATCTCATCAGAAGCATATATGCATAACACCTTCTCTATTATCTCTTCCTCAGATTTTAATAGCAACTCCCATGGATATTCCTTAATCACAGCCTCTCCTTCTGGTCCCTAGGCATCCCCTCCGCTCCCACCTTGGTAGGTGGAACTGGTTCCCTCTTGTGCACCTCCACTCCCTCTACAGCAACCATATCAATTGTCCTGGTTCTTTCCTCACATTGTGTATGAGGGGAAGTACCATCATTCACCATCGGTGTCACCTCCTCTTTATGTAGGTGCATCCCCTCTTATTGATCTCCTTCCTTTGAGGGTTCATTCACTTGCTAATGAGACATGGAGACCAAGACTTGCTGCCCTTCCACTCCCTCCACAGGCTGGATCATGGGATCCTTGAGTTTCCCCCCTTTTTTGGCTGATCAGGTCTCCATCAACCTAGGAAGGTAGGTGTAGTCTTTACGCCCCTTTGGATTTGGCTTCCTATAAATAATGCAGCACCCTAGGTCTTTGTTCTCTTTGTTAACTGTCTTCCGTCTTTGTTTGTGCAAGCCTTTTCCCACCCCTCCCAATACATTATCATCAAAGAGATGTTCATCGCTATTAGACTCAGCCTTAGATAGACCCTTAGAATTTCCCTCATACTCTCCCTCATTTATCAAACATCCAAATAGGTTGTTATGGTCAATGCAGGACAAAGTTCTCCTTGAGTTGGTGTCCTTATTGGTATCCATTGTCCTACGTACTCCATGTGAAGTCTTCCCCTACTCATAGCCCTCCTTTGACTTACTCTTCCCAGGAGACACCCTTTCAAAGTTCCTTTTACTATCAGTGCACACCACCATAGCATAAGTGCATGGATTTTGACACACCACATCCCCAGAAGTTGGACCAACAACACCAGCAGATCCAAAAGACTCCATCAGAGCCTGATTGGGTGCCTTGAGTGTGTCCAAATTTGCTTCATCCACTCCATTAGTTTGGGTTCCCCTGCCATAGAGTTTCATCTAAGAGGGCTAGACAAATAACTCTGCAGCCTTTTGAAAACATCCACTACACTAGGTCCTAGAGGGAATGCCATAACTGTTTTTTGCATCCTTGCTCCACCCAAGCACATGTAAACATCTGCTTAACCATTCCCTTGAATGAAACCAGCACATCCATTCAAAGACCATGCACCAATCATATCCTGAAGCCGCTTTCAATCAAATTCTCTACCTTGGATGACTAGATATCATAAAGAATAAATTCCTAGATGATTTGTGTACAGATCTCATACAGTCATCACTACCTAAGACATTCTCTAGTTTTATTGTGAATTATAATATGATAAATAATGAGAAGAGTCTATCAAAACTTATGATCCTGTTTTCCAAGTGGATATGGACATCGAGTGTGAAAAACTCAAAGTTCATTTTGTGAATAATAGAAGGAAGGACAAGGGAAAGGGGACCATAATTTATAAACAATCTAAATCTCTGGAGAATCATCCTTCCAAGAAGGGTAAGATCTAGTGGTAGTGCAAGGAAAAGAAGGTAGTATGATTTTCATGTCTAACGTCAGGCCACTGGAAGTGGAACTGCACCTAAAATCATGGGGAAGATAAAGGTGAAATCATTATTCAGTGCAATCCTTCCATATCTACACATTGGGTATTAGATGCAACTTTCGGTGCTAACATCTATATCCAAATGAAGGAGCCAAGTAGATTCTAGAATATTTCCTGAGGAGAGGTGAATCTGCAAGATACTAATGGTGCAATTATGGATTCCCTTTCCATTGGTTACTATATCCTTTCATTGCGAATGATAAATAATGTTCTGTATGTATTAAATTATGAAAACTAAGTGTTGGAAATTCATAATGAATCAAATTCACATGACTCATATAACACCCAGTTGTTTCATCACCGTATGAGTCATGTAAATGAGAAGTGTTTGACAAATCTCCATCAATATGATTATTTAGACTCTTCTGAGGTAAAACCACTTGATAGATTTCAGGCTTGTTTGCAAGGAAAAATGACCAAACCACCATTTGGTGGATAGGGTCAAAGGGCCAAATAGGTTCTAGTATTTGAACACACTGATGTGTGTGGACCAATTCTAGTATAAACTATAGGTGGATATTATTACTTCATAACTTTTACTAATGATTTGAGTAGATATGTATATATATAATTAATGAGGTATAAATATGAGTCCTTTGAGAAATTTAAGGAATTCAATAATGAAGTAGAGAATCAACTTGGTAAGAAGATAATGAAACCTTAATTGGATTGAGCTATGGAATATCTTAACTAGGAGTTCATCAACTTTCTTTAGGAGTCTGGAAATTTATCTCAACTCACTCCACCTTATACACCATAGTGAAATGGTATTAGTGAAAGGAGGAACTGTACCTTGTTGGACATGGAAAGGTCGACAATGAGTCATGCAGATTTTATATTATCCTTTTGGGATATGAATTACAAACTATGACATACTCTTTAAACTAAGTACAAACTAAATGGGAAAATAGAATTACCTTTGAGCTATAGAGTTTAAAAAACCCATTTTATTTCATACACGTGTATGGATATACAATGAATTTGTTAAGGTTTTCTCCATAAACAAACTAGAACCCTGGGGAACAATGTGTATCATTATAGGGTATACCATGGTAATAAAGTGATACTACCTATACAACTCCTCATACAAGAAAGTGACTATCGCCAGACAAGCTATCATTCATGATAGGGAGAACATCTTCAAAATTATTGTGGGAGGAAGATTGACTTCAAATAAGATGATGATCAAGATACACAAAAGTTGGTACATAAACAAGTTCCATAGATCCATATGGAAGAAGCAGTTCCTAAAATGCATGTACATTATAGGAGTGTAAGAGATGTAAGGGAACCATAGAGATATGGTTTTCTAATCAATGAGGATGTTGAGTCATTATTATTGGATTATGATGAACCTCTCTCCTACAAGGAAGTAGTAGAGAGATCAGAAGATGCAAGTTGGCTATAAGCTATGAATTATGAGATGGATTCCATATACAATAACCATGTTTGGGTATTGGTCGATAATCTAGTTGATGTAAAGATTGATGAAAATCAGTGTTCAAGAGGACACTTCACATGGAATGTAAAGTAAGTACCTATAAAGAAAGGCTAGTGGATAAAGGTTTTAAATAATGTCAAGGAATTGACTATGATGAAACATTTTCCAATTTCCATGTTTAAATCCATAAAAATCATACTTGATATAGCATCTTAATATGACTATGAGATTTAGATGATGGATCTCAAAACTACATTCCTTAATGGGAACCTTCAGGATGATGTCTATATGACACAACTATAAATTTTTTTGGCTCCAGGTAATGCCAAAATGATTTTAAAATTGTAGATATCCATTTATGAATTGAATAAAGCATCCAGGTCATCAAACATTTGATTTTATTAATCCATAAAAGAATCTGGTTCCATGAATAATGAGTGTCAGCCATGTGTTTACAAAAGGTTTAATGGTAATGTGTTTGTTATCATAGTAGTGTATGTTGATGACATATTACTTATTGGAAACAATATACCAGTCATACAATCTGTTAAAGACTGGTTAAACATGTTCTTCTCCATGAAGGACTTAGGTGAAGCATCCTATATTCTAGGGATCAAGATCATTCATGATAGATCCAAGAGTCTTCTTTGACTATGTTAAAGTATATACATTGAAAAATACTAAAGGGATTTAGTATGGAACAATACATGAGGGGATTTGTTCTATTGTCACATGGCCTACATATTTATAAGAAAATGTGTCCCCAAACATAAACAGTGAAAGAGGGAATGAGTCAGATCTCATACACTTCAGAAATTGGATCAATCATGTATGTCATGTTGTGTACTAGACTTGATGTTGCCTATGCACTGAGCATGGTAGGTAAATATCAAGAAGATCTGGTAGAACAACATTGAACTACTATTTATATATCCTTAATTATCTGAGAAGAACTAAGGATATGTTCATGGTATATGGTGGAGATGAGGTTCTAGTTATCTGAGTTTATAATAATACTAGTTTCTAGACATATTAAAATGATCTGAAGTCGTAATCGGGATATGTTTTCTATCTCAATGGAGGATCCCTAAGATGGAAGAGTTCAAAGAAGCCAGTTGTTGTTGATTCTACATTAGAGTCCAAGTATATGCTGGATTCTTATGTAGCCAAGGAATCCATTTGGATTCAGAACATTTTCCAGGAGATTTATTCAGTGCCTATTAGTAAAGACCCTATCACATTCTGATATGATAATACTGTAGCGGTGGATCTTACAAATGATCCAAGTTCTCATAAACCGATAAACCACATTCTCTGAAAGAATCACCACTTCAGGGATTTTTATCAAAGGGGTGAAGTTTCAGTGAGTATAGTAACCATGGAAGAGAATGTGGCATACCCCTTGACTAAAGGCCTATCTTATATGAAGCATGATTATCATGTGAGATCTAGAAGACTGAAGAATGGTAACAGTTGGATCTATTTCAAGTGAAAGTTTGTTGAAGTTGGTTCCCAAGAACCACCTTCTTATGTTCTTATTGAGTACTTATATTAATGGTTTTGAATATTAATAAATTCCTTATCACATCATGATTTTTCTTCTACATGACATTGTATGTGATAATGTCCTAAGTGTATTTTTTACACTAAAAGGTCATAGCTGATCCCTACTATGATGATAACCTGGATGTGATATGACACTATTCTGGAATATATGTTCTATAGCCAGATGATTTCATTTGAGAGACACAAATTATATAGGCTATCAGAGGTAGAGACTCCTAGGACTTTGAGGCACCTCCTCACAAGGATATTATGAGAATGAGACCCACCCATAAGAAATCCATATTTCTATGTGTCTTTAGATGTTCCAAATTTCATATTGATGTATTGGTCCTTAGACTTTATGATTATTTTAATGAGTATTATGAGTCATGCACTTAAATTTATTGTTGAAAACTATGAAGACGGTTGTTTGTAGTGAGGTAGGATATTTTGGGTGCATCACGAGTAATATTGAATTAATGAATAATCCGACAATGGATTTGTCCGTTCATTTATTTAATAGAAGTTGATATCTCAGGACATTTGATTGAAATAATATATCCTAAATAAATTCAGGGACATGGTGTTCTATAGGCATGTTCAATTTTTAGGAATTCAAAGAAAGAGAAATCGAGCACATGGGTTTATGGCACTAACATGAAACCCACTTGACTAGAGATATCGAGAAAAATGGATTATATTACATGGTAAGAATTTTTATGAGGTGACATGTCATTGCAGAATTAACTTCTTTCTCTATGGGTGCCTTGGAATTTTTTTAGATGCTAACCTTAGACTTTAGGTTGCTCTGCCTAATTCCACAAAGAAATAGGTCTAGAGGGTCACACACTAAGTGTATCCTGTATCTCAGTAAAATAATATATTATTTATTATATATGAAGTTAAAAAAATATTATTCCCTATCATTGTTTCCTAATTATTCATGTATTCATGATCACATTTATTTCGATACTAGTTGTTCGAGAAAATATATTGTTGGTGGAATATTTAATAAATAAATATTTTTTATTTATTGAATATAATATTTATATATGTATTGGAGGAGAGGGTACGGGATGAGAGAAGTATCATGCTCTCTCTCTAACCAGTCGGTGGATTAGGGTTCATGGCGTCTAATTTCCCCCAGGTCGCTTCGACACACATTTGTTTTGCAGATTTGGGACCTCCAAGGATGTGGCACCAGCTGATGCTGAAGTCTGTGCTTTTGATGGTGAAGAGAAATTGAACAAGGAAAATATGGAGTTGGCTTCTATGACTGAGCAGCATGCGGTGGCGGCGGTATCTTCTGTACATGAGCAGTGTGAGATGGTGCCAACTGAGATTTGAGATCGAGATCTCGTAGCGATGAAGTGACTGGGTGAGTAGGCTTCTGTGACGGCGGTGACATCTGAGGTTTATGATAATGGAGATCGCACGACGACGAGCAGAGTTTTTTTGGTGCGACCTCATTCTGTCGGTGAGCATACTGTTACGACGAAGCCCATGGTTACTGCATTTAAGGCCTAATATGTGTGTATTCATATTGATGTGGATGCTAGATGTTCTTTTGCTATTGATGTTGGCTCTACAGACTACCCGAAGGCTCCCTCTGGGGTGGCCGGTGAAGGAATTATAGGCCACACCAAGCTGATCTCTGATGCTGATGCAGGACTGGTGAATCAGAAGGAGAAATAGGTTCTTGATGAGGGGATTTCTCAAAATCAAACATTTGATGGCATAAAAGGTGCTTTAGACTCTTATATTCGAATAAAGGGAAACATTTCACACATCAAAACAGATCCCAATGCTATTTCTGAACGGCTTAAAATGGGTGAGTTCTCTATTATTTCCAGAGTATTTCTTCCTAAAGGAACTCAACCTTTGAAAATTCATGAATTGAAGAAGATTATTTCATCAATTTGGGTCTTTAAATCTTGGAAATGTGTCTCGTTGGTAATAGGATACTTCCATATTCTCTTCCCCATGGAAGAAATGAAAGTTCGAGCTTGGAGATTTGGTTCCATTGCTTTCAAACCAGTGATTGTTCATCTCCGTGAATGGGATAAAAAATTCAATCCCTTTGAGGATGGTAACACCACCACACAAATTTGGGTAAGTGTATATGGATTGAATTGGATTCTTTGGAATCCCAAAATTTTTTATGATATTGCCCTATCAATTGGGATTCATATCAAAATTAACAAGGAAACGGAAGTGGCTTGTTTTGGTCCCTATGCCCAGTTCTTAGTTGTGGTTGAATTGGGATCAACCCTAGTTGATAATGTTATGCTTGAAACTGGGGATGACATTATTTAATTGAATATCATCTATAAAAAAATGCCAAAGTTTTTCAAAGATTGTAAAATTATAGGTCATGACTCGTATACTTGTAGGTGCTCAACAGTTTGCAACTTTTGTTCTTCACATGGACATGTGATGAGAAATTGTCCCAAAAAGAACAAATGTACACATGTTATGAAGCCTGATTATATGGGTGAGGCTGGGCCTGCCACACTTTCTGATAACCAAAAAGTGCAAGGAGCGGATCCTGAGGATGTTTTCAATCCTATAGTTGAAAAGAAGGGTGATCGGGCATGTATCACAACCAATATCAATGCCTCGACTTCTGAGAATATGTCAAAGTCTTGGGCTTCCATATTTTCTGAAGAGGTGAATGTATAAAATGTTGATTCGAATTATCAAGGCAATGGTGCTGGTTTCCAACAAATTCAACCTCAAATGTCAGGTCATGATGATAGATACAAAGAGGGTAAAGACAAAATGGTTTCTTTGGATATCCAAAAGGGTGAGCAAGTTTTAGAAACTGAACCTACAGTCATTTATAAACCTTGTTATGCTTCTTCAAATCCCATTGTGGACAATGAAGGCTTTCAACATGTCTCTTAAAAAAAGGCAAAATCTGCAGCTAGGTTGATTACAGGTAATCCTTCCTTTGGTCAACATATCAATGATACCACTAAAATACTGGATACCAATACAGGTTCTCATGATGATACTCAGGAGATCCTTGCCCAGTCCACTGTAATCGAGGGATTCACTTCTCTTGGTAAAGGCAAAGAGCATGAAGAAAGCTCTGATTCTGACAGCACCGATGCTGAGACACTTTTAGAAAGGTTTCAAGCTGTTCCTTCAAATCTAGGAAGATCAAGGGGTCGGGGATGTGGTTGTGGAAGGGCTGAATGTCATGTAATTCAAGAATAAGAGATAAATCTAACTGCCAGATTGATGAAAAAGATAGGTATATAGTTTTCTACTTTGTGCTCTGACTTGTTTCCCGTACTCTTTTTGGATACTTTTGATTTATTTTTAATAAAATTTGTGAGATAATGGGACCAACCAATTACTCTTTTAAAAAATATATATGTATTGTAGAATAATATTTTGACATTTATTTAATAAATAAATATACATTATTCAAGGCCTAATAAATATTGTGGAGGATTGGGGGACAGAGTTTAAGGTTTCGGTGAGAAATAATAATATTGAATATTATTTGATTAAATAATATTTAATAATGATTTTCATGTTAAGTGTGTGTCATGAAATAATAATAATAATTCTATTATTATTTGACATGGGGTTTCACTAGGATTAATAATATAAATAATGATGCTTGTGGAATTTTGTTATTTTAACCCTAGCGATATAAATACCAAATTGTGATTATTTTCTCATAACCTATCCAACCAAATTTTATTTTCACAATGTATTGGATAACACCTCTCAAGCCTAGAATTTTCTTCTTTCTCCAAGAATGCTCTCAAGGATGAGAGTGATCCTCCTATACAGGATCAAGGAGAACACTTTGGAAGAAGTTCTCAAGGAGATCGATAGTGGATGATGCAAGCACAAGAATCTTCCATGATATCACCTATAGAGTCTTTTGTTGATGTCTGGAGATTCATGGAACATGTACGGATCACCACTAGAGGAATTCTACCCTTGATTTCTCCAATAAAACAATGGTGCACTGTAGATTTGTGGTCAAACGCATCAACAAAGAAAGAATTTCCATGGAGGTAATTCTTTTTTAATTAAATTAATTATAAACAAAATGTGTTGATCTCCTCTCTCTAGTTTCTAGGATTATATCCCTTTCTTGTTACTTAATTAAATTTCATTGTTCATGGCATTCTTCGTCACATAGATCTCAGATTGATCATTGATACGTCAAAGAGAAAAGTTGGGCACCACACCTCATGCACTTCTACTACACCCAAAACCTACACATAAATGGACAATGGATAATAATTTAGGCCATATGATATTTATCTTGTCATATTTGAATATTTTTATCATTTTTAAATAATTTAATAAAATATTGTTTTAATAAAATATCATTAATGTCAACATTAACACTATTCATTTAATTTTCCTTAAAAGAAAAAAATAAATAGCTCAAATTTGAATATAATACTGTAACCCAACATTAATATGTATACTAATATATATAATTCAGGGAACACTATAACTCATTGATGTTATATTACATTTAATATTTATGAAATTATTTATTTTACTTTTCTATTAATTGATGAAATATCATGTTTGTGTTGCATAAACATTTAAGGTAATTATAGAATAACTAAAATTAGAAATTAATTTACATAATTAAAATAACATAATTATGATTGAAATAGACAATTATATTCATTCATAACTTGGAAATTTACATATTTATACATATAAGATATATTTAAAATGAAGATATTGACACTTTGTAACTTTCTATGATTTAAATATTATATAGGTTATTTTCATGGACAAGTGTCTATTAAATAATTAAATTTATAACCTAAGGTGATAAGGGAAGAATTAAATTCTTCTAATATGAGTTTATATGAAAATGGTTCCCTCGACACTTAGTTTTATCTTAGATTATCCTGATTTACCCATTACTGAGGTGATAAATTTTACCACGGTTATTCTTTATAATGGCTAAAAATAGAAGGAAAATATTTATAAAATCTAAACCTATCGATTCCAAATATGGAATCAATTTTATCAAATTCATTACCTATAAGTGGAAGATATTAATAATAAAATTAGTGCGAAAAACGCGACAAAAATCATTTTTAGAAAAATACAATATTAATCATAAAACTGGATATATGATTATCACATGCATAGTGAAAATATTATATGAATATTATATAATTTTATTTAATATATAATATATAAATTTCATTAAATTAATTAAATTATAATGGTTAATTTAATTTATTAATATACAAACATTTTTAATGTATAAAAAAAGTTTTTAAATGAATGTCGTTCTACATTTAAAAATGTCTTGTAAAAATTTCAAACATAAAAATTGATTCCAATCAACATAATTGAATTATATAAAATATGAAAGAACTAATTTTACTTTAAATCTATTTAAAAACTAAAAGGAACTTTTTTCAAGTTTGAAACAAACATATAGTTTTCAATAAATATCAATATTTTTCACTATTCACGAGAAGATCAATCTATTCAAAAAAATCCAAAAAATTCACCCTAACCCGTTATTTATATGAAGATTTAAAAAATTAGTTAATATAATGAAGTAAAATTTTAAAATTTTCCAAAAAAAACATAGTTTCTTATCTAAAAATTTATAATCATTTTTGAAGGAAACATTTTTTTAACTATAATATGACGTAACTTAAAAAATAAATTCTTATTTCCTAAACATTAATAAATAATTTTTAGTGATTAGGACCTTTATGTTTTAGTATGGGGATATTCAAATTAATAGACATAAATTCAACATCTATATTATAATTGTCATATATAATATTTCATGATATGTTTATGATTGATGTTGGGTGTCGTATACACTATCGAACATAATTTTATTATTTTAAATTTTAGGGTGTTACATTCCTGATTCTAAAAAATGATACCTAATACCCTTTATTATAGACAAGGGGTGACTAGAATCCTTACACATCAATGATTTGGCAAGTCATGTTTGTTATGTGATGTACTTGGCTAGATGTCTCCCACACCTTAATTGTTGTTGGAAGACATCAAGATGACCCATGTGACTAACATTTAATGGAATTCAAGACTATCCTTAATAATATGAGGTGTACTCCGGATATGTTCCTTGTATATGAAGGAGAAGAGGAACTTGTCAGCAAAGGATATGCATATGCTAGATTCCAAAATGACCGAGATGATATGAAATCGTATTGGGGATACATATTCACTCTTAGTAGAGGTGTTTTGAGCTAGAAGAGATCAATAAAATCCATGGTTACTGATTATAAAATATATTATTAGTATATTATGACTTATTTGGTTGATAAAGTAGTAGTTTGGATAAATATAATTCTATAATATCCTGAAGTGGTGCCTTGCAGTAATGACTATATGACACATTATTGTGGTAATATGGTAGTAGTGGGTCATATAAAGGACCCAAGGGTACATCAGTGGATGAAGAAAATATTATAGAGGTATCATAACATCATGGTTTTTTCTCAAAGAGGTGTTGTCATAGTGACCAAAATATCCATAGAATAAAACATAGTGGATCCCTTAGATAAAGCCTTAACTCAGAAAAAACATGATCATCTTGTGAGATGTAGAGGATTGAAATTCATAGAGAGTTGCCTCTAGTCCATGTTGGAGTCTATTGGAGTTGGTATTTTAGAACCAACTACATGTAGTTTGGATTAAATTTATATTCAAATATTTTAATATTACTAAACACTTCCAATCAATAGAAAAATATTCTGACAATAATATTACATATTTTTTATTGTTCGGCATGAATTTAATGTAATTATATCCAAGAATATTTATGACATTGATATAGTAATTATAGTTCCCTACAATGATGATAACCTTGATGTTGAATAATGATATTCTAAAATAATATTTTATGGTAGGATAATATTTTATGATGGCTCATATAGAATGTTGAATTTCAAGTGTGGGTACTCGTAAGAAGATGACGTTTTCATTTGGTAATTTACAAGATGGGAGATAATGAGTGCAAACCCACATGTAGGAATTCAACATGTTTATGTGTCGTCATATATTCTTATTTTTTGGGTTTTTGTAATGGTCTGTAGTTATTGACATTATTATTAATGCATGTCAAGACTCATGTTCTTCGATGTATTTCATAAACCATGATGATATAGTTTGTGGAGATATTTGATATGTTGGATGAGTCATGAGTGATATGTTATTAATTAATAAGTCAAGGAATGTTCTATCCCTTCCATAATTATCAAAGATGATATATCTACCCTTTAATTTAAATGGACCCATCACATTAAATTCCATAGCGATGGTGTAACGATGAGTTTATTTCAAATATTCAAAGAAAAATGTATCAATCACAAAGGTTGATGAAATTTTTGTGCAACCTACTTAATGAAATATTGTGAAAGGGGGATTACTCTAAATAGTAAGTGCTCATATGTGGTTGTCAACATTACATAGCTAACTTCTTTCTCTGGGATGATTTGAACCATTTGTACACATTAATCATGGAATTTAGGCATGCCCACATAATGTTAATGAGAAAATAATCATAGAGGGTCACACACTAATTGTTTCAATTGATCTCAATTAGATTATATTTGAATTCAATTATTAGAATGAATATTAATCTTAAGACAAAAGAATAGTTTTGTTCGAGATTCATTGATCACTAATATTAAATAAATATTTACTCATGGGGTGATTTTTTCTTTATTTTATAATATAATATTTATTTATTTCTTGTTATTCAAAAGGAAATATATTATTATTTATTCATTAATAATGAATTTATTAAATTACAATAATATTTAATAATTATTTATTTACCATAATATGATTAGAATATTTATTAATGAATAAATATTTAATTGAGTATTTATTTTTGGTATACAAAAAATACCAAGGAAGATGAGTGAGCCAAGGTCACTACTAGTGAAAAATAATAATTTGAAAACCGGTAAAATAATATTTTTTATTATGCCATCTTTCTCACACCATTGAAAATAATGATATTATTTTTATAAATCATGTGGTTAAACAAGGTTTATTGTAACTCCATGATATTTTAAATAAGCAACATAATGTTAAATATCAGGTATGACACACAACACTATGATTAGAAGATAATATAACCCCATTAGACTTTATGATATATTTCATTTTAAATTAATTAAATCTCTTCGATGGCTTTCATAACACACAACCTCGAGTCTAAATGAACTGTAAGGTAGAATACAGTTATAAACTACCCTATAAGTTGGTGGGTATGAACACGAATAACTAAATTGTGAATATTATATGTTTTACATATGTATAAAATGTTATCCATTTATTAGTAATAAAATAATAACCATTTGATAGAAAAATAAATGTCTACGGGAAAACTATATTTTTCTAAAAGGGGTTTTTGTATCCGTTTGAAAATATAACTAAAAAATAATTTTTACCAATTATCTAAAATTAATTTGAAAAAATAATATTAATTTTTTAAATCAACCAATCAAACTTAACTTGGGGTTAATTTTTTATAATTCTCTGAAAAGATTAATTTTTTGATGAACAATAAAAAATGCTGATTTTATTGAATACTACATTTTCATTTAAATTATTTGAAATGTTAAATTATATTTTAAATTTATTTTAAAGTAAAATTATTTAAATTATTTTATTTTATTACTAAATTATGTCATTTTAGTTGATTTCTTAAGGAATTTTGATATTAAAAAATCATATAACATTGATATTATCTCCTTGGAAACCCATTCTTTCATCACATTTGCATGATTAATTTTAAATTGAATTATAACAACTATATGAATTGAATTTGTAAAAAATTGAATCAATACATGGAATAAGGATAATTTATATTACCTAAATATGTCAACTTAATTTATGACCATAATTAATTGTGAAAACAGAAAAAAAAAATTACTAAGGTTTAAGTAAATACGGTTTTAGCAGGGGTTTAAACTAAAAATTAAAGCATTAAAAAGGACACTAAACTTTTCTAGTTACTATTTCATAGTCATAATTACACCTTATATATTACTATTTTTTAAACTGGTCCATTTTGGAGGCTTCTTTATGATAGAAATGAGGATATAATTGATTCTTTTCAAAAATACCTAGGGTGTACTCTCCCCCACTTATAAAAGGACACCCTTTATCCTCCCTATTACACACTTCCAAAAACCATTTTTTATAACAATATATACTCAAATAACTTCCCATGATCCCTCACCTCATCCAATTATCTTTTTTAGGGAAAATATCCAACCTAAAAAGGCTCTTGTTATAAACAAAAAGAAGTTGTTCATAGAAGAGGTAAACTCCTTAACTGAGTATTTTATTTTATTTCTTCCTCCACCTCCTTCAAATGTAATTAAACCTTAATGATATATTAAACTCATTATATTCTATATAATTAAATTTTTTTATGTCAAGGGTGTGACCTAAAACCAGTTTCTCCTCCCTCAAATGGGCAGCGAAACCGTTGAATGTGTGTAAGGCATATTATCGCCTCATGAACCAATGTAATTTTTTTTTCATCACCGCTTCTCATGGATGAATATAATAATGTATCTAATTTTTACATATCATATATATGATATAATCATACTTCTTGAATTATAATATTTTATATAAATTTTTATTTTTCAATATTTAGAGAATACAAAAATGTCTCTCATGTGTACGACGAACCACCGCCTCAGGAAATGATGTGATTCATTTTTCACTTATTCTATAAATGAATAGTAATAAGTATTAAAGTTATGTTTATATATGATATTAATGAAATATTAATCATTTTGTAAAATAAATATATCATATAATTCCTTACATCACCAACCATTGAATAATTGATAATGTCATTCATGTTTATTGAGAACTACTACCTCAAAAAGAAATGTGATTCATTTTTCACTAATGATTTTCATGGAAGGTAAAAAAGGAAAAAACTTAATGAATATATGTTACATATATAAAATTATATTGATTATAGAAAATTAATATAAAATACACTTCCTTTCCCTTTCACCCGTTAAAGAAATGATAACGTCGCTCTTATGTACGTATGACCCGTTGTATCCATAAAGAGATGTTATTCATTATCAATATTCAAAATTAAATAATTATTCAAAAGATTTACCTAATTAATAAATGATATCTATAACATTAATATCATTTTTTATGATGTAACTATAATAGATGTTCAATAAAAATAACTTTAATGATGAAACATGTAGGAGAGAACAAGAAAATAAACATAGGAAATAGTAGTGATAAAGAAAGATTATTAATGAATTGGTAATAATATGTCATAAAAGGATTATATATAATACTATAAATAATAATATTATTCTATTATAAGTTAATAACATGTTTAAAAACACTATAAATGTGTTTAAAAAGCACACAAGTAAAGTTATGTGTGATGTAATAGGTTTGATAACTTAATTTCCATTCATTGGTTTATACGTCTACTTCATTGATAATATTTTGACAAGATTACAAGTGAAATGAATTTTGATTTAATTATTTTTTTCCACTGGTCTCTTTTTTTATCTACTTTTGGTATACATAATCACCCCAATATTTAAATCTCACCTCAATGATACACACTTTGTAAGGGTTTCATCACAAAACCTCTTTCTTTGAGACACATGTTCTTTTACGGACCTAATTTCTTTTAAATAGTATATAAAATTCCCCTTTACATAATGAATAATGAATACTTCACAATTAATTATATTTTAAGTTATAATTTATACACTTAATTTATGGTATATTATGATTCAAAAGTTTCCAAAGAGGTAAGGGTTTATGTTTCAATCACATTTTCATCAAGATTTCTTATACATGAATTTTCATGTGAATGAAATTATTTGACCATTTTAAAATAAACCCTTGTGGTTATCTTATCTTATGGTTATTAATAATTTTTTCTAGAAATAGTAGCAATTTTCCACTCTATGGTTCTTAAAATGACTAAGAAAATGTTTTTAAGAAAACAAGACTTCATTTCCCTCTTCGGTCGAATGTTTTTTTTTATAAAACCATGTTTTCTAAATTGTTTTAATTTTTTTAAATAATCCATCTGATTTATTAAGGAATTTTTTATCCCATTTTTAAAATTTTAAACTATGGTTTTAAATTAATATTCATCTTATTTTCTATAAAAGTCTCGTTTGGATTTCACCAAACATGTGAAAGGAATATTTGTTTTAACATGTATAACATGTATATAATTTCCCACCATAATGACCATTATTTTTTATGATTACTTTATAAGTTTATATAGTTATTTTTAAAGAAAATTATTTCCAAAATAATATTCAAATTTATCTTTTAAACCAAATTTTTTCAATGTTTAATGGTAATATTCTTCAAGAATTTTTTATTCATTTTATAGTATTTCTCTTTCTCAACGACAACAACCTTTCATGTTATTAATTTCATCTATATTATATATATATATATATATGTCACTTACATATATACCTAGCTTATTATCTCTTCCTTTTATGGGTTAATATGTACCTTATGTTTATTTTTCAAATTCCTTTATTATGAAATTTCCTTTGATAATGATATGGTGCAAGATTATTAGCACCATTTTTTTTTCTTGGGTATTTCTTATGTTCTGACTTATGATTGATTTAATTTTTGTGGCACACATGAATCAAGAACATGTTATGATGGGTGCACCAAGATATAGTCTCAATTAATTTATTAATGTTATAGGCTCATGAGATGTCATGTATGGGATTAAAGAGTAAATCTAATTCATTGTGTGACTTTGTCCACCATGAGATATTGTCTTTACAGTTATACTTGACTCATGTTTATGTAATGTTATATGTTTAAACCTCATTTCCCATGTTACCATGATCATATGATACCATGTCCCTTATGTTATACTTCCATGCGATTACTCTTGTTCCTTCTCTTTTATGATATTATGTTATATCTATGGCTGACCCATTATATGTATTTTCATGTTTATTCCCTTACTCATCGTTCTAGATTACCCTATTCATTTATAAATTTCCTGTGTTTTTATATGTAGTTTTACAAGAACAAACTCATTTAGTAACTCACTATGTAAAAGAAAAAGATAAGGATGTAATGTTGTAATTTCCTTTGTTTAATAATGATACTACCCTTCCAAAGACACTAGGCCTCATGATCTTTGGGTTGTAATTAATATATGTTTATGGTAATAATCATATAATGATATGTTTAAAATTCATGGGTCACCATAGTTGGTATCAAATAAAGTTTTATTTATCCATTGAAAACTATGATGACAAAGATTTAGTGAGAACCATAGGGATAAGTCTAAGGATAAGTCAATGGATAATAATAAGGATAATACTAAGTATAGGAAAATATACTAGAATTTTGGTGAAGGATAGACCAATTGGTTTCAATGATATTACATCCCTATCTGGATACTAAAAGTGTATGTGGCTCTGGTCCAGAGTTTTATAGGTGTAATAACAATAAAAAGGGTGCATTGATCTAGAATCGATCATTCCCTAGTGTACGACAATGGGTCTTACTACACACCTGGTTTGACACTCCCATGGGATATGATTTTGAAATTAAAAAACATTTAGGGTCCATTAGGAAGGATTTCAATAGTGGAATGAATGACAAAGGCTAAACCTATTATGTTTATATTTAAATGATGTTTTCATGATTTAGATATATTATAAATACATTTTAGGACTATGTTATTTCCCACTATGAATATTGTTTTCCACACTATACTTTATGGTTTTAGTCAATGGAGGAAACCAGAAGGAACTAGGTAAACATTGAATGTGATAGATAATATGTTTATGGGAAACCAAAAGGGATAATGAATAGAGTGAATGTTATTGTGATTATGCCTAATTGATTACCACAATATATTATTAACATTTTGTAACTTAAAAAACTCTCTCACTCTCCAATGAAACGAAGGATGGAGTTCACTAAGAGCTCGACTAATGAAGACCATGGAGGAAAGAATGTTTGTCTTCCTTCATGTCAGAAATATGGAATGAGACACCCATGAAAGTTTCTCAAAGTAATATTAAAATGATTTTTGTGTTGAAAAGAAGGCAATAAAGTAAATGAAGTTGGGGTAGTGCCTGAGTGGTAAAACCCATAATCCTGAATCCAAAAGATCAGGTTTGAAATCCTAGAAATCCTCTTGAATGATTTACATTTCAAGTGGTAATGCATTTATGGCGTGGGAAGGCGGTGATATACGCTTCCAGTGACACAGGAAGGATAATGCAGGGATTTTGTTGCTATGTGCCTTCAGGCCATGTTCTTGGGTAACTTGGCCTTGTCCCTCTGGGCCATGTAATGGGTCTCCATCTTCCTAGATAGAATGTAGTATTTTATTTCATAATAAAAAGAGGCTTCAGTCCCATTTTTTAAATAAGGTAATAATGTAATGAATTTACAAGGAAAATTTAAGAGTGTTATAAGGATATAAATTTCATCATAGGGATCTATTTATAGTTTTTTGTTTCAAATCCGAGGAACTTAGTAATTATCTGAGTCGATTCCCTCATCTAAAGGTTAATCCTTAAAATAGAGAATGACCTTTAGTGAAGTAAAATGGTTGATTTATTTATGTATTGGGACTTAAGAATTAAATTTTATAATCATTTTTAACAATAGTATTTTGGTTATAATAATCATGAAACATCTAAGGATTATGTTAATTTGGAAAGCGTATATGTATTCATGAAATATTAACATAAACGTTATGGATATCATCATGGGTTTATGAGTTGAATGTTGATTATAAGTTCAATGTCTTAGACATCCCTTATTATTCTTTATGTGATAGTAGTTTACCATGATTAAAGATATCTTGGTACACACTTATGTCAATAAAACACTTTGATTTTTTATATGTTTTTGTAAAATGTTATTTGATAAGGAAGGCCTTTACATTTTTTGGGAATATATTTAAATGTATGTATATAATTTAGGGTTTATCCTGTCTTTTATGTTGAGTTGATTATTTGTTATCACACTTTGGTAATGTTATAGAAATTATATTAATATGGTTCTAGAAGAAGGACAACCTACAAGATGGGTGACAACACTTCACATCTTGAAAGAGTGCGGGGCTTGAACCCACAACTGAAGCGCGGTAAGGGGGGAACATCTAACACTAACTTACATGATGTTTCGGTTAATAAGAAATTATTTTTACTTAATATATTTGATAGAAAAATTATTATGGGATATATTAAGTAAAATTTTGGAGTTACTATTGAGTTATTAGGGATTAATGTATTGGATAATTTGTGCAAAACACTTTGGTTTTAGTATGGATAGGAGGAATAAATTGTTACACAATTATGATCTTATGATCTGTTAAAAGTTAATTTTGGTTCTTCAGGGACAAAAAAAAATCAATGTTAGATATTAATTTCTTAGAGTAAGAGATAAAGTGGAAATTAATCAATGAACAACCAAAGTAAGAAATTTTGATTATGAAATATAAAGATATCAACTAAGTATATTTCATTATTTTAATAGTGAATAAAATAATTCCTCAACTTTAGAAAAAGGATCTTGAAACAAAAAAGTCATCATATTACCTTCTTGTTTTTTGATTCAAATAGTCTTTTAAATCCTCAAAAATTTATTTTTTTAGGTCCTTAATGTTCCATTTATCATTCAATTTATTGTGATATTGGATCTCAATCACTCTCTATTATTATTTATGCTTTTTCTCCATGTCCAAATATTCAATTTCTATCAATTTTCACATACTTAGAAAACTAGTTATGTGATTATTCTAGATAACCATCACACCTCCATTTCTCTCTTATAAATAAGATGTCATATTAACCCATCGCATGATGTAGGATTTCAAGAAAGTTTTTTTCAATTGTCACCGACATGATTTCCAAGATAAAGATTAAATTGTGAAGATCCAATTTATTTAATGGGGTAGAATGTAACACTACGAGATTACAAAGGGGGAACATAAATAGAGTTTATGACACACGAATCCACTATTAGACGATAATATAAAACCCTGAGACTTTATGATATATATCTTTTTAAATTAATTAAATCTCTTCAATGTCTTTCAGAACATGAAACCCCAAGTCTAAGTGAACCGTAATATAGAATACCATTATAACCTAGATGCTATGTTTTACGTTATTAAATGGATTCAATAAATTAGGAAAAATATATGTTTTACATTTGTATAAATGTTTATCTATTAATTAGAAATAAAATTAGAACCATTTGAGACAAAAATAATTGCTTGCTGAAAAACTGCATTTTTTCTAAAAGGTTGTTTAGTCACACTTTGTGTCCATAATTGAAAATTAATTTTTACCACTTTTATAATACATATTATAAAAATAAAACATTATTTTTTAAATATACATGTATAAATTATCTTATTTTTATGGTTTAAGAATTTTCTAAAAAGATTAATTTTTTGATGAACAATGGGAAAAGATTTTTTTTATGGAAAATTGAATTTTATTTTATATTATATACAATGTTAAATTATATTATAAATTGGTTTTAAGGAAAAATTAATTCAATTATATTAAAATTTTAATAATTTAGGTCATTGGTATCAACTTAATATTTTATTTTGATACTAAAACTTCTTATACTTATGAAAATTTTCTGTTTGGAAATTCATTTTTCCTCGAATCTATCGGTTTAATTTTAAAATTAATTCTTCCAATAATTTGAAATGATTTTGGAAAAATATACTATGTATTTTCAATAATCGTAATTTATATTACCTATAAAGGTATAATTAAATTTTTAACATAATGAATAGTGAAAACAGTAAAAATTATTTACCACTATTGAGATAAAAAAAGTTTATGAGGGGTTAAACTAAAAATGTATAGATTAAAAATGACAAAAACACTTCTCCATTTCCAAATTTTTGGTCATATTTTGACCTAATATATTCTATGGTATGAAGTTTCTCTATTTTGGAGGTTTTCCCTATGAAAAAAACATAGGTGAAATTGATTTTGTTTTTCTAAAATACCAACTGTTTTCTCTCCCCATCTTATAAATGTCCACCCCCATCCTCTCCTTTCAACACTTCCAAAACACATTTTTCAGCCATTAAATACCGAAATAACATCAAAAATTATATCCCCTCAACATATAATATAATTTTAGTCATAAATCCTACTTATGAAGGCTTTGGGTGAAAACCAAAAAAAGTTGTTCGAAAAAAGAGGTAACATCCTTAAACAGGAATATTATTTTATTTCTTCCTCAACCTCCTTAAAATAATATTAAACCATAAAGATATAATAACCTCATTTTCATAAATATACTAATATGTTTTTATGTAAATTTAATGACCTAAAACCATCTCCTCCTCCCTTAAATGGTAAGCGAAACTGTTGATCATGTGTACGACGGACAACCACCTTGCGAACCGACATAGTTCATTTTCCATCTCTTCTTCTCACAGATGGATATAATGATGTATATAATATTTATATTTGATACCTATGATATAATTATATTTCTAAAATTAAAATATCATATATAACTTCTTACATTCCATTCATTAGAGAATACGATTATGATGTTTCTATGTACGACGGACTACCACCTTGTGAAGTGATGTGTGTCATTTTTCACTTATACATTACATTGAAGGTAATAAGGAATAAATTTATGTTTATATACGATATTAATGAAATATTAATCATTATATAAAATAAATACATTATATAATTTCACACCTTACAATCCATTGAATAAATGATAACTTCGTTCGTGTGTAAGATGAACTACCACCTTGCAAATGGATGTGATTTATTTTTCACTAATGACTAACATGGAATGTAAAAAATGATAAATTTATGGTATATATATGATATATATGACATTATATTGATTTTTGAAAATAAATATACAATCTATTTCCTTACCCTTTCACCCGTTAAGGAATGTTTTGGCCCAATATTGCATTTGTTGTCAATAATGTGTCAATGTGTGTTTGGTGAGTTTTTATGAAGTGGTGATGCCTGTAAAATTTTTATGAATTCATATAATTGAATTTAATATCACGCATGGAAAATTCTCCTTATCAACTCTTTTGATTTTGACTACAAGATAAGTCCATAATAAAGTAATTTCATGAAGAAGAAATCACATGCATTGTGTTTTTACTGAATGAGGATGTGATGAGATAGACAAGAAAAAAGAGGGAGATATATTTTGCATGATTGATGAGAGAAGAAGATTAGTGGAAGAGAAGTTTGAGAAGAATTTGGCTTATCATTTTTATGGATTTGAATTATATTTGGTACATGAATTTATTTTAAGTTATATTTAATATAGGCATTAATTAAATTAAGGCCAGCCTATAAGAAATCAATTCTTATGGGCGAAGCCAAAATAAGACCATGAGTTCCATTAGAATAGGCTCATGTATAGGGGTTGTAGAGGTAAGTCGCACCATGCAGAGCGCATGGCAGGAATGGAGGGACAATCGTGTGGGGTGGCACTGTGGAAGTGGTTTTGTGTATTTTGGGCCACTAAATAATATATTTAGTGTATTACACCATAGCACCAACAAGTGTTAAGTCTGATGTGGGACACAAAGTGTGTGGTACTATTCCCAATTCTGGAAATGTTTGACCTAACTAGCACCACATGATCATTTTATATGTGCCATCTGATCGATCTTAATGATCATATTCTACCTCCTGCTTCCTTGAGAATTTTATTTAAGCCATATCATAGTAAATCCATAGATCGAGAAATTTCGGTCATCTTTGAAGACAATTACAACGAGATGAGAAACTCAAGATTGAACCTGTGAAATCTGGGTTTACAAAATTAAAACATGTGTTTTTTTAGTTTTTCCATGAAAAATTCTATTTTTTTCTTTTATTATTATTATAAAGTTGGGGAATTCTATTCCTTGGGTTTTTTGTTCACCGGACTTATGAACCATGGCCTGTTTGTCGTGTTGGACTTCATAATTTGTTGGGCTACCCCGATTCAGATGGACTTCATTGCTTACCTGTCTATCTTGTGTACTGCCACCGTGGAGATCCTGGTGCTTCAATTCACCCTTACCGTTGATGAAACATGATCCTACGGTGCTGGTTTAAGCCGTTATGTTTCTTCAGTGATCCTATCCTCACCGCCCAACACCCGTGAGTAGGTCATGTATCCCAGCTTTTCCGCTGCCTCTTGTACCGGCATGGCCTTCGAGATCCTTATGTCTGTCCATTGCTTTCAATGTTCCCCTCATCTATTTCACATGTCAATGTGTCACCTCATCCTTGTCTCTCCATTATGTCTTGGTAGTTGCTAGTTTTGAGAAGCGAGAGTGATTGAAAGTATTTGTTTTATTTTTGGTCGAAAGCTTTGTGAGGAGGAGAACCGCTGCTGGTTCTGTGACCCGCTTCCTACAAGACTCCTTCCCGACCTTGTTCTAGTACTAATTTCTAATGGATAGCTCACCTCTTGCGAACCCTGATGGACTATATCTTCTCAAGATGTTGCAACCCAGCCAGAGCCACTTCGAGTTTCTGGTTTTGTATTCCATTACATTCAGTTTCGGTTCATGCATTGTATGATCTTGCTTTATTTCTTTGTTTGTGTCCTAGTTCTTGAGTTGGGGTTGCATGCGTGAGGTCGTCCAGTTCGGAAGAGAACTGCGCTAGAATCAAGCAATATTTCACCACTGGCTCTTGGGGTGTAGAGGTATTCATTCTCGGATAGCTTTCGTCGTCTGTGTGCATGGTCTGTCTTTGTTGCTTCTCTGTTTTTATGCTCTGTATTATTTTTTCATAATAATAAAAGATTTTTGGTGGGGTTCTTGCTGAGGAGTAGGACCAAGCGGTCTAAAACATGTAAATCTTGTTGTCTATTTTACTTTCTTGCAAGTTTATTTTCTATTTTTTCTACCTTATAAATCTAAACGTCTTAATTCTATTCTATTTGTTCAATCAAAATCTGTAAATATCAAACTGGTTCCACAACAAGTGGTATCAGAGCATTCTATTCATTTTATTTACAATGTCTGTTAAATTTGAAATTGATAAATTTAATACAGAAAATTATTTTAGTCTGTGGGGAGTTAAAATGTGTACTTTATATGTTCATAATGTTTTTGCTGATGATTTATACGGTAATAAGAAACCTTTTGTGGCTGTTTCTACTGATAGTCAGTCCACCACTTCCAATGTAGATGTTTATCCTAGTATATTAGAAAAGTCTCACTATACTCTCTTGTTAACCCTGGGTGATAAGGTCTTATGTGAGGTTGAACCTGAAACCATTGTTAAGTCGATAAGGCTAAAGCATGAACATCTATATATGATGAAGTATCTGTTAGGGCATCTGTATAAAAAATGTATTTGTATAATTTTAAGATGTCGCCTGGTACTTCTGTGAATGTTCAAATAAATGAATTTAATAAAATTTTGTTAGACATAGAAAATATAGACATTGAAGTTATGGATGAAGATCAGGATTAAATTTTTTTTAACCTCTCTTGATGATTCTTTTAATTCATTAAGAGATTCTATGATGTATGGTCATGATTCCATTACGTTAGAGGAGGTTAAGTCTTCTGTCATATCTCGTGATCTTCATACACATGGTTTAAAAGAGAAGTCCAGCTCTGTTAAGAGTAAACCCCAATTTTTGTATATTAAGGGTCCAATGAAATATAAGGGTAGGAAAGATAAAAACTGGTTAAAAGGATTTTGGTGTTTTGAGTGTGGTAATACTGGCCACATAAAACGTTATTGTCCTAATTTTCAAAATAAGGATAGTATGGCCTAGAAAAATGTAGAATGTCCCCGTTTTGAAACTACATAAGTCCTTTAGTTTTCTAGCAGACCCTTCGTTAGAACTATACATAGGTTTTTTGTAGTTTTTTTATTGTGTTCCTAGGACTCGCTCTACTTTTCATAGTGGGGGAATCTCGGTTGAGAAAAAAGGGTATGTGTGGGTAGGTCTAAGCTGTCCGGGCTTAGGTGGAGAGCCTATATTCCTTCCTGATTCCTGTTTGTGGTTGTTGTGTATTGTGTTCTACTGCTTTAATTAGTATGGAATTCTGTTGAGTTTTGTTTGTTTTATCGCTCACTATTTTTTTACCCCCGGGAAAGGTTGTTTACATTACAGGTCTGCTTTCATTATAGGAGTTTGATTGTGGATAAAATGGTGTATTGGGTAAAATCTATTTAATTTTGGTTTTCATAAACTATTTTAATACTTCTATGCATGTTAGTAGTTTGACTAGCAGTAGAGCTGTAGTGTGGGTAGAACATGTTCCACTACCGACACATGCTATTTGATGTTCATACTGGGTGAATATGTTTAGAATTAGGGTTTTTAGGTTTTCTTTTGGAAAATCCTCCCACACTAGTGATAGGTTAATGGTAGTTAGTCATTTACAAGAACACCATCTATACAGTTTTGTTTTAATATTGAAAACGAAAAGATTTCTGAAATATGGGTTTTCAAAATTAAAGCATGTGTTTTTTTAGTTTTTCCATGAAAAATTATATTTGTTTTTTCTTTTATTATTATTGTGCAATTGGGGTGTTCTATTCCTTGGGATACTTGTTCGCTGGGCTTACGGACCATGACATGTTTGTTTTTCTGGGGTACATGATTGGTTGGGATGCCTTGATTCAGATGGCTTGTATTTCTTACCCAGCTTTCTTGTGTGCTGCCACCATGGCGATCCTACTGCTCCACTTCACCCTGACCATCGATTAATCATGATCCTACGACGATGGTTTAATATGTTGTGTTTCTTTGGTGATCCTATCCTCGCCACCCAACTCCTGTGAGCATGCCACAAGTCCTAGATTTTCCACAGCCTGTTGTATCGACCTAGCCTTCGAGATCCTTACACTCGTCCGTTGATCACCGTGTGCCCCTTATCTGTTGAGCCTTTCAAGGCGTCACCTCATCGCTGCCACTCCATTATGTATTTGTAGCTGCTGGTTTTTAGAAGCGAGAGTGGTTCATCATCTTTATTTTCTTTTTGGTCGAGAGAATTATGAGGAGGAGAACCTCTGCTGGTTCTGTGACATGCTACATGCATGCCACCGTCCCGACCTTATTCTGGTTCTGATTTCCAGTGGAGAGCTCACCACTTGTGAAACCTGATGGACTGTATCCTGCACAAGATATTGCAACCTGGGTACAACCACTTCGTGTTTTTGGTTTTTTATTCCATTACTTTCAGTTTCAGTTCTTGTTTTGTATGATCCTACTTTATTCCTTTGTTTGAGGTCTGGATCTTGAGTCGGGGATGCATGTATGAGTCCATCAAGTTCTAATAGAACTGCACTTGCACTGATCTAGATTTCACCACAGGCTCTCGGAGTGCAGAGGTCTTCATTCTCTAATAGATTTTGTGGTCTGCGTGCATTGTATGTCTTTATTTCTTCTCTATTTGTATGCCCTGTTTTTTTTTGCATAATAATAAAAGATCATGGTGGTTCTCTTGTCATGGAGTAGGACCAAGTTTTCTGAACCATGTAAATCTTGTTATCCATTTTACTTTCTTGTACGTTTATTTTATTTTATTTTTGGCATTTTAAATATAAACCTCTTAATACTATTCTATTTTTTCTATCATAATCAGTAAATATCAAACGAGTTCCACAATAGAACCATTAACATGAATTCAACTATATTTTTCATTCATGAAATAACTCAAATAATGATCTATGGGTGAACTTAAAAGGATAGTTACAGGAAGCCATTCGTGCATGATGGAGGTCGAGAATGAATAAATGAGGTGCATGCGACCCTCATCACATATATGTGATCTCGCTGCAAAGGAGGATCATGAAGCCGAGACACCATTATTTTCAGCATCACATGAAGATTAAAATAACCCTATATCTTTGGGAATTTAAATTTCCCTGAATTGGAAGTATTTTTAGGTGTTTGAATAGTTTTTAGGCCTAGCATGAAAACCCAATCTAACGTAGTGAAAATTAGTTATCGTCACCTATAAAAGGAGATCTCCCGAGGCCGAGATGTTTGCTACAAATATTATGGAACTCTCATTTCCAATGAAATAGAGAATCTATGAACCTCTCTGGTTCATGAAGGGGGGATCCATAAAGGATTTTTCTTTAATGAAGCTGGATAGTGCTAGCATACGACATGTGTGTAGAACACTCATTTCAGTTTTCAAAGAACCTAGTTCTGTGAACCATCTTGGGATTGAGGATTATGCATCTCTCGGGTTTCCTTGAATGAATTTGAGACATCTACAAGGAAGTGTCACACACACTATTACTTGAGAAGAACAAGGATAACATAAACAAAAATAAGGCTTGCACCCATTTCGGTTTGAGTGCAAGAAGCACAAGAATCCCACACCTATATGAGAACCACTTGTCTGATGAGGTAGTGCATTTGAAGAAGGATTTGTTCATGTAAAATTGTGGGCGCATACAATGTGTTTTTGAAGAAACTCAAGGACAGTGTAAAAACCTTTTGTATGAAGGAATTTTATGACACATGGAGTCCACATTCATTTTATAACATGCATGCACGAGACTTAAGTGAAGTTTGTGGATTTTTAAAGGAGGAGGTTGAAATAGTAGATGCTTTCTTGTATTCATATATACAAACCTTAACAATATCCCAAAACATAATTGAGAAGAACATAATAATAAAGAATATAAATATATGTGTTAGGGTTTTATTGTCTATAAAACTTACACATGAATTGGATTTGAATACAAATTTCATGAATAAAATGATTTTTTTTCAATATTATTATTGTGTGATACCAGTGAAGAATTTTTGTGCACAACGAAACACATCTGAGTGAGGTTGAGACTTCAGGAATAAAGAATAATCAGCCTATTCACTATTTCTCAAATGAAATTGATCAGTTATAGGTGATCATATCAATAGAGAATGACAAGAATACTATAAAGTTCCTTAAACAAGTATAAAATCAAGTTTGATTCAGTGAGATTGTGGGGGAATATCAATAGATCATATTAATGCGGATAAACCTTGAATAAAGGTGGAACTCTTTGGTTGTAGCTAGAGTAGAAGTCTTATGTGTGATTCGGGAGATGAAGTATCTATTGTGGTTTTTGGTGTAGGCCAGTGTGGATTCTTATCACACTATTGGATGCAGTTTAATGAACCTCCTATAAGGATTCCGGAGAGATGCAGTGTGATTCTGTATCGGCCATTTTAATCATTGAAATAAGATTATATTAAAGAATCTGTATTGGAGTGGAATAACCAACATGAAAATGAGTATGTATTTACAATGAACCTTGAAAATCCATATGTTTTCTATGTAACACACCATGATTTTTGGAAATTTGTATTTTAATTAATTTAATCATTTCAATATTCTTCATTTCATGAAACACTAAATATAGCTTGTGTTTTATTAAAGCACCATGTTATTATTGATTTGTATGCAATAATAAATCGATATTATGCTACACAAAAAAACATAGATTATCTTTCTCTTCATTAAAAACTATGTTTGACTTGTGTTATATAGAGTGCTGAGCTCCATGGATAACATCTATGACACAAAATACCTAGTTTCACAAAACTACAACGTATTATTAATAATATTATTAAAATATTATTATATTTGTCACCTTTTCATTGTAGTGGAAGCTATGAATAAGATTAATTAAATTATGAAAATATGATTTCCGAATGTATACAAGAAGAATTATTTGGTGACCAATTAACAATATATGAAAATAAGACCCTTTTGAATATATAGGAAATCATTTGATGGAAAACTATATTATTACAACCAAACAAGATTACCTTAATAAATAAATAAAAACACTTTTCATAAATTACTATGATGATATATATATATATATATATATTCAGTCAACTATTTAATTTTCATCTTATCTGTTTTCTAGACAAGTCATAAGAATAAATTCAATTTTATGACTAAAAAAGATGTATTTTCAAAAAGGTAATTTTACAACCTTTTAGTGGTGAACCAATTTTAATTTTATCTTTTCATCATTTTATAATTTTTATTTTAAAAAAAACATTTTTGAAATGGGAATATGAAAATTTACTTTGGGTGAATTTTTGGTATTTTTATGAGAAGTTTCAGTTTTTGATGAATAGTTAAAATACTGAATTTTAATTGAAAACTACATTGTCATTTAATTTAATTATATAGTTAAATTATATTTTTATTTGGTTTGAAAGTGTAATTATATCAACTGTACGAATATTAATAAAATTTTGGTCATTGGAACCAATTTCACATTGAAATTGGATATAATGACATTTCAAGATTTAGGACATTTTCACTTTAAAAACTCATTATATCATCCCATCTATGGGATTAATTTAAAATTAATTAATGCCAATTATGTTTTTAGAATTTCAAAAAATGGATTCCATATTTCTAATCATCATAAATTATTATGTCTATTTTGGTCAACATAGTTTTTTACCAAAATGACTTGTGAAATTAATTATAATTAATTATAGCAATTAAGGAAAACATTTGTTTACTTAGTGGTTTAACATTATTATTAAGGGATAAAATTATCTGGACACATGTAAAAAAGCCATTTTATGCCCTTATCTCGACCATATCCCTTGGTGGTTCCAATTTTAGGAGTTAATGGGACACTATTCTATGAAAGGGACCTATATAATAAGTTACGCTAGGAAAAAGACAAAAAAGGAACCTTCCTTACCTTTAACATTTATCAGGCCTTGAGATTTGGAAAAAAATCACAATAGATATATTTTACACATTATTTCTAAATATATCAAAGTTTTTTTCATTCTATTAATTTATATTTAATTTTTAGAGATGAATTATTTATATAAACTGCTTAAGGAATTTCAAATGTTGTAATTATTTACTTAATAATTAACTAAAACAAATGATACTAAAAATATTAAAGTTGATAAAAATTGATTGAATTAGTGTATTTATTTTTTAGATAAATATATCTTATTTCAAAATTGTGAATATAGTAGATTAAATTTATTTATTTGTCCTAATAGTTTTTGAAATTTAAAATAACAAAATAATTTCAAAATTGACATTAATGTTTTTTATAACAAATGACATTTTATTAAAATATTTAAAATTTATTAAAAAACGTTTATTTATACAAATTATGTTTAAATTTTCATATATATCAAATATGGTAAATAAATTGTCCAATTTATCTTTTATAATGAAAAATTTGACCATTAATTAGTAAAAAAATTATTTTCATAGTTCAGGTTAAAGCTATGTTTTTGCGTGTTAGACGTGCTTATTTAACAAATATCCCTATAATTTAGTCTTAAATGATAAATTACTTAAGTTAGAAAACTAGTTACCTTAATAAAAACCAAAATGATAAAAGTGTGGAAACTTAGAAGTTAAGGAACAAAATTATAGAAATGCTTTTATTTTTGTTTTTTGAAGGTTTTGATATACCATAATTCTACTTTAATCCATTATTTGTAAAATTTTCAAGCACATGAGGTTAGGGAGACCTCCCAATAGTGTTTACCTTTTTATATTTATAGGAATGCCACCCCTCCTCTTTAGAAAGGCATTCATTCTCTATGACAACCCTGCTTTTTATTAAAACTTAAACATGATTTATTACATAAAACTTCACTTGATACAAAAAAGAATATTGAGAGGTTTAGTTTCTTTGGGGATTAGGATGATTACATAAAAACTTAAAACATGAAATACAACATCTTTATTGAAAACTTCCTTTTCATGACCACTACATTCCTTCGTACTTAGCATTGCATGTGATAACCTGAGGACATGCACAAGAAAAGGGTGAGCTATAAAGCCCAGTAAGGGAGTACACATGGAATAACATGAGGAGTACAATACATGTTAGACAATTGTCATAATCAATAGAGTATAAAAGAAACATGAACATAAAGGCATGATAAAGCATGATGATCATAACATGGAGATGTGGCAACAACACTTATCATGGAATTAGCATGAGCCAAGGCTCATTGCACATGGAGCATGAGTAAACCCTCATTGCACATAAAGCACGATTAAACCCTATTTTCACTTTAATTATCATGATTCAACACTCATTTCACATGACATATCATGATACTATACTTTACCCAATGCATTGGAGTGCTATAAGGGTGCACCCTTCTTAAACATTTCATTTCATGCATAAGTGTGCCACATGGATCATAAAACATGGATTCATAAAACATAATAATTTATTCCATGATAAAGGAATGTGGAATTAATACATGAAACTATACAATAAATAATTAAATGTGCATAAAGGTGAATACCCTTGATGGAGAAATGGGCATGGTATTTACTACCCAATGATATTGGCTTAGAAAATCGGTGCGATTTTGGTAGTGTAACGGCGTGACATAAGAATTCATAAAAAGGATGATGAGAGATAAAGGGGTTACTAATCATATTTAAATGTAATGTACAGTAAGGAGGTCATATAGATACATGTCCCAACAATTGAAATGAAATTTAGATTCATGATACAAAAGTATTGCTGGAATGTAAAAGAAGAGAGAGAACTTCCTTTAGGAATTTCGGCATAGTAACGGGTGTACATGGGAGGCATTTATTGAGAGATAAAGGGGTATCCCATCATTAAAACAATAATAGGTCAGTATGGGGGAGGTTCAAAACCATACCTCAACATTCATAATTGAAATTAAAAGGGCAATACAACTTAAAGAAAATTGACCAAAATGAGAAAGGAAGAAAAAACCCTTACTTGGAAGTGTGCTTCCAAAGGCTAGAGAGAGGCTTGTGAGAGGCTTCTTGGGAGCTTGGGGCACCTTGGGAGGATTCTATAGAGAGTAGGTCAGAGTTTGGACAAACTCCAAGGGCTTTGAGTGAGGAGGAAGTGGGATCTTGGGTGGGTTTATATAGGAAAGGTGATGGAATTCTTTATTATTTAGGTTTGGGTCCCCTTACATTAAATTAATCCAAACCACAAACCATCCCATGGTTTCTGCCCATGGTTTTGGAAAAGGGAAGAGGAAAAAAATATTTTATAAGGCCCAAGTCCGAACTTCTTAAAATAATAAGGTTGCTTATGTGGAGATGAGTCACACTCCCATGGAAATTAATTTAAAAAGGAAAAGTGTTGAATATGTCTTGAGGGGTCCATTAATGCTTTGAAAAGTACGTCAAACAATCCCAAAATCAAATTATTTTAATGATAAAACATATATTGGCCGAACATAAGGATTATGGTATTTTATTACATCACCATTGGGTCATTATGATGTCATAAATCACATTATATATTTAAACGGTATTTAATTTTTACCCAAAACGTTGAGTGTCTTAGAAAATTATGAAACATTCACCATTGGATAATTTTGACATCCTGATTCCAGAAATGAAATTTATTTTATCTAAAAAAATTTCTAAATATGTTAATTTTCACTTTTAATATAAAATCCAACATTTATCAAAAATTCACGGGTTTTGACAGAAATGGCTTTCAAACCTTAATATAAAACATTAATTGCATTCATGAAATTATAAGATCATTTATATTTAATAAAAGATTAATTTAAAATTAATATTATTATTTAATTAAAATATTATTTAATTAAAAATTCCCTTAATTTAATAAAATATATTTTTTAATTAAATAATAACTAAAAACACCATTTTTACTTTTAAAAACTATTTACAATGTATCAAAAATGACTAGAAATTATATTCATTATTATATACAAAAATAATGTACATGAACATAGTACTACTTATTTGTTACATAACCCCTTAAAACAGCTGCATAAGACCTAAGGGTAAGGTGTGTGATGGTGACAGACTCTTGGGGTGGCTCGGATGACATCGCTCGAGTGGTAATCTCTATCAACATCCACTTTTCCCGTAGACGGTCCCGTTCGATCTTAACATGGTGAAGCTCATCTTGGGATTGGTCAAGGGCGAAGCCTAACGATTCCACCTCTTTTCTGAGCTCTGACAAATGGGCTTCATATGGGGTAATTCTACTGGATGAGGCCATCACTTCTTTTGTCTGAGTAAATTGGATTTGTTAAGGTCATATATTTATACTAATCATGTGATCATTGTTCAATGGCTATATTAACAACGGTGAAAAATCTTAACATAAAACCAATGAAGTTGACATCTTATAAAAACATTTTATATAAAGATTCATTTAATTAGATCAAAAGGTATTTCCATTAATGAAACTTTGGGTCATTTCAATATTCCCCCCTTAAGAAATTTCGCACTCGAAATTTTTCCTTTTCCCACACTAAAACAGATATGGGTAACTCAGCTTCATCTTTTCCTCCGATTCCCAAGACGCTTCTTCAAACTTGTGTTTTCTCCACAAAACCTTAATGAGGGGCATTGTCTTATTTCGTAGAACTTTTTCTCTACGATCTAAGATCTTCACTGGTTGCTCCTCATAAGAAAGATCGTCTTCCAATTGTACCACCTCATATGAGAGTTCATGTGAAGGGTCCGGTATGTACTTCCTTAAGAGGGATACATGAAAGGCATCATGCACCTTGCCCATGGTAGGTGGAAGTGCTAGTCGATAGGCCACAACCCCAACACGATCAAGAATATCGAAGGGACCGACTTACCTTGGACTTAACTTCCCTTTCTTTCCAAACCTCATGACCTTTTTCCACAGAGATAGGCGTAGAAACACCATTCTCCAGCTTTAAACTCAAGGTCTCGCCGACGATTATCTGCATAACTCTTCTGTCGACTCTAGGCTGCTTTGATATGCTGCTGAATGGTTTCCACCTTCTCCACCATTTCTTCGACCATTTCTGGTGCATGCAACTTACGTTCACCGACCTCATCCCAACATGCCGGTGTTCTGCACCTTTTCCCATACAGGGCTTCATATGGTGCCATTTGGATGCTCGAGTGGAAACTGTTATTATAAGAGAACTCAACCAGAGGAAGATATTGATCCCATCCTCCTTTAAAGTTCATTGAGAATGCTCTCAACATATCCTCAAGTGTTTGGATAGTCCACTCGGATTGGACATCATTTTGAGGATGATAGGTCGTACTGAAGTTCAGTTCAGTATTCAGAGCATGTTGAAGAGTCTTCCAAAATTTAGAGGTGAATCTTGGATCTTGGTCAGACACAATAGATAGTGGTACTCCATGCAACCTTACCACTTCACTGATATATATCTATTCCAGTTGATCCAATGAGAAATCCTCCCGAATAGCAATGAAGTGTGCAGTCTTTGTTAGACGATTCACAACAACCCAAATTGCATTTTTGCCTTTGGATGTCCTTGGAAGTCTGGTGACAAAGTCCATGGTGATGTTCTCTCATTTCCATTCTGTTATAGGCAATGGTTGCATCATCCACTTAGACTTCTTACTCTCTGCCTTCACATACTGACACACCAGGCACTTTGATGTATATTTAGCGATCTCCTTCTTCATATTATCCCACCAAAGGTTTTCTCGGAGATCTCGATACATATTTGTGCTCCCTAGGTGAATAGAAAAATTTGAACTGTGTGCATCATCTAAAAGTTCCTTCTTCAGCTCCGGACTTGATGGAACACATAGTCTTTTCCCAAACCTCACAATTCCTTCTTCATTAACATTAAACTCCCAGGATTTCCCCTTTTTGATAGCTTCCACTTTTTCTTGAATTCCCACATCAACCTTTTGAGCATACTTGAACCTTTACAAAAGAGATGGTTGAGCAATCATCTGTGAAAGGATTGATGATGTTCCCTTCTTTATGATTCCCACATCCATCTTTATAAAGTCTAAGAAAATTGGATTTATCTCAATTCTCATCATTGATAGAATTGTAGAGTCTTTTCTACTTAGGGAATCTTCCTCCTTGTTCGCTTTCCCATGGTGGTAATGTATTGAACAGTCATAATCCTTGATGATCTCTATCCATCTTCTTTGGCGCATATTAAGCTCTTTATGTGTGAATATATATTTAAGACTCTTGTGTTCAGTATATATCTCACATTTCTTTCCATAGAGATAATGCCGCCAGATTTTCAAGGCAAAGATCACCGCCACCAACTCCAGATCATGCGTTGGATAGTTTTTCTCATGGATTTTAAACTTCCTTGAGGCATAGGATATCACTTTATCATTCTGAATCAACACACAGCCTAATCCATTCTTTGAAGCATCACTTAATACCACAAAAAGTTCCCCACTTGTGGGTAAAGTGAGAATGGGCGCAGTGATAAGCCTCCTTTTCAACTCCTTAAATCTTTCTTCGCATTCATAACTCCAAGAAAACATTACTCCCTTCTAAGTTAGCTTGGTAAGAGGGTTGGAAAATCATGAGAAATTCCTCACAAATCATCGATAATATCCAGCTATCCCCAAGAAGCTACGGATATTTGTTACCGATGTTGGCCTCGATCATCCCTCAATTGCATCTGTTTTGGAGGGGTCCACAGATATCTAATTATTTGTGATGATATGGCCCAAGAATGAGACCTCCTTAAACCAGAACTCACACTTGTTGTACTATGCATAGAGTTTCTCCTTGCGCAAAGTCTCTAGTACAGTTTTTAAATGCTCCTCATGATCCTCCTTGGTTTTAGAGTATATTATAATATCATCTATAAAGACTACCACAAATTTGTCAAGGTAATCTCTAAAGACTCTATTCATCAAGTCCATGAATATTGCCGTAGAATTGGTGAGTCCGAAAGGCATTACTATGAATTCATAGTGAATGTACCTTGTATGAAAAGTAGTCTTGGGGACATCTTCCTTCTTCACCCTTACTAGATAATATCCCGAAAATAAATCCACCTTGGAGAATTATTGTTCTCCACGCAGCCGATCAAACAAGTCATGGATTCTTGGGAGAGGATACTTGTTCTTTATCATGATTTTTTTAAGTTCACGATAATTGATGAAAATCCGCATTGACCCATCCTTCTTCTTGATGAAGAGGACTGGTTCACCCCATGGTGAAGCACTTGGGTGTATAAACCCTTTATCTAGATTCTCCTGTAGTTGTTTCTTCACCTCTTCAAGCTCTACAATAGCCATTCTATATGGAGTCTTGGATATTGGTAGCGCCCCAGGTATAAGTTCAATTGAGAACTCAACATCTCTTCTTGGAGGAAGACCAGACAGTTCCTCGGGAAACACTTCAGCGAATTCCCTCACAATAGGTAGTTCTTCAAGGATGGTTTCTTCCTTGGACACAATCATCTGAGCTAGATACGCATGCTCATAAGGCAGTAATATCCATTCTTGAGATGATGGAGCTAAAAGAGATTCATCTTCCTCCTAACACTTGTTAATAATCGAGGGTCGATTCTTCATATGGAGTGTGATTTCCCTCTCCCAACAAATTATATTTTCTCTATATAAGGAAAGCCAATCCATGCCAAGAATTGCATCAAATTCCACCAAATGGATTATGATGAGGTTTTCCAGGAAATTCAATCCACAGATTATAATAGGGGAGGACTTATACTCATGGGATGCAATGATTGCCCCATTTTCCGTACTCACTGACATATTTACTTCCATGATTTGTGGTGGTGTTGGGATTGTTCTACTAAACTTTCGAGATATAAAAGAATGCGTAGAACCTAAATAAAAAATTATGTTTTCTATTCTTGAATGAATAACTAGCGTACCTATCACCACTTCATTGTCGGGGTTCACTTTGGCAGAAGTGATGGAAAAAGCTATTCCTTGTTGTCTTTGAGGTTGTTGGTTGCCTCCGATAAAACTTTTATTAGGGCACTGACTTGCAAAATGACCCGTTTCTTTGCATTTGTAGCATTGAAAAATGCGTTTAGGTTCGAACGGAGCATTCCTCTACTCTGTCGCAGCCGCGGGTCCTTCTTGCCGACAGTTAACAGCTAGGTGCCCTTCTCTTCCACACCTAAAGCATTTTCTCGTCCCCTTAAGGAAATTTCCATGGTGCTTCTTTCCGCACTTTTGGAAAGTGGGGTGCTGGATCTTCTTAACACCATTGGATTTATCAATTGGACCACCAGCATTGAATTCCACCTTACGCTTCTTGTCCCCATGATACCCATGTGATTCCCCGATCTCCATTTCGACCTTGAGGGCACATCAAACAATTTCCTCATAGCTGTCGAAGTCACGGATCGCTAATGCTTTCCGCAAGCTAGGCATCAGCCCACCAAAGAAGCGGTCAACCTTGCATTCGGGGGTAACGACAAAACCGGAAGCATATCGTGCAAGCCTCGTGAAGTTTGCCTCGTAAACTCCAACAGATTCTTCATCTTTTTACTTGAGGGAAAGGAAGTCCCTTTTCATCTTAATCCGGAGGGTGCGTGGAAAATATTTATCAAAAAAAATATTTCGGAAATCCTTCCATTCAAACGCCTCGATCTCCTCCTCACGCTTCTTATTTTTTATCAATGTCCACAATTGATCAGCTTCACCCTCCATACGATGAGCCTCCAGGAGAACCTTCTCTTGATCAGAACATTGGAGGATGGATAATATCTTTTCAATGGAGTTGAACCATTGTTCAGCAATCGTGGGATCGGATGATCCACTAAAAGTAGGAGGCCTTTGCCTCATAAAGCTCTCGATAGCGACTTTTTCCTTCTTATGGGGGTTTGGAAGTTCCTCTTCACCCGTGTTTCTATTAAAAACTTGAGTTAGATGATAGAGAAGGGTGACAATGTTCGTGATTCCCGCTCCCATTGGATTGGGAATCTCATTAGTACAGTCATCACACTGATCTTCACAACAGTTCTAAGACTAATTCCTCCTATTACCAGACATTGGCTGGAATAAAAGGAAAGTTAAGAGTAACACATAAAGTGTAATCCAAAGACAAAAGTTGATTACTCATAAATAAACTTTTATTTCCTTAACTTATGAGTCTATAGGCTTCAATCTAGGCTTTTCATGATCTACTTTCTAACATATATTATTAGGGGAATTTTTCCCTTAATAAGGGTTCATACTAAGATTGTGAATTTATCAAAACATATCCCCTGGGAGTGTCGTAACCAAGTGTGCAGCAAGGCCCGTTGTTGTGCACGAGTTCCGGTTCGAGTCTATCTTAAAGCGGTGTTTTCAGGTTTTACCCCTAGGATGCATCTGTGCCAGAGCCGCCTCTACCTGCTCGTATCCAGACAGGGATGTATTTGTTTGATAAACCACTTACTTAGTATTTACCAAAACTTAGGGAAGTTTTTATTATAATTAGTCTTGTATCTAAGGCTTTACTAGGGTTTCTTAATCCCAAAAATAACTAAACCTATCCTCTGATACCAACTATGACAACCCTGCTTTTTATTACAACTTAAACATGATTTAAGACATAAAACATCACTTGATACAAAAAAAAGAAGATCGAGAGGTTTAGTGACTTTGGGGCTTAGGATCATTACATAAAAACATAAAACATGAAATACAACATCTTTATTGAAAATATCCTTTTCATGACCACTACATGCCTTCATACTTAGCATTGCATGGGATAACCTGAGGACATGCATAAGAAAAGGGTGAGCTATAAAGCCCAGTAAGGGAGTACACATGGAATAACATGAGGAGTCCAATACATGTTAGAAAATGGGAATAATCAATAGATAATAAAAGAAACATGAACATAAAGGCATGATAAAGCATGATAATCATAACATGGAGATGTGGCAACAACACTTATCATGGAATTAGAATGAGCCAAGGCTCATTGCACATGGAGCATGAGTAAACCCTAATTGCACATGAAGCACGAGTAAAACCTCGATGCACTTGAATTAGAATGAGTCAACACTCATTTCACATGATGTATCATGATACTATACTTTCCCCAATGCATTGGAGCGCTATAAGGTGCACCCTTTTTAAACATTTCATTTCATGCATAAGTGTGCCACATGGATCATAAAAAATGGATTCATAAAACATAATCATTTATTACACGATAAAGGAATGTGTAATTAATACATGAAACTATACAATCAATAAGTAAATGTTCATAAAGGTGAATACCCTTGATGAAGAAATGGTCATGGTATTCACTACACAATGACATTGGCTTAGAAAATTGGTGCGATTTTGGCAGCGTAACGACATGACATAAGAATTCATAAAAAGGTTTATGAGAGAGAAAGGGGTTACTTATCATATTTACATGTAATGGAAAGTAAGGAGGTAATATAGATACATTTCCCAACAATTGAAATGGAATTTATATTCATGATACAAAAGTATTGCTTGAATGTAAAGGAAGAGAGAGAAGTTCCTTTCGAAATTTTGGCATTGAAAAAGGTGTACATGGGAGGCATTTAATGAGAGAGAAAGGGGTCTCCCATAATTAAAACAATTATAGGGCAGTATGGGGGAGGTGTGGAACCATACCCCAACATTCATAATTGAAATTAAAAGGGAAATACAACTTAAAGAAAATTGACAAAAATTAGAATGGAAGAAAAAACTCTTACTTGGAAGTGTACTTCCAATGGCTAGAGAAAGGATTGTGAGAGGCTTCTTGGAAGATTGGGGCACCTTAGGAGGATTATATAGAGAGTAGGGCAGAGGTTGGACGAACTCGAAGGCTTTGAGTGAGGAGGAATTGGGAGCTTGGGTGGGATTATATAGGAAAGGTGAGGGAATTCTTTATTATTTAGGTTTGGGTCCCCTTATATTAAATTAATCCAAACCACAAACCATCCCATGGTTTTTGCCCATGGTTTTTGGAAAAGGGAAGAGGAAAACAATATTTTATATGTCCCAAGTCCTAACTTCTTAAAATAATAAGGTTGCTTATGTGGAGGTGAGTCATACTCCCATGGAAATTAATTTAAAAAGGAAAAGTGTTGAATATGTCTTGAGGGGTCCATTAATGCTTTGAAAAGTAAGTCAAACAAACCCAAAATTACATTATTTTAATTATAAAACATATATTGGCCGAAAATAAGGATTATGGTATTTTATTACATCACCATTGGGTCATTATGATGCCATAAAACACATTATATATTTAAACGGTATTTAATTTTTACCCAAAAATTTGAATGTCTCAGAAAATTATGAAAAATTCACCGTTGGATAATTTCGACGTCCTGATTCTAGAAATAACATTTATTTTATCTAAAAAAATTCTAAATATGTTAATTTTCACTTTTAAAATAAAAACCATCATTTATCGAAAATTCACGGGTTTTGACAGAAATGGCTTTCAAACCTTAATATAAAATTTTAATTGCATTCATAAAATTATAAGATCATTTATATTTAATAAAAAATAATTTAATAATAATATTATTATTTTATTAAAATATTATTTAATTCAAAAATCCCTTAATTTAATAAAATAGATTTCTTAATTAAATAATAACTAAAAACAACATTTGTACTTTTAAAAATTGTTTACCATGTATCAAAAATGACTAAAAATTATATTCATTATTATATACAAAAATAATGTACAGTAACATAGTACTAATTATTTGTTACATAAACCCTTAAAACAGCCGCATAAGACCTAAGGGTAAGGTGTGTGATGGTGACAGACTCTTGGGGTGGCTCGGATAACATTACTCGAGTGGTAATCTCTATCAACTTCCACTTTTCATGTAGATGGTCCCGTTTGAGCTTGACATGGTGAAACTCAGCTTGAGCTAGGTCAAGGGCGAAGCCCAATGATGTCACCTCTATTCTGATCTCTGACAAATGGGCTTCGTATGGGGAAATTCTACTGGATGAGGTCGTCACTTATTTTGTCTGAGTAAATTTGATTTGTTAAGGTCCTATATTTATACTAATCATGTGATCACTGTTCAATGGCTATATTAACAACGGTCAAAAATCTTAACATAAAACCAAATAAGTTGAAATCTTATAAAGACATTTTATATAAAGATCCATTTAATTAGATCAAGAGGGATTTTTATTAATGAAACTTTGGGTTGTTACATTCTTCCCCTTTCTCACACCTCTCAAGCCACTTTGGCTCATTTGAAAACTACATAAAAATTCTCCCAACATATCTACCATCATACTATGGGTGTAGTTTTTGGAATAAATTCAACCAATTAAGCCCTTTATTGTAACCCAAAATAAGTTTCCCAAAAAAGAGGTAACATCATTCAACAAGCACTTTTTTTTATTTTCATTTCCACCACCTAAAGCCTTCTTATTCCATTATTATATAATAATTTCAGTATCCTCAATATAATGATATGTTTCTATTTTAAGGTTTGAACATACACCTACACACACTTCCATGAAATGGGTAATGAACTTACTATTCATGTGTACAGTGGACTACTTCCATGTGAAATGATGTCATTCGTTTTTTACTTTACCACCTCTCGTGGTTGGGAATTATGGTGGAAATAATGTTATTATATGATATATATACGATATTTATGATGTATGTATGCTTATTTAATTATTATATAAAACATACCTTCATTCTTTCTATCTTTTGAGAATATAATAAAATCATTTTTGGACATGTGAAACACCTCCTCCTCAATGCAGTGTTATTCATTCACGCTTCCCATGAAATTTATTTTCGATGGATATAATAATAAAATGTTAAATATATTACATAATAATTATACTATAATAAAATTTTATATATATATATATATTACTTCACTTATTTCATTCAATACATCATGAAAATGGAAACAATGTTCATTCTTACGAACAGTATACTGTCTACATGAATGGTGTATTTCATTTAATATTTCTATATTTTATATATTATTATAAATAAATATAGACATAGTATATATGATATTTTTATCATGATTTACATTCTAGATGTAAGTAAGTAATGATCAAAGTAAGAGGGGAGATTATAACAAGTCAAAACATATACAAAAAATAGAGCAGAAATTACTCGAAACGTAATGTTAACATGAAATTGAAGCGTAATATAAATTCATAATCAAATCATATATGGTATGATATATAAGAACACGGTTTGGTGTTATATGTATAATAAACATATACTTATTATACTTCCCTTTGACAAGTTATATCATTAATATCCTTCTTTTCATGATATTTAAATCTGTATGTAGTGTTATTATTTCATGTAGATTATGATTCAAATTTACCAATTTTGTAATAATTTATTACTATAATCACATTTTTTATCAGGATTTTTTATGATTATGTTTTCATTAAATGAATATGATGATCCAACTATCACGAAATATCATTAAGCTTCTTATAATCTGGTTATTAATGGAATATTTAAGTAGTGGTACTATTTTTCCACTCTTTAGTACTATATATATAAGAAAGTGTTGTTAAGAAAATAATACATTATCTCTTTCGTCGATCAAAAATGTATGTTCTTTCGAAAACATGTTTTAAAAAATGTTCTATTAATCTCTTATGATCTTTAAAATAAATTTTTACCCATGTTTTGCCTTTTAAAGTAAATGTTTTTTAAAAGTAATTTTCTTATCTTTTTCTGATTGAGGCATTTTTATAAAAATTTTATGGTGATGAAGGAATGTTTGTAATGTAAAGATTTATCCATTTTCATGAACATTGTCTAATTGATGCCCCCTATATATATTTTTAAGGTCATTTTCAAATAAAATGGGTTTCTAATTATTATTTTTATGTTTAAAAAGTGTTTAAAATGATTATTATAGAATTCGTTATAAGTTTTAAAAGGTTTTTTTTAAAGAAAACGTTGTCCATGATTTGAGAGCTTCCATTATATATTTTCAATGCTATTTTAAAAGAAACATTTTTTCAAAATTTTTTCTGATTTAAAAATATTTTCTTATGAGGAAAAGGATATTTTCCCCCAGAAATGTTTTAAAGGATATTAAAACCTTCAATTATAAGTTTTTCATGGTGGGTTTGAAAGAAATTTATTTTGAAAATATTTCATTTTTTAAAAGTGATTTTCAAAGAAGGATTATTTTCCTTAAGAAATATTCAATGTGATCCTTCAAAATCATTCTCCAAACAAGATTTTATTCTTTGATATAGTTTATGATTCAATAAGGATATGATCCAATGAAACCATTCTTATTATTTCTTTGAATGGTTTATGTTTAAGATGAAAAGTTGTTTATGAAACCAGTTTTCCATCCATGGGTTATATCAAAATAAAATCCTTATGAAACCAGCTTCCCTTCAAAGGTTATTCTAAGATGAAATTATTATGAAACCTATCTCTGTTCTACGGGTTATTATATGATGGAAATTTATGATACCCATTAAATTTCATTATTTATGATATTAGGTTTATGAAACCCATATCTTTTTATGGTTCACGATATGATGATTATTTATAATCTTCTGGCACAAGTATGTATGATTTTATTATGTGATAGGTGGTACCAAAATCTCCATCTAATGCATCGGGTAAAGATTTATATCTCATGAGTTAATTATTGAAAAAAATTCGATGGGTTTGATCCATAATGGGAAGAAGTGGAAAATTGATCCACTGTGGGAAGAATGGGAAACATGATTCACTATGGAAAGAAGGGGGAACCCAATCCTATATAAGGAAAGGACTGTGACTGGGAATGGTGGCATGTCTAACCCAGTAGGTTTATTCACAGTGAAGTTCTCTAATTGGTTTTTTCAATAAGAATTGACTTATAGAGAATGATTTTATATTCTTATGTGTGTACCAATAATTCTTTGTCTTATTCTTATATTATGATCTCATGAATTGTGCGCTTGATTCCCTTATGATTCATGTCTTATGAACTGTTAGTCTTTATTCCATGACTTATGTATATCATCTTTGATATATAGTGTATGATCTTCAAATGATATTCTCATGTTCTCATATCCTTATTCTCATGTTACACATACGTATCTCAATTATTTACCCTTACCGATCATCTAAGAACTCCATTTCTTTTGTTTTCTTTTCCCAAGTTATTAATAAATATTTTAAGTAGAATTACTAAAGGGGAAGAGCTTTGTTGGAAATATTTAAGATCCTTTACCAAGATAGATTATTTTGTTCAAATTTTCTACTGACACTAAACTATTATAGTCCTCAAGAATGTAGTTTTGTAATATGATGAATATTCATCTAAATTTATCTAATATCTATGTATTTTATGCCCATGTAACTATAGTTGGTATCAAATAAAAGGTTTATTCAACCTTTGGAATCTAGGATGAGAAAACATTAGTGAGATCCCTAGGGATATTTCAATGGATATGTCAAAGGATGTCTCTAAGGATAATACTAAGGTGTTATAGATTTAAAAAGAGGTGTCATAATTTAGACATCATATAATTGATTTGTCATGATTATGCATTTTTCGACTAAGATCAGTGATTCTCAAACAATTATTTCTTGTTTTAGTAAATATAGGGAACTAGAAGGAACTATGTTAATGTTGAACGTGACAAACAATTTTCTAATGATCAGTCAAATATGATGATCATTGGATTGAAGGAGATTCTAATCATGACTAATTATTTTTCACGGATTATGATTAAAAAAATATATCTTAATAAACCCTTAAACTCACTAAATATGAGAAGTAAATAATTTTTTGGGATATTTTGTAATGGAGACAATGGAGAAAAGAAGATTCAGTTTCCATTATGCCAAGAATATGAGAAGAAACACTCAAATGAATGTCTTAGAGAAACACACATGAGCCTCAACTCGGTTGGCGATGTCCCTTTAAGTGCATCCATAAGACCCGAGATAAAATCCTAGTAGAGTCATTTTTCTAGGTTACCGTAGTAGTACTCTAGTAGGAACTACAATATTTACTGTAGTATGTACTATTTGGTATTGTAGCAGCTGGAATTATTCACCCTCACGCCACCTGTTTGGTCCTTGAGTTCTTCAAGCCTTTGGGCCCCCCATGCCTTCTGGTGAGTGAGGATTTTAGGTCACCTTAGGGTCTTCAGGCCACCACAAGGCCTTCGGTCCATGTGATGTGCAAGTGAAAACTTGAAAAATTCTACAAAGTAGATGCTCGAGAATAGGATTTAGAGCAGACACACTCACCAGAGCAGAAGTTATCAAATTTGGAAGAATGAAATGGTATGGTAATTTCCATTGGTACTGGGCCTGCGAATCTATTCACATGATAGATAGTTGAAAAAACATGAAAATGTGTAAATCTAATGATGATTAAGATGCTAGGGAGGGGTGGTTTCAAGTAGTAATAGTCTGGGAAAAACTCATTTATGACCATCAGGTCATGTAATTTCATGAAGCCTACGGGCCATGTAAGGGTTCCCATTCATCCATTAAAAGGGGGATTATAAAAAATGAATAAAAACTAAAGTCCTTCAGGCCATTCATAATCATATTAGATTAACATGAAGTCGTTTTGACTATGGAAAAGGAGGATACAAAGAATGTAACTACAAAAAGAAACTGAAAAGTTTGTTTAATGCAATGAAAGAGAATATTGGCATCCCTAATGTATTATCAATTGATTGATGCTTTAAATGTGGAAGGAATGGGTATTATGTAAATTAATTTTCTACGTGGAATGATCCCAAATAAAATCCACATTATGGTATGAGTAGTGGTTATATTGTTGCTGACATTGAGGCTACAAGTGAAATGTTAAAGTAAATAGGTATTATGTTATGGGATGAGGTAGCCTATTTATTATAATTAGAGTGTGGTTAAATTATTAAGTGTTTATGTATTTTTATTGAAGAATTATGCAATTTGAATTTTGAGATACATAAGGATTGTTCAGTTTATGCTGTTCACTAAGGATTTACAATAACATGTTGAATGGTCTCGATGGACAAGAAAAGTGATTTAATGGAAGGGTAGTATTCATGGTAAGCACATGATTAAGGGAATGATAACCCTTAACATTTTATTGATGTTAAGATAATGATGTTTGGATAAAGTAAATTGGATGGTACTAATTACCTTGGAACTAATTAAGGATTTGTTGAAAAAGTGTATTATGCTATCATGGATGTAGTTTATAATATTTTTGGATTTAAGTAATATATCCAATAAAATTTTGAATATGGAGACATGCATGTTTTCAATAAGTATTTTTGGTAATTCAGGTTATTATGATGATTAAGGACAATACATGATGAAATTATTCACATGTTTGGTACCTAAAAAATAAGAGATACTTTATGATATATATAGGATCTATACTAAGCTATTTTTGATAAATTTAGGGTCCTTTTGTTTTGGACTTCAATCATTATGAATTTTTATTAGGTTAACCATTTGTGGAATGGATTATGATAAACTAAGGATGAGGTTTTAGAGATTAAATTATTATCTTGCCATATGTGGATTTATGTATATTAGATAACATATGATAATATAATATTATGAAAAGGAGAGATGGAATTACCTATCATTCTTTTTATGGATCTCATGATCTTCTAATGATTCAGGAATAAAAAATTCACAATCATTTATTAAAATAAGATATGAAGTGGAAATTGATCATGGAATAATAAAGGGTGGTTTAGTCATGAAATAAAGTATGTATATATTATCATGAAAATTATTAAACATTAGAAAAAGGGTTATGAAATAAAATGGTGTCCCATCATCATCATTTTTGACGATATCAATGGATTTTTCCAAGCCTCTTTGGGTTATGGATTTTGGATCATTAACTCTCTCCTAACCATATTCTCTATCACTATCGATCATGAATTAATAATTATATTTCCCTTCCTTGTCCTTGTTTTCACTAACCACCTATGTTCTCCAATTTTGAATCCTAGTTATGGGTTACTTTGGGTAACTGTTGTGTTTCCAACATTCTGTTTTTATATGAAATTTTAGTATTCATTTTGACGATGTGGGTTTCTATGAAATTAAATTTTAAATATTAAACCTTTTATAATATGAATGAATTTCGAGGTTGGTGGATTAATTTTAAGGGGATTAGAATGTAATACCCCAAGATTTTGTTATTTGTTTAAACTAATTTAATCTTTTCAATATTCTACATTTCACACAACATAGAATATATCTTTTCTTATATGATAGAACAAAGTTTTTTTGAATTATACACAACAACATGTCAAGGTAACACTATAAAAAATATTAATATTATCTTGTGGTACACACAAAACTATGTTGGGCATGTGTTATATATAACACTGAGTTCCTTCAATAAATTGTGTTACATGAAAGACCTAGTTTTACAAAACCATAATATACTATTAATATTATTATTGAAAAGTTATTATAGTTGTCACATAGTAGTTTGAATGGAGGTTATGTATAAGATTAATTAAATTATTAAAGTATAATTTACATGAGTATATAAGAATAATAATTTGGTGACCAATTAACTATATATGAAAATTAATCCTTATTGAAAATATAGGAAATATTTTGCTGCAAAAATATATTTATGAAACCAAAATGGTTTTACCTTAATAAATACATTAAAACAATTTTGATTGATGATTTAATTTTAAAATATATATTGTATTGATTTTACAATTTTATGTTTATGTTATGTGTTTTCTAGAAATGAGATAAGAAAAAATCCAATTTTATGAATAAAAGGATATATTTTTCAAAAAGATAATTTTAATGCCTTTTAATAGAGAACCCATATTAAATATATTTTTTACATTTATATAATTTTTATTTGAAAAAACAAAATTTATTTTTGAAATATTAATGTCAAAATTTACTTTGGGATAATTTTTTTTTATTTTTTTGAGAAGTTTCATAGTTTGATGAACAGTTAAAAATACTGAATTTAAATTTAAAACCGCATTTTCATATAATTTATTGATATAGTTAAATTATATTTTAATTTAGTTTTAATGTGTAATGAGATAAATTTTACTTAAATTATTTATATTTAGGTTATTTAAACCAATTTTAATTTAAAATTTTATATAAAAACATTTTTCATTTTTGAACATTTTCACTTTAAAAACTCATTGTTTCATTGTGATTACGGGATTAATTTTAAATTAATTTTTCCTAATTATGTGTTTATAATTTAGAAAAATGGATACCATATCTTAAATCATCATAATTTATAATTTATTTTAAAGTAAAATTAGTTTTTTTTTCAAAATGATTAGTGAAATTATTTAAAATTAATTATAGTAGTTAACGGAAAAATTAGTTTACTTAGTCATTAACCATTAATCTTTAGGGGAAAATGACCTATAAAATTTTACAAAAGGCATTGGATGAACATATTTTTACCATATAACCTATTGGTTTGAATTTTATGATTTAGTGGGAAAGTATTCCATGAAGGTGACCAATATAATAAGTTAAATAAGGAAAAAACAAAAAAATGAATCTTCCTTACCTTTAACATTTATAAATCCTTGAGATATGGAAAAAATAACATTAGTTTGGTTGTAAACATTATTTTTAAAGATAATGGAGTTTTTATTCATAATGATTTATATTTAATAATTAGAGATGAATTATTTATATTAACTTCTTAAGGAATGTCAAATGTGGTAATTATTTAGTTAATAATTAACTAAAATAAATGATACTAAAAATATTAATGGTAAAGAAAATTGGTTAAATTATTATATTTATTTTCTTCATATGAATATATCATGTTGCATTATTTTCAACATAATACATCAAAATTAAATCTTTTTCTTGATTTTTTTTTAAATTTAAATTAAGTAAATAATATAAAATTGACATTAATGTAATTTTATACTAAATGATATTTTATTAAAATATTTAAAATTTACTGAAATTCAAATAATCTGAAAAATTATTTATAAATGATAATAAATATTAAATATGGTATATGGTATATTCAAGGACCGATTTATATTTTATAATGAACATGTTGACCTTTAAATAGTAAAATCATTGTTAGCATTGTTCTGGTAAAAGTAGGATTTTTCTACGTCACACGCGCTTGTTTAAAATTAATTTACAAAAAACAAGGGATTCATTTTTTTTGAAATTTTAATTTCATATTTAAAATTAATTTGATCTTAATTGTTTAATAAGTCACACTTTAATATATTCTTAATGGTTAATATACATTGGTTAGAAAATTGGTTTCTTTCATAAAAACTAAAATGATAAAAGAGGGGAAACAAATAAGTGAAAGAATAAAAATATAAAAATTAACTTATTCTTGTGTGGTGGAGCTTTTGATCAAACATAATTCCCCTTTATCTCATTATTAGTATATTTTTAATTCACATGAGGTAATGGACACCTCCGAATAGTGTTTAACTTTTTCTATTTATAAGAATTCAAGACCTTCTCCTCTATAAAAAGGCATGCACTCTTCCCCTTCCTGGCACCCTTCATAAACATTGTATCATATGATACCTACAAAAATAAACTCCCAAATTCACTTCCTTCATTATAGAGGCCTCAATTCGGGTTCAAATCCATCCAAGGAAGCCCTTTGATACAAATTAAAAGGTGTTTCCAAAAGAAGAGGTACCATCCATTAACAAGAACTTTTGTTTTATTTTCCTTCTCCACCACCTAAATTATTTTTATTACATGAATATATAATATCCTAATCATCCTAAATATACATATATGTTGTTATTATATGGGTTAAACATACACATAAACATAATTCCATCAAATGAATAATGAACTTACCATTCGTGTGTATGACAGACTACTGCCTTGCGAAACGATGTCATTCATTTTTTCCTTAACCTCATCTCATGGTTGAGAATTATGATAGAATTACTATTTTTATATGATTTTTATGAATTTTATTGTGTATTTATGCTCCTAAAATTTTTATATAAAACATACATGCATGCTTTCCATCTTGTGAGAATATGATAACATCGTTTGTGGACATGTGGACTACCGCCTCCTCAAAGGGGTGTGATTCGTTCACGCTTTACATTTAATGTATTGAGGATGGTTTTAATAAAAATATGTGAAATATATGATATAATAAGTCTATTGGAATGATAATATATATATATATATATATCATTTACTTCACTTCTATCTTTCAATACACCATAAAAATTTAAAGAATGTTCATGCGTACATACGACCTACCATCTCTATGAACGGTATTTTTAATTTTCTATTTATATATTTTATATATTATTATAAATAAATATATACTAAATATATATAATATTTATATATTGTTTTACATTCCTTAAATAAGTAAATCATGATATAAGTAAGAGGATTAACAATAAAAATTCCAAGCTAATACAAAAAACAAAGTTGATATTACAAAAAATGTAATGTTAACATGAAATTGGTGGGTAATATAAAGTCATAATAAAATAATATATTGTATGATATGTCATGACCCAACCCTATGGGGTCTGGGTTATAACTACCCAATCACACCTCCAACAAGCCTAGGTCTGATGACTAGCAACGAGTAGTCATATCACTAACGTTGGAGGAATTGCTTATATACCTATACAAATTCACACATCTCCATGCTAAAATAAGAGGAAATGTAAACCCCACTAAGTAACCATTTCATGCATACATTTGTATCCAATAACTAGAGTACAATATGAAATAATGTAAAGTGAAAGAAGGTAAAAACAACACCCACCAAAGAAAACTATTAAATATTCAAACCTACTCAGAAGGAGGGGATCACTGTAAATGAAACTGTCAGAATCCTCCTAGGCCCCAACTCTAGTAACCACCTCGGTTAGTGTAGTTCACTAAGATCTGTCTGACTCAGATCCTTAATGTTCTCCCTAAAAAGGCATGTGTTCTACACGAGACACAAAACATGTATGGGTAAAGCCTGAGAAGGGGTGATTATAAAAATACTCATTAGTCTCCCAAAAACCCTTAAAATAAAAACGGATCAACTAAAAGGAAATGGTCCGCTCAACCTATCAAGAGGGAACCGCAATCGAGAGAGAAACTCCATCTAAAACCATCCTCAGTTATACATGACAAGTCAGCTTAGTCTACTTGGGGAGTCAATGATGAAATGTTACAACACCACAAGGACTCCCTGAAATCACCTAGATATACTCGTCTTAGACTCCAAGTCTTATGCGGTTCAGAAATTCTATCTAAAAACATGATTTCTACTCAAGGATCTAAAGGTAACACCTAAATATAGGATAAAACACTCCACGAGATCAACCATTCCAGATAGAACCTGTCTTAGAGATACACTCCATTGGGAATGACCATACCATTCCCAATGGTACGTTTGAGAGAATGTTCTCCATCGGGAACAGCTTACTAGGTCCATATCTAGTGCCTAGAAATAGATGTCCTATTATCTCTACCTTGCTCACATCACAATCTAAAGAAGCCTAAATGAAGTTTCCTATCCCTCTCCACAGCACACAGTTGAGGGAGAACTATTCCGGACTATGCACCACATGCATCCTCTCTAATGAGAGAGAACAGAGGGCCCACACCCCACCACTACCCCATAATTGAGGGAGTAATGCCCCTAACTGAACTGCGAAACCTATGGAACTTCTATATGGAGTGCCCACATGTCATTCCATCGAGGGAGAACTAACTCTTAATCGAGTACCGCTCATACGAAGTGCAGGGGACCTCTTCTCATAACTATATCCAACAGTAAATGGAGCTCCAACTCCAATGGAGGAGTCAATCTCTGATGCTGCTCGGAGATGGTGGAGTACTACTTCATAAGTGAGGAACCATGCCCTGGAACAATATGGGCATACCACTCAAAGAAGGGAGGACCTATACCCTAGCATGACAGTGGAGTATAGCTCTGTGGATCAAGGATCTGTACCCTAACCCGGTAGGGGAGTACCACTCTGTTGCCAGAGGACCCACACCTTGGTATGAAAGGGGGGTATCAAAAATTCTAGTCCATTCAATATGGGGGACCCGAACATTAATCTGATATAGGAGTACAGACCCCAGGCTTGAGGACCTGCTCCCTATAATGATGGGGGAGTACCAACTCTGTCAGAACAATATGTGTGGATGAATCACGCCTAGAAATTACAAGGGAGTACTGAATATAAGGATAAAGGACCTGCACCCCAACACGGTAGGGGAGTACCCACTCTATTTATACATCATATATGGAGGACTCGCACCCTTTTCTAATGAGGGTGTATCAACTCCACAGATAGAGGACATGCATCCTTGTCCAATAGGGGAGTACCTACTCTACCTTTCAATGAGTATTATGGGACCATGCCTTTGAATAATAGGGGATCACTTTCTAATTTTACGAACATCATGGGTAACCCAAGACCTAGTTCAATAGGGGAGTAACAATATTAAAGGAAACTACCCAAAGGTAAAGAACCTACGAACATGACGTGGGGAGTCCCATCACTACCTAAGATGAGAGATAAGAAAAACCCACACCCTAAATATACATGGGAGTACCAGTCTCAGTGTGTCTCTCCATGAACCACACCGATTTCCAACATACACTCAGCACAGCTTCACATGCATCTTGCTCGACTTACACCACCTCATATATTGTAGGTCATAAAGTAGGAAACCATCACATCATACATAGAAAACCACTCAATATAGGCTAATCAAAAAACCTAATTCTAAGTCCCATAAAATGAGATATGAATGATGGAAGATCCCAGGAGGATATTTTAGGATTACTCTACGTGAATTGGGGCACATAGAGCATGTGAGGCCACCCGAGCACCCATATGTGTATCCTATATAAACGGTTTTTCAACCCATGTATGTTTAAAAAACATATAAAGTAGGTACACACTACATCCCTCTACACCTGGACCCTGGCTGTGTTCCACTTCTATACGAACTGGACAACAGTGTCCCTTACATGCCATGTATCCCATACTATACCGCGTGTTCAGGATAAATGACCACCTTCCCATGTAGTTTTCCTATTTCCATGTATCGGGACCCATGTATGTATACCTTTGTCATGTGTTGGTACACGACCATGTGTTTTCACACAGATATCCCAATCCATGTCCCATGGTCTCACGATTTAGGGAACTACACAATATATAAACCCAGTACATGATGTGTAGTTCCCAATGTTCCTTTTCCCTGAATAGTAAGAACAACATGGCATGTCTCTCTTGACTAAAAACCATGTAGATTGTGATTATATTCTGGTATCACCTCCAAAAACCTTTGTTTCTATCCATTTTACCCTGAAACCTGTAGATCTACTTAGAAGGGATCTCTAGCAATTATATTTAGGCTCTAGGACCTTAAAAAAGCATAAAAAGGGGATCAGGACCTGAACTCAAATCTTCGTACCTCATTGGTGAAACTATGAAGCTTTTGATGCATAATGATGCCTAGATCATGGTGATCCTTGATATAATGATAATATACTTTAGAAATAGAGATCAAAAACATTCATCGCTTTGATTTGGCATTGGTTTCATTCCTCAGCAAAGGGAGGGGAGGAGGGGGAGAGGAGATGCACTCCTCCCATTTTGGTTAATGTGTTTAAGGTTTGGGGGAGAAAAATTGCTTTTAATTAATATAAAATCATTAAATTCCCATTTCCAATACCACATCAACAAAATACCCTTAATTGGAACTCCTGAAGAAGAAGAATTTAAGTCACCTAGGGTAAACACGACGTTACAGACTCAGTTGTGGCCTTATAAACTTGATCAGAGTCTCCATATGGCTGTTAGTTATGTTTTAAATGAAACTATGAATGTGTGAGAAAATATATTAAATATTATTTACATCACTGCACTGAGGCTCACTAGGCCTCGATTTCTCACATCGACTCAGTTCTTGGATTAAGAAATATTCTATGAAATATTCCAAAGTTTTACAGGTCAAAAATAGAGTCATTACATTCTCCCCACCTTAGGGATTGTTGTCCCCAATAAGTGAAAACCTATTCAGAAGGGAAAAAAATGAGATCCCTAATGGACTCCCACACTAATGAGTTCACAAAGGATTCTCATGTTGCTTACTAGCACACACACAAGGTAACCACCAAGGTTGAACCACTCTCATGTCCAGCATCCACCAGGACAACATTGTGTAAGAAATGATCAAATTTATCTGTAGCTTCAATAGGTGGGAAAGCACCAAGAACCACCCATTTGTAGTCATGGGGTCTTGTGGCACACCAACTCTCTAACCTGATGTAAATATTGATGGAACCCCCCAGTTCAAATCAACCCCTGGATGGACTGTATAATAGCCTACTCAAGAATGTTTCATTCAAGGTTTATGCTAAACATGTGAGGGTATTCACGAACGAAACAGGGCTACCCAAGAATAAATAATGGGTCTTACCAGGCCATTCGCCTACAAACATCCAATTGTGATACAACTCACCAAATCAGAAACACCACCACACCCAATAGTTACATCCTAGAAGAACATGGGTTGTAGGAAACCAATATGTAATGTGGAAACATTGTAGGGTCTAACTCTACCACTACGAAATGATTCATTGCAAGGCTCTCACTCTCCCAGGGCCTCAAATATAAAGAGTTCAATCAAAGAAACTTTGTTGGTAATTCTAGGACCTGATATGACACTCCATCACATAACCTCACCCTAGACATGAAAGTCTAAGGAAATTGTCCACCACACCACGATGTAGTCCACTTTGGGTAGAACTAACTCACCCTCAAATTTTTGGCCATGACACAAAAATGTGTCTCTATGGGGAAATTGTTCCTCTTCATCATGAGTACAAGGCTACTTTAAACATCACCTCATCATCCTCAAGCATGTTGCATACAAAGATGGTTCCAAACACATGAGGGTACTAACAAAAAACAAAGGGATTCCCAAATGCATATTGGGTCTTAGTGGGACCTCTGTCACAACTACCCACATGAGGTTATACCAATGCCCCAAATCACCATGGTTAAACCTCAAGCAAGAAGTGGAAAGAAAAGAGTACCTCACTATAGTGTCTCGAAATTACTGATACAAAAAGTAGAAAGGACAGAAAGAATACCCTTATTCATCCTAGGAGCTTCTCGGTCAAAGGCCTTTGTGACCATCAGTTTTCCTCATCCATGTACTACAGCTCCCTGAGTCTGGCACAAACCACTAGGGGGTGGTGGTGGAAACACATTGAACATCTTACCACCTCTTGACACTCGACCAGATCCATCACCTCATCTGCAACCTTGTAGAAATCCTTTCTCCAAACACTACCTTTGCCAAGGAGGCTCATCAACCGGATACCTCTAAGAACCACGACAGGTTAAACAATATCTAGAAATATTCCCCTAGACATTGCAAGAATCTCACCACCTCTCCTAAGATTGACCAGATCCTCGATTCTCCTCTTGGCTATAGGCCCACATGCCTGAGTCTGAGCATGGGTATTCCTCCTGTGCAGTGATCCCTCCACTAATCGTCTACTATATCCTACAGATTCTACAACCTCGTAACCACCACTGTCGGTCACATCCACATGTCCCTCATCCAGGAAACTTTCTACCACCAGAGCTCACTCCATCACTCTTGAATAGGTGGGAATGAAAAAAAATGATTACATATTCAATAATCACCCGGTGCAAGCCTGGATCAGAGATCCATGCTCTAAAAAACAGATCCCAAGCCCTATCCATGGAGTATCGTGACAGTTCTATGAACATTCTGAAAACTATAACATTTTCATTCTACCCTTCCAAAGATGATGAAACTCTGAGATATGCACTGATATCAATGTGGCTGGGTAAAACTCCTTCATGAAGAGTCACTCAAACTCTACCCAAGTGAGCGTCATCTCGTCATTGGACTACATCACTAAACTCCATCATCGCCAGGCCGAAACCTATAGATGAATCTCTTCTAGGACCACTATCTGATTTGGAGGTGCCCTCTCTGAGTGGAAAACTCATGTAACTACCTCAAGCCAATCAACTGTTGCCTGGGGGTATGGATCACCCTAGTACCTTAGAGGTCACTGCCTCAGGAACTCATGTAGCATGCTCGTCCAGCGTGCATACTTGGCTGGAACTACTTGCAAAACCTGCTACTAAATAGTTAGTGGCACTAACGATGAACCACCCAGAGGTGACGCTACAGAATCAGTGCCCCACACTGAAGATTCATCACAGGGTGGAATTTCATCAAAATCATGACATATAATCCTATATTCATATAATTACAAAGTAATACTGAAATAGAATCAAGATACACCATATTCAATGAGTATATCTAAGGATCAGACTCACGAAGGATAGGAAAAAACAAAACTCAGTCCTATATGATGCATGTACATTTATTCACAGAAACTTGTATCCTAATGTACCATTGTTGATGCTCCTTTCCTTCATAGAGTCTATCAAATAAAAAAAGAGAATAATTTAGCATAAAGAGATTCATCCTTTGAAGAAACATCAAAAAATGAAAAAGGAATGAAAAAAGATTTGTTTAAGTATTGGTCGTGCAGGTTTCATCATGGTCACATAGGTATACCTACACGCCACATATTGAGCGTGCAGGTGACATGGGCGCCCTAATTGATTATTTCCCGGGGTCTTAAGAAGCCTATAAATACCCCTTGTGGGACCCCCATTTTGGGAGAAAAAAATCCAGAAACTCAAATTTGAGCTCTCTGTGCCCTAGTCTCTTCTCAAAGCCTTTAGAACACTTCTAAGGTAATTTCATACCTAGAATGAAAGATCTAAAGTTGGGGAACAAGGCCTAAGTGTTGAAATTCATCAACACCTACGTTCCTAAGTGTCTAACCCTTCTGGGAAATGAAGACACTTGCGCACCGCCCTCTCCCTTCAACATAACCTGCGCACCGCTCATTTAAAATCATCTAGAGGTAATACTAATGGCTTCAGCAAAGTCTCGCCCAAGTATTACCCTATGGATTGATATACATTCATGTACACCTGTGTCGTGCAGGTATACCTGCGTGACCAGGACCTGCGCACCTACTTCTTTTTGGGTGCCCCTCGTACTTATTCACCCCTCTTATTCAAATCAACCTCTCCTATTCAAGATTTAGCCTTCAAAACCCTCTTCAAAACCATTTTTGGAAGGGTTCCCTTATTGGATTCCTTATCTTAAAGGAATTGTGTGGAACATATCTTAGAAGCTAGTGATTTACATATCTTTATGACACTAAGGTTAGACATTTTATTCATTTCAACCTCATCCTTTAAGATGAGAAGATATTTAATCTAGGAATCCTCCTTAAGAGTAAGCCCCTAGTCCCCTAACCTGAGCTTCCTTTTCAGGAGTAAGCCCCCATCCATGATCCCAAATATGGGCATCCTCCCCAGGAGTAAGCCCCAAGTTCCAAATCCCCTTAACTTGGGCATCATTCTTAGGAGTAAGCCCCAGTCATAATTCATTTTAACCTAGGCCGCCTCCTTTTCAGAAATAATCCCCAGTTCTCATGTCCCTTTAACCTGGGCCTCATTCTCAAGAATAAAACCTAGTCTCTAAATTCCCTTAACCTAGGCATCCTCCTTAGGAGTAATCCCCAGTTATAAAGTCCATTTAACCTGGGCCTCCTTCTTAAGAGTAAGCCACAGTTATAAAGACCCTTTAACCTAGGCCTCCTTCTCAGGAATAAGCCCCAGTCTTCAAATTCCCTTAAACTGAGCATCCTCCTTAGGAGTAATCCCCAGTTATAATTTATTTTAACTAGTCTTAATTTAATTTTGATTTGGGAATCCTTCTCATGATTAAAACCCAACCATAAGTCCCCTCTAATTTGGGCATCCTTCTCAGGAGTAAGCCCTAAGTTAAGTATCCAAATCTCCATAAATCACATATACCTTTATGGACGTTCCCGGGTTTCTTCCCGGAAGTAAATACCAATCCTAATCTATATGGGTAGTCATACATACATAATCCCCACATTATTTCTTATTATTGCATCTTTCATGGCACAAATGTCAGGTTTTACCAATACCTCTTGTTTCTCACACCGAGCATGATTCACGTGAGCTGAGAGCATAAAAGTAATTATGAAATATTTCATCGACCCATCAACCATGCATAAACCTCATACTTCATTACTCGAACTACGTGGGTTCTGATTCCTTTTCTAAACAAGGATATGTAGGTAGCCCATCTGCGGGTATGATCCCAACTCTGAAATAATCCATGTCGTTCTGAATGACAATAAACTTCAATGCCCCGCTATGTGGCTTTAAAAATAGTATGGTTATCATAATGACCAAGAGATTTCTATATAATTTGTTGAAGGATACCATTGACCGTGAATCTCTAACAAATAAAATTGATTCTCTATTGATGAAGAATCTTGAATACATATAAAAGATTCTCTAAATCTCCTACATAATAATCATTGATTTCTAGATCTAAAGGAAATCTCATTTTCATACTTGGTAATTTAATAAGGATTCACGAACATAACTTAAATCTATAAAGAGAGTCCCGGAGTAGACAATAATTTCCCCCAAAAAGTTGTGATGAGTCTAACCTCCCATCCTCTCGACCAGTGAAAATTCTTAATCCTCATCGGTTCACAACTAATGAGCACCTACCTTTGGAAAGTAGGTCCAAATGGATATATAGAATCATAGGAAGTTTCCAGTTCTATGAAAAAACTGGTTAGAAATTGATTGGAATGGTTGAACATTAAAGAAATGATGTCATCCCCATTTACAACGCAAAACAAAAAATAGTGAACCCGACATGAATCCTTAACCAAGTTAAAATGATGTTTTACTTATTTGTTAGGCCCCTATTTAAACTCAATAAGAGGGCCAACAAATCAATAAATAACATATATTCTCATCCGAAAGATGTAGTGGCTGAACTTATCTTGATTATGTCTGTTATATAAAACATGCACTCTTTTCCAAGATCTTCTGCATTACAGAAATGGCTTCCCTAATGTTTACACCTGTGAATGTCTCTGCTGTGAATACCCCTGCTGCTATTCTTGCTAGATCATCGTTCTCTCTGAGGAAGACATCACCTACTCAGCATCTTCAATGCTGGGTATCAAATGTACTGGTTAAGGAATACCGTCAAAATGGCACCATTCCTTCTCTGGAGGCCACTCAACAAGACCTCCAAGTCAATAATTCACCATGGTAGTCCAGACAGCGATGACCAATGATCAAGAAGCAGGTGGTGCAAACCACTACCTCCAACCATTTCAGGTCGTTATCCCCGGAAAGCAATAACCAATCCATCCCATATTCTGGGGAGGTGAATGAGAAGGTCACCCAAGGCCTTAATTCAAGGAGACAGGAGTCCTTCCCGAGGGATCCCGTCAACAATCACCGCCAGACTCGTGCGGATGTGCGCCCTCAACATGATGAGGGTATCGTCTTCAGGGTTTCGGCTTGGGTTCCTCAGACCAGAGTCCACAAGACAAACCGCGAGAGGTGAAATCCAGTTAATAGTGAGAAGGTTCTTATCTCTGTCATTTCTGGGGAAGTCCACCAACCTAACTTGGTGGAAAGCAACGAGCGGGCACACACACCCGTCCGTTTTAATTATGCTGTCCAGCAGACTCGTCTGGCAGCAGCACTCCATTCTCACCAGAAAATTCCGGCCAGGTACTATAGACAGAAACATACACCTGTTTATAAATCATCAGCTAGTCAGCAGGCTCGTCTGACTACATACGATGAATCCCGCCAACCCAATGTGTTGAAAACTGGTAAACAGAAACATACACCTGCTTACACTCATCAATCCTTACGGAAGTCTCATCTGCCAGTATTGAAGGACGTTCATAAACCACGTTCAGCGGAGTGAAATCATCAGACACATAAAACTACTAGTATTGATCAATCCTACCAACAGTCTCGTTTGTTAGCACCTAGAAAAGTGAATTGGAAAGCTCCAACGAAAAACAGGAGGCATAATCAACTCTCTGCCCCCCAAACTTGAGTACTCTCAGAATTCACTCACATGAAAAGGAGGACAGGAGCAGGAACACACACCTACTCCAAGAAATGAATGGATGTGTATCCATATTCCGGTAGCTGAAGTCACCAAGCATATTCTGTCAATGGTGAAAGAGCAGAAGCAAATCCCTGCTCATATTCTGGATGCCTGTCAGAATATTATAACATCTTTAGCAGCATCATAGGGAAAGAAATGAAAATCTTTCCGTACCATTGGAGTGACACATCAACATATCACTCCGGAACAGACACACACCTCTATTCCAGTCCAATAGGGTTGTGGGGTATACTCCCTCATGTCATACGGACAACCAAGTGAGGCACATACACCTGATTTGAGTGGAGATAATTAGCCTAACCTGGCTATTTATATTGAGCAGCCACATACACCTTCCCATAATAACCACTTTTTTCAACAAGTGGTTCCCAAAGTGAGTAAGAATGCATCTACGAAAAAGACTCATCCAATACATCCAAGAAATCAAGGGCCAATTTGTAATAATTCCTTACTCGATGCTGGAGTTCTTGATGCACTCAGACAATTATCTGTTGCAACTCAAGATTCTACTCTCTCATTTCCCAATAGTGGGAACATTAATTCTAAAGGTCTTCATAAGACACTTCCTCATGAAGGCTTGCATCATGAAAAATTGGTCGATCTCAAAGTTTCATCTTTAGATGAGATCCACAAGATCCCTCTGTGTGGCTAGAAGACCAAAGAGGAAAATGTTTCATCTTTTGCTGTAACCCAACATAGTGGTCCTCCCTATGATGATGAATTTAGCTGCGAAAGTCCTATCCACAACAGTAATTCACATTTCCTGAAAAAATCTCCAATGGACAATATAGTGATGAGATCGCCCTATCATATTGAGTCACTTGAAAATGTGAATACAGTCATGTCTGATTCTTTATGGCTAGCAAGTGAAATAATTTCTCAATCAGAAGATATCCCAGGGTGTAGGTCATTCTTCGAACCACCCCTAGGTCGTTCATCATCTAGTTTTATCAGTGAATTATCTACCAATCTTTTTGAATCAGATGAAGCAACAAGGAAGCACCATCTCTGGTCTAATCTGGAAGATGAATTTTCATTGAATGAAAAAGAGGAAGTGCTGAATATGAGAAAACAACTGGAAAAAGGTGAAGTGCCAGTCATGTTTTTTCCTCTGGATGACTCTCATTATGACATTCCAGAAATGCTGGTGGAAGATTGTATTAAAGATATTCGTCTCAACATGTGGAAAACTCTTTGTCAATTGAAAAAGAAATTATTATCTTATGATGAATACAAAAATCATGTCAAGATAATAGAAGGGTTACAATGCCAAACTGATTTGGCCTCTCACTCAGTTTCTCAATATCCGAAGGCTGAAAAGAAGCAGAGAGACCTTCAGCATTCATGCCTTGGTGCATTAATAAGATTGTACTAGTTAATTTCCAAGGCCCCATCTGGCATTTATATCAGGGGATAAGGTACCCATGGAGAAATACATTTCACTCTACTATCTATCCAACAAAGCTCGCCAGAAATGGTCTCATGCAATGTTATTTCCCATGGATGGCCACAACAAGTTGGCTTTTTTTGTAATCAAAGGCTCACTCAAGAACATTCCTCAACTAGTTCTTCTCAAAATCAGGCATACAGAGAACAAGTTGTCAAATTAATCTTGCATCAGGAAAACGAGAATATCGAACATGCTTCTCATTTAGAGCGTGCACATCATCAAGTGAAAGAAGTGTCAGAAATCATCCAGTGTTCATTTGAGCTAGGTAATTTGAGTGGATGCAGGTTGATGCATCCATCCAATTTCCAAACTAAAGTCTGCAAGATCGAGAGAGATTTTAATAAATTCTCAGATATAGCAGCTCAAGAACCACCCCAGCTTGCCAGACTGGGGACTCATTTAATCCAACCATCAGAATCAACAAATACGATTCGAGGAGTTGAGTGGAAATAACAGGAACGACCCCAGTCAACCGGACTGGGGACTTTTTCAAATCCTTAATATCTTCCTCAGAGAAATTCAGTCTTCTCTCAATTAGGGAAGAAGCCACAAGAGGAACGCAAAACCAAATTATCAGTAGATTATCTCAAAATTATGGTTCTTCAAGAAGTTCCTAAGTGATAAAATCAACAAAAGGAAATGTCTCATCAGATACATGGAAGAAGAAAATATCACAGAAATGATGATAGAAGGGATTCAATGCGTTATGCATCAATTAATGTCATAAATTCCATTGTTACTAATCCCCCATATGAGGCCCATTCAGAAGGATCAGATGAAGAAGTTCCTACTCAAGAGGTTGTACACACAGTCACAAATAAAGAAGGTGTGCATACACAAAATTAAAGGATTACCCAGAATCTAGGTATTCCTTCAAATAATCAACTACCCCCTCTCTGAAAGGAATCCAATAAGGGGAAAGTAAATAATTAGGTTATATACCCTTCCTCTGGAGAAGGCCAATCACTCTCACTAGAGAAAATATTTGCACAACAAGAGTAATAAATGAATAAATTGAGGAGGTTGAATGTAGAACTACTTCAAGGTAGTCTTCCTCCTAATCATGTTGGAGTTAGTCAGCCAAGGGAATTTTTTATGGCTACTAAGATGGATCAATAATATCCTCCTTTATTAGTACACCCTCATAGGTCTAATCCTATGGGTCAAGGGCAACGAAAAGCGGTGGTGTTATCATCAGTTGCAGTACCAGCCGCCACATCTTTCCAAGCTCCAGTTATTGCACCTTCTCAGGTCCAAGCTCAACCAGATGTTTCTAAAAATTTAATAACTACAATTGAGTCATTAACATCTAGGTTGGAAGCTATGGAAGGAAAACGTGCTCAAATTCAACCATAAAAGAGAGATTACCCTGAATGGGTTGATGCAATTCCTCCCCCATCAAATTTTCTAAGTACCACATTCCCTATCTTTAATGGTTTGAGAGATCTAGAGCAGTACATAACACATTTTGTTTTTAGTTGTGATCCTATGATGGGAACCCCTCAGCAAAAGGAAGCAGTTAAGATCAGTTTTTTTGTACAGTCATTACAAGGGCCTGCTTTTGTCTGGTATACAAGTTTGCAATCCCGGTCAATTACCAGATGGGAGGATCTTCGCCAATGATTCCTTCTTCAATTCAGCTCAACGTTTCCAAAGACAACAGTTTCTTATCTTAAAAATTGTAAGAAAAGGGATAATTAAAGGGTTTCAGATTTCATTTCTCGCTAGAAGGGATTAACATATTCCTTAATCCTAGAACTCCCTCAAGAAGAATTGTTACCAATCTATGTGGAAAATTTGTGTGATGAGTTATGCACACCGTTGATCCCTGTGAAATACATTAGAGGGTGTCGAGACCCTACTTCAATCACTCAGCAGATTTAATACTCTCTTATGAAGACTAAGAATAAAACTCATGTAATTCCATAAGCTCCAAGAAGTAGAATGGGTAAAACAGAGACTGCTATAGTTATGCTTAAACAAGCACCTGTACCTGCTTCTACTTCAAAACCTTCACCTTATCGAAGGGCTCCACCTCCTGAGCATCAACAACAGAGGCCGTTTTGTCAATATGATCAAAGAGATCAAATACAGAAACAATTTGAGGATCTGAAGACCAAAGTTTAGTCTTTCCGAAATGAACAAGTTCCATGTTACTTCATTTCGGCTTTGGAAATTAATTTGGTTAAATTTGAAAGGCCCAAAAGGACAAAAAAGGAAGGAGATAAAGATCGTCCCAACTATTTCCCATTTCATCATATGTTGGGGCATCCCATTCAGGAGTTTTTTGTCTTCAAAGACCTCCTGCAAAAAATGGTGTACTTGGGACAAGTCAAAATGAAAGGTTCTTCAGCTCAGGTATCGTTTGTTACTGCTACAAATCTAGAGGAAGAAGGCAAGTGGAAAGAATTAAAAAGAAAAAATGCACAAAAATATGACGATTTGATGGTTAAAAAATGATCAACTGAACTCATGCCATTTTGTGAACTCAATTGAAGAAACCAATCGTGACTTCTGCTATGAATGCCTCAGCAAAACCCTCTTCATCCGAGGAAAAATCCTCAAAGAAACGGTATCATTAAAAGAAAGAGGAACAGTCATAAGAAGATGAGATTGTGTCAAAGCCCATGTTGTCTTTGACTTTGGAAGATTTTATGCCATCTACTTCAAAGCGACGGGCACCGCCCCACCAAATGGAACAACCTAAACTGGATAATCAAGCAAAGTCTTCATGAGATGAAGAGTTAATATTTGGTTCTGTTAATATGATTCACTTAATAGATCCTTATGCCAGTCATAGTTTCGAGCTCGATGCGCCTGGATTCCATATATCAAACAGAAGAATTAGAGGGAGTTCCAAAGTTCTAGGATACATAGGAAGACGTGGATATCCCAGAATCCACTATTCCAATTCTACCCCTACTAGAACTGTATATGCAGCAGAAACTCGTGGCAGAGCCTTTCAGCGGGCTCAACAAGAACAAGAAAATTCTTCCACCAATGGCGGATTCAGTCCTGGCACAATTATTCTGGAGGATATGTTCGAGGTTCCACCTTTTTCCTCTCGGTAAGTAAATAGACCTATTCGGTCTAATTTTAGAAATCCCTGAGTATTTCCAACCCCTATCCTGATATAGGAAGCATCTACATCCAAATTATCAACTTCTAAGGCACATGAGAAACCACATGTTCTTGTAAAGAAATGTAGACCTTTGGACCAAACATATTATGTATTGAAACATTTGGACCAATTACCGTCCAAGTTATCAATTATGGATGCCTTGAATATATCAAAGGATCTTCATGAGGCACTCATTGAGGCTTTATCAAGTCCTCATGAATTCGAAACTGAAATTGTTGCGGCTGAATTCTACCATGTTGAGAATGGTCCTGCAGAATTCCATGAAGTGATATCTTTTACATATGAAGATGAAGATGATCTCGTGCATGGAAATATTAGACCTTTGTACTTATCTGTCAAGGTCAATGGTCTAGACATCCAAATAGATTCATTTATAATGGTTCAGGAGTCAACCTCATCCCCATTTTTACACTTCGTCGATCAGGCCTCACTTAATCTGATTTATCTCCTTCCACTTTGATGTTTCAAGGATATGATAAAAATGAACAAGAACCACTAGGTGAGATTACACTTAGAACTCAATTTGGAGACCTTGTATCCAATTCAGATTTCAGGGTTGTTGATTACGATACAGCCTTCAACATTTTTCTTGGATGACCTTGGTTATATCAACATGAGGCTATCCCTTCATCATATCATCAATGCCTCAAATATTGTTTCAATGGTCAAATTGGGACATTTTATGGTGATAATTCCCCCTTAAAAACATGTAAATCTCAATACATTGAGGCGGAATTCTATCACATGAAGGGTAAGGGGAAATCTACAACAACAGAGGTTACTAAGGTTAATGATCCATATAGTTTGGAAAATATTCTAGTAAACCCATTCATACATGTTAGTATAAATTATGTGTTTCCTATCAGTCAAATTGACAGGATAGACTCGAATCCAAATACTCTTATAGAAACTTATCTAATTTAAATTACGAAAATCAAGACAGACAGTGTGGGAGAAATTGGTGATTCACCAGGAAATGATGAAAGCTCAAATGGAGATGTCTACATTTCATCCGTTGAAATCCAGCAAGTCTATACTTCTCCAACCGGGCCAGAAGAAGTTATAGAAATGTTAGAGGTGAATGATGATGTCGATTCTCAATCCATCATCTCCTCTTTATTACCCAAGAAAGACCCTTCATCATCAATAGGGTCAGAAATAGAATCTTATTATTCAAGATGTTCAAATTTTAACATCTATTCTGATCATGTAAATTATGATTCTTCATATACTATGCGAGTAGAAACAGAAGAAATAACAAATGTTGAATAAGAAGAGGAAGATCTCAAGGATGCTCCTCCATCATTTGAAGAGGGTATCTCTACTACTGTGGATGAACTAAGAGAAATAAATCTGTTTACAAAAGAAGATCCACACTCCACTTTAATTAGTGTGGCCATGAATCTTGAAGAGCAGGAAATGTATATTTCATTTTTAAAGAAAAATCGAGATATATTTTCTTGGAACTATACAGAGATGATAGGCCTTGATTCGGATGTTGATACTCATCGTTTGGGTTTTCTATAAGAACATCGAGGATTCAAACAAGTTGCAAGAAGAATACACCCAACTTATGCTTCCAAAATTGAATCTGAAGTGGATAAGCTTATCAAATCTAACTTCATCAGAGAAGTTCAATATCCCAAATGTTTGGCTATTATTTTCCCTGTGAAAAAGAAGAAAAAACAAATTAGAGTTTGCATTGATTTCATAGATCTTAATCGGTATTATCTTAAGGATGATTTTCCAGTTCCGATAAAAGAACTCTTAATTGATGCTACAACTGGCTATAAAGAACTTTCCTTCATGGATAGAAATTCAGGATATAATCAAATCCGAATGGCTTCAGAAAATGAGGAATCTACAGCCTTTAGAGCCCCTCAGGGTGTGTTTTTCTATCAGGTACTGCCTTTTGGCCTGAAGAATGCAGGCACAACATATCAATGTGACATGCATCATATCTTCAAACCCTTTTTAGGGAAGTTTGTTGAATTTTATCTGGACGATTTGGTGGTTAAATCCAGGAAACGTTTGGATCACTTGTCTGATTTGGAAATCATATTCCACAAAATTTGGAAACATAATTTGAAGATGAACCCCTTAAAATGTGCTTTTGGGGTAACCTTAGGAAAATTTCTTGGATTTTTTGTACGCCATCGTGGCATCGAAGTTGATCCTGAGAAGACAAAGTCAATCCTTGGTATGTCACCTCCTTGAAATTTGAAATAATTGAGAGGAAATCAAGAATACATAACCTACATTCGGCGTTTCATCGCCAATTTTGCAGGAAAAAATTTACCCTTCACCAAATTGATGAAGAAGGGAGTCACTTACCAGTGGACTGAAGAATGTCAAGAACCATTCAATATCCTCAAGAAATATCTCTTGAGTCCCCCGGTATTAATGCCACCTGTTGAAAAGCCCAGTGATTCTTTATGTGAAAACTTTAGAGCGATCCTTAGGTGCCTTCCTTTCCCAGAAGAATGATGCTTGGAATGAAAACAGCCTCTATTATCTCAGTCAGACTATGCTTGAAGTAGAAACCCGGTATTCAAATACTGAGAAGTGCTACCTGGAATTAATATTTGCAGTTCAAAAGTTGAGACACTACCTACAACATCACGAGGTCCAATTGTTATCTCTCAATAACCCGCTCAAATCCATCCTTAGTCGTCCAATGCTTAAAGGATGTTTGGCAAGGTGGGTAGTTATTTTGCAGCAATTTGATATCCAGTATGTGTCTCAAACGGAAATAAAGGGCCAATCTCTGGCTGATTTCCTTGTTGAACATCCTTCAGTAGAAGATACATCTTCAGATATTGAACTTCCTAATGAAGAATTATTTTCTATTCAAGATAATCTTCAAACATGGAAAATGTGCTTTGATGGTGCTTCCAGAAGTAAAACAGGGAGGAAAATGGAAGATCCTAAATTCAACAAAGTTGGGTTAGGAATTGTGCTCATTTCCTCAGAAAAGGCATTGCTACCCTATTCCTTTTTATTGTGGGAAGGCGGTACAAATAATTAAGTCGAATACCAAGATCTCAACGAAAGATTGGAGTTGGTGCTTCAAGCACAATAAAATCACTTAATGGTTAAAGGTGATACAGACCTGGTAATCAAACAAGTCAATGGGTACTATGCAATCAGAAAATAAGAACTAATCCCTTTGTATGATTATGTTAGAGAGTTAATGGCAGAATTTCCTTCAGAACTGACAATTTCTTATGTCCTAAGATCACAAAATGCCCAAGCTGATGCACTGGCTAATATAGCCACAGCTCTAGCAGATAGAAATCGGGATGAGGCAAGCATCAGTATTGCCCACCGTCATAGAATTTCACCTTATGATCAAACTAGAATAGAGGAAATCAATGAAATTAGTCCCATTCCTGAATCATATGGTCATACTTCAAGATAGATGACACCTATCAGGTAATATCTTCAAAATGGAACACTTCCACCTGATAGATCCAGGAAAGAACAAATCTGGCAGCATGTGGTCAATTTTACTCTTTTTCATAGCCCAGATCACCTAGAATAAATTCTATACGAAAGAGGTTTTGATGGAGTTCTCTTCAGATTCATTGATGGTGAAGAGACAATGGTTGTCTTGAAAGAAGTAAATGCAGGAGTCTATGGTGCCCATCCGTCTAAACATATACTGTCTGATCAAATTCTAAGGCATGGATACTTTTTGGCTTCAATAATACAAGATTGTGTTGATTTCACAAAGAAGTGTCATTCCTTCCAAGTATTTTCCAACTTCATTCATCAACCCCCAGAGTTGCTTCATACAACTAAATACTCGTGTCCATTTTCCACATGGGGAATGGATGTAGTGGGACCTTACCCTTCAGCTATAGCCAAGCAGTTTAATTGTATTCTTACTGCTACTAACTTCTTTTCCAAATGGGTAGAGGCAATACCTCTCAAAGAATTTAGTTCTAAAAGCATTGTTAGCTTCATCAAGTCTAACATCATTACCATATTTGGTGTCACTCTTTCCATATTGACAGACAATGGAACCAAATTCTGTTCATCCGAGGTAAGGAAGTTGTATCAAGAATACAACATCAAATTCAACCATTCATATCAATATCATGCAGTGGCCAATGGCAAGATAGAATCCTTCAATAAGACTCTATCAAATATACTGCAAAAGATGGTGGATAAAGATAATAAATCATGGCCTGATACTTGAGAGTTCTTTTTCCTGACTATGCAGTACGTTCCCTTAATTGGCCTTTCATAAACAGCCCACAAAACAGACCTGACATCCAAAAGATGCTATTATTTGGCTATGTATCCAATTCCCTTAGGTGGCCCTGCATAATTCAACCCCCTAATGGGTTTTTCAAATAGTGGTAACTTCATTCTTTGGAGATAAACCTCTTTTTTTGCTTGTTGGTCTTATCGACAATATGTAAGGATCTGTAAAAAAAATTGTCATCCTTAACATATTTGTCTCATATTCCTTTTCATGATCTAAAAGTATTCAAGTCTATGGTTTATATTTCCCTTCCCTATGTTTGGGTAAGACCTTCACAAGAGTGACATTAATCTAGTTCTTATACAATCTTGATTGGAAATATCTTCTCCATGTTCAAGTACCTCTTTCCATACAGAAAACTCTATTCTTTGGAAAATTTGAATCTCCATAAAATTCCACTAGCTTTTTAGCAGTAGAAAATAAAATTTCTGAGAATTCTTTTGCCTGACTATGCAACACGTGCCCTTAGGCGGCCTTGCATAAGTAGTCTACATAACGGACCTGTCATCCAAAAGATGCTATTATTTGACTATACAACCAATGCCCTTAAGTTTCCCTACATTATTCAACCCCCTAACGGGTTTGTTAAATAGTGATAACTTCATTCTTGGGAAATACTTCTTCTAATTCCTTTTAGCCTTTTTTCGTATCATTCCTCATATTCAAAATTTCTTAAGTCATAGTTTACATTTTTCCCCCATACTTGAGTGTGGTAATATGTTTTCAGATAAATTATCAAGGAATTGAGTCAATTTTAATCCATTCAATCAAAGCTATTTCGACCTTAAACATTAGCCTTTTTTATGTCTCACGTACATGAATTTAAACTGCCCACAAAAGACAAGGGAACTCTGAACAAAATTCAAGTCCCAGCTCACTAAACATACATTTCGTATGATTTAGTTAATATTGATAAATAAAAAGATTCAATGTTTGTAGGGTTATTTTTTATATAATCCTAGTAAAAATCATCCTATGCTTACTAGGCTCATTGGCTTAGGTAAAATTTTAAAGTAGGTAGAAAAATAAGTCATGCACAAACGATTGAAGATGAAATTATTTTTCATTTGATGCACAAGAGTTAAAAGGACATCCACACACTGGAGTCTATTCTCATTTACAAGAATTAAAAAAGGTTGCCAACATAAATCTTTATTTCATTTATGACATCCTGAGCTTCATCAGTAGCCACTTGAAGCTCATGCACTTGACCAACTTTATTCTTTTCCGCTTGATGGAGTTCTTTATTGGAATCTATAATGGAATTCATACCATTCGTTTGAACTTCTTCCAGTTAATTATTATGCTGGTCAAGTTCCCCAGTAACAGCATCTAACTGTTGCTGATGGTTCATCTTCTGGACAACTTTCTCTTTGATCTTATGCTTCATCTCCTTTAACATGGCAGCATGATCAACATCAGTTCGGGACACTGTAACCTCATATTCCCTGATATTGGCTGACAGCCTTACTCTGGTCAAATATTGATGGTACTTCTGCTCCTACTCCCTTGTTAAGATGACTTTTTTTAATGCGGCATAGATCTCTTGATATCCAAAACTGCTAATTCCCAACAAAACAAACAAGGGTGACAGTAAGGGGATCTTCGATGACATCTCTTCTAGAGGCACTTCAGATATTATCTTTCATATGTTCTTCCATGCCATGTGTTGTGAATATTGAAGCGCATTTTGTACTTCCAGGTCTGACTCAACATCACTGTCACAGGGGAGAATATAATACGAGACTAATGCACTTATGGAAGTGAAATGTTCCGATCCTTCCCCCATAACCCGTATTACTTCACATTCTATTCCCGTTGGGGAGGAGGGTGAGGCTTCACCTCCAGATCTAGTGACTGAAATTGATGGCACTGGATAATCAATTGAAAGTTTTGGATAGTTTCAAAGGATAACAAAAGTTGATTGGTTGTCTTTGAAATTAAGTACAGTCTCATATAATGTTATCCCTTACCCAATGGTAGATCAGAAACATGAGAAGGATTCTCTCCGTCTTTCCCACCTTCAACATTATTTTCAGGATGAATTTCAGGAAGCTCGGATAGGTTCATATCCACTTGAGCTAGTGTCTCTGCAATAGTAGGGTTTTTTGTACCCCCTTCAGGCATTGGTAGTTCAGCAGCTTGCTCAGATGGAACTGCAAATTTGAACCAATCATGGTCAAATATGTAATAAGAAGTTATTTAAATAGGATGAAGGATAACACTCACGTATAAAATCTTCTAAATTACATGGTAATTCAACATGATCTAAAAAATCTTCAAAAGATCCACCAAGCTCCATCATTTCATCAAATGTTATCTCAGATTCCTGGTTAGTATCACCAATGGGAGCATTCAATAAATCTTCTTGGAGACCCCCATTCTGTGGCCGCTGACCCCAGATAGCGTCTTCAAAAAAAATTGCGGTGTCAATTGCAGTGGCCGCTAAATGTTCAGGTGTAGGGGTTGAACATAAAATATCACAGAATGGAAGTTAGTTTATGTTTTAATTAAACATATTATGATTCATTTTTAATTTACCAGAAGTAGGCTCTTCTCTCCTTGCAACAACAACATGAGGGATATTGGGAATAGATGTGGGATCTTCTCCAAGAGCAGCAAGTCAGCATGAACTTGTGATTTTTCACCAGCACCCTCTGTCGTCCTCAAAGGAGGGTCATTCCTCTCCCTTAGAGGTGAAATTTAAGAATCCCATGTAATCCCAAGAATTTTGAGAAATATTTTTATGGGTTAAGACTCATGACTATCTGAAGGACTTACCACTACTGATAAAACATTTAGCTGTGGACTTCTTTCTTTGATGCTTTTGCTTTTTCGGATTTTTGGTAGTGATGACATCATCATCTCAAAATACAGGAATAAGAGAATGAAAAGACATATCTAAGTCCTCGTCTATGGCTTGCTGGCCTGGAGATATTTCACCCGACTCATGAGGATTTTTAGTAGCCCCGATGGCAGTAACACCAGGGCAATACTGTGGTGAAAGAACCTCATTAGTTCTTTTATTAGCAAGCTACTGGATGAAGAAAGTAATTTACTTGAGTAACAAAGTTTTAACTAGAATCAAGTTGAAAAGCAAAATAAGGAAAGAGACTTACACCCTTAAGAGCCACGTAATTGTTCCACTCCTCATCTTCGGAACCACTAGTACCCTCAGTGGCACCCAGATCTATCATTTCTTTCACCCGCTTGGTGACAGGAGTGGAATCATCAGTGGCATATATCATCATTTCCAGCTCTCTGATGTAATCCTTCACTTCATCGGGGTTATCCTTGTAACAGATATATGTAGAAGCCCGAATATTCCCTATTCTAGGGATTTTTAGCCCCTTGCACAGATCCATCCAGGCAGTTTCAGCAATGCAATATAAACTTCTCCATGTCTGGATAGCCTTTGGTCGTAGATATTCAGCATGTATACCAGAAGGTTGTGAGGAGGGTCCTACAATCTTAGACTTCAGCTTCTTCCCAGCTCCTACAACTATAGATAAAGGATAAGAAAATAATACTTGTTGCTCTATAAAGTAATGGTGATTAAATTTCCCGAATGAAGTAACTCACTAGGAGTTGATGGAGTTGGTCTCTTGATTCTGACAGGGAGATTATATATAGCATGAGGTCGCTTTGTCACATGTCGCGCCTCATCATCCCCATCTTGGGAATCCGGTGATTCAACCCTAGGTGAAGAATCTGGTGAATCAGCTCCAGGTGGGGAAGCATCACCTTCCTGAGGAAGGGTTTCATTCTCTACAGTTCTTTTCTTTTTTCCCACCTAATAAACCGGATGATTCAACACCCCTCCATGGAATGATGCTATCTAGTTCTCATAATTCCATGTATTCATGTTACTCGCCGCTTTATCAACTGGTAGATCAAACACTGCCCCAGTCTTCTCCATAGATGTCAGCAACCATATTTGTCAGGAAACTATCGGATGTTGTTCTGACCTGACATGCACAAGAGGGGATACAACAGTATTTTGCAGGCACTTGAATTGGCGTCCAAATTTTTATAGAGCATAGGCCTCGCATATAATCTCTCTGAGAATCCTGGTGGCCAATACACCATCTCTGCAAGCTAGTATGTACGACCTAAATTCTAGGCATGTTGTTCCATCATCAACAAACTACCCGGTTGGCGGGTTTCCATAAGGAATGTAATTTAATTCCTTGTACATTCTCATCCTCACATTCATATCATAGATGTTGAGAGCTAACAGAGCAACTCCAGAAAATGCCTGCACTGATGGTATGAAAGAGCTTCCAGGAACCATTACTCCATTTTGTACATTATATGTCCTGAAATGAGTGGTGATCCATCCCCACAAAACCTGGAATGGTCCCGCTATTCTCAAAGGAGACATACCCATAAAGACATGGAGTAAGCTCCTGTGAACCTTCACCAAAATGGGGGTGGCCAACCCAAACATTTTCTTCTAAGCCAACTTGGTTGCCACAACAAAGGTCCCTGGCCTGACGGCTCCCTTCGAATCCTTGACAAGAAGAAGATAAACACTAAGCCACAAGGCTAAGAAGCCCACTAGACGGGTCTATTTTGGGATTCTATAATCCACTCCATACCCCCAATTATCAAAATCTCCTTCTTCTAGAGCCGTCCAGAATGTGTCAAGAGCACCCCTATTCTCTATTTTGGGGAAAATAGTAGGACGATTACAGGTGGGCCACTCCCCCTTCTTCCCGGTAAGAAACATATCCATCCACTAGTCTGGATGGATATCCATTCTGGAATGAGTTTTGGAGGTCTTGGAATTATTGAGCTTGTAGAAGATTTTTAATAATTCCTGAGCCAAATCCAGGTACTTTTCTGAATCATTCCATGTTTCCTTGGGGGATTAATTCATCATAAATATCGCTAAAAATTGGAGCCCCTGAGATCTTATAGACATCCCACAAACTAATTCCTACTTCTCCATGATTCATATGGAAAGAATTGGTTTCTGGGCTCCAGCGGCTGATTAGCTCTAGTACAAACTCATCATTTCTATAGATATATGTCTGCCCAGCCTAGATGGCATCATATATAGCAACTCCTTTAAAATCCTTGACAAAATCTACACAAGTTTGTCACACCCAATATACCCACATCCATGTTGGCTTCACACCTCCTCCAGGACAAAAGTCCCAACTCTTCTTCCAGCCTTTGGAATGATCCATCTGGGAATTTCGGAAGATTGAAGGATAACAATGTGGTTTCAGCTCGGACTTGTAAGGTTTCAGATCTGGCACACAAGGGCTATGATGCATTATATAGGCCTTCTCCACTATTCCAGATTTTACAAATGCTCCTCCACATGGGATATTTTCTGAAGCAAAGTTGGTGTAATTCTAAAATCAAGAATGTGGTAGATAGTTCATTTCCTCTAGAATGTTGACTTCTTGCAGATGACTATACCCATAAAAAGGCAAGTAAATACTTTTTGGAAAGATAAGATGATACATCTTCAAGTACTTGGCCAAATCTGGAAGAGTTTAGTCGTAGATATCATAGTAATCATGGCCTATAATGTTCATCATATCATCAATCTTCTTGCTCGTCAGTTCCTCATTCATTCCAATTCTTCTAGGAGCCATTGAATCTGCACAAAAGGTAGAATAAATTAACTCTTAAGTAAGTTAATTTTTCATAAACTTTTCGATGAAATTTGATAAAAATGTCTAAGGCATTAAGGCACGCAAGTTCAAAGTTGGCACATAGGTGTAAATGTGTTGTGCAGGTTTTGGTGCACAGGTATCACCGCGCAGGTCAAAAAACCTCTGTAGAAGTGCGACACAAAAAAGAAGCAATGAAACCGTGGAAAATCAGCAACCTGCGCATGGAAAGAAACCTGCACGGCGAGAGCGGAAATGTTTTAGAGCCTGGTGCTTTGTGCGAGAATGAGGCGCATATTTATAGGGCAGGCCGCACTCCTACGCACCAAAGCCTCCGCGCCTCTCACCTGCGTGCCGATTTCTGCGTGCTCAGAACCTGCGCGCCGCCCTTCCTTGGTTTTCTTCTTTAGCTCAAAGTCACATCATCATTCCTTTTTAGATTAAACTTTGAGGGGGTACTTTTGATGACGCTCATTTCCATCACAGAGTCTAACGACTGTAAAAGGGGAATACTTTAGCATAATGAGATTCATCCTTTTAAGAAACATAAACAATTCACAAAGGCATGAAGAAGTATTTGGATATGGATGGGCTGCGTAGGGTTCATCATGGTCACGTAGGTATAACTACGTGCCACATATTGAGCACACAGGTGACCTGTGCACCCTATTTGATTTTTGTCCAGGGTCTTCATCATCCTATAAATACCCCTTGTGGGCCCCCCATTTCGGGAGGAAAAAATGCAGAAACTCAAATTTGAGCTCTCGGTGCCCTAGTCTCTTCTCGAAGCCTTCCGAACACTTCTAAGGTAATTTCTTACCTAGAACGGAAGATTTAAAGAGGGGGAACAAGGCCTAAGTGTTGAAATTCATTAACACCTATGCACCTAAATGTCTAACCCTTCTGGGAAATGAATTCACTTGCCCAGCACCATATCCCTTCAACAGAACCTGCGCGCCGCTCATTTAAAATCCTCTATAGGTAATACTAAGGGATGGAGCCAAGTCTCACCCAAGTATTACCCTATGGGTTGATAGGTGCGCACGTACACCTGTGCCGCGTAGGTATACCTGCATGACCAGGACATGCGCGCCCCAATAAGACCTGCGCGCCTACTTCTTTTTTGGTGCCCCTTCTACCTATTCACCTCTCTTATTCAAATCCACCTCTCCTATTCAAGATTTAGCCTTAAAACCCATATTCAAAGCCATTTTTGGCATGGTTCCCTTGTTCGATTCCTTATCTGAAAGGAATTCTGTGGAACATCTCTTAAAACCTAGTGATTTACATATCTTTATGTCACCAAGGTTAGAGATTTCATTCATTAAATCCTCATCCATTAAGATGAGAAGATATTTAATCTGGGCATCCTCTTTAACATTAATCCCCAATTCCCCTAACTTGGGCTTCCTTTTCAGGAGTAATCCCCGGTCCATGTTCCCAAATATGGGCATCCTCCTCAGATGTAATTCCCATGTTCCAAATCCCCTTAACCTAGGCATCCTCCTTAGGAGTAAACCCCAGTCATAATTTCTTTTATCCTGGGCCTCCTTTTTTTCAGAAATAAGCCCAAGTTCTCAAGTCCCTTAAACCTGGGCCTCCTTCTTAGGAATAAGCCCTAGTCATAAAATTCCCTTAACCTAGGAATCCTCCTTAAGAGTAATCCCCAGTTATAAAGTCCATTTAACCTGGGCCTCCTTCTCAGGAATAAGACCCAGTCTTCAAATTCCCTTAAACTGAGCATCCTTCTTAGGAGTAAGCCCCAGTTATAATTTCTCTTAACCAGTCTTAATTTACTTTTAATTTTGGATTCCTTCTCAGTAGTAAAACCTAATCATAAGTCCCCTCTAATTTGGGCATCCTTCTCAGGAGTAAGCCCTAAGTTAAGAATCCAAATCTCCATAAGGCACATATACCTTTATGGACCTTGTTCTCGGGTTTATTCCCTGATGTAAATCCCAATACTCATCTATCTGGGCAGTCATACATACATAAGCCCCACATTATTTCTTATGATTTCATCTTTCGTGGCACAATTGTCAGGTTTTACCAATACCTCTTGTTTCTCACACCGAGCATGACTCACGTGAGCTTAGAGCATAAAATTAATTATGACATCTTTCTGTGAGCCATAAACCATGCATAAACCTCATACTTATTTACTCAAACTATGTGGGTTCTGATTCCTTTTCTAAATAAGGATACGTAGGTAGCCCATCTGTGGGTATGATCCCAACTCTGAAATAACCCATGTCCTTCTGAATGACAATAAACTTCAAGTGACCTGCTGTGTGGCTTTAAAACTAGTATGGTTAACATAATGACCAAGAGATTTCTATATAATGTGTTGAAGGATACCATTGACCAAGAATCTCTAACAAATATAGATGATTCTCTATCAATGAAGAACCTCGAATACATATAAAATATTCTCTAAATCTCTTACATATTAATCATTGATTGTTAAATCTAAAGGAATTCCCATTTTCATACTTAATAATTTAATAAGGATTCACGAACATAACATAAATCTATAAATATAGTCCCTAAGTAGACAACAATTCCCCCCAAAAAGGTGTGATGAGTCCGAACTTCAAACCTCTCAACCAATGAAAATTCTTAAGCCTCATCGGTTCACAACTAATGAGCACCTACCTTTGGAAAGTAGGTCCAAATGGATATATAATCATTGGATGATTCCAGTTATATTAACAAACCCGTTAGAAACCGATTAGAATTTTTGATCCTTAAAGCAATGAGGTCATCCCTATTTCCAGCGCGAAACAACCATGCCAAAAAAGGATTCCAGAGTCGTGGAGAATGGATACATCATCTTACCCAACAATACTAGAACCTCTGTCTTGAGAGAAGATCACAAAGCATCCTTACATTATTGCTATGAATCCAAAACCAAGCTCACTACACTTCGATACCAACGTGGAACCCACTCTAATACCACACCATCATGACCAAAAATGATGGGGCTCGGGTTGCAACTCCCCAATCCCACCTTCATTAGGCCAGGGGCTAGTGACTAGCACCAAGTATGTATATCTCTAACATGGGAGACATTGTTTATGTACCTGTACACATGCACACATCTCCAGTACCACAAAAATACTGAAATTCAAGAACTACTAAGTTAAAAATGCATGAATACATTTTTATCCCATAACCATAGTATGAAAATAAGTAATGTAAAGAGAAATAAGGGAACAATAATTTTCTCCATAGAAAATTGTTAAAGTGTCCAACTTTCTCAGAAGGAGGGGATAACCATAAAAAGCAACTGCCTGAAAGATCCTTGACCCTGACTCCAATAAACACCTCATTTGGTCTAGCTCACTAATCTCTATCTACTTTGGGTCCTCTACGGACTACCACTAAAGGAATTTGTTCTACACAAGTCACAAAACATGTGCGGTAAAAGCCAATGTAGGGTTGTGTATAAAAATACACATTAGGCTCCCCAAAAACTCCAAGAAAAGGGAGAAACTGAAATGAAATAGTCTATTTTATCTATCCACAGGGAACCCTAACCTAGAGAGAAAATCCATCTTGAACCATCCTCAATTGTACATGCTGAAATCACCTAGATATTATTGTCTTAGACTCCAAGACTCATCAGGTTCCGACCACATAGCCAGCAATATTATTTCTACATGAGGTTCTAAAGGTAACACATAAAAATAGAAGAACACTTGACATGAGCTTAGCCATCCCAGATGGAACCCATCTGAGAGTTACACTCTATCGGTAAAAACCCGACCATTCATAATGGTACATTCAAGAGAACATGATCTATTAGGAACAACTTACTATGTCCATCTCTAGTCCCTAGAACTAGAGGTACTTTCATTGCTACCTTGCACCCAATGCAAGCTAAAGAATCCAAAATAAAGAGGCCTTCCACTCACCATAACACACAGTTGAGGGAGAACTACTCTAGACTATGCACCACATGCATCCTCTCTAACAAGAGAGAATAGAGGGACCCACACCTTTCCACTTCCCCACAATCATGGGATTACTGCTCCTAACTAACCTGCAATACTTATGTTGATTCTACATGGAGTTACCCGCACCTCATTACATCAAAAGAGTACTAACTCTTAATTAGGAAGCGCTCATAGAAAGTGGAGGGGACCACTCCTCGTAACTATATCCAAGAGTCTAGGGAGATCAAACTCTAAAGGAGGACCCACTCCCCAATACTACTCAGAGATGGGATAATACAACTCCATTAGTGAGAACCCATGACCTGGAACAATAGGGGAGTACCACTCTGAGAAGGGAGGACCCGCACACTGGTACGATAGGGGAGTACAACTCCATAGATCAAGGAACCACACCCTAACCGGGTAGGGAAGTACCACTCTATAGCTAGAGGAAATCCACCCTGGTATGGTATGGGGTACCAACTCTACTAGCTCATTCACTATAGAGGACTTAGAACATAATACAACATGGGAGTACTGACCCCAGACTTGAAGACCAACTCCCTGTAACAGCAGGGAAGTACCAACTCTGCTAGAAAAATATGTATGGAGGACCCGTGCCCTAGAACGACAGGGGAGTATCGAATCCTAGGATAGAGGACCTACACCCCAACACAGTAGGTGAGTACCCACTTTATTTATAAGTTATATATGGAGGAACCATGCCCTGATTCAATAGCAGTGTACCGACTCCACAGATGGGGGACCCGTCCCCTGGTCCAACAGGGGAGTACCTACTCTTCCTTCCAATGTGTATAGAGTGACCATTCCTTGGAACAACAGGGGAGCACCATCCATCATTATAAACATCAAGAGGAACCCGTTCCGTAGTCCATCTATGGAGTAACAACCCCGAAGGAAACTACTCAAAGGTAAAAAAACCCAAGACCATGACGTTGGGAGTCTCATATCTACCTATGAACATATATAAGGAAAACCCACGTCCTAAAGATACATGGGAGTACCAGTACAAACATCTCTTTTCATGAACCACACAAATTTACAACATCGTATTAGGATAGCTTCACACGTGTCTAACTTTATTTATGCCAAGTCATATATTATAGAATGTAATGGTGGCCACTATTTCATATTATGTGGAAAACCACTTAGTATAGGCTATTCACAAGCCTGAATCTGAGTCTCAGAGAAGAAGATATAGAAGGCGGAAGATCCTTGGAGGATCCCCTAGGACTACATGGTGTATACTGAATCACACACAACAAGTGATCCCACCCAATCACCCGTACTTGTATCTTATCTACAAAGTTATCCAACCCATGTAGGGGTACACATAGTGTAAAGGCAGTACACATTGTGTCCCTCTTCACCCAACCCCTGGACATGTTCCGCTTCTACATGGATCGGCAAACCATATCCCTTACACGCCATGTATAGCATACTATATAGGGTGTTTAGGTTAAACAACCCCCTACCTGTGTAGTATGTCTATGTCCATGTACCAGGACCTATTTCTTTGTACCTTGGTCATGTGTTAGAACTCAACCTTGTGTTTTCTCACAGATAACCCAAGCCATGTCCCATGGTCACATAGTTTATGGTACTATGAAACGTGTTACCACATTACAAGGAATTTAGATCCCAATGTTTATCTTTCCTGAACAAGAAGGGCTATATGACATGACCCTCTTGGCTACACAGTGTGTATATGGTGATTATAATCGTGAATAACCACCAAAAACCTCTAATTTTCCCCATTTTCCCCAAATCATGTAGATCAACCTAAAAGCGATCACTAGAAATTGTATTTGGGATCTAGAACCATAAATAAAGCATAAAAAAGGATCAGGACAAAAAATAAATCCCACCTACCTCATTAATGAAATTACAAAGCTTTGGATGAAGAAAATTTCCTGAATTGAGTTGCTCCTCGATCTGATGACAACCTGTGTCAGAAACAGAGATTAGTTGCCCCTCATCGCTTCAATTTGGCATTGTTTTCGTTCATCAAAAAAAGGAGGAGACGCGGGGGAGTGGGGATCCAGTCATTATTTGGTGTGTCATTCATCTAAGTCTGGGGGGGTTGTTTTTAATTAATTTTAAATCAATAAATTCTCTGGTCCAATGCCACATCCCCAAAACACTTATAATTGGAAATCCCAGCATGGACAACCTTAGGTCGTTCCTAGGGTAAACATGGCGTTTTGGAATCAACCATGATCTCAAAAACCCAATCCAATACTCTGTATGGGAGTTAGTAATGTTTTATGTGAAACTTTGTCTGTATGAAAAAATATATTTAATATTTAAAAAATCACCACATCGAGGATCCCCAGGCCCCAACATCCCACAACGACACAACACCCAACTTCAAAAATATTATCTAGAATAATACAAAGTTTTATAGTTCAATACCAGAGTCATTACATGATATATAAGAACATGGTTATGTGGTAGATTTATAATCATCTTAAATTTATTATAAAGGAGTTTTGGACAAGTAGGAAGAAATTCAAGACTTACAGTAATGGTTTTCTCATCTCACATTTATTTCTGTCAAAGATACACCTTATTCACAACTCATTTTTTTGGGTGTTTAAACAGAGTAGGGATATATTCTATAATTATTATAGAAATTTTTATTATTATTTACATAACCATTTTATGATCTATCTTTCATGGGTTTTATGGTTCAAAAGTTACAAAATTGATAATGCAATTTTGTCACAATTTTTTTATAATGAGATGCATGCCATTTTATGCACCTATATACTCTTATGAGGTTTATATACTACCCTTTGACATGTTATATAATTAATCTCATTATTTTATCGATATTTCAATATTCATGTAATGTTATTATTTAATGGGGATTATGATTAAAATTTACCAATTTGGTAATCATTTGTTTCTATAATCTCATCATTTATCAAGATTGTTTATGATCATGCTTCCATTGATTAAATATCCTGATCCATCACTCAAGAACTCTCATGAATTTTATTCTCCTATGGTTATTAATGATCTCCTCAATTAATGGTATTACTTTTCTACTCATTGGCATTTAAGATAATGACAAAAAAAATTTCAAGAAAATCCTTATTTATCTCACTCTTTGGTCATAAATCTATGTTCTTTAAAAACCATGTTTTTTAAAACTTTGTTTTCAATTTTTTTACAATTCTACAGGAATCATTAAATGTAATTTTTACTCTTTTTTACGTTTTAAACAAAAAAAATTTAAAAATGAATCTTCATTTCGTTTTCTGATTGAGACATTTCTCTAAACTTTTTATGGAATAGAAGGAACATTCGACATTTATAGATTTATCCACTATCATGACTATCATTTCATTGATGAATATTTTATAATTTTTCAAGGCTATTTTTAATGAAAAATGTTTTAAAAGATGTTTAATTTTTAAAACTTTTTTTTAATGATTTTAATTGAATTATTTGTATGTTTTTAAAGGTTATTTTTAATGAAAACAATTTCTATGATTTCAAATATTCCATTATAAGATTTCAAAGATATTTTAAAGAAAAACGTTTTAATTTTTCTTATGATTTTAAAAGATTTTTTTAAGCAGAAATTATATTTTCCTCAAGAAATGTTTATTCAATTTTAAAACCTTCCTTTATAAGCTTTTCATGTTGGTTTTCAAAGAAAAGTATTTTGAAAATGATTCATATTTTTAAAAGTTATTTTCAATGAAGGATTATTTTCCATAATAAATGTTCCGAGTGATCATTCAAAATCATTCTCCATAAAAGATTTTTTCCATTGATATTGTTTATTATTTTTTAGGGATATAATCCAATTATATGATTCTTATTCTTTTATTGAATGGTTTATATTTAAGATGACCATTTTTTTGTGAACCATGTTTCCCTTCTATGGGTAATATAATGATAAAATAATTATGAAACCCTCTTTCTTTCACATGTTATTCTATGATGAAATGATTAGGAAACCTATATATTTTCCATAGGTTATGATATGATGGAATGTTTATGATACCGGTTTTATATCATGGGTTAGGATATGATGTTTATGAAACCCATATCTTTTTATGGGTCATGATATGATGATTTTTTATGATCTTGTAGAACATGTATTTTTCCTTTTATTTTATGACAGGTTGGACCAATATCTCCCCCAATTCATTTTGTAAAGAATTATATCTCATGAGATAATGATGTGAAACATGTTGATGGTATTGATCCACTATGGGGTGAAAGGGAAACATGATCCACTATGTGAAGAAGGGGTATCTCGATCCCCTATGGGAAGAAGGGGAACCCTGACCCCTTATGTGGAAAGGACTATGGCTGGGGATAGTGGTGTGTCCCACCCAATAGGCTTACTCCCCATGAAGATCCTTGATATGTTTTTGCAATAATTCTTGACTTATTAGGAATGATTTTATATACTTATCTGTGTTCCATAAATTCTATTTCTTCTTCCTATATTATGCACTTGTGGATTATTCCCTTGATTCCCTTATGATTCATATCTTATGAGATGCCAATATTTATGCCATGACTCATGTATATGATCTTTGATATGCATGGTATGATCTTAAAATGTTATTCTCATGTTATCTTACCCTTATGATCATGTTACACTCATGTATCTCATTTATTTATCTTTACTGAGCATATGTGTGCACCCATTATTCTGTTTTTCCCCAAGTTATGAAGAAAGGTTTTAAGTAGATGTAATAAAGGGGATGATCATTTAAGGAAACATTCATGATCTTTCACCAAGTTAGAATATTTTGTTCCATGTTTCCAAAGACACTAAACTATTATGGCCCCCAAGCACATACATTTTTAATGTGATGAATATTCATCTAAATTTATGTAATATCCATTTATGTTAATAGTGGGTCACTATAATTGGTATCAAAGGAAATATTTATTCAACCATGGAAACTAGGATGAGAAACCTTTTGTGATATCCCTTGGGATATTTCTAAGGATGTTTCAGGGGATGTCCTTAAGGATAAACTTAATTTCTTATAGATTTAAAATATGGTGTCATAATTTAGACATCCTTTATGTTATTTTTCCTAATTATGTGGTCTTCTTCTATGATAAGTGGTTCTCAAACTATTTTTTTTGGTTTTAATCAATGGAAGAAACTAGAAGTAACTGGGTTAACATTTAATGTGATGAACAATTTTTCTATTAACAGCTAAATGAGATGATCATTAGAGTGAAGGACATTGTGCTAATGACTATTCATTTTTCATGGAATATGATTAATAATTTGTACCATAATAACTTCCAGACTAACCAAAAAAGATAAGAAAAGGGTTTTATATGAATTATAGTATTGGAGACCATAGAGGAAAAAGATTCAGTTTTCTTTATTTCTAGAATGTGGGAAGAAATACACAAATAAATTTCATAGAGGAAAGGTAATATGTTTTGACTATGGATAATAATGGCACAAAGAAAGTAAATATCAAAAGAAAATGAAAATTCCAGTTAAAGTAATGGATGGGAATATTGGCCACCCTAAGGTACTATAAATCGATGAATGTTTTAAATGTGTAAGGAATGGGAATTATGAAAAATGATGCCCTAAGTGGAAAACTCCTTAAGAGAATCAGAAAGATGGTTCAAGTAATGGTTATATTTTTCATGATGATGAGACTATAGGTGAAATTTGAAAAGAAATTGGTATTAATTAATATGACGATATATCATAGTAAATGACATTATAATGTGGTGGAATGATCAAGTGTTTATGTTTTGGATTGAAGAATTAAGCTATATGAATTGTGAGATATATAAGGATTTTTCAGTTTATGTTTTTTGATAAGGATTTACTAGAATAAATTAAATGGTTCTGATAGACTAGAAAAGTTATTTAATAGATAGGTAATATTCATAGGAAACACATGATTATGGAAATGATAACCACCAATATGTTAATGATGTTATAATAATGATATTTGGATAAAGTAAATTGGATTGTACTGATAATCTCAAAAATTATTACGGATATATTGAAAAAGTGTTTTATGCTATCATGTATGGAATTTAATTTATTTTCCAGATTTAAGGAACATACCCAATAGACATTGTAATTAGAAACATGAATGTTTTCAATAATGTTTCTTGGTAATTTTTGTAATTTCCTTCATTCAGGGGAATGCATAATGAAGGTATTCACATGTTTCGTATTTGAAAAATAAGAGCCACTTTATGATATATAGGGGATAAATATACAGTATTTTTGAGAAATTTAGTGACTTTATATTTTGGACATTCATCTTTTGGAAGGGTTATAAGGTTAACCATTTATATAAATTTTTATGTAAAACATCAGATCTATTTTTAGAGATTAATGTATAATCTCTCCATATGTAGATTTATGAATATTAGATAACATGTGATAACATTTTTTTATGATAAAGGAAGATGGAATGGCCAATAATTCTTTTTATTGATCTCATGATCTTCTAACGCCTCATGAATGAAAAATACACCTTTATTTCAGGGAATAAGAGATAAATTGGAAATTGATCAAGGCACAATAAAGGGTGACATTGTCCTGAAATCATGTATGTATATATTATCATGAAAATTATTCAGCTTTAGGAAAATGGTATTTAAATAATATTTTTTAATTTTATCAACATTTTTCATGATATCAAATACCTTTTTAAGCTACTTTGGGTTATTGATTTGTGATTGTTAACATTCTCATAACCGTATTCTCTATCACTCTCTATTTTAACTTTATAGTGTTATTTCTATTCCATGCCAATTTTATCACTTTCCACCTATGTTCTCATATATTTAAACCTATTTATGAGTTACTTTTGAAAACCGTTATGTTTATAACTTCCCTATTTAAAAGGAATTTTTAGTATTCATTTTTATGATGTTGGTTTCTATGAATGGAACTTTATAATATTAAACCATTGATAACCCAGATGAATTTCGAGGGAGAAATACATTTTAATGGGGGGAGAATGTAACACCCCAAGATGTTGTGATTTTTTTAGTTAATTTATTCTTTTCAACATTATTTATTTCATGAACACTGAATATAGCTTGGGCTATATGATATCACCAAATTATTATTACTTTGTACGCAACACCAAGTCGAGATTACGCTACTTGCATCACTTATATTAGCTTGAGTTACACACAAAACTATATTTGGCTGGTGTTATATACAATTATGAGTTATTTTGATAACTTGAGTCACACAAAAGACCTAGTTTTACAAAACTACAATGTACTGTTTATAATATTATTAAAATATTATTACAGTTTGCACACAACCTTTGGAATGGCGGTTAAGAATATGATTCATTAAATTATGAAAATATTATTTATACATGTATATAAGAAGAATAATTTGGTGACCAATTACCTAGAAATGAATATAATGCCTTTTTGAAAATATAGAAAATCTTTTCCTAGAAAACTATATTTATCAAATGAATTTTTAACTTAATTATTTAATTCAAACACTTTTGATAATTTATTTTAATAATATATATACATTAATATATATATAAATATATATTATCCTAATTCAATTATTTAACATTCATATTATGTGTTTTCTAGACAAGAGATAACAATAAATCCAATTTTATGAATAATAAGATGTATTTTTTAAAAAGGTTATTTTACCATCTTTTAATGGTGAAACCATTTCAAATAAAATTAATGAATTTTAATATATTTTTTTAAAAAATGAAATTTATTTTTTTAGAGGAATATCAAAATTTAATTTGGGATATTTTTTTGGTATTTTTTGATAAATTTCAATTTTTGATGAATAGTTAAAAATAATGAATTTTAATTGAAAACTCAATTTCAATATAACTGAATTATATAGTTAAATTATATTATAATATGATTTTAAAGTGTAATTAGATATATTGTACATAAATTAATCAAATTTCTATAATTGGAGCCAATTTCACAAAGAAACAGGATGTAAAAACATTTCAAACCTTTGAACATTTTCACTTTAAAAACTCATTATTTTGTCACATCTACAGGATTAATTTTAAATTACTTTCTACCACTTGTATGTTTAGAATTTAGAAAAATGAATTAAATATTAGGTATACTTATAATTTTTAATTTATATTATCCTAAAATTAGTTTTGACTATGATATTAGTGAAATCGATTAAAATTAATTACAGTGATTAAGGTAAAAAATAGTTTACTAGGTGGTTAAACTTTAATCTTAAAGGAAAAAAATGACATTGAAACTTTCCCAAAAGCCAGAATATGCCCATATTTATACCATATACGCTCTTGGATAGAATTTTATATGTTATTGGGACACTATTCCATGAATGTCACCTATATAATAAGTTAAGTAAGGAAGAAAACAAAAAGGGAACCTTCCTTACCTTTAACATTTATAAAGCCTTAATATATGGAAAAACCACATTAGTTTGGTTTTAATCATTAATTTGAATGGTAAAAGATTTTTTTTCATTATATTAATTTATATTTTATTTTTATAGATGAATTATTTAGATTAACTGCATGTGGAATGCCAATTGCGGTAATTATTTATTTAATAATTAACTAAAATAAATGATATTAAAAATACTAAAAGTTATGTAAATTGATTAAATTAATATCTTTAATTTTTAGATTAATATATCATGTCACATGGGTGTGAAATTAAAATATTCATATTCAATATTTAACTAGATATTTTTTAAAAATTTAAATTAATTAAATATTGTCAAAATTGACATTAATGTTACTTTTTAATAAATGATATTTTATTAAAAGTTAAAAATTTACTAAAAATATTATATTATGAAAAATATTTTTTAAATTTTAATAAATATAAAATATAGTCTATTAATGGACCAATTGATATTTTATAATTTAAATATTAGTCTTTAAAAAGTGAAAACATTACTAGCATGGTTCCTGTTAAAGTGGTGTTTTTGCGAGTTACAAACACTTATTTTTAGAAAAATTTACAAAAAATAGGGGATTTATTTTTTGGAAATTATATATCATATTTATAATTTAGTGTTTATATATTTTATAATAAATCTCACTTTATTTTACTATTAATGGCCAAATTACTTAGACTATAAAACTAGTTACCTTAATAAAAACCCAAATGGAAAAAGTTGAGAATCATAGAAGTTAGAGAACCAAATTATAAAAAGTTACTTATTTTTTTGTCTTGGAGGTTTATATAGACCATTATTACCCTTTAATACATTATTATTCCATTTTGGAATCACATTAAGTAAGGTAAACCTCCCAATAGTGTTTACCTTTTTGTATTTACAAGAATTCATCCCCTCATCTACTATAAAAAGGTATTTACTCTTCCCCGTCCTCACACCACTCAAGCCACTTTGGCTCATCCTAACCCTACCCAAATAATCTAAAAATTCTATACCTTAACCCTATAGGACAAAATTTGGGAACAAATCCATCCAAATAATCCCTTTGATGCAAACCAAAAGGAGATACCCAAAGAAGAGGTAACATCCTTCAATAACCAAATTTGTTTAATGTTCTTTCTCCACCACCCCAATTTTTATTGTTACATAATTATATAATAACCTCATTATCATAAATATAATTATATTTTTCTATTCTAATTTTTATACCTACACCAACACAAACTTCAATCATATGGGTAACAAACATACCATTCATGTGAATGGAAGGCTATCGCCTCATCAAATGATATCATTTGTTTTTTCTTTACCACCTCTAATGGTTAATAATTATGATGGGAATAATACTTATATATGATATTTATGATATCTATGATGTATTTATTTTTATACATTTTTTATTTAAAAAACACCATCATGATTTCCATCTTGTGAGAATACAATAACATCGTTTGTAGACGTGTGGACTACCGCCTCATCAAAGCAGGGTGATTCATTCATGATTTACATGGAATGTATTAAGGATGATTTCAATAAAAATATGTGATATATATGATATAATATTTCTAATATAATGATAATATATATATATATATATCATTTAATTCTCTTCTTTCTTTCAGTACTCCATGAAAATGAAAATAATGTTCATGCGTACGTATATCCTACCAGCGCAACGAACGGTGTATTTCATTTCATATCTACATATTTTTAGATTATTATAAATACATATATAATTATTATATATGATATTTATATCATTTTTTATAATCTTTAAATACGTAAATCATGATTTAAGTGATAGGATCCAAAATAACAGGTCAAAACATATACGACAAAACTTAATATTACCTGAATTGTAACATTAACATGAAATAGATGTGTCATATAAAGTCATAATAAAATCATATATGGTATTATATATAATAATATGGTTATTTTTTATATGTTTAATAAACATATAATTATTATACATGATTTTTAAATGTGTATGAGTAGGGTCAAGACTTAATGTAAGGGTTTTCTCATCTCACTATTATTTCAGTGAGACTTATGCCTTATTCACCACTCATATATTTTTTATGGTGTATACACTACCAAAGAATGTATTATGTGATACCTATAATTAAATTTATGGGTATTTAAATATCTATTTTATGATATCTCTTTCGTGGTTTTTAAGGTTCAAAATTTAACAAATTGGTAAATTAATTGTGTCTCAGTTTTCCTTCAGTGAGATACATACCATGTTATGAACAAATATTCTTCTATGAGGTGTATATAAATCCATTTTATATGAAATTTCATGAGTATCCTTATTTTTATGATATTTTAATATTTATATAATTTTATTCTTGCATGATAATTATGATTCAAATTTACCAATGTGGTAACAGTTTATTGTGACAATATCATTGTTTGTCGGGATTGTTGATGATTATTCTTCCATTAATGAAATTTTATTATCCAAATCTCAATAAATCTCATTAATTTTATTATACTCTTGTAATTTATGATATCTTAAATTAATGGTTCTATTTTCCCTCTATTTGTTACTTAAGTTAATGGATAATGTTTTTTTAAGAAAGTATGACTTTATCTCTCTCTTCAATTAGAAATATGTATTCTTTAAAAACATTTTTTTAAAAAATATATTTTAAAAAATGTTATTCTATTCTCTTATGATCTTTTAAAGACATTTTTACCCATTTTTTACCTTTTTTAAAAAAAAATTAAAAAAGGAATCTTTTTTTCATTTTCAGATCAGGGCATTTTTCTAAAACTTTTATGGTGCAGAAGGAATGTTTAACATGTACAGATTTATCCTCCATTATGACCATAATTTATTTGAAGCTTTATTTATAATTTTTCAAGTTTATTTTAAAATAAAATGTTTTTCAAATAAAAATTATTTTTAAAATTTTTTTTAAATAATTTTCAAATAATTCTTTATATGTTTTCAAAGGTTATTTTTAATGAAAATGATTTCCATGATTTCAAAAATTCCATTAAAAATTTCAAATCTATTTTCAATGTAAAAGGTTTTAAAAATGTCTTGTGATTTAAAAAGTATTTTTTAAATGGAAAGGATATTTTTCAGAAGAAATGTTTTAATGGATATTATAACCTTTGTTTATAATTTTTTTGGGTGGGTTCTAAATAAAAGGATTTGAAAAAGGTTCTATGTTTGTAAAAATGATTTTCAAAGAAGGATTATTTTCCTAAGAAATGTCTCATGTGATCTTTCAAAATAATTCTCCCTTTAAGAATTTATCCTTTGATATAGTTATTGATTTAATAGGTATATGATCCAATGACACCATTATTATTCTTTATTTGAATGGTTTATGTTTAGGATTACAAGTTTTTTATGAATCATTTTTCCCTTCCATGGGTTATATAATGTTAAAACACTTATGAAATACACTTCCTTTTAGGGTTTATTCTATAATAAAATGATTATGAAACCTTTATCATTTTCATATGTTATGATATTATGGAATGTTTATGATACCCATATCATTTCATGGGTTATGATATGATGTTTATGAAACCCATCTCTTTCTATGGGTCGTGATATGATGATTGTTTACAATATTGGGGAACACATATGATTGGTTTTATTATGCGATGGGTGGTACCTATTTCTCCCTCAAATTCATTGATTAATGATTTATATCTCATGATATAATTATGGGAAACAACTCAACAGGACAGATCTACTATGGGAAGAAGGGGAAACTCTACCCACTATGGGATAAGGGGAAACTCTATCCCTTACAAGGAACGGACATCGACTAGGGATGTTGGTGTGTCCCAACCAGAAGGTGTAGTCCCCATGATGTTACTTGATAGGTTTTGGAAATAATCCATGATTTATAGAGAATTATTTTATTTACATGCATGGTTTCCAAAAAAAATATGTCTTATTCTTATGTTATGCTATCTTGGATTATTCTCTTGGTTGTCATATGATTCATGTCTTATGAACTGTCAATTTTTATAACATGACTCGTGTATATGGTCTTGGATATGAAACGTATGAAATTGAAATGTTATTATAATGTAATGATACCCTTATTCTCATGTTAGGCTTATATATATCTTTTATTTTACCTTATAGATAATCTGAGCTCTCCCTTTCTTATGTTTCCTTTCACTAGGTTATGAAGAATGGATTTAAGTAGACGTACTAAATGGGAATATCTTTATGGGAGATATTGAAGATCTCTCACTATGTTAAAATATTGTGTTCCATGTTTCCAAATATACTAAAAAATTATGGTCCTTGGGAATGTACTTTTTTAATGTACGGAATATTCATTTAATTAATGTAATATCAATGTATGTTAAGTCTGGGTTAATATACTATCATTTTTATTTACTCCATTGTTCAAGGAATGTCTGAGAGACAAAAAAAGAATGGATCAAATATTTAACCATCCACATAGGTTTAATTTAAAATAATCAATTTGTAAAAATAAAAGGGATCATCGATTCACCCCTCTCTCTCTTAGTGATCTCACACTGATCTTAGATCTAAATGTTTTATTAGATCCAAGGATACCTTTGAGAGAGACAATATATCTCTAATAATAGGGAATAGGAATTTAGTAAACAATTAGGGTATTCCAGTTTTAAATGGTGAGAACTCTCATGGATGGAAAAATAAGATGTTACTATATCTCCTATCCCTTGTGCAAGAACTGAGAGATGCTATTATAGTTGGATATCCACCATATGTTGAGAATTCTTTTATTAATTTTGAAGATAATAAGAACTTGGAGATGGATGGAAAAGGCTCAAAATGAAATTTTTATTGCCTTATCAGAAAAGGAATGTATTAAAGTGATGGGTCTCCAAACTACCAAGGAAATATTAGATAAACCATTTATCAATTATGAAGGTAATTTTAAAGTCAAAGAAGCTAAGATTCTATTTTGGAGAAGTATATTTTATGATATTAAAAAGGGTGATGAAGAAAGTGTTGATGACTAATTTACAAGAGTAAATGAGATTTTTAGTAGAATTAGTGGTTTTGGTGAGAAGTTGGATGATTCAATCATAGTGAAGAAGTTGATGGGAAAATTTTAAGATAGATATGATAAAAAAATTTAATGAACTAGAAGAACAAGAAGGAATATCACTAAATAAACTTCATAATATTCTCATTACATATGATATGTGAAAAATACCAGATTCTAAGAGAAAAGAAAAGGATGGGATGGCCTTCAAATCCCTAATAAAAAGTAAAACAAGAGTTAAAAAAGAACCAAAATCAATTGATTATAAGGATTAATAAGCTAATGATAACTATAATAAAATTAGGGCATTGATTACAAGGATTTATAACAGATATAGAAGAGGTAAAAAGAATAAGCCATTAAAATTATTAAATTGTATTGGCTATGTACATTTTTTATATAACTGTCCAAATAAGAATTATAATGTCACCAAAACTGATGAAGAAGAATACTAAATTAAAAAGAAGTCTAAGTAATAGAAAAAGGGTGACTGTGAAAGGAAAATGAATAAGTACTCAAACAAAAAAAAAGAAATATGAGTAGAAGAGAAACTAATGAATCTTCATCATCAAGTAGTGAGAAAGAAGATGAACAACCTTATAGAAATCCAAAATTCCTTATAGTAAATTCCAAAAGGTCTAAAGACTCATTTGAAGGTGCAAAAGGTCAAGAGAAAGTTGATCTATAATGGTAGTTAAAGGATAATCTTGAAGCTATACTTAGAAATAACATGAAGCTCAAAAAGGATAAAGGAAAACTGATAAATGAGAATGAGTAACATTTCAAGGAGGAACATAAAAATCTCAATGCAATAATGGTATATTTTAGAAAATTAGATGAGTTATAATGGAATATAAAATCATCTGAAAAAATTCATGGAAGAGAAGAATTCAAAAATGATGAAACAACCCTCATTGATGATGACAAACTAAATAGGTTTAACATAGAATATCATCAAAAGATGGTGAATGATCTTGAAGGAGGGATTTCAGAGAAAGAGGTAGAGTAATCTAGGAAATAGTGTATTTTCTTTTTAACTCAATGTCAGTTGAAGAATATGAAATAAGACTAAAAAATCTATTGAGATTAATGGTGAATCTTCTAAAGCTACTGAGAATAAGGGCCATAGAAAAGGGTAGTTTCTAGAAATGATTAATCTAAATGTAAATCTGTTACTTCTTATAATACATGCTCGAGAGAACATAATAATTCAGCTAAAAGGTTTCCTCTTAATCTGAAACACCATCAATCCGTGGAATGATAGTAGAAACAATCTTCAGAGAAGACCTGTTATCAGTTAACAAGATCATGTTTCAGAGGATATTTTTGGTGTTGTATAGTGTTTGGTTATAAATCTTAATATTTATAGTACAAAATTTCACTAACAGGAATGAGTCATGAATCAAGGGGGATCATTAATGAACAAATGAAATTCAATTATCAGAAAGATAGGTTTGTGACCAAGAAATCATCAAAACCATCAACATAGAATAAATTATAATTCCTGAAGATAACTTATGGTATATGAATTCAATAAGGTGACAAAGATAAGAAATTATTAACAATACTACCAGGAGATATTTCTTATACTCTGAAAGATAAAATTATTCAACAAAAAAATGGCAAGTATTTTGGAGATTTTAGGAGATAGAAAAATTCAAGAACAAATACCTAGTTGTTTGGCCAAACCAAATTGAGATTGGCTAAGTAATTGGAGGAATCTTAAAACATTTCTCTTATTAAAAGGAAAAGCTTATTAAAAATATGAGGTATAAAATTTTATTCCACTTAGAGTTTGTTTCCGACGCTTTTACACCGAGGCGCACACGCATCCGTCACATGGGGGGAGGACACGCGGCTTGTTTCCCCGCATTCCCACTTTCCAAAGGCGGACGACATCTGTTCCTTGTTCAGGGACGTTTGCTCCTTGATCGAAACCGGGATGATGGTATGTTGGTTCTTCCTTCTGTGGATTCCTCCTCGGAACTCATCACCTAGTCCGGGTCTCCCTCATAGATTTTAGATGGGTTTTCGAAGCTCGTTCCCGGCGCCATAACTACATGGACGCCAGTTAATTATGCTGCTTCCGTCGAGATTCTCCAAGGGGTCTGGTCGGGGAAGCAAACATCGGTGAAGAGAATGGTCATGCTGGGGTGTCGTTGGCATGCCTTGACTTTGGGGATTGGAATGTATGTCTTTTGTCCCTTATTATAGGGCTTCTCAAGGGTGCAGAAGCCCGAGGCATCCCTCATCGAATTCGGGTAATCGTGTACCATCTGAGGTTTTACTTAGCTTCCCATGTTTAACACGAGGTATGTCATGAGTTTAACGTCTTGCGGAGATAGATCAGACTGATCGGAACACAGATAGTGGATTAGATTGAAGGACCCCCTAGGGGGAACACAGATATTGGGGCCAGCACGTGGGCGGCTTCCCGAATACTATGGAGTGTAATGGGGTGTCATGATCCCACCAGGATGTGGCGGCCCGGGTAAGGATCAGGATGGGTAATAGAGTGAAGAGGGTCTTGAACCTCATGGAGGCTTCCTAAATATCCCCAAGGCAGGGAATCAAAGTCCGCGTAGTTCAGTGATACGGTGGGACACCAAAAGGGGCGACCCGAGAGGATGAATGCATGTATTGGAGCCTGGAGGAAGTAAGATCTCCGGGCTAAGGCATGAGCATCCCGAGGTGTGTGGGCATGAGGGAGAGATCAGGATGAGATGTGGGTGTTAGGTATGGGGATTATTCTCTGAGACGGTCCATGATGGTGGGTATGGGGCTCACGCTCTGAGGCGGCCCATAACGGTGGTTGTGAACTAACACAGAGGGGTCGGGACAACTGATTGATGGGCTTGAACCTCGTGTAGGCTTCCTACATACCATGAATTAGCACGAATCAAAGTCCACATAGTTCGGTGCATACAATTTAACTTCATGCAGGACGGGCATACAGTTTAACATCAAGCGGGATGAGGGCATACAGTTTAACATCATGAAAGATGAGGTTATACAGTTTAACGTCATGCGGGACGAGGTCATATAGATTAACGTCATGTGGGATGAGAAATTTGAGGCTTACACTCTGAGGCAGCCCAAATTGTTGGCGAACTGGCGTGAAGAATTTGGAACGACCGAGTGGTGGGCTTGAACCTCATGAAGTCTTCCTACGTACCATGTGTTAGCATGGATCAAAGTCCCCGTAGTTCTCTGGGATGAGGCTTATGCACTGAGGTGGCCCATAGGAGGAGTTCATGGTCGATGCTCACTCTAAGCCCACGTGAGTCAAGCTCGGTGTGAGAAATAAGAGGTGGCAGGGACCAGACAATCGCGTTGCAAAGGGTGCGTTTGTGAGAAACGGAAAGGGGCTTACGCGTTGAGCGGCCCAAAGAGGAAACAGGGGCTTACGCGTGGTTAGCAGCCCTTAGTGTCGGGGCTTACTCTTGGATGGAGGCCCGTGGTGCGACAAAGCACAGTGGGAAAGGGACTCCACTGGCCTTGGCAGTGGGGAAGTACCGAGGTGCATGGGTGAAACCATCTGCAAAAGAGTATAGGGGCTTACGCTCTGAGGAAGCCATTCCCTTGAGGACAAACACCACTCCAAAAGGCAGATCTCATTCCATGTGAGGAAGAATCCATTCCCGTGGAGACAAGTGGTGTAAAGAATGACCGAGCCGGGGGGGCCTGCGTGTGAGGCACGGGGTCGGATCACAGTTTAACTTCATGTGTTGAGGACGAGGTGCTTGGAAATTTAACGTCCTGCAGCTCAGACGAGGTGGGTTCGCTCCACACCCCTAGGGCTTACATGCCCAATTCCCTCTACCCCTTGTGGGAGGGTAGGCATCGGCAAGGCCGTAGTGAAGGGGGTCGTAGGGCGAACCATCGAGGGGTCCACGTTAGCGTGGCCATGTGAAGAATCAATAGCCGTTAGTGTGCCTATGCGAAGAAGCATAAGGCAAAGCAACACAACGGAAAACACCGCCCAAGGGACCTTGAGGTTAATTTGTACGAGCCTGGAAGGACGTACGGGAAAACAATGCATGGCGGGCATGCTCGGCATGGAAGACAACGGGCGCCAGCATAGAGAGGCACCCAAGGGGCATCATGGTTTGGGGTCCTCGATTTTGCACGCAAAGAGAAGGTTTGCGCGGAAAACATCGGGATGGAACGCAATTGGGGCAGAAGGATAGTGTGCGGATAGGGGATTGTGCGCAAAGGGCTTGGATTGCAGGCGGGGGAAATGGTTGATCCCTAAGTCATGAAAAAACCTAACATAGGGATTGAGAGCAATTTGGAAAGGATTGCGCACAATTGGAGGGGATTGCGCGCAATTGGCGGGGATTGCGCGCAATTGGAGGGGATTGCACGCAAGGGGCAAGGATTGCGTGCAAACCCAAAGGAGTTGGAAAATTCACATAAACCAGTGGGGTTGCGCGCAAAGGAGAACCCTGGGGAAAGGTTGCGCAAAAAGAGAAATTACCTGGAAGTCATCTTGTGTGCGTGGGAGTTCGAATTACGCGCACGGTAGCTAGTCTGAATTCCTCAACCTCGAAACAGTTGGGGTCGCCTTCTGTTTATAGGCATTCACTGGCGCGGAATCTAGGCGGCACGCAAAATCTTCCGCGCCCGGACCAGTCGGCGCGCAAAGCCTCACCACGCGGAACCGAGCGTGCAAATTTGCGCGCCCGCTGGTTCTTTTTCGCGAAACCCAGATTTCCTTCGCGTGAACATCATTTTTTCGCGCAATACCTCCTTAATTTTGTGCACCACTCTCGGGTCCTCTGGATCGGGCCTCTGAGTCCAAATATGACTTCGCTTCATCAGTTAGAAACTTCTTCAAGGAGTTAAGGACCATTTTTTCATCATCTAAAAATGCCCCCCCCCCTCGGAATGATATCGGCGAGAGGTCGGAATGGTCAGATTCTGAGGGAAACGCCGAAATGCTAAAGTGGTGGGTCTCCTGGGCACTTTCCGCGCAAAACAACGGATCAGCGCAGAATTAACTTTCCGCACGGCGCGGAACCCTAGCCTCACCTATAAAAAGGGGCGCTGGGTCCCAAGTTCTGTACTCAAGCATTTCTGCATGATAGGCATACATCTCGCATGTGCGAAATTGCTTCCGTGGATGTGCGTAAAAACGCTTTGGCAATGCGTAATTCCTTCTGAATTTCGGCCACATTTGTGCACCTACTCAGGATATTCTGCACCTAGTGTGCCGATTGCGTGCCCAACTCCTGGATTTCGTGCCGCAGATTCAGATTTCACGCACCTCTCTCCGATTCTACGCACTTCATCCTGATTTCGCACACTTCATATTGATTTTTCGCAACTCCCGAAATATTCGAGATGGCTAAAAACCAAGTTGATGAGGGTGAAGCCACCACTCGTAGAGCAGAAATGGCAGCGAATAAGGAGGTTTATGGTTCCAAGGTGATCGTTTCCAACAACCTAACCTTGTTTAACCTGCTGACCCCCTCTTAAATGGAATATCCCTTATCGGAAAACCTCTCGTTCTGGAACATTGGAATCCTGGAGGAGGTTCCCCTACCGAGCTTCGTGGTGGACACACTGCGGTCATGGGTGATTCGGGAGGACGAGCTTCCCCACTACAACATCACCAAAAATGACCATCCTTCTAGGGAAACCAGGCATATGGACGTATATTTCCTGAACCTGAGGACCAGGACCATTACGGTGGATGAGCCTACCGCAGAGAATTCTCCGGCCCTCTATGCAAGCACGTTCTGTCAGAGTATCACGAATGACACTAAGGGCGGGATGAAAGATTGGGACCTGCGGTCTGGGGGCAACTTTACCAGTGAGTGGGCCTGGGCGTTCTGGGTTCGCCATACTTGCGACCAGTTTGGGGCCAAGCTGCAGCATATTGGCATGTTAGTGGCTGTATGGATGTTATAGTTCCACTTCCACCATCAACCTGAGCTCGGGCTGGAGCTATTCACCCGATGGTCCCCCTGATACCAACACATTCCACCTTCACCAAGGAAAAGTTGGCATTAGCCTCTGGGACGTTCACTGCATTGGAGGTATCCCACTGGAGGGCTACCAATACGACGAGTTCGTTCCTCCAAAGAACACCTAGGAAGATAGGTCACGGACCCCCATACTGACGTGGCATCTGCTGGAGCTGGCCAAAGAGAGGATGGTGGTCATGGACTTCCTGAAGGACATTGCCTACAAGGGCTGGTTCAGTCAGTTCCTAGAGAAGGACCCGACAATCAAGATTCTGGGACGAGGAAAACGGTGCCCAACCGCGGCCCAGAGGAGCAGGGATGGGTCATACTAGAGGGTCATGGAGGCAAGGAACTACCAATCATGGGGATATTGTGTCATCGAGGGCTGGGACCCAAACGTTCGGTATGCCTGGTTCATTGCCGCCTTCCGGAGCGGGTGGCTCCTACCGGTAAGGGATGTGAGGATAGACGTCCGTCCAGTAACACTGGTGATGGTGGGCACCATTTCCGCCAACAAAAGGTTCATTTTAGGGGTCCCTGTTCTGGACAATCTGTATGCCATTCTGGGACATATCTCACAGGGGGGGGGGGTCACCTTGAATGGTATGTGGCCCCTTCGAAATCTTTCACGGCTGGGTGTCGGCTCATCTCGGCGGGTATACTTTCCCAAATGCCATCTGTCCTCCGAGCAACGACCTATGACCATCTCTGCTGAACATTTCCCGGGTGGCACCGATGACGCTCAATGAGGAGGGTGTGAGGATCCACATTGGTAACCACACCAACTTCAACTTCATCCTGTTACCCACCCCAATCGTCCAGATGGTGGACAATGGGTGAGGCTCACTGGAACAGTAAGAGTATTTTCAGAGCATCCGAGGCGGGGTTCTCGTGGCTCGGATTGACAGGAAGGTGATCTGCGAGCCTTACATGCCATCCCGATTCGCCAGGCAATTCGGGTGCCTCCAATGAATGCCGAAGAAGGTATTCAAGGCTGTTTGGGAGGAGAAGAATCTCTACATTCTGCGCCAAATGTGGTTGATGTTCACCACTTTCGGCTCTAGCGACGTCATCACCCTTCCTCCCACCGGGGTCGACGCTGGCCTAGCAACCGTGTACACCGATCATTGGACCATTTCATACCCCGAGGGGATTTTACGCAAGTGAGTCCGGAAACTCGAGACCACTCGTGTGGAAACCAGGCGACGGGGGACCAGACAAGGTGCTGCTAGAAGGGGGGAACTAGGGGCATGCCAGGAAGCGAGGCATGCGCAGGCTGAGACTTCAACAGCGGGGACATCACAAGGTTCTGTCATGACCTCTTTTCCCAGAGGGGGCCACACGAGTCGACCAAGGAGCTACCCGGGAAGCAGATAAGATACCTGCTCGAACCTTCCCAAGATGCAATTTTCCCGGCACTGTGGTTGGCCTGGATGACTCGGCAGCAATCACTGAGCGTTGAAGCTGTCTGGCAGAAGATATTGTAGAATGGGATCCAGCTTCCAGAGGTCAGGCTCATTCAAGTTACTGATAGAGTAAAATTCCATTGGCGACATGCATATTTGATGGCCATGGACACATATGCACACCAAAGGTGCGGTGCGTGGAGCCACCTTTCCTAGTGATAGTGATGCTCGGCCAAGAGCATGATCCGGAAGTGATGTCTCCGGGAGAAGGCGATAGTGATGATGAGTCAGTGGGAGAGGAGGAAACAGGAGAAGATGAAGGAGAAGGAGAAGATGAAGGCGAAGTTGAGGGATCGCAGGGGGTGGCCTACCAAGGGAGTCTCCGGGAGAGCGGCGAGATTGTTGGCTCTGATATCAACATAACCGAGATACTCGAGGTTTGTCTCTATCTTTAATCATCTTCCTTCTTCGTCCATTCTCTTCTGCAATTTCTAACCCATCTCTCTACCTCACTCAGGAGAGCCTAAGTGTTGGTCAGGAGTCTCCACTAGTGGAGGGAGGAGAGGAACCGGTGGGACAGGATGTGGATCTGACGCCCATCATTGAACTAACAAGCGTTAAGGGGTCTCCTGTTACGATAGCTCCTGTAGTGGCCAAAACACTGTAGGCCGATGCTCTGGGTTCCTGTAAGTACCATGCTTCACTACTGGTACTTTATATCAAGGATCCCAACTAATCAGGGTACATCTTATGCAGTGATCTCGACATTGGAGCCTCATCGGGATGCTGAGACCGAGCTGTCCGTGAGCGGACTAGTGGCGGCTATACCACCTTGTCTAGAACATACTTCCCACACAGATTCTGCCCTGGCAATTGGTGAGCAGGGGGCGGCAGACATCAGTGTCATTTTCCTTGAGTCGAGGCTAGAAGCTGACAGAGGCACTGTCGTTATCGGGGTGAGAGAGGAAGGTCACCCGAGCATTGAGGATCCTATTCCTCATAAAGACATACCCGAGGTAGATCCTACTGCTGACCTACTGGCTGCCTTTCCTACGTATCGGCCAGCTGATCCTGAGTAGATAGATGACTCAGATCCAGAGGCGGTCGAGGAGAGCCGGATGACATGGTGCAAAGGGTGGAAGTGCATCCAGTGCTTTCTCAGGCAGCCCCAATCAGATTGGCTGAGGCGGATGGGATCACTCCAAACCTGGCTGTGCTTCCTGTGCGCCGTAGGGGCTGACACTCAGCGCCTTCATCTGACGGTCTGTGATTACATGGCTGAGAAGATACGCGATAGCAGTCGGCGCATCGATGTTTCCCAGTGTCCGGAAAGATTAGCAATCACCCGAGCATTTCTGAGGGCGGATCGGGAGGTCCGACACCTCTAAGGGTAGGCAGCAGATAAGGAGGCCTTCATGGAAACGTGCTATGAGCTCATGGAACAACCGATGGCCCAACTGGCTGACACGCAAGAACAACTGATGGAGGTGAGTCACCAGATGACCGTACTTCAAACCGAGTGGGCGCAGGCACAAGCTATATTTGGCGAGCTGCGCTCTGCGGCTACTGATGAAGAGAGAGTCTTCAAGGAGCGAGAAGCAGCCCTAGAGGCTACCAGCCAAAGGGTAGTGTCATTGGAAAGATTGATCCAGCACACAGATCCCTAAGGGCTTTGTTTTATCCATTTCATGAACTTTATGATTGTACTGCTCAGTATTTTGACCCAATGTATGGACCAATATATTTATTTGTACCTTTTTTTTAACGTGCTCAACCATAATCTATCACTTCATGGGAGCATCAACCAAGCTTCAGGCATCGGGCCTGGATTTCTGAGGAGAGGACCTCAGACTGATTGATATATCACTTTACCAATGGGTTCTGACACACGAGCGGGGAAATGCTGGGGGCATTGAAATCCATCCGAACATATGGAGATGAAAAGGGTGAATCAGGTTACCCGAATTCGGAACACTATGGGGCGCGACGATGGAGGATAACTGTTAACCGTGGCAGAAACACAACATCCATATCGCATTAGCCTGAAATGGGAACAACAAATGAGGGATGACCACTGACCATGTTCACAACATGGGGCCTAACTCAAATATCATCGATCAATATTCTGGAATGTTGGCCCAGGATAGCAGGCGGACTATAGGTCTATCATCCATATTGCTACAATAGGTGGACCAAATGTATATCATCCATACTGTTATAATAGGCGGACCAAAGTCCATCATCCATACTGTTAGGGGGTCTCATTTAACATGCAAGAGGATGAGGATCCAAATAAAGGGGCATGCAAAGCATGGAAGGTGGAGTGGTGGTTTGTTCAAACAGAGTCCAACACTCCCAAAATTGTGCCACCATAGTGGAGGTGCATGATGCGGACGTATTAATCTGGTCACGGATTGTATCAATTTTTAGACAGGTCCTCTCTGGCGAGAGAACTGTTTCTTCCCAACATTACTATGGGGCGTCCCGAACTTATTCAAGGTAGATGTCGCAACTACACCACTCCTCAAGAAGTCAGGCCGAGGGGCCGACAGTAAGGAGGGACATGATTTGGTAATCCCTGGGGCTGGACCCAAGAAGAAATGTCCTGGTGTTCCTATGTATCGCATACGGATGAGAATCAAGCCACACGTAGTTCTTGAAGAAAAGTTTAACGTCATGTAGGACGAAAGGATGAGAAGGCTAATTCTTTAGAATGGGGTGGGTGGTGTACAATCGTTGCAAACCCGACGCGAATGAGGACATGACCCCGCACTACACCACGCAGTCCCGTGGTCGGGGTCCCGAAGGTGGGACCGAAGAGAAAAATTAGCAGAACTCTAGCTGGACCCAAGTATAGGAGGTCTGGGCGTTCCTACATATCCCATTAAGATGGGAATCAAGACTGACGTAGTTCTTAGGAGATCTTAGTTTATGGTCTTATAGCTCGGACCATGGATCATTTAGAAGGGCAGGAGACGCATAGTAAAGTAACCAAAGAAACCCAACGTGAATGAGGATGGGGTCCTGCTTACCATGCATTCCTTGGAAAAGTGTTTAGGTCATGGGACCGTACACTGATGTTAGGTCGGGCTTGCAGGGAAGTACCCAAGCAATCCTACGCATCTCATAAGGATGAGAATAAATCCATACGTAGTTCTTGAGAGGTGGCGTGTCACGACATGGCACCTGCAAAAAGGATGACGGAGACGTGTGGGTCTAGCCCTCGCTCCAAAAAAGCGGTAATTGATATATCTTGTTTTTCCTTGAAGGTGAATGGTTTTTTCCTTTGTGGAGCAACTAGCCTGGGGCAGGAATTTCTGGCATCGCCAAAATAATCAAGCCGTAACAGGTGTTGAGAAATGGTATGGAAATTGACCAATACCCAACGTGATGTCCCTTATGGGGAGGTCACCACAATACAGTGTTGTTTCTCGTCGTGCGACCAGGACGATATCATCACAGTTTATGGTCATGTGGTAGGACCAAACGACACAGTTTAAGGTTGTATGGCTTAGACTTGGGGAATACACATGATGTAGTGAGGCGTACTCAGTGTGGATGAGGGCATATCCTCATATCGTCACGGCGGGCGATTATGGGAGAGGGGTCTCGGGCCAAGGGTCCTATGAGGGTCCAACAATCCGGGGGGTAGGAGATGCTAGCTCCCCGCTACGCTGGGCCTGGGACGCAATGTCTGGGCAACTCCTTGTATCCCGTTGGGATGAGGTTCAATCCATGCGTGGCTCTTAAAGAATACCCAAGCCCCAAATATTAGCGCTCGGATCGTGGGAGCCCTGAAAGACACTGTTATACAGCTTTTTCCGTCTAACGTGCGGAGGTGCACTGAGGGATAGTGCAAGGAGTGTCGAGATTCCACCTTGACATGATGGGGTGGAACATAATGTGAATCATGCAACCGACATTCAGGGCCTAAAGGGGCCGGCGTGGTGACCTAGGATTACCGCTGACCATGTTTGAAACACATAATCATGTCGCATTATCCTAAAATGGGGACAAACAAATGAGCATCAACCACTGACCATGTTCGCAACGTGGGATTTGTATTAATTTGTTGTCTGAAACCCTCAGGGGAGTTGGCCTGTGACAGTAGGATAGCCCTTAGGCATTGTATCCAAGCCGTTCTGGGGGGTCCCTCCAGGTGTGAAAGATAATGGGGGCCCGAATGAAGGGGAGCACAAAGCTTGGCAAGTGGACGAAAATAACTTGCCTAAGTCGAATCTGACACTCCAGGTCCTAGACCAGAGTAATCCGAGCACATTAGCAGACCACTGGAAAGGGTCAAAGGGCTCAGTTTGAGGGTGGCCAAAAGATGGCAGATTCCTGGGAGAAGGGGGCATGGAGCCAGAAAAACCCTATACCACACCTATACATCCCCTGTGGGGAGGGACAGTAAAAAAGACCAAGGCGACCGGGAGATCGTGGGATCTCCTAAGAGATGGGGCTGGACCTGAAATCTAGGTGTTCAGGCGGTCCTATATATCCCATAAAGATGGGAATCAAGCATCACATAGTTCTAGAAGTGCAGTTTAATGTCATTCAGGACTATAAGGGCCACTTCTTCCAGAGAGTGTGCATGGCACAGTGGATAATCCGTCGTGAATGAGGACCTAATCCTACACTACACCGCAGGCTTGAGGTGAAGGATGGGGCTGAGAGGCCCGAGAAGGCCAAGGGGCCTGAGGCTGGGCCTTGATCATGGATGCCTAACCAGCTTGTAGTGTAACGTCTTGTAGTGAGGATGGACACATGGTTTAAGGTCACCCTAGACCATAAGGGTCTTAGTTTAAGGTCTTAGAACTCAGACAGAAGGGGCCCAGATGTAGGGAAAAATGTAGTTTAGGGTCATGTAGGACTAGGTGTAGTTTAAGGTCATGTGGGACCACAAATGGATCTTAGTTTTAGGTCTTAGAACTCGGACCCAAGGTACCCAGATGTAGGAAAAAATGTAGTTTAGGTTCATGTAGGACCAGGTGCAGTTTAAGGTCATGTAAGACTACACAAGGATCTTAGTTTTAGGTCTTAGAACTTGGTCCCAAGGGGCCCAGATGTAGGGAAAAATGTAGTTTAGGGTCATGCAGGACTGAGTGCAGTTCAAGGTCATGCGGGACCGCACAAGGATCTTGGTTTTAGGTCTTAGAACTCAGACCCAAGGAGCTCACGAAAAATACTGTTTGAGGAACCTAGCGTTGGTGGGAGGAGTGACACGCTCACCATCCATAGTCACCAGAGAATATGCCCCATTGGGATAGACCTTATAGATAGTGAAAGGCCCCTCCCATTTGGGCTCCAACTTGGGTGGTTTCCTGCCGGGAATCATTGGTGCTCTGAGAGCCAGCACCAGGTCATCTTGCAGGAAAAAGCAGAGGAGAACCTTCTTGTTGAAAGATCGATCCATCCTACTCTGATGTCTTTCCAGGTTATGTAAAGCGCGAAGCCTATTCTAGTCCAGTGCTTCCAATTCAGCTAGATGGATTTCGGAAACTCTACCCAGCACTTGGTGGTCTTAGACCGCCATGCGCAATGAGGGAAACTGAATCTCGATGGGCAGGATAGCCTTAGCTCCGTACACCAGGGAATACGGAGTCACCTGGGTGGAATTATGAGTCATCGTCCAATAAGTCTAGAGGGCATTGGGGAGCTTGTATGGCCAACTTCTCTTGTTCTGAACAACCATTTTTTGCAGAATATAAGAGAGGGTTTTGTTAAACACCTCGATCTTTCCATTCTCCTACGCATGATAGTGGGAGGTATGGTTAGAGCGAATGTTGTACTTGGAAAACAATTTCATCAGCTCGGCATCTCGGATGTTGGTTCCAATATCTGTGAGGAAAGAGTGAGGTACTCCAAATCGATAGATGATGTGGGAGCTCACAAAGTCAGTGATAGAACATGCTTTGTCTTCCTTGAGTGGAATTGCCTCTGCCCACTTGGAAAAGAAATCCGTAGCGGTCAGAATGAACCGGAATTGGCGGGTCATCGCTGGCAGGTAAGGTCCAATGACATCCAACCCCCAGACTGAAAAGTTCCAAGAATACTTTGTAGTATGAAGAGGCTCCGGTGGACGGTGCACAAAGTTAGCGTGAACATGGCACGCATGACACCTATTTCCAAACTCGATGCAGTCATACATCATAGAGGGACAGAAGTACCCCAGCCTCCGAATCTGGTGAGACAACTTCGACCCGGCCAGATGGGCGCCATAGGAACCAGCATGCACTTCTTGCATGACCTGAGGGATCTCGACTCCTTGAAGGAAATGGAGGATAACACCATCAAATACACGTCTTTAAAGGACCTGCTCAAGGCTGGGACCACTCTGAAGGGTAAACTACTGTGCGCGGCGTCGGATTTTCTCGCGCTCGGCTCGGTCCGACGGAAGATTGTCGTGCTAGAGATATTCAACCAAGGGCGTCCTCCAGTCAGGAACCATTTAGATTACCGCATCTAAAGTCCCCAGGGTTCATGATGTAGGGGCACCAGCGGTGAGATGGTTCACCCGCGGTCCATGATCATCCTCCGGGATAACAGGAGCAATGACTCTCCAGTGTGCTACGTGGATAATTAGGTCATTCTGTTCGGGCTCTGCAAGTGATGCGGCCAAGCTGGCCAAAGCATCTGCTCGACTGTTCTACAGCCAGGGAATATGAAGGACCTCTGGCCGAGAAGGGAACTTAGCCATTAGACAGAGGGTGCACTCCAGCAATGGCACGAGTTCTATCTTTTTGACAACATAGTCACCATCGACTTACTTGACGACTAGTTCAGAGTCTCCTTTCAAATGCAGATGGGGTATGTCAATCTCGAGAGCCAGTTCGAGGCCAGTGATGAGGGCATGATATTATGCCTCATTGTTGGTGCAACATTCTGAAAACAGGAACAAATACGGCAGAACGTCTTGCTCCGGGGTGATGAAGAAGACACCCAGTCCCACTCTGTTGAGCCTAGGATCATTGAGCCTTCTTCTAGTGGGGCTCCAGGAGTCACCATGAAAGTGAATCTACCAGCATGGGATGGCATGATTGACTGAGAGGATGACCTCATCAGGAAAGCCTATATCCAGTGGCTGATCCGCGGAGGTTGGGTGGGCAGCTAAGAAGTCTACCAATGCCTGTCCTTTGATAGCCTTCTGAGGTACGAACCTGATGTCGAACTACTGGAGGATCACCGCCAATCACGCCAGTCGGCAGGTCAACATAGGTTGATTCAGGATGTATCTCAATGGGTCTACCTGAGAGACCAGCTGTACCTCGTGGTGCTGCAAGTAGTGCCGCAATTTCTGCACGGAAAGTACGAGTGCCAGGAAGCTCTTCTCGATGGGATAACATCTAACTTTCGTATCCAGGAGCATGCAGCTGAGGTAGTAGAGGCTGTTCTCTATTCCCTCGTTCTTCTGGGCGAGAAGTGCGCCGAGCGATCATTCCAGGGCGGTCACATAAAGGACCAGTGGATTTCCGGAAATGGGTGGCATCAAGACCGGAGGTTGGAGAAGATACTGCTTGATTTCATCAAAGGTAGTCTAACACTCTTCATCCCATTCATATGTGGCGCCTTTATTCATGAGCTGAGAAAAGGGCTTACACTTTCCAGCCAGATTCGCAATGAATCGGCGTATAGAGTCTAAGTGTCCTTAGAGACCTTGAAGTTCCTGAATATTACTCAGGGGAGGCATTTGGATGATGGCCTTGATCTTCTTTGGGTTGATCTTGATACCTCAGTATCTGACAACGAAACCAAGAAATTTCCCAGAGGTGACCCCAAAGACACACTTCAGCGGGTTCATCTTCAGGTGGCGAGAACGAAGGAAGCCGAACACTTTCTCAAGGTCTTTGATATGGTCCTGGTGCTGGCAAGATTTAACCACCAGGTCATCCACATATAATTCCACCAGTGTCCCGAGAATCGGCTTGAATATGTGATGCATGGCCCATTGATAGGTTTCACCCACATTCTTAAGGCCAAAGGGCATAACCTGGTAGCAGAAAGTACCTTGGGGATCCCTGAAGGTAGTGAACTCTTTATCCTCAGGGGCCATTCGGATCTGGTTGTACCTGGAATACCCATCCATGAAGGAGAGGGCTTGGAACCCGGCCACTACATCGATCAACAACTTTGTCATTGGAAGGGGAAAATCATCCTTTGGATAGTGGTGATTGAGGTCGTGGAAGTCGATACAGACCCTGATCTGTCTGTTCTTCTTTCTGACCGACACAATGTTGGATAGCCACTAGGGGTACTAAACCTCTTTGATGAAGTTTTCTTTGATGAGCTTATCAACTTCGGCCTCAACCATGGCACTATAAAAAGGGTGAATCTTTATGGGAGGCTGCTTGAACCCGCGATGGTTTTTCGGAAGGCCAAGGCGGTGGACAACTATCTAAGGATCTAGCCCTAACATCTCATTGTAACTCCAAGCGAACACATCACGGTGTTGTCTAAGAAAGTCTATGTATTGTTGTCGTTCCTCAGGGGGCATAGCGGTGCTGACCAATTTTGGTATTGAGTCTGCCTCGCTACTGAGGTTCACCTACACTAACTCGTCAACCGTGGTGGAGATTCCCTCATGAAAGGTAAAAGGTGCATCTTCCATGTCCTCCTCTCCACTTGTAGAGGGATCATCCATGGGGGGACCCATTTCGGGGCTGCCAGGCCCTGATGGAAAACCGGTGCTAGCTTGGACAATAGTGGTCATCACGTTAGGAGATTCATGTACCACAGAGACCATGGCGACAAAGACGGTTGATCCAATCCAATCTGGTCTTCAGCCCGAGGGACCGTGCTTGACGAAATCAAAGCAGTAGTGGCGTGTCGGCTTGACCTGGTCGATTCCAGCTCAGTGAAACAGACATGTATGACACACCCCCGTTTCCATGAGCCTGATGTCCCAGTATCATACAGGGGTAGGAGGTTCGGGAATCACTTGATCCTGGTTGGTGTAGAAGTATGATGTGATTTTCCGCCGTCATGTGGACCCTGAAATATGCCTTCCTCTGGTAACTGAAACAAAAAATCACTGCCCCATGTCAGGGGTTGTAGCCTCCAACCAATTGATTGGGAAGACATAAGCATTATACAAACCTGCCCAGGGATCACTTGTGATAGTGGCGGGCTCGACCTCACCCTCCAGGATATGCTTATCCTTGCTCTTGTATTATTCGACGTCCATATAATGGGATTCACAAGAGGGAAAAGGAGATTCATCTCCTTGGAGCACATCTAATCGACCATTAAGGGAGTATTTGAGGCATTGGTGATACAATGAGGGGGCTGTTGCGTGAAGGTGGAGCCACGGCCTGCCAATAAACGCGTTGTAGGCGGTGTCCTGAGAGACAACCATTAATTCGGTGCTGGAAATTAGGCCGCTGAACTGGGTCTTCAAGCGAATCTTGCCAACTAGAGATTTCTCAGTCATGTCATACCCCTAGATCATGAGGTCAGAGGGAGTCAAATCATCCTCATACAAACCCAACTTTCGCAGTGTCCGAGTTAGGATTAGGTTAATCCCAGAACCCATGTCGACAAGACAGCATCGGACTTCTACACCATTGAAATAGCCAGTGCTGTACAGTGGGAGAATGTGCCCCTGTATGGGACGGTCTTCATCTTCACCAGAGAATGATATAACTACCTGACATTCGGCAACCTCAATTGCCTCAGTGTGGAAGGCTTATGCAGCCGCTACCTCCATATCAAACTGGAGGGGGATCCTTAGGGCCTCGGCGAGTGCCTCAAGCATTTCAGACGACAGGTGAAGAGCCTCAAGGATATAAAGCCTTTCCGTAATTCCGGCTAGGTGCTTCAGGACATCATACATTTGGGCCAAACATGATCTTCTGCTTACAGGAGGCCGCTCTGCGATTGGAGGCATGATGGGACCTGCCGGCTGGACCGGTGGCTAACTGGTACTAGGAATGTCTGGTTGTTCACTAGTCGAAGCCCGGAGAGTGGCCGCCGGATTTGGACCGGAAGGCTAGGGTTGGCTGGTAGCAGGGCAGAGCTGGTCGCGGCACGACCGAGTCGGTTCTACCTGATCCAGCAACACAAACGGTGGTAAAGGCGAACCTGTAGACACCGGATGAAGGGACTGTGTGTGCTTAGCACTGTATTGGGCCTACTTCCTGGTTTCAGTGGCGTTCACGACCTGGCTAGAGGTGCCAACTACCGTGCCCTGGAGATTCACATAGTCGTGGCTCCGCCGACGTTGGCGATGGCTGGGGACATTGGGAAGGTCCACCTAGTGTTCCTTATCGTCGAGAGTCAAAAAGGGATTTACCAACTCTACGGTGTTAACCGTAGCGTACCCTGGACTATCACTTGAGGATTCATCCACTACTGGATGGAGTCTCAGAGGGACCCCCATTTCTGGGGGCATAAAATCGCCAAGAGTTTGGGATAACGATGGCTTTGGCAGGTCATGTTCTTTCTTCCTGCCGCCGCTTGCTCTTTTGGGAAGAGGTAGGCTGGGACGACAATGCCAAGGTAGTGCTTAATTATTCCGAGGGCTCTGGATGATTCAGGCGGGCACGAATGATTCCACGGGCGCGGGAGACCGTATTGCGGGCCATCCAATTGCTACACTTCTGGGACCCATGGTTGGAAACCTACTGCCACTCATCCTTTTCGCCACTACTATCGTCTGATCTCACAAGGACACCTGCCACTTGTGCTGGGGTTGGGCCCAACCTGGCTATGTTGTTGTCAATCTGGTCTTGGAGCCAGTCCTTGAACACATAGAATCACTGGATGGTGTGACCCAGGGTCCGGTGATAAGGGCATTAGTTGGGGTTATCAGTGAGATGCACCTTCTCTGGCTTCCGGCTCTCAGGAAGCCGCATGATTATCTGCTCCAAGGAACTACGGAAGTAACCGGGGACCTGAGCCTCGTCCAATGAGTAGTTCTGATTCCTTCTGTATGGAAAGGGGGCTCTTGGAGGCTGGCCCTGACAAGGGGTCGGAGGAGCATGCCGAGGAGGCAGAAACTGATTGTCTCTCCTAGGTGGTGGCGGTGCGTTACGCGGAGGCGCTTGCCGATTTTGAGTCGGTCACTGCTGGGCTGGAGGCGGCACCCGTGGGGGCAGACCCCTATGGGGATACCGAGCAGGCCTCAATGGTATCAACTCAAGCTTCCTGGGGGCCTCTATCTAGGCCACATCAGCGGGTTCAGCTTTAGAGGATCTCCTTACAGGGATTACAGGAGGCAGCGGGCATGCCTGGCTGGCCTGTTACAGGGCTTCTTCAAGGTGTTGATCCTTGTCTGAGAAGTCCTGAAACCCTCCAGGGTAATTTTGAATGATCAGAGAATGAAGAAGCTCTGCCCCGACATTCCCTATGCATATTGTTAGTAATTTCTCTTAAGTTTGTTGCATGTCAAGGGAGTATGTGATCCCCTTCCACCGGGTGATGAAGTGTGTGACTCGCTCATCGGGCCTTTGTTTGCACCTAAAGAGGTCTGCGATGTTCGTCTTCCGGGTTGTGGAACTGAACGGGTAAAATAATTTCCTGCGAAAGTCCTCCCAGCTAGTCACAGATCCTACAGGGAGCTGGCTGTACCAGACGAACGATGGTCCTTCTAGAGTCTGAATGAAGCAACAGAGCTTGGCGGCCTCCTGCTGCGCCAGATTCCCTAACATGGGCCCGCACCTCAAGTTAAAGTGGTCCAAGTGATGTGGTGGGTCCCCAGTCCTGTAAAAGGGGCGAAAGTGGGGATCCCAAATCCTAGCGGGGCGGTCATATCATCCACCCACACTGGGTATGGCTTACCGTCCGATGGTATTTCCACATACCAAGTTTCTAGAGCCTTTAAGCGGGCGATGAGTGCTTCCATTAGATCATTTGGATGTGGGTTCCTATACTGACGGGGATCTCTAACCACAAGTGCATTGTTGGGCTCTTCAATCCTTTAAGCTCAGTAGCTTGTGGGGAGGAAGGCGGAGCGACTCTCGGGGCAGCGGGAGGAAACCGAGTGGGGTCCCTTAGGTGATCACGCCGCTCAGGAGGGTTCGACGAAACGTATCGAACCATCATTCCATGAGCTCTATCCTCTCCTCTATCGGTGAACATAGCATGATCGCGGTTGCCCAAGAGAATCTCATCAAGGGGTAGTTGCTCCTACCCCTGCTATCCCGGCCCAGGATTACCATAGTCAGGCCGCTGCTCTACAATGCGTTCATCCAAGAGATCATCAACCAACCTCTTCTTCTCAGCAAGCTATTGGCACAGCAAGGCCTTCTCGGGATCTTCCTTTGCCTTCTGTATCTAGGCATATGGGTTGGCGAGCTTGACAGCCCTGACGTGCTCTTTACCCTTGTCGATGTTTCGGCTCAGTGTTAATGCCTTGGTGGGTGTGGGAAGACCCAGTAGGTTCCTCTGTTGGCGAGTAATCCTCTCGGAGGGCTCCAGTAGCGGCTTGTCCTCATGGTCTGAGTCCCCATAGATAATTTCCTCACCATTTACCTCACCCGAAAGGTCAGCCATGTTGATCGTCACTACCCTTGGCGGCATTCCCTCAGGGCCGCCCAGTGAGTCAGGCTGTCAGCGAATCGTGCTGAAAAGAAGGGCAACATACTGCCCCCATCCATGGATGTCTGCGTGGGGGATGCCTCCTCGATAACTTTGCAGAGTAATTGAAAACTCTGGATGAATTGTTGTTTGAGGGCCTTGTGGTGGCCAAGTCATTTGGGGTGCCGAACCGAGGGGAGCATGGCCAGGTCGACCCGACAGCATTGCTCCCTGATATCCTCAAGATGTTCCTAACTCCCAGGATAAGGCGCTTTCTAGTGGTGAAGACGGGAGTGAGTCACCCGAAGAGTCAGGCAGAAACATTCAAACTCTCCTGGGGTGAGAGATTCTGGTATATCAAAATCTGATCCTCCGACCGGCCCAAACTTCTCGGGGAAGTGGCCTACTGCGAGAATAGTCCAGAAGCTCCACGACTGTGGTTCAAGATCTGGACCTTGCTGCCCCTGCTCATCAACCGAGAATGGCTGGGGAACTGGCAGGGGTGCCGAGGCAGGCCACTGGGCCAGTGGTCTGGCCGGTGGAGAACACAGTGAGCAGGCCGATTGGCCGCCAAATCCTAAGTCATCCTCCAAGGGTTGCAGTGTCCCAGATGCCACGTCACGATAGGATGGGCTGGTGAACAGGCCTCCTGTCACAGTGTTAGTGCTTTCTGAGGGAGAGTTATGTCGCGACTCTTCCGTCGGTCCCTAGAAAAGTTCTCCCCCCTCTCTGACCGAGGTGGAAGGTGCTTCCGAAGAGTCCAGTGGTAACTGCAAGCTTGATCCCTGGGGGTACGCTAGGTCCTCGTCCTCCTGGATATACCTTCGGAGGAAAGAGGGAACCATGCGGATCTTGCATTCGGGGAGTACGAGACTAACACGCCGCATTACTATCCCTACCCTCGACTCAAAGGGTTGGGGGGGAGGCTCCATCGTCGAGTCGTACTTCACCTCAAAGTCTGAGAAACGGACTGGTCTAATTTTCGTCTGGACTCCCCTGACATTCCTCTTACGGCGACGATGTTCCGCCTTCCTGCCCCTGGGTGGCTTTTCGGGGCAAGGCTGATTTTCGTCATGGATTCCTCTGGCCGCAATAATGCTGGGGCTGAGAGGACTGGAGGCCGGGGTGCAAGGAGCACCGGGACAGATGTCGAAAGGTACATGGGTAGGACCTCCATGTGGGCGAGTGACCAGATATGCAACGACTCCATACTCGTGGCCAGCGACAGGGGAAGTGACCCCATACCCCATGCAGTGGGTGCCGGAAAGAGCCATACCCGGAGTGTAGCTATCACGGGAAAGTCTTTTTCTTTCTCGATCAGTGGCACAGAGTGGGCCTTCACACTCGATGGAACTACAGTGAATTGGTCTGCGGTGGCCATTACCTGTGCCAGTGACTGGGAGAGTCGACCCAACCTGCTTGCAGGGCGGTCGGTGCCTCGATCCAGGTTGGGAAAGTAACTTCCCCTGCTCAGCGTATGCGGGGGTCTAATAACAGGGGTCAGCAGTGGATCGGGCCACAATGGCTGCTGATGTTGGTGCACCAGGGCGGGCATTCTCTTTCACTCGCACCCGACGCTGGCATCTGGTAAGGTGGGTTGGATTCAGTGGTGCGGGCACGGAGATTGCCTGCTCCTCGGCCCGGGGAGTCGGGCGGTGGCGTCGATGTAGCCTGGCGGGAGCTCTTTCCATGAACCCCTGGGACGGGTCTCCGATTAGGCAAACCCAGACATCCCCCACCTCATTGGCGTAGGGGAGGGAGGTGTCAATGTGTTCCGGGGATAGTCTCCTGAAACGTTTGGATGTCAGAGTGGGGAGCGGTGGCTCCTGGCGTGGCCCTCGGGGGCGGTGGTGGTGGTGAGGCGCATCTTCCTCTAGATCCAAACTGGCCATGTCCCTGGTGGGGATGACACCTTCCTCCTCATACCTATGAACCAGGTCATTGATCACCCTTCGTTGGATGATTTCTGACGGGGATAGGGGGCGTGAGCACCGGGCAGTTGCGGCAGTCGGAGTCGGAGCAGCTGTGGAAAAGGCAGGACCACACGGGGTGGCCGTGTCGGTACTGCACCTGCCCCTGTGCTGGTGGACATGTGGTGATCGAGCTTCGGATGCAGTGATCTGATTCCTGGAAGCAGGGAGATGAACCCATTAATAATAACAGGAAAAGAAATCAACAATCAATATCCCAGCGTCATTCCATCTTCCGTGGTCGGTGAGAGGGATCCACGCTGACAGCGTCGCAGAACGGAGTGCCCAACATCCTGACTGCCTCAACCCCTGGCAGGTTTCATGTCCTGATGCTAGGTACCCGGACCTGGTGACATCCTAATCTTCCGACACCCCGAACGATACTAGTCCCCATATTGAGGAGAAGAGCTTCATGTCGGGTTCACCATTTTTCTGTTTCTGACGCTTTTACGTCGGGGAGTGCGCATATCCGTCACATGGGGGGAGGACACGTGTCTTGTTTCCCCGCATTCTTGATTTCCAAAGGTGGGCGGCATCCATTCCTTGTTCAAGGACATTTTCTCCTTGATCAAAACCGGGATGATGGGATGTCGGTTCTTCCTTCCTTGGATTCCTCCTCGAAGCTCGTCACCTAGTCTGGGTTTCCCTCATAGATTTAAGATGGGTTCGTGAAGCTCGTTCCCGGTGCCATATCTACATGGACGCCAGTTAATTATGCTTCTTCCGTCGAGACGCTCCAAAGGGTCTGGTCGGGGTAGGGCTTCTCGAGGGCGTGTAAGCCTAAGGACTCCCACATCAAATGAGGGGAATCGTGTACCATCTGAGGTTTTCATCAGCTTCCCATGTTTAACACAGGGTATGCCGCTAGTTTAACATCTTGCGGAGACGGATCAGACTGATCGGAACACTGAGAGTGGATCAGATTGAAGGACTCCCTAAGAGGAAAATTGATATTGGGGCCAGCAAGTGGGTAGCTTCCTGGATACTATGGAGTGGAATGGGGTAGCATGATCCCACCGGGATGTGGCAGCCCAGGTAAGTATCAGGATGGGTAATGGAGTGAAGAGGGGCTTGAACCTCATATATCCTTCCTACGTATCCCCAAGGTAGGGAATCAAAGTATGTGTAGTTCGGTGATATGGTGGGACACCATAAGGGGCAACCTGTGAGGTTGAACGCATTTATTGGAGCCTGGAGGAAGTAAGATCTTTAGGCTAGGGCATGAGCTTCCTGAGGCATGTGGGCTCGAGGGAGAGGGCAGGATGAGACATGGGTGTGAGGTATGAGGATTACGCTCTGAGACGGCCCATGATGGTGGGTATGGGGCTTACGCTCTGAGGCAGCCCATAACGATGGTCGTGAACTGACGAGGAGGGGTCGGGACAACTGAGTGATGGTCTTGAACCTCGGGGAGGCTTCCTACGTACCATGCATTAGCATGGATCAAAGTCCACGTAGTTCAGTGCATACAGTTTAACGTCATGTGCGACAAGCATACAGTTTAACGTCATGGGGGACGAGGGCATACAGTTTAATGTCATGCGGGATGAGGGCATATAGTTTAACGTCATACGGGGTGAGGGCATACAGTTTAACGTCATGCGGGATGAGAAATTTGGGGCTTACACTCTGAGGCGGCCCAAAGTGTTGGCGAACCGACATGAAGAAGTCGGAATGACCGGGTGGTGGGCATGAACCTCATGGAGGCTTCCTACATACCATGCGTTAGCACGGATCAAAGTCCTCGTAGTTCGCTGGGATGTGGCTTATTCTCTGAGGTGGCCCATAGGAGGAGGTCATGGTCGATGCTCTCTCTAAGCCCTCGTGAGTCATGCTTGGTGTGAGAAACAAGAGGCGGCAGGGACTAGACAATCACTTCGCAAAGGGTGCGTCTGTGAGAAGCGGAAAGGGGCTTACATGTTGAGCGGCCCAAATAGGAAACAGGGGCTTACGCGTGGTTAGCAGCCCTTAGTACTGGGGCTTATACCAGGATGGAGGCCTGTGGTGCGACAAAGCACAGTGGGAAAAGGACTCCACTGGCCTTGGAAGTGGGGAAGTACAGAGGTGCATGGGTCCAACCTTCCGCAAAATAGGCTAGGGGATTACGCTCTGAGGCAGCCCTTCCCCCATGGACAAATGCCACTCCAAAAGGAGGATCTCATTCCATGTGAGGAAGATTCCATTCCTATGGAGATGGGTGGTGTAAATAATTTTCGAGTGGGGGGACCCTGCGTGCGAGGCACGAGGTCGGATCACAGTTTAACGTCATGTGTTGAGGACGAGGTGCTAGGTAGTTTAACGTCCTGCAGCTCGGACGAGGTGGGTTCGCTCCACACCCCTAGGGCATACATTACCAATGCCCTCTACCCCTTGTGGGAGGGAAGGCATCGACAAGGCCGTAGTGAAGGGGGACCGCAGGGCGAACCATCGAGGGGTCCACGTTAGTGTGGCTATGCGAAGAAGCAATAGCCGTTAGCGTGCCTATGCAAATAAGCATAAGGCAAAGCAACGCAACGAGAAACACCTCCCAAGGGACCTTGAGGTTACTTCGTACGAGCCTGGAAGGCCGTATGGGAAAACAACACATGGAATGCATGCCCAGCATGGAAGACATCGGTCTCCGGCGCAGAGAGGCACCCAAGGGGCGTCACGGTGAGGGGCCCTGGGTTTTTCATGAAAATAAAAGGTTTGCACGCAAAACACCGGGATGGCGTGCAATTGGGGTAGAAGGATAGTGCACAGATAGGGGATTGCGCTTAAAGGGCTTGGATTGCGTGGGGGGAATGGTCGATCCCTAAGTCATGGTGAAACCTAATAGAGGGATTTCGCACAATTTGGAAGTGATTGCGTGCAATTGAAGGGGATTGCGCGCAATTAGAGGGGATTGCACGCAAGGGGAAAGGATTGTGCACAAAGGAAGAACCCTGAGGAGTTGGAAAATTCACTTTGCAAGTGGGGTTGCACGCAAAGGAGAACCCTGGGGAAAGGATGCATGAAAAGTGAAATTACCTGGATGTCATCTTGCATGCGCAGGAGTCCGAATTGCACGCATGGGAGCTGGTCTGAATTCTTCAACCTCAAAATGGTTGGGGTCACCTTCTATTTATAGGAATTCATCGGTGAAAAATCCAAGCGGCGCAAGAAATATTCCACGCCCGGACCAGTCGGCGTGCAAAGCCTCACCACGTGGAACTGGGCACACAAATTTGCGTGCCACGCCGGTTCTTTTTTGAGAAACCCGGGAGTCCTTCACGCGAAAATCAGTTTTTCATGCAAGTCCTTCTTAATTTTGCGCACCACTCTCGGGTCCTCCGGACCGGGCCTCTGAGTCCGAATATGACTTCGCTTCGTCAGTTTGAAACTTCCTCTAGGAGTTACGGACCTTTTTTCGGCTTCTATAGAGTTGATGAGAAGTCATCTATAAATTATGAATTTAAAATCATGATGTTTGAAAGATGTGAATAGTATGGGCATTGTACAGAACATTATATAATAGTAATACCATCCCAATAATAGATAATAAACAAAAGGTGTAAAGAACAAAGTAGATCTTCTAATACTATAGAGGATAGAAGAACCACATCAGAAGTGTCAAGTAATGAGGAATGGTCAATCACATATTCTAAGAAATCTATGAAGAATAAGAGGTCTGTATTAAGAGGAAACCCTCGGTTTGAATGATATTTTTGAGAAACCAAGTGGTCCCTCCTTATATCATATTATTTCATGTTATTTTTCTAACACTCATGGAATTTATGGATATTATTGATTTTATCCCTACCAGAAAACACGAAAATATTGTCCTTCATGAAGTTGACTTACTTTTACGGAATGTGTGGTAAGAGTGCATCACTTAAGGTGGAGCATCGTTGAGAATGAATATGAAAAACTTGGTAAAACTCAAAATTTATGGTCTTGGTATCCCAATCACACTTTCACCTCTTATTATTAATTGTTTTATCTTATCAATTAATGGGTAGTTCTTGGTTGATTACAAAATGAAATAAAGGGGGATATTTGTCTTATGAATTTTACTTTATATTGTTTTTTTATAGTGTGTACATGATTTAGAATTTAATTGGTAAATATGATCATGTTCAACCCTCTAAATGATAATTGAGACATTATGAACATGATTTCACATGAATGGTTATTTATGGATAGTATTGAAACCCATGGTCATATCTCTCTTGTTTTCTACATCTGGTCCTCCCAAGTAGAATTAGAGTTGATTGAATAAAGTATCTTTTCTATGAGAACAATGTTATATCTTCCCACTCTCAGTTTTATTCAAGAAATAATTTTCAAAGGGAGGATAAAATGTTATTGAGAAAATCCACAATTTTCCTTTTCATTTTATTTTCAATAAGGGGGAGAAAGGTTTTGGCACACGTATTGACTCCTACAAAGTGTTCTATAGGTATTTACAAAAAAAAATAGAAAGGGGGATATTTTTAGGACTGGTGTTGCATTTGTTGTCAATAATGTGTCAATAAGTGAATGGTGAGTTTGGATAAAGTGTTGAGTCCTATATAATTGTCATGGACTGATCTAATGGAATTGGTATTCATGCTTATACAATTCTTCATGTTAACCCTGATTAATTTTTAAGTGATCTTAAATATTAAATAAATGTTCTATGGAGTTTACACATTGTTTACCACAATTGAAGACCATGAAAAAATGATGTCATAAAGAAGAAATCCCAAGCATTATATTTTTAATGCATGAGGATGTGAATATATATCTATGAAAAAAAATGTGAATATACATTTTTTATAATGAGTGAGAGAATAATATAAGAGGAAGATAAGTTTAAGGAGAAGTTGGATTGTCATTGTTATGTCATGGAATTGCATTTGATACATGGATTTATTCTAAGTTAATTTTATTGGAGGCCTTAAAAAAGGCCAACCCAAAGAAATTATTACCTAAAAAACTAAGGGCTCATTTGGTACTGATATAAACCATGCCCATGGGAGAATAAAATGAATGGCCATGGGTGGAATGGGATCGGCCTTGAGTATAAGCCCTATAGATGAGAGGAACACCACATAGAGCACATGGTAGGAGTAGTGACGCCACCGTATAGGGATGCACAGTGGAAAGGGGTTTGGGATTTCACACCAAAATATGGAAGCTATTGAGTGTTATATTGTGGACCATGTGAGTGTTATGTCTGACGTGGGTCTCGAAGTGATCATTATTGTTCCCACTCCTTAAAATATCAGACATAACCAGTTCCATATGATCATTGGATCTATGCTGTCTGATTGCTATATGTGAAAATCTTCATCCTTCAGCTTCCTTGAGATTTTTCTTTATGACAGAGCATAGCCAAGCCATCAATTAATTGATTTTGACCATCATTGAGGATAGTTCCAACATAATGAGAAACTTGGGATTGAACCATTATCATGTATGAAACTATACATTTCATGTATGTGAGAAATCAATCAATGAGCTATAACTAAACTAAAAAAGATTGGTGTAGGAGGATATTTGGGCATGGGGGAGTTTGATTTTGAATAAATGAGTGGAATGAAATCCTCATTGCATGAACATGGGGAAATCACCACAAAAGAGTAATGCCTTTGTTTTCAGTGTTGCATGAATATTTAGATGGAATGAGATCATTAGGCATTTAAATTGTTGTGACTCAGCAGTATTTGTAGGCATTTGAATATATCTTGAAAGTGGAATGAAAACCAGAACAGAAGTGGTTGAAGGTAATCATACTCACCTGTAATTGGAGATCTCATAATTCTAAGAAGTTTTCTGAAAATATTCAAAATCTCTCATTTTCTAGGAAAAATAGCATCCATGAACCTCTATGGTTCACAAAGAGTAGAGGGGATCAAGGAAGAATTTTTATTTTACCAACGAGGGAGTTGTGGGCGTAAAATATATGAATAGAACACTCATTATGATTCAATAAGAACACTGTTCCATGAACCATTTTTGGATAGCATGTTACACATCTACCTAGTTCCTGAAAAACAAAATTGAGACATTCGCAAGGCACTATAACACACAATTTAACTCTTGAAGAAGAATAAATACTTGTGAGAAAAGAAGGGTTATACCCATTCAAGTATGTGTGAATGAAGAAAAAGAACCAAAAACCTTTATGAGAAGCACATGAATGATGGGTTGTTGTATTTGAAGAATGAATTGAGCATGTACAATAGTGTGAGTATATAAATTGTTCATGAAGAAACATAAGGATAGTGTCCAAACCTCTTCTGTGAAGGACTTTCGTGGAACATGGAATACACATGCATGTGATAACATGCATTCATGAAACATAAGTTAAGTGTGTGAAACTTGAAAGGAGAAGTTGTATGAGGTTCATGAATTATTATATGCATATTTAAAAACCTTGTGTACTTTCTAAACATAATTGAGAAACAAATAATAATCAAAAATATAAATATATGATATAGGGTTTTGGGTGCCATGAAACTCATGCATGAAGTGGATTTAAATAGAGATTACAAGAATAGCATGAATTGGTTTGTGAAATATTATTCTTTCATAATACTGATGAAATTTTTTTCATAAAAAATGGAACACATTTGAGTAAGGATAAGACTTTAGGTATAACGAATAATGAGCCTGATCATTTTTGCATTGATGAAACTGATCAGTTATAGGTGATCAGATCATTTGAACAAGACAAGAGCATTATAAATGTACTTGAATAGGTACACAAGAATGTGTCCTTAAATAATCTTATGGAGAAATATAAATAGATAATAATGAAGTGAATAAACCATAAAGAAATGTGGATGTCTTCATTTGGATCTAGAGAAGATGTATCCTATGTGATTTTAGAGCAGAAGTCTCTAGTGTAGATTCTAGAGCAGGCCACTATGGATTTTGGCAACATTGTGGGATGTATTATAAATAACATCCTATAATCATTCAGGAGAGATACAATGTAATTCTTTATTGTCCATTGTAATCAATGAAATAATATTATATTTGAGTATCCATGTTGGGGGAAATAGCCAACATGTAAAGGAGTAGGTCATCATATCGAACCTTTTAAATACTTGTGTTCTTTTTCTTTTATTTATATCATTATTAGAGGAATGAAAGAGATAAAAAATAATATTAGATCAAGTTTTTGACCATCTTCATAGGTTTAATTCAAAAGAATCATTTTTTTAAAAAGTGATCACTAATTCACCCCCTCCCCCTCTCAGGGATCTCACATTGATCTAGGCTCTACAAAAATGATAACATCACTCGTGAATATTTACGACCTACAGTATCCTCAAAGCGATGTGATTCATTATCAATGTTCAAAATTAAATAATGATTATAAATATGTATCTAATTAAAAAAAAGATATTTACAGTATTAATATCATTCTGGAGATGTTGTAACTGTAACATTTTTTCAAGAACAGGAACTTTAACAATGAAACATGCAAGAGAGAATAATAAAATTAACACCTAAAACAATAATTATGATATAATATTATTAACAAATAGGTAATAATATGTCATACAAGGATCATATATAATATTTTAAATAATAATAAGATTCTTGTATAAATTAATAACATGTTTAAAACCACTATATAAGAGGTTAAAGAGTACTCAACTAAAGTAAAGCATGAGGTAAGGGGTTTCTTAACTCAATTTCCATTCATTGGGTTGTAAGTCTACATCATTGATTATATTATGAAAATATTACATGTTAAATAACTTTTTATTTCATAATGTCTTATTTCCACTAGTCATTTTGGGGATCTTCATTTATTACACATAATCACCCCAATTATTAACACACACCTGAATGATGTGAACTTTGTAATTGTTTCATCTCAAAACATCCCTCTTTGAGACACATGATATTTTATGCAGCTAATTTCTTTTAAATGGTTTATATACTGACCTTTTACATAATAAATCATGCATACTTCATACTTAATGGTATTTAAAGTTATAATTCAACTACTTCATTCGAGGGATGTTATGATTCAAATGTTACCAAAGCGGTAAGCATTAATGTTTCAATATCATTTTAATCGGGATTTCTTATGATTGAATTTCAATTTGATGAAAATTAAAAGGCCCTTATTTAATAAACCATTTTAATTTTATTCACCTATAGTAATTCATGAATTTATCAAGTAATAATATAGTTTTTAACACTCCTTGGTACTTGAAATGATTGAGAAATTTTTTTTACTAAAATCTAACTTTATTACTCTCTTTGGTTGAAAATCCATTTTATTCCAAAATCATGTTTTCTATTTTTCTTAATTTTTTTTAAATAATTAAAATTATTTATTAAATAATGTTTTTCTATTTTTTAATTTTTACCAATTTTATTAAAATGATACTCATATCTTTTAAAAAAAATTCCTATTTGGATTCTACTGAAAATGTGTAAGGAATATTGTTTTAACTTGAATGACATGTATGAAATTACCCGCCAGCACAACCAATATTATCATTTAAGATTCCATTATAGGATTATAGGGTTATTTTAAATGAAACCAATTTCCAAAATACTTTTTAAAATTTAATTTTTTTTAAATGATTTTCAAATTGGGAGGGTTATTTTCCAAAAGAATGGTTTCAATATATTTATAGTATTTATATTCATCTATAACAACAACCTTTCATGTTATGGATTGCCTCTATATTCTGTATATATGTCTCTTACAAATATACCTAGGTCATTATATCTCCCTTTGATGGGGTAATATATTCCTTATGTTCATCTCTTAAATACCTTCATAATGAAATTTCCTTTGATAGTGATATGAAGCAATATTATGCAACTCATTTTCAATGCATGGGAAATTATTATGTTATGATTTATGATTGATTTTCTTTATGTGGAATATATAGATCATGTACATGTTATAATGGTTGCACCCAGATATTTCTCTACTTTAATAGGTAATGTTATAGTCTCATGATAATTCTTGTATGGGATTAAGGAGTAATGCTAATCCCTTATGGGACTTTTTCCACCATGTGATATTATCTAGGAAGTTATCCTTGAATCATGTTTATGTAATTTTATATGATGTAGTAACATTATCTATATTACTAAGATCTTATGAGACCATTTTCTTTATGTCATGATTCTATGGGATTACTCATGTTCGTTCTATTCTATGATATCATGTTATATCTATGACTCAAATATTAAGTTTCCTTGTAATTTTTATTCCTTTACGTATATTTCTAGCCCACCCCATTCATATATGTATTCCACAGATTATTCTACCTAGTTTTATAAGTTGAAATGGATCAAGTAGGACACTATGTAAGGGTAAAAAATAGTTATTTCATGTTTTGGTTTCCATTATTGTATTATGATCCTAGTATTCTGATGACATTATACCTCATTATCATTATGTTATAATTAAAAGATGTTTATGTTCAAAATCATGTAATGATATGCGTAAATGGATTGGGTTTCCATATTTATTATATTACTTAAGGGTCTCTTAAGAAATTAAATAATATTTAAACCTTAACCTTAAATCAATAAATAGATGTCTATGTCTATTTTGTAGGCTTAATTCATAATTGAGAATCATTGTGCACACCTAATTTCACTCTAGATTCATCTTCCTACCATCCCATAAAGAATGAGATGTATAAGAATGATTCATAGAGACCCCATTGAACTTAAAGTTATCAGGATGAACAATTCATGATGATCAATCCACCACACTATCACCTGGTAGTCCATTAGTGTTATTTAGAGATCAAAATAAGATGTGTGGATCACTGCTAGAGTGGCCCTATTTTTGGTTCTCCCTAAGAAAAAATGGTAAAATTAAATTTGTTTAAGATGTTAAATATCTTCATCAATGAAATATCCTAATATTAGGTACTCTGTTTTTATATTTCAATAAATTTATTTTAAATTTAATGTGAAAAGGATCTTCACATATTTTTGGGATTTGTATGTCAACATTCGATGGAAAAATTTTATTGGCCATGGCATTTAAATCTTTTATAATTTGAAAATGTTATATAAAATTAGGAAAAAACCATCATGGATAAGAATCTAAAAGGAATTTCTGCTACAACTGAAACCATCACTTTCTAGGATAAAGGGTAAATTTTATTTTAACAGTAAAAATTTCAATGTTTATTTATTTTATAATATTTTTAGAATGTTCACGCTAGTATTTGACCTTAATTTTGATGATTAAGATAATTTGTATGAGATAAACAGAATCAATGTAATATAGGTTGAAACAAATATGATATAGGTAGAACTAAAATGGATATAGGCTAAACCAAGGCTGATACAAGTTTAACTGGAAGAATTATAAGATAACATGGTAGAATTATAATGTGATATATCTAGGGGTTAATTTCTCCTATGGTTATTTATGATAATTTTATTATAATGTTTTTCACTCGTGTTAGTTATTTTTCTGTTAGTAATGTATAAATCCAAAATTATCAAAGTTTTAAATGGTTTTTTATTCAATGTAGTGATGGTCCTAACGAGAAACGTAACAGGATGAGATCTTGATGCAGAATCGTATGATTATTCTAACGCACCATTAAAAAAAATATGATTATAAAAATAAACATAATTAGAGTTCAAAATTATTCAATGAATATAAGGATAAAGTCTCCTTGTATTTCTTAGGATGGAGGTGATAAGGTAAGAAGATTAAATTTTCTTTATGCTAAAAATATTGAAAAAGGCATGTTGGAAATTACCATAAAGGGGAACATAAATGCTAAAAGAGTGGAGATGAAGTCCATCACACTCACAAGATTAATGGAAAGTGATAATTTAAACAAATTAATTGATTCAATTACAATGAAGTTTAGTATTATTCAATTGAATCTAAAAATCCAAGGGCCAATGTGTAAAATAGTCACTAAAAACTGCAAAAATATGGGAATAAGGACAATCCAATATAGTGACTACTGTTGAAGAGGATAATGATTCATCATAGTAAATTTTTCAATATGTTATTTCATGAATTTTTTCACCAACTATTTAATATTTATTTATAAATAAAAACATAATGGATTATAATTATAATTAAAACTTATTCAAGGTTTTTGAGAAGTTACTACTTATAGATCTAGCCGTTTTTTTTAATTTTATTTGGCATTAGAAATGGATTATCTTACATTTGAAAAGTTTCATAAACATTTTTTGTAATATTAAATATTTTTATATGTTATAAATCAATTAATGACAACACAATAATACAAGGATGATAATAAACTTCTTATAAAAAAGGACTCACATTATATTAGGGTATTTAGCACAAATGGTGATAGAAAAACTCAACATTAGAGAAAATATGATTTCACTCATTATACCAAGGTTAGTGAGGATTAAATCAAATTAGAAATTAATTCATATTTACAATATATCTTATGGACACACTTAACTAATTCATTATTAAAGAATAATTAAAATTGTGACGACATAATTTATTTGAGGGGGGGGGGATTTAAAAACCTGAGATTTAACTATGTGTTTAAGTTATATAATTATTATATTAATATAATGTTATAAATGATAAAATGAACTAAAAAAATTGATACATTAAAACAAGTTGAAATTAATAATATATACATTAAATTAGTTAGTATAAAAGGACGTAACCATATTACAAAAGCTATAAAGAAAAATAATGAAATAAAATCGGGTAGTGGAAGTTTTCCTTATGAATCTCATTTATCTGAGCATGGGAGGGAGTTGTATTTGATGGTATTTTATATAGATAAAGCCTAATATACTCTCAAACAATTATCATAAGAGAAGAATTGTTTTCAAGGAAAATTTAAGCCCCTAAATATTTCCATGAGATCTATGCTAGCAGAATCACAACCCACGACTGCCATAAGAGCATGAATTATATATAAATCTTATTTAGAGATCATGACAATAAATTTAACATAAAAAAATAATATAAGGATAAAATTATTAATGTTATATTTTATTTATCCAATGAATTTTAGTCATTTTACATTTTCACTTTTAAAGAGAAATAATGTGTGTTTTCCTCTAAAAATAGTTTTTTCATAATTATTTTCAAAAAGATAAATTTATTATTTTTAAATTTTAAATTTTATAAAAATTAATTCATTTTAAAATTAATCATTTGAATATTTTCTTAGGCTTAATTTATGGTATGTTTTCTAAAATAGTTATTTTTATAAGTTAATACTACAAATATATGAATTTACCAAAATTATATTTTTAGGACATTATTATATGACAAAACAGACATAAATTTTTTAAAATGATGAAAATGTATTTATGGAAAAAATATTCATTTTAAAATAATTGTATTAATTTAGAAAATCTATGATTTTCATTTTAAGTACTAAAGTAATATTATCAATAAATTATATTTTTTGTATTTTCTTTTTATTAAATATTATTTTGTTCAAATTTACTTTCGGATTTCATTGAATGAAACAAATTTTTTATAGTAAACCAATTTATATCTTGAAAATCAATGACATAGATAATTTTTCACAACTCAAAAAATTTATGCTTAAAAATACTATTTTACTAAAAATGGTGTTTTACACAATATATTCTCTAATGATAAAATTTATTTTTCATACACATAGAAATTTTTATGATAAAATTTATTTCATATTTTAAATCAATAAGTCCAATTTATGTTATAAGGTACATTTTATTTTTATAAATAAAAACTGTTATAATTTGGAAAAAACCTAGTTACAATGGTAAAACTGAAAATGGTAAAATTAATAAATTTACGGATAAAGGGTTTGAAACATTTTAAAACTATTTTTTCAATTAATTGGTAGAGAGATTATAGAACATATCGTATATACCAATCTATTATTGTCCATTTTTGGAGGAATTGACATGTTTAACATGTTCTATTTTTATATTGTCACGACTCGTCCTCGGGGCCCGTGCCATGACTACCCCAACCCGCCTTCTATAGGCCAGGGGCTGGCGACTAGCACCAAGGCGTAAATCCCGGTAAAAGGGAAGGCATTTCCTTTGTAAAATAAACAAGCACCTCAGAGTAAGAAAGTGGAAAAAGTAAACACTAAGTAAAAACAGAGTACAACTGTAAGTGCGGAAAGTAAGTGGGCCCGAATACAAACCCAAACTGAAAGTTAAGTACATCTCGAAAGGGAAAACAACAACTGAAAAGCAAACGCCGCTACGCCAAGCTGTCCACTAGAAATCCCACCTGAAGGGTGGGTACAGATAGCTCCACTGCTCCTCGGGTCCCGCCGTCCGCTCCGAGTACGTCCCGCCCAGTGGTACTCCTCCAGGTACCGTCCTGCTCTGCAAGCCTCAACCACGATCAACGTTGTCCGTCGTCTGCAACCAACACAACGTAGTGCGAGCATAGCCCGTGCAGGGGTGAGTATAAGCTACTCAGTAGGGACCCCGAGACCCCCCTAAGGTCTCCCAAAATCTACAAAGGATAAACCACAAAGGAAAGATACAATCACGAAGTAACAACCGACACTTCTTAGGTATATGCCCATACATATACCTAAGTCAACAATTCCAATATGTTCCAACCTCCGAACCAAAGTACAGCTCAGTCCACACAGGAAAGTATACGTATGCCACACAGGAAAGCAAAATGTAATCCACATAGGATAGCACAACACAATCCACACAGGAAGGAAAACATGATTCATCTCACACAGGTATACATCGTTGAAAAGGTGAAAGGGATGATCAGATATAGATATTGAATCAGCTAGGCTGGGACCCACTTAGGATACAAGGCCAGCTGTCTTCATTGATTCATCTAGGCTGGGACCCACATAGGATACAAGACCAGCACAGTTGGGACCCACATAGGATACAAGACCAGCACTCTTCATTGATTCATCTATGCTGGGACCCACATAGGATACAAGACCAGCACTGAATCATCTAAGCTGGGACCCACATAGGATACAAGACCAGCCTAGCTGGGACCCACATAGAATACAAGACCAGCACTCTTCATTGATTCATCTATGCTGGGACCCACATAGGATATAAGACCAGCACCGAATCATCTAAGCTGGGACCCACATATGATACAAGACCAGCATAGCTGGGACCCACATAGGATACAAGACCAGCACTCTTCATCGTCGCAGTCACAACAAGCACTAGGGATTCTGCACACAGCAAGCTCGTTCGGGAGGTCCGCTCCACGAGCCGAGAGGCTGATACATCAACTGTCACATAGTCCAGAGTTGATGTATCCAAAAGTTCTGTATCGTCAACAGGAACTCAACGTCGCAGACGGCGCGTCAATCAGACGCCCGGTCTGAGAGTTATTGGCTTTTTCATCCCAGGGGCCCTGTTGGTTTTTAAGGAAAAACCAACCCAACCGTACTCCACCTGCGTCCAAACCTCAGGCGGAGTAAGCCAAAAGTTTCTTCTCACTAATAGGAACTCAACAAAGTCAACGGCACGTCAATCGGACGTCCGTAGCTCAGGATATGAGCTTTTCCGCTCCAAGGGCCCGGTTGGTTTCGTGTACGAACCAACCCGGACGAACTCAAAGTATTCTGAAACCTTGAGTTCGATATACCGAAACGACCGTCTCGTTCCGAGGATCACTACGCAACTGACGGTGTGTTGATCAGAGGTCCGTAGCCCAAGATATGGGCATTTGACCAAAAGTAGTATGAAATTAGGGGGTCTGGGCCCGGCCCGGCCCGACCCAGTACCCCCTGGGTCGGCTGAACTGGGTCGACCCGGCCCGGGCGGTGACCAGGCCCGACAACCCGGCCTGGCCCGGAAGCCCGGCCCAGCCGGCGGCACGGCCAGCGCTGCCAGCGTGTCGCGCGAGCGCGCCCAAGGGAGGGGCTACACCCCTACTTTATTTCAAAACGGCGGCCCCCTTTAAGGGGCCGCGCCACGTGTGCAACCCTGGGGGTGTAACCCCCCGGCTTTTCCCCTGTAACGGCCGGACCGCACATGGCCGGCCAGTTTCTCGCTGCGGGACCCTGCGGTCCCGCACCTTCCGGCGCCGGCGGCCGGAGTTCCGGCCACCTTCTTCGAATTCTCCGGTGGGTGGTTTTTCCGGTCACTACTTCCAGGATGGCTGCAAATTTTTCCGGCACGACGTGACGACGCCGCGTCCTTCTACTGCGGCCCGACTCTGGCCGCGGCCTCATTTGTACCCTCGACGCAGCGTGATGGTGTCGCGTTTCTTCATCGTGGCCTTCATCGTTCACGTCTCCTTTCGCTCAAGCGCGGTGCAACGATGCATTACCGTCTTCGCTAATCAAAACGAAGAATAGAAAAAGGGGGGAGGGGTATCATCCATGTTTGTGCAGACCAATCCCCTCCCGTTATATCGATAGAAGTTGGCTGAAATGTAAAACGTTTAACCTTCACAATTTTTAATTTAAATAAAAATTGGAACATGGCTGCCAGATTTATCTTTCTTATTCGAAGGAAAGAAATCACCAACTTAAAAAGATTCAAACCCCTACCTTAGTTTCAGGAACGGTGTACATCAATGATCCTCAGAAGATGAGTGTCGCGGAAATCGGGCGTCGCGGAAAACGAACGTTGATTCCGTTGTCGTCGAGGTGCGTCCAAAGAATAAACGTCGTTGGAGAAGACGTCGCGTTCTTTGGTAGAGATGTTCTTCATTTGAAGAACGGTGTTCTTCGTTGGAGCCCGAGGTGTTCTTCACGTTCTTCGTCTAAGTTGAAGAAGAAGAAGACTTCCTTTAGCTTTCTCTCCAAAAGCTCTCAAACAATCCCAAACTAACCCAAATAAAATAAGTTCCCAACTTATTTTATTATCACAAAAAGGCTATTGAAAATTTAAGAGTTTGAAAATCAAAACCCACACTTAACTCACTTAAGTCATTAACATGAGTTGTATAAATTAATGAGGAGTTAAGTTGGAAAGATTTAAATTGGGGGTTAAGGAGTTTAAAGGGGGAAGGTGAAAGGTTGGGGCTCGTGTGGGCCCCACACTTTCAATTATCCACACATGGGAAGTTGGGTGGATGTGGGCCCCACCACCAACTTCCCATGGGAGAAATTAACCACCTTAAAATAAAATAAAATTTGATCCAACAATTTTATTTACTTCTTAATTAAACCCCATTAATTAACTTCTTCTCCCGCACAAACGCAACTACGGTAAAGGTTCCCTTAATCGATTACCGGCATTGCGAGTCCATTGGTGCCATCAGATTTCAATTCAGTGCACTGGTTCAAAAGATAGAAAAACTAGATCGTTCGTTCACTGAACAAACCCGATCCAAACTTTGGAAATTGATTCCGGGCACACCGGGCCTTGGAATCAGGTGCCGTCAGAAACTGCGTTCTTGTAAAATTACAAAGAAAATTAAGAAAAAATTTTCCTTGAATTTTACGGGTCTTTACATTACTCCCACATCAGGGCTTTACGTCCTCATAAAGATACATTGAAAACTAGGGAAACAAATGAGGGTACTGAGCACACATCTGAGCCTCCCGCTCCAAAGTGCTCTCCTGGAGGTTCCCGTGATGCCATCTGATGCGCACTAGAGGAATCGACTGTCCACGTAGGACCCACTCATGTCGATCCTCGATCTCCACTAGGACCTCCGCAAAAGTCGCCCCATCATCAACGTCAAGATCCCCATGGTCAATGATGTGTGTCGGGTCGTGCACGTATCTCCTCATCTGAGATACATGGAAGACTTCGTGCACCCGATGCAACTGAGGTCGCAGACCCAGGCGATAAGCCACCTCACCAATCCTGTTGAGGACCTGGAATGGTCCGATGAAGCGTGGAGACAACTTTCCGCCTCGGCCAAACCTCCGTAATCCACGTCGAGGTGAGACCCTCATGAAGACGTGGTTGCCATCCTCGAACTCAAGTGGCCTCCGCCTCCTGTCAGCATAGGACTTCTGTCGACTCTGAGCTATACTCATCCGCTCCTGGATGACCTGGACCATCTCCAATCCCACAAGAACTGCTAAGATTTCTTCTTTTCCGATAAGAGAAATCTGGTTTCATCCCCTAGATGAACCACTTCCTTTACATAATACAGTCAATCCCGACATGGATGTTACTAATCCATACCAAGGATGACGTCGTAAGGCCTCGACGCTACTACCAAGAGATCCAACCATTACTCTCAACTCCAAGGGTTGAGTCACACTGTCGGCATCAGTGTGTGGTAACTGGGTCTCCTCCAGTAGATGTCTCACAAGTGAGGGTCAAGTCAACAGTCTAAACTGGAACCTCTTAGTAACAACACAAAAGAGGACATGAATGAAAACATCACAAAGGTAAGCGTCTTTTACTATTGCAGCTCATAATACAAAGACACTACACAACAACAACAAGGAACTAGATGTACAAAGGACGTATCCACTAGTTCCGCTCCTATCCATCTGCTCCCAGAGCTCCATGATCGAAGGCCTTAGCTGCCATAAGCTGAGCTCTCGCATGTCCACCAACTCCCTGCGGTCGGGGTGGACCTCCTGGTGGTGGTGGTGGCAACAACTCGAATTGTCGCCCACCATCTGCTACTCGGCCAGCTCTGCCTCGTCCTCCTGCACCCTGCGGACCACCGTGGCCGAACCTCTGTCTGGGAGGTCCCTCTTCCACCTGCTGCTCATCTGTAAGACGAGTCGGGCAGTCTCGAGCCATGTGACCTCACCCGTTGCATGCGTAGCAATGCTTTCCCCTCGTGTATCTGGCTCTCCTTCGTGTGCCCCACACAACCGAATCTTCATCCTGAGACTGCCCATCTGATGGCCTGGCCCGTTTGGACCTCTGCGTCACCTGTCTACTGCCAGCTGCAGAAGACCCTGCTACGGGCCGTCCTGCAGAGGGCCCTGTCACTGGAGCCTGCACGGCGAGAAAACTCTCCACTAGAAGGGCTCTCTCCAACACCTCAGCCTGTGTCGGAATGTTGAGGGAGATCATCGAAGCCCTGATCTCGTGTCTCAATCCCTTCTCAAAGGTCCGGGCTTGGAAGAATGGGTCCCGTACCATGTCGGTCGAGTAGCACGAGAGATCGGTAAATCTCGCCGAGTACTGGGCGACGGTCATGCTGCCCTGCCGCAGCTGAAGAAGATCCTGAATGCGCACCGCACGGAGGGTGGCTGGGACGAACTCCGAGCGGAAGAGGCTCTCAAAGTCCGTCCAGAGTAGAGATGCCTCATCATGCACCTGGAGCATCAAGCTCCACCATCAGCCCGCTGCCGCGTGCAGTAGGCTCACTGCGAGGATCACCGTGAGGTCTGCTGGTGTCCTCACTAACCGAAAAACTCTCACTACTGCCTCCAGCCAGTACTTGGCTACCTGGGGGTCCATCTCCCCGCGGAACCTGGGTGGTCGCTGGCGATGGAACTCATGCAGTGCACTAAGGCGACGTGCATCGTCAGCGGCTGGGGCTGGAAGCATCGGTGGCTCGGCGGGTAGAGCTACTGCTGGTGCCACTGCTGACAAAGGGCCCTGCACCGAGGCCTCATCGCTCGGTGGGCTGTCGTCACGCTCGACTCTCGGAACCCATGCTGGCTGCCGTCGTGGGGCCATCCTGAAAGGAAACAGGTGCACCATGGTCAGAACAGTATACCTGGTGAGCTGATATAAAGTAATCACAAAGAAAACTTGAAACACACACGCAATCAATGTTTTCGTGCATTAAGTCGGAAATTGGAAGTCAGGGTCCTGGTGTACGGATACGTCGGCTGCCGCACCAACACTGGGCTCCCTGGACTGATAACCACACTCAATACGCTTAACACTATTGCTTCACATAGAAGAAAGATCAGAGTCTGCGGTAGAACCGAACTCCTCTGATACCAATTTTTCACGACCCGTCCTCGGGGCCCGTGCCGTGACTACCCCAAGCCCGGCTTCTATAGGCCAGGGGCTGGCGACTAGCACCAAGGTGTAAATCCATATAAAAGGGAAGGCATTGCCTTTGTAAAGTAAACAAGAACCTCAGAGTAAGAAAGCGGAAAAAGTAAACACTAAGTAAAAACAGAGTACAATTGTAAGTGCGGAAAGTAAGTGGGCCAGAATACAAACCCAAACTGAAAGTAAAGTACAACTCGAAAGGGAAAACATCAACTGAAAAGTAAAAGCCGCTACGCCGAGCTGTCCACTAGAAATCCCACCTGAAGGGTGGGTACAGATAGCTCCACTTCTCCTCGGGTCCCGCCGTCCGCTCCGAGTACGTCCCGCCCAGTGGTCCTCCTCCAGGTACCGTCCTGCTCTGCAAGCCTCAACCACGATCAACGTTGTCCGTCGTCTGCAACCAACACAACGTAGTGCGGGCATAGCCCGTGCAGGGGTTAGTATAAGCTACTCAGTAGGGACCCTGAGACCCCCGAAGGTCTCCCAAAATCCACAAAAGGATAAACCACAAAGGAAAGATACAATCACGAAGTAACAACCGACACTGCTTAGGTATATGCCCATACATATACCTAAGTCAACAATTCCAATACGCTCCATCCTCCGAGCCCAAGTACAACTCAGTCCACATAGGAATGTATACGTATTCCACACAGGAAAGAAAAATGTAATCCACACAGGATAGCACAACACAATCCACACAGGAAAGCAAACAGGATTCAGCTCACACAGGTATACATCGTCGAAAAGGTGAAAGGGATGATCAGATATAGATACTGAATCATCTAAGCTGGGACCCACTTAGGATACAAGACCAGCTGTCTTCATTGATTCATCTAGGCTGGGACCCACATAGAATACAAGACCAGCACTGAATCATCTAAGCTGGGACCCACATAGGATACAAGACCAGCACAGCTGGGACCCACATAGGATATAAGACCAGCACTCTTCATTGATTCATCTATGTTGGGACCCACATAGGATACAAGACCAGCACTGAATCATCTAAGCTGGGACACAGATAGGATACAAGACCAGCACAGCTGAGACCCACATAGGATACAAGACCAGCACTCTTCATTGATTCATCTATGCTGGGACCCACATAGGATACAAGACCAGCACTGAATCATCTAAGCTGGGACCCACATAGGATACAAGACCAGCACAGCTGGGACCCACATAGGATACAAGACCAGCACTCTTCATTGATTCATCTATGCTGGGACCCACATAGGATACAAGACCAGCACTGAATCATCTAAGATGGGACCCACATAGGATACAAGACCAGCACAGCTGGGACCCACATAGGATACAAGACCAGCACTCTTCATCGTTGCAGTCACAGCCAGCACTAGGGTTTCCGCACACAGTAAGCCCGTTCGGGAGGTCCGCTCCACTAGCTGAGAGGCTGATACATCAACTATCACATAGTCCAGAGATGATGTATCCAAAAGTTCCGTATCGTCAACATGAACTCAATGTCGTAGACGACACGTCAATCAGAAGTCCGGTCTGAGAGTTATTGGCTTTTTCGTCCTAGGGGCCCGGTTGGTTTTTAAGGCAAAACCAACCCGACCATACTCCACCTACGTCCAAACCTCGGGCGGAGTAAGCCAAATGATTCGTCTCACTAAGAGGAACTCAACAAAGTTGACGGCACGTCAATCGGACGTCCGTAGCTCAAGATATGAGTGTTTCCGCTCCGAGGGCCCGGTTGGTTTCGTGTACGAACCAACCCGGCCAAACTCAAAGTATTCCAAAACCTTGAGTGCGATATACCGAAACGACTTTCTTGTTCCTAGGATCGCTACGCAACTGACGGTGCGTCGATCGGAGGTCCGTAGCCCAAGATATGGGCATTTGACTGAAAGTAGTCCGAAATTAGGTGGTCTGGGCCCAGCCCGGCCCAACCCAGTACCCCCTGGGTTGGCCGAACCGGGTCGACCCGGCCCGGGCAGTGACCCGGACCGACAATCCGGCCCGACCCAGAAGCCCGGCCCGGCCAGCGGCGCGGCGACGCGGCCAGCGCGGCGGCGTGGCCAGCGTGCCGCGCGAGCGTTCCCAAGGGAGGGGCTACGCCCCGCCTTTATTTCAAAACGGTGCCCCCCTTTAAGGGGCCGCGCCACGTGTGCAACCCGGGGGGTGTAACCCCCCGGATTTTCCCCTATAACGGCCAGACAGAGCAGGGCCGGCCAGTTTCTCGCCGCGGGACCCCACGGTCCCGCGCCTTCCGGCCGCCTTCTTCGAATTCTCCGGTGGGTGGTTTTTCCGGTCGCTACATCTAGGATGGTTGCAAATTCGTCCAGCGCGGCATGACGACGCCGCGGCCCAACTCCGTCCGCGGCCTCGTTCATACCCTCGACGCAGCACGACGGCGTCACGTTTCTTCATTGTGGCCCGCATCGTTCACGTCTCCTTTCACTCAAGCATGGTGCAACGATGCATTACTGTCTTCGCTAATCAAAACGAAGAATAGAAAAAGGGGGAGGGGTATCGGCCGTGTTTGTGCGGACTGATCCCCTCCCATTATATCGATAGAAGTTGGCCGAAACGTAAAATTTTTAACCTTCACAATTTTTAATTTAAATAAAAATTGGAACATAGCCGTCAGATTTATCTTTCTTATTCGAAGGAAAGAAATCACCAACTTAAAAAGATTAAAACCCCTACCTCAGTTTCAGGAACGGTGTATGTCAACGATCCTCAGAAGGCGAGCGTCGCGGAAATCAGGCGTCACAGAAAACAAACGTTGATTCCATTGTTGTCGAGGTGCGTCCGAAGAAGAAACGTCATTGGAGAAGACGTCGCGTTCTTCGGCGGAGATGTTCTTCGTTTGAAGAACGGTGTTCTTCGTTGGAGTCCGAGGTGTTCTTCACGTTCTTCGTCGAAGTTGAAGAAGAAGAAGACTTCCTTTAGCTTTCTCTCCAAAAGCTCTCAAACAATCCCAAACTAACCCAAATAAAATAAGTTCCCAACTTATTTTATTATCACAAAAATGCTATTGAAAATTTAAGAGTTTGAAAATCAAAACCCACACTTAACTCACTTAAGTCATTAACATGAGTTGTATAAATTAATGAGGAGTTAAGTTGGCAAGATTTAAATGGGGGGTTAAGGAATTTAAAGGGGGAATGTGAAAGGTTGGGGCTCGTGTGGGCCCCACCCTTTCAATTATCCACACATTGGAAGTTGGGTGGATGTGGGCCCCACCACCAACTTCCCATGGGAGAAATTAACCACCTTAAAATAAAATAAAAATTGATCCAAAAATTTTGTTTACTTCTTAATTAAACCCCATTAATTAACTTCTTCTCCCGCACAAACGCAACTATAGTAAAGGTTCCCTTAATCGATTACCGGCGTTGCGAGTCCATCGGTGCCATGAGATTTCAATTCTGAGCACCGATTCAAAAGATAGGAAAACTCGCTCGTTCGTTCACTGAACGTACCCGAGCCAAACTTCAGAAATTGATTCCGGGCACACCGGGCCTCGGAATCAGGTTCCGTCAGAAACCGCGCTCTTTTAAAATTCCAAAGAAAATTAAGAAAAATTTTCCCTTGAATTTTACAGGTCTTTATAGATATTGTTTGGTTGTAGTTACAAAAATCCTATTCTCACCTTTTATTAAGGGGGCCTCTCACAACCCCTTCAAGACCAATATATAAATTTGGTTTCCTACTGAATTTATATACATACTCCTTATAAAAGAATCCTTATACAATCCTTTAATCTTCTGGTAACAAGGATTATCTAATGTCCCCGATTTCCATGTAGTACTTCAACTGAAAGTTCAACCTCTCCATGTAATTACTTCTTACTCTATAATTTTTTTTCAATCTGTATCTTTTTTTATAAAACAAATATTAACCATTATGAATTTATGAATTCATAATTACCTAAATTATTATATGTTGTTATGTTTATGGGATATAAATTATCTACAATTTCATATCCTCCCTTAAGAAAGGTGGAAACATCAATTGTTTATATGTGCAAGAAACCATCTCTATGATGAAACATGTTTCATTTCTATTCACCACCGTACATGGATGGTTGTAATGGTTAATTTAATATATAAGTATGAAATTTATAATATGTTTTAATTTCTTAAATAAGAAACCAGATTACTCCTTTATTCTACTCTTTGGAAAATTAAATCATCATCCATGCGTATGTGCGAACTACCACCTCCATGGAACGATTTATTCCATATTTTAGTAGTGCCTTTGATGGATGGTTATAAAAATTTATTTTAGTGGATAAATATGATTTTTTATGAAAATATTAAGGATCTAGTAAGTTAAATTAGACAACCTATTAAATATATGATAAAAACTAACCATTTTAAATTCAATCATATAAAAAGCACATACATAAACGATGCTCTAAATTTATATCAAGGATGTATCACCATCTAATTTGAGGTATTTATTCACTTCAATACTTATTTTAAACTAGGTAATGTTTGAGTTATTTCGTGGGATGTTTCTTGAAGGTTTCATAAGGTGTTGGTAGCCTTTATAGTGGCTCGTGGTTTTCTCATTTTCAGTAATAATCATGCTCAAGTCATTAGGAAACCATACAAAGGGTTAAGGGATCACTTGGTAGGAGCATATTTTAAAAAAAAAATATGTGGAAAACTATGCATCCTAGAAAATATATGCGTATATCCTATTCACATAGTTTGTCAAACCATGTGGCCTAACCATTTGAGGAGAATTAATTTTTATGTAAATTCAGTTTTGAAAATGAAATGAACCCAAAAATCCTCATTCTTCCCCTACTAACCCAAGATCTAGATTTATAGGGTTCCCTAAGGTGTTTTTAGTGAACATAGAACATTAGACTCAAATTCCAATGATTCTTTGATCATCTGATCGTGAAATCAAAGAGTAATTGAAGGAAGAGGTTAGATCCATGGAATCATCTGAGATTGGTTGTGTCAAACAAACCTAAGGTCAATTGGTTTTCTATCATTCAAATAATTTTGGAATGTGAGGTCTCTTATTTTTCATTGAAAACATTTTTTTTAAATGATTTTCCCTGATGAAACTCTATAAATATTATCTCTAACTGGTTGAATTTTGAAACTAGGTTGTGGGTGTTGTCCAAAAATTGTTTGAAATTTTTAAAAAATGTTTTCTTAAAATAAAGATGGTTGTGATGCATGTTATCAGCATAATTGGGTTGTGGTCAAAACTAAAAAGTTTCATTGTTTTTTGTGTTTTCAATAATTGAATTATAGGACGCCCTTTTGGAATGGACATAGTGCTCGATGCTAACTAGAAAGTCACATAAAGAATTTCCGCCAATAAATGACTTGATAGAGGAGGTATCACTGCTCATGAGCAAAGGGATATTACTTGGAATGCATGGGGGGTTTTTGTTAGTCAAAATAATGATGGAATGCCAAATTTGAATTTAATTATTAGCTTCTATTTCTTGAAAATTAAAACTCTACTTTGGTTATATTGGTTTTAGAAAACCTAATCATCTATTTATTGAATAGTTTTAAAACTATTTAATTTATTATTATATTATTCCTTATTATTTTATATAAATATGATATATCATGTTTCTTGTCCCATTTCACTATGCTAAATGTATCTTTGGGGGAGTCCTATTGGGTATGATTATTCACGACATACATATGCACTTTAGTGCGTATGTAGATATTGATTTATATGATACATTAATGGGATAAATTTATAACTTCTCTAGTAGTGCTCTATGTGGTCACTATTATTGATGGAGGATATAGAGTATGTAGGGCTCATGTCTTGGTTTAAAGTGGTTCCACCTCAATTCTAGAGTCTTATACTACTATTATAGTTTTAGTTTACAATTTTACACATTTCCACTTATACTTTAATGATAGTATTTTTTTTATTGTTTATTATTATATAGTAATATTTATTATAGTCATATTTTGGTGCATGAATCATTTATACATATATATATATGGTTTTTTATTGTTTACTTGTTAATATTTTTTAGAGTACTTGTTTAAAAAAGGGTAAACTATTCCCCCATTTCTTTTTGTGTTTAAACCCTAGGAATTTTTTCCCATACATTGGTGTCCGTGGAATATCACCTATGTTTAGTGACACCTATGACTTGTTCCACACCAATGGGATGGGTGGGGTTGTCATAAATGGTATAAGTTTTTTTGGATCTTCAATTGGGATAGAAGATAAGTGATTATAATGTTATGACTTGGAATATATAAACAAAAAAGTTATAGCTAACATTTTTATTATTAACATCAAGTTAACAAGTAATCTTAGGTACAAGAACGTGTTGTTATGAACTTCTAGGTGTTTCATCAACTAATAATGATGTGTTAAGAAATTGAGTGAAATGAATTATACATTAGTAAAGAGAGATCACAAAAAGATTTCATTTCCACATTATTATTTGATTTTAGACCTGTGATATTTTTTATATATAAAGTATAACTATGAAAATATTAATATTAAAAGTAAATAATGAGTAACTTCTGAAATGGTTTTAGGAGGAAAAATTTCACCAGTGATGATAACATGAAATCAATGTGATGGATATGATGAGGATGTGGTTTCACCTAAACCATAAGAAAACCAAAATTTGGTTGGTATTATAGTGGAATCTATTCAGGATGTTGACAATGGAAATAGGATTGATGAATCTCATTAGGTGAATCACTTAGTATAATTTCTTAACTAGAACCCACCTAGGTTACATGGTGATTCTATACCTGGGCATGTAGAGGTGTGGTTGAGAATGATGCCCATGAGTTTTGACTTTTTTGGCACTCCATATGAAATTATGGTCAAGTTAAAAATATATATGCTCAAGGATTCGGAACTAGCATGGTGTAACTTAGATGTCCAAGATAATTTGGTTATAAACCTCACATGGAAATGTTTTTTTGAATTTTTAATGAAAATTTATTTCAAAAAAATTGAAAATAGATAAGGCATGAGACTTCTTTAAAATGGAACAAGGAAGTATTCCAGTGACTGAATATGCTACTAATTTCCTTCACATTATTGAATTTTCACCAAAGGTAGATACTACTGAGAGAATGGAAGCATGGATCTTTGAGGATAATCTCATATATGAGGTCCACTCAAAGTAAATAATGTTATATATTATTGATTTTATTGAAAGGGTGAACACAGAGAATTTGGAGAGTGAGAACTTGTAGAAAATTCGAGTGGAGGGGATACCTTTTTTCTCTCTGAGCACTGGTGGGAATATCAGCTAGGGGAATAAATACAGGAGGGAGGGTTACTCCAAGGGTCGTAAGGAAACAAAAAATCAATCAACCATATTATTCTCTTATCCACCACATCAAAGTAATGATTCAGGATGTTTCCATTTCACTGTGATTATGTATAGGAATAAGGAATAATCGTAACCCTCAAGGAATGTTAACCACTATAGAAAGGAAGTTCCTATCAATATTTAAAGTCATAGAATTCTAAAATTAGCAAGTTTAAATATCTTGACTCACCCTTATTTGTGGTATAAATGGATAGAATAATAACAGTATAAAAGTCATCTCTAATGACCTAGGTTAACCTAGATTCTTTTAGGAACACTTTGGTTTCATCATCGACACTGCAATAAAGAAGCAAGAGCTATACTATGATAGTTTATTGACATCTATATGAAGTATAATATCTTATATTAACTGAGTAACTGGGTCCCTCTACCGTGTAAGGTTGTATAATTCTTAAAAAAACTCTTATACGTCTTATTTTACAATAGTTCATCACATTATTTTCTTTATTCATCTATGATTAAATAATTTGGATTACACATAGAGATTATGCCTCACCCCATGAGTATCAATACACCCCTCAGATAGTGGTAGTGAAAAAGATTCATGTGCCAAGAATGTTTTGTAACCATTGATGCAGTTTTATTTCTATGGGAGTTAATGGACCTATATTTTGATGTTTAAAATTTGATATTTTTAATTGACTATATAGTGGAACTTAAAGACCATATTTATTTCTACACTTAGAAAGTTTCATTTACATCACTATATGGAACTGATGATGTATTCAATGGGGATTGGGATGTAAATTCAATTAGATAAAACCCACTTTTTCAGTGCATGGGACCATATATGTTATTTTATAAGCAATTACCATATTTTCTATTGGTGAAATTGAAAATAGGACTCTCCTTCCATATCAAACCAATACCCCAGATATCATTCTGAATGATTTTTATGGGTTACCACCCATGTGGGAAATTGAATTTTATGTTTATGTATTCTTAAGAACAATCCCCATTACACTTCCTTTATATATAATTGATCTGATAGATTTATTATAATTAAACATCAAACATAATAAATGGAGAGTAAAAGTTTCATCACACCTAGTTTGTTACCTTGGGCTACATCAGTTTTATTCATAAAGAAGGTAGACCGTTATCTTTGATTTTTTGTTGATAATCATAAATGGAATCGAGTAAAATTTAAAAGATTGAATCTTATTCCTCAAACTTTTGACCTCTTTGATCAAATAAATGGATTTATATAGTCCTATAAGATTGATCTATGGTCTTGATATCATCATCATAGTGTCAGAAATCAATATATTCTAAATATTGATGTTGCAACTCAAAATTATTGACTTTGACGTACTATGAACACCTAGAAATTAAAATTTTCAATTAGATTCTTTGATCTATAATTCATATGGTGAAGTGGTTAGGCAATGTCATGACCAATGAAAATTGTTTGTTTTCATTACTGACATGTATCTAGACTGTTCTATATAGAGTGAACTTTCAATTTTCTTCTTAGTTAATCTTGTTCTAGGCTTTATGGACCATTTTAAATAGGATCAACTGTGAGATCCTGGTTTACCACCATTATGTCAAACCAAAATGGTGGGGATACTTATGAAAACTAGATAGAGGATAAAAACATTGTTACACATTCAAAAATAAATTGTGGTACCTCTGTCTTTCCAAGAACAACTTCTTTCAATGTATCACCTTTTATAATGTCCTATACCTTTAGGTATTCATAAATGTATAAAGAGATGAGAGTTTATTTTAGGTAGTAATGTCTGAAATGAAATATTTCATATTATGATATGAAATGTTTTACTTTTTATAAAGTAAAGTATGGGCATCAACGACCAACTCGTATGCTACAATCTATGAATATACTTGTATAGAAGTGGGAGAAGATTTCCATGTACAAAGTGATAGGTATACCGAAGATGATTTAGAAGAAAGATGCTCTTGGGTGACTGTATATTAAATCACTAAGTCAGCACACTTTCTAAAATTTTGAGATTACAAAATGGTAGAGGATATGTTGAAGTTATATATTTATGAATTGTTCAAGCTATATGTGGTTCCAATTTATATTTTCTCCGACAATGAATCATGATTCATTTTTTGATTCTACGAATCTTTTCAATAGGATCTTAAAATACAATTGACCATGAGTAGAACATATCATCCATAGATGAATGAGTATTATGAATGCACAATTTAAAGATCGGAAGATATACTTAGAGCCTATGTCATATATTTTAGAATCTAATGAGAATATTTTCTACCTTTAGTGGAATTCAACTATAACAATATCAATTGGGGAACAATTCATATGGCCTGGATTGAGGATTTATATGGAATTTCTTGTCATTATACACTATGATGGATGTAAATAGTATAATAATCACTAAATTGAACTAGTATAGTCTGTGAGACTATGGATAATATATATATGATGTATAAGGAGATGGATATGGATTATAGGTGTCAAAAATATTATACATACCATAATTTAAAATTATGATCTTTTAATGTTAGGGATTTCTTTTTTTTTGAAAGTGTCTCAGAAACTTTGTCATAAACTCTGGTGAAAGAAACTGAAGTCGGCTCCATGGGTTTTTTGACCACTCAAGACTATTGGATGGATTTCAAATGTTGTATATTATTTATCCATACCAAATAGATATATTTCAGTTCATATTATCTTTCACATTCCTCAACTAAATAAATATCACCCAGATGCCAATCATGTGATCAATTGGGACCATGTTACGTTTGAGATGCAAGCTTGTTTTATCCAAGTAACATCTTGTGTTATGGATAAAAAAGAGAGGATCCTATGAAGAAAGAGAATACATTTAGTATAGATTTTATGGAATCATGTAACATTCATGAGGAAAATTTGGAATGAAATAATTTTCTGTGCGAACAGTGGACATACCTATTCCCTCTTTCAGTGTGGAAAAAGACCAATGGTGGGGGGAATGTAAACCCAAAAATTTGAGGTATTTCTCTACTTTAATTCTTATTCTAATATAGGTAATGTTTTTATTATTTATTGATAAGTTTATAGATAGTCTCATAAGGTTTGGGAATCCATTTTCGGGTTCATAGTTTGCGCACGGTTAGTATAAAACATAGACAAGTCTCTAAAAAATATCATAAAGGGTTTAGGGATCACTAGGAAGAAGAAATTTAAAGGAATGGTTCGGGAAAAACATGTATCTCACTATGTGAGTTAAAAAATTTATGTAAAGATATTATTCACATAGTTAGAACACATTTTTTCAAAATTTATGGCCTAACCATTCAATGGGAAAAAAATTTGTATGGAATTTCAGTTTTTGATAAGAAACATGCCTTAAAATCAATATTCCTGCACCTTTAACCTATGAACTCGATTTCCAAGTTTCTATATGAATATTTGTGGTGACAATTGACCTCTAGAATACAATTTCAATGATTCTTTAAGAATTTAAATAGTGAAATCAAAATGAAATGAAAGGAAGCGTTCAGATCTGCTGAATCTTCTAAGATTGGTTGTATTAAATGAACCCTAGGTAGGTGGTTTTCCCAATTTACAATATTTTTAGAATGATAATGATCTTGGTTTTTTTGAATAAAAATGTTCTACATTAAAAGGATTTTTGATACCTAATCTCAATGCAGATTATCTTTTAATAGTTGACTTTTTAAACTGGGTTATGGTTGTTTCTTATGACGTGTTTGATAAATTGACAAAAAAAGGTTTTATTAAAAGAAATATGGGTTTGATAGTTGTTATTAGAATAAATGGGTTTTGGTTCTTTATAAGATCTAATAAAATTTTTGAGATGTCTTGTGATCATCTTTAAGGTACTCATTTTTATTTCTTTTGAGTATATCTTGTTTGTATTTTACTGTGGGGAGATTTCATGTGAAATTGAAAATTTTTTAAGGAGTTTTGGGTAGTGTATGGTTAGCGCATGTTTTTTCCAAACCATACACCCTTCCCCAACAAGCCATTAAATCCTAGTAAGATAGGGATTTCACATTTGGCAAATGGTTTTTGAAACTATATACCCTCTATGTAGTAATCGTGTAACCCATAAGAGGAGGTGCATGATAAGGCATGCTGTTTTGGAAAACCCTGATCCCCGTATCAGAAACCGTTCACATGGAAAATTAAACCTCAAAAGATTTGTTAAAAAATATTGAACTCTCACAATATATCCCTAAACACCTTGGCTCAATCGTAACACATTTGCCTTCGAATTTGGAGGCCCCAATATGGATTTCATGGCCTTCCAACCACCATTCTTGAAAAATCGAATATCTGATTGACATATCTACACCTATCCCAGCATGTGACTTATTCATGATTAGATTCCACCCTCTCCCATATCTCTATCCCAATTAATATGGAATAGTTTTCCTCTATTGGGATGGGTTTGGATATAAGTTTTGAGATATGTAACTTTTTTTTATATTGGATCTGGATATTTTTCTTTGTTGTGTAATTGAACATTCTACTTCAATTTGAGGATGTCCATTGGCGAGCATAGGTCACCAATCTTGACTTATGTGGTCAAGATTGAAAATAATATAGTCTTGAAATTATATTGTGTATGTAATTGTGAAATATAAACTTCTATATTTGTCCATCGCATATTGGTTTGGATTAATTAATTGGTTAATTAATTATTATAATGACGTGATTGTGTACTTGATGGGATATTGGGATTATGGAATTGGACAATTAATGGGATTGTGTAATTGATTAAATATTGGGATATGGAATTTATTGATAATGGGAAAAAGGGAATGGTTGGCTTAACCTTGAAGGGTTAATGGTTTAATTAATTAAATGTTGATAAATGTTGTAATGGGAAATTATTCATAATATTCAATGTGTTTAAAGTGAAGAATTATGATTTAATTGATAATTTAAATGGTATTCCATGTTTTAAAGTATTGATAAGAGGGTTAATGATGGTTATCCATGAAAAATTTGATATATGTGATATATTTGTTTGATTGAAAATGGGATTTGGGACAGGGACTGATGCTCTAAATACCCAGGGGGTGCTATACATAGAGTTCTAGGGACAAATACATTCTTGTGAATGTTATTGTATTGGAAAGGGAATGATTCTCCAAGTAACCATGAGGTTCGGGAGATGGATTGTTGACCTAAATTCCCATGGGGTGCTAGACACGACCTTCAATGCCCATGATATTGGCATTAGAATATGGTTCAGAATGACCATGATATGATTTGATATTAAATTACAGATGAAAAACCCTGAGTAATGTGAATTATGACACTCATTGTGATACAGTTCAGATTCTGGAAGGAGCCAAAGTAGGTATTTATGGGTCAGGTGTCATCAAGAACCTAGTGAAAAAATTTTGTTAAATAAAGAATAATTGAATACATAAACTGATTACTTTAATGTAAATTATTCTTCATATAACCACCTATATTGTTATAGACTAGATATTTTTTTATACACCATTGATAGTGGACTATTGAGTTGGGCTAACACTCTACTTGGGATGCCTAATCAGTACCTGAATAGACTTCAGGTTTGCAAGACTAGATCACAGAAAGATCCCTATTTCAGATGGATGATTTGGGAGAGAGCATAGATTAGGGAACTAGACATGCTATCGAGGCCCACTAAGAATTTTTAGTTTCTTTATTTTTTGGTTTTCATTTGACACAAGAAACATACTATTAGATGAATTATTTACTAATTTATCTGGGATATTGTTTCCTATTTTGGTTCTTCACTTGATACTAGTTTGTTATTGTTTATATTATGGTCATGGATATTGGTTATTGTCATTTTTTTATTATTGTTCTATTTATACTATTTTATTACTCTGATAAAGAGGGTATAGTATCCCCATGTTTTATAATATACTCTCCCTGCTAGTCGGAAACCTCTTGTGTACAGGGAGGCACACTTGAGGTCATGTAACTGACCGTATCAGGGTTACAATGTGTAGCACCTGGGCTAGGACATTACAAAGTGTAATCAGAGGCGGGTCTCATTTCATTTCTTTTGTTATAATATTTAGGAAAGTTATAAAGGATATTACGAAGAGTTGGGCCTTGGATATGTGCTCATGCATGGGAGTAGCTACTCCATGTATGGGGAAAACCCAAGTACCCAGGGTGGGATTGATGTCATTGATGTTTTCTGTTATAGTTGGATATTATTTCAACTTGGGTGATTCACTTAATGAGTGGTGTTATTTTTTAATGAGATTTTATGAGATTTGACTCTTGGATAGGTATTACATGAGAGTTGAGTATGAATGCTTCATTTTCGACATGCATGGAAAGAATGTTTTGGGTTAGTTGTTTAAATTGAAAATTATCTAATTTTTTATGTAATTTAAATGAAAAATAATTTTAATAAGAAATTGGTAGTTGAAAATGATAGAAAGTGTGGGAATATTAGAAGTGATAAATGATTGTCTAATGAGAAACTTGAAATGGTGAAAATGATTTACCCTATGTGAAACATGACCTAGATGAAGGACAGCTGAGGGTAGTGATAACAACTCAGTTTTGACTGTGTGGAGGGGTATGGGTGATGAATTGTTATGTATTATTGTGAATCCCACTTACGTATATGTGTTAATGTTGGATTGTGTGTCATAAGATGTGTGATTTATTTTTTAAGATATTTCTCCATGATGATCCTTGTTGATAGGATGATAGGAGTACATGGCTAGACATGATCTTCACATTGTGGAACTTGAGTTACTGATAGTGATGGGTGAGGTAGAAGGAGAGAAGTTCCATGAGAACATTCCTCACTTCTATAAGCTTATAGAAAGAGACCCAAGGTAGGTTATGAAGAGTATGTCTAACATGAAACATGAGTTTCAGTTCCAGCATCCACTGTATTTACTAGAAAGGGTGGACATAAAGTAGTTAGTTTCTGGATTTAGTTTATCCAGATGATTTATGACGACATGGAGACTCTTGTGAAGAAGATATTCAAACTTGACTCTTATAGGCTATGTGGTAAAGCTAAGAATTAGATGGACATCTAGTCTCCTGATGGAAAACTAGAGAATACTTATTGAAAGTAATTTTAGGAGAAGTTAGTTGAGTAAATTTTCCCTGAGATGCTTAGGTGGGAGAGAGAAGGTGAGTTCATAAGTTTGACCCACGGGAGCACGTTTGTGATGGAATATGCAGTACGTTTTACAGATCTGCAATGCTCTATTATAGTGTTGGAAGGGGACCAGGTCACCATGAAAACTTATTTTATGTATGGGCTGAAAAATGAAATTAATTCACCAGTTAACATATTCAGGCTGAAGAAGGTTTCTAAGGGGGTGAATCAGTATCTTATATCTAAGCGGAACCTCAAGGATTCTTCCAGTGTAACACATGTGGTTTTTTCTAGATGAAGATGAGGTACGTCTTCCTAGAGTATGAAGCATCCTTATGACAATTTCAATGAGGTTGATAGTAAGAAGAGCTGTCACTAGTTATACAATACCATACTTGAGCACTCTACCACTAGTGTGGTTGGCCGATTCACTTTCATAGATATTGTCCCCAACTACTGGTAGAGTACCAAGATTACAACGGTATTGGCCATCTATAATTTTTTTATAGTAACCCATGAACGATGGGTATTGATGGAGTACCTAAGCAGTACCAAAATACATGAAGGGGGTATTCTACCCTATATTACTCCGGCAGTTGGAGTTCTAATAGCCATAGAGTTAGAGATAGTTCATTTGGTACTTCTGTGAAAGAGTGATTGCATTAGCAGAGTGGTGCATCTTAGGGGACTTAGAATCCATCATTGAAAATAGGGGAAGGACAGTTACATGTAGTTCAACCTACACTTGTGGATAGTCAGGCTATACCATTGATAGTTAGAGGCCCTATTCTTGTAACTTGTATGAATTCTAGTACCTTATTTAATACTAAAGCCTCTCTTTCTATTATAAATACCTAAATTTTGAATGTTTTGAGTTTGGAAATAGAGTTTTTCAGTGGTTTTAAGATGGTTGATACACCTTTGGGTGTTTCGTCAAGAGACATCTACTTGTGCAAGGGGTATTCCCCCAAGGTTGGGTAGTATCATCATTCATAGGATCTATACATATTATATATTTTAGGATTTGAATTTATTTTGGGTATGGAATGGTTATTATCATACAGAGACCAACAAGATTTTTACTAGTGGAGGGAAACATTTACATCTCATGAGTGTGAAAATTATGTTCATCTTTGAGAGTGGGATATCAGGTCGGTTTGTGTAGTGATAATTTATTCGTAACTGGGGTAGCATAGTTATTATTTTTAAAATTAGTTACTGGATGATGGGGATGTGAAGTAATATGTTTTTTCACCCATAGTATAATGTTCTAGGATATTTTTCCTGATGACTTCTTAGGGTTACCACCTGATAGTGATTTGGATTTTGTTATTAAGCTCATTCATAGAGTAGAGTCGGTTTCCATTCCACCATACAGAATGAAACAAAAAAATCTTTAGGACCTTAATACTCAATATGAATAGTTTTGGATAAGGGGTTTATCCATCTGAGTATGTATCATTCGGGTTCACCAGTTTTTTATGTAAAGAAGGATGACAGGACCATTCACATGTATATTGATTACCAAAAGTTTAATTGGATAACAATTAAGAAATGATATCCTATTCCATGTATCAATTATATATTGTACTAGTTGATATGAGAATGCATGTTCTACAAGATTGAATTGAGATCAAGGTATCATCATTTGGGGGTTCATACTTCTGATATTCCATGAACAACTTCCAAAAGAAGGTATCGCCTCTATGAGTTCATTGTGATGTTGTTTGGGCTAACCAATGCACCTGCTAAGTTTATGGACTTGATGAATAGAATATTTCACCCATACCCAGATTAGTTTGTGGTAGTGTTTATGGATGACATCTTTGTTTACTCCAAGACTCATGAAGATCATGCAAAACATCTTGACATCATCTTGATTATAGTGAGAGAGCATTGGTTATAAACCAAGATATCTATTTGTCAATTTTGGATCGATTAGGTATATTTCATGGATCACATCATCTCAGAGGAAGGTGTGTTATTAGACCCTAATAAAGTTCAGGCAATTGTTTCTTGGGAGTATCCCAATAAAGTTTTTGATATCTCTAGATTTCTGGGGTTATAATGCAAATATAAATTTTTCATCTAGGAATTTTCTCTATTGGAAGCACCTCTTTTCGGCTTGACCAAGATGGGATTTAAGTTAAAATAGTCTGGATAATGTGTAAATTATTTCCAAGAGTTTAAGAAGTGTTTAAAAACTGCTCCAATATTGATGTTACCCGAGCCATGGGAAGAGTATACAATGTTTTATTTTACATCTCAGATAGGACTTGAATAAGTGTTGATGAATGGAGATTGAGTTGTGGTGTATGGGTCACAGAAGTTGTGGAAACATGAACAAAATAACCCTATGCATGACATAGAGTTAGTGGAAGTGGTGTATGCCTTCAAGTGTTGGTAGGATTATATATAGGGTGAAAATTTTAGTGTGTATACCGATCATAAGAGTATGAAGTATATATTTTTTCAATGAGAATTGAATATTTGAAAGTGGATATGGGATGAGTATACAAAGACATTTTATTTTATCCTATCATATACGCCTGAGATGGGAAGTAGTGTTTCTTGTTCTCTAAGCATGAAAAGAAAAACTCAGGAATCTTAGGAGTCTACCAATGAGTCAATGATGATAACACTATAAGAAGTGATGATTTTTTTGTTTACGAGGTAGAGGAGTAGATGACCCTCACATCATTATCAGGGGATTATACACTTTTGAGCTGAATTAGGGAAATTTAGTATGAGGATCAAAAAATGTTGGCCTTAAGGGAAGGCCTTGAAGGTGGGGAGCTACCTTCAGATTAGACCATAGATAAGGATGATATCATCTATGACAGGAATTGGGTTTTTGTGCCTACTAGTATATAGGAAGAGTTGATTCTTGAATTTTATGTCTTGAAGTTGGTGGTGAATCTAGGATTGTCCAAAATGTATCATGACCTATGTCGATAGTATAGGTGACTAGGCTTGAAAAAATAAATTGTAGTATTCACGATAAGATGCTACACCATTCAATAGGATAAGGTTGAGCATTAACTAACTGGTGGTTTATTACATCCATTTCCCATTCCTGAATGGAAGTGGTACAATGTTACCATTTATTTGTTTATGGGCCCCCTGAGTATGCATCAAAAGAATGATGCTATTTGGGTGTTAGTAGACCAACTAAATAATGTATCACATTTCTTACCTATACAAAAGATTTTATCAGTGGATCAGTTGAGGTACTTGTGCATTCGAGAGATAGTTCACCTGTATGGGGTTCCATAGAGTATAGTTTCCTAGAGTGACTCATGTTTCACTACATTATTCTAGAAATTATTTTAGAAGGAGCATGATATACAAGTATTGCTGAGTATATATTTCCACCCATAGACAGATGGGCAGTTGGAGCGTACTTTACAGGTATGGGAGGATATGCTTTAGGCATGCATTTTAGACATTGGTGGTTAATGGTATAAGCACCTATAACTTGTGGAGTTTGCCTATAACACCTTTTTCAGGAAACTATTTAGATGGAACTATATGAGAATCTTTATGAAAGGCCATGCTGCTCACTAATACATTGGATAGTGGCTAGTGAGTCAGAGTTGTTGGGACTAAGTCTCGAGCTGGAGATATCTAAGCAGGATTAGATGATTTAGAAATGTATGGCTACAACTCAAAGTAGGAATAATTTTTATATCGATCGACATAAATTATCCATAGAGTTTATAATGGGTGATAGTATGTTCCTTCAAGTGTCACCAAGATTTGGTCATCATTGGATTCAGAGGTAGGGTATGTTGGCACCAAGATTTTTCAGACCTTTTGATGTTTTGGAGAGGATCAGGTTGGAAGAATATCGATTGTATTTTACATAGAAGTATAGTTCAGTGCATGATGTTTTTCATGTGTCACAACATTGGGGGTATACCCCTGACCCTTCTTATGTGGTCGATGTGGATGATGTTGAGCTTGAGGATAATGTGTCCTTTGAAGAGAATATGATATGTGTGTATGATCACAATTAGAAAGTGTTGAGGTGGAAGACCATTATGATAGTTCGATTATTGTGGAAATATGGATGTTTTTAGGAGGAAACATGGGAGAGAGAATCAGATATGCGCACTTAGTGGCCTAAACCTTTTACCTCAGAATATTAGAGATACTTAGTAGTGCAGCACAAGGATGAGCAGTTGTAATGTGGAGAGATTTAAGATCCTGAACATTTCTAGAGATGCATCATTCTCATCTTTCATTTACACTTTTATATTGTTTGGGTTTTACTTTAGGGATGTTTCTGGTGAAACTGGATATTTTTGGAAGGGTTTTGAGTTGTGCACATTTTCCGCATAGGCTTCCCAAACCGGGCGCCCTGGACCAACAAAATGTACAACCCTAGGAAGTGGGGTATTACATAGTTTGTGAATGGTTTTTCAAAACATATTCTCTATAATTATTAACTATTCCAACCCTAATAGGAGGAACATGTTTTGGTCCACGGTTATGTAAAAACCATCTTCCCCATACAGAAAACCATGCATGCAGAAACATAAACACCTAGAAAATTGTTATAAATTTCATAAACCCCCATCTTATATCCCCAAACATCCTGACTCAAAGATATCTCATTTTCCCTCAAATTAAGAGTCTCCCAAATGGATTCCATGACCTTTTAACCTCAATTGATGTTGAATAAGATATCCAATTGTCGGATCTGCAGTTATCATAGTATGGGATTTCACCCCAATTAGATTTATCTATCTTCAATATCTCTTTCCCAATAAAGAGGGAATAGTTTTCCTCCATTGTCATGCTATTAGATCTATCTTTTAATAGAATTAACTCTGTTTGATCTTGGATCTAGTTTTTGGATTTAGACCGTGTTCTTCATTGTAAAATTGAATGCCCCACTTAAATTTAGGGATTTCTATTTACTATTGTATGTCAATGATCTAGAGTAAGATGGTCTAAATTGAAAATACCACAGTCTTATTATAACTATGGGTATGCAATTTTGAAATATAAATTTCTATGTTTGGAAATCACATCTTGATTTCAATTAATGAATTGGTTAATTAATTAATAGAATGATGTTATTATGAATTTATGGTATATTAAGATTATGTAATTGGTCAGTTAATGGGATTGTGTAATTAATTAATTTATGGGATATGGAATTTGATTGATATTGGGAAAAAGTTTACGATCAGCTTAACCACTAAGGGCTAATGGTTTAATTGTTTAAATGTTAATAAATGGTTTAATGATGAATTTATTATATTATTAAATGTGTTTAAAGTAATGAATTATGATTTAATTGATAATTGAAATGGTAGGCCATGTTGTAAAATATAGATGAGAGGATTAATGATGGTAAGTCATGATAAATGTGATATATGTGTTTGATTGTTAAATGGGGTGTTGGACAGGGACTGATGCTCCAAATACCCATGAGGCGATGAACATGGAATTCTGGTCCCAAATGCATGCATGTTAATATTATTGTATTGCACAAGGACTGATGCTCCAAATACCCATGATGTGTAGGACATGTAATGATGCTCCAAATACCCAAAGGGTGCTAGACACGGTGTTCCATGCCCATGATATTAGAATTATACTATGGTTCCAAATTTCTGTGATAAGATTTGAAAAAAAAATTATAAATGGAAACATTTATGTTATTTGAATTGTAATAATCTATGTGAAATTGTTCGTACTCCAAAACCTATCGAAGAAGGTGTCGATGGTTTTGGTGTCATCACGAATCCATGGAAATGAATGTGGTTAAATAAATAATAATTGGTGATGTAAATTTTATACTTTATTACACATTATTCTTTATACAACTGCATACACTTTTATAAACTAGATATTGTTTTAGACACTGTTAGTGGGGGATTAATGAGTTGTACACACAATATAATCGATCCACCAGATTGGTACCCAAATAGACTTAATGTTTGCATGAATGAATATGGGAAAGAGCCCTATGATAGATGATTGAATTTGGAAGGATCTTCGATGAGGGAACTAGACATGGTGTTAGTAAATTCATAGAGTTGTCAGTCTATTTGTATTTGGGTTTTTAATTTTGAACATGACACATACTATAGAATGACATATTTATAAATTTAATTTGGACATTGTTTCATATTTTGGTTTATCATCTGATACTGGTATGTTATTTATTATAGTATGATTATGGTTATCAGATATTTATTTTGGTTATTATTGTTCTATTTATGTTGTTGTATTACTCTCATAAAGAGGGTATAGTCTCTGCATGTTTTATTTTAGTCCCACACTACTAGTCATAAGCCTTTGACGTATGAAGATACATGATTGAGGTCATGTAACCAACTAGCTCAGGGCACTGGTGTCTGACACCTGGTTTGGGATGTTACATTCTTACTATAAAAATAACATGGTAGATGTAAGACCCCATCCTTTTATAGAGTTATCTAGGGATTCAATTTAGTTATTAAATGGGATTTTTTGGTTTATTTTTCATGTAAAATATGAGAAAAATGGTCTTATAATGTTTGGAGCATGATTAGGGGAAACAGTGCACCCGACCCAGCTAATTGTGTAAACCTAAGTAGAGGGGATTCCCATGGCTGGTGCACAGTTTGACAAATCATGCACCAAAACCCAAGTAAGCATGAAAGCATTGGAAGTAATATACACACGGATGACACATATTTTATCAAACCATGTCACCCTTCCTAGAAAATCATGCATGCAGTTTTTGTAACACCCAAAGATTTTACAGTATGTCTCTTCTTAAATAAGTTCATTTTCTTCAATAACTTTCATTTTACGCAACACCGAGATTGAGTGTACCATGAAATACTAAATTATACATTTCAAAAGAATTTATGAATAGTATTAACCATATTATATAAAATATAATGTTTAACATTCACTTTTTGTGTTTTCTAGATATGATATTTGAACAAATCCAATAAAACAAGTATTTTTCAAAAACACAGTATTATTACCTTTTATTGGCGCACCCATTTTAAATATATTTTTGACACATTTATAAGTTATATTTGAAAAAAAAATCTTCATTGGAATCAGGACATAAAAATTTTATTTGTTTAAATTTTGGTATTTTTCAAATAAATATCATATTTTAATGAATAGTTAAATAAACTGCATTTTAATTAAAAACTTATTTTTCATCTAATTTATTAATATAGATAGATTATTATTTTAATTTATCTTAAAGTATAGTTAGAATATTTTTTATCATTTAATTCAATTAAGGTCATTGGAATTAATTTTACATTGAAATTGGATATAAACACCTGTCAATCATTTGATAGTTCTTTCTTAAAACACATTTTCTCATTCCGACAATGAGATTAATTTGAATTTAATTACTAAAAGTTATGTGTTTTGAATTTGGAAATATTGATTAAATATTTTTAATCATATGGCCAAAATAATGTTAATAGGCCCCTTTTATTTTACAACATTATGAATAGTTACTTTAGTAATTATTTTACTACCACGATTAAAGGTAAATCAAGTAATTAAAGATAATATTAATATCCTGAATATTATAAAACTACCCTAACACCTATCATAATCTTATTGGATGAGTAAGTTTTAGAACAGGTAATCTTTGGACTAAAATTGTGGCCTTCAGAAGCAATTTGGGTGTGATTAGGACACTTAAAATATTTTATTTATAGAAAAATCAAAGATGTCATAATCTTATCTCTCATAACTATAACAATTCCAAAAAAGAGTTATATAAGTGATATATTCAACTATAAATATTATTTAATAAAGAAAAAATTATTACCTACATCATTTTTATTTATTTATAATTTTTAGCAAATAAATAATTAAATTAAATGGCGACATAATGATGATGCGGTAATTGATTTATTAAAGGAAGAATCAATTAAATGATTTTAATAAAATTAAAATAAACATTATTTGAAATATTTTATGTCATCCACAAATTTTAGGGATTAATATTTCATGTTAGGGATGAGTGAATTTATTTTTTTTCTAAGTGATCAATTTTTATGTGTTTTTAAAAAGTCAAATAATAAATTGTGTCAAAATTGACATAAACGAGATTTTAAAATAAATAATATTTTATTAAATGATAAAAAATTAATAAAAAAACTATAATTCCTAAAAATGACTAGTATAATGTTAACTATGTCATAAATGATCCAATTAGAGTTTTTTTCATTTTATAGTAACTATACTAACCCTATACAGTAAACATACAAGTTGTCACTGTAAGAGTTAAATTGTATAACTAAGTGTTAAAAACAAAAGATAAGGTCAATTGTGTGACATAAACATGTCTAAAATTCATTAGTTGAAGGTATTTCAACCCATTCTCATCTCATATTATAAATAACTCACTTTGGATCTATTTTAAATCGAAAATCATTTTATAATAAATTAATAGTTTTGGAGTTTCAAAAAGTTCCCCTCACCAATCTTATAAAAGGCCACCTATCATTCTCTTTTATTAACAACACTAAATCCATTTGTATCAAAAAACCCTGACTATATCCTATCTACACTTAACCAAATTTACCCTAGAGGCCATACTTTGGGCAGAAAGCCATCCAAAGGAGTCCTTTTGTGCAATTCAAAAAGAGAAACCCGAAGAAGAGGTAATTGTTTTATCAACACTTTCAAGGTTATTTTCTTATTCTACTTCTTCTTTATATGTATTTTCTATACTAATGTAATAAATCCAGTATCATATATATTCTTAGATGTTATTATGATTATGTTACAACCATATTTCTCTTTTTACCCATCCTATGAAAAGACAATATCACCTTGCGTGTGTAGGTACGACTTACTGTCTCCACGCTGTGGTATAAACTATTTTTCATATGTACTATATTTAGATGGATATAATGATGAATATAAAGGATTTAAATAATAAATATTATATTATAATTATTCTTTATCATTAATATACCATACAATTCAATAACATTTAAACATTAAGGGAATGATACCATCACTCGTGCTTATGTACGGCTTACAGTCTCCACGACGCAATGAGATTCATCCTCCATGTTAACCATTCAAGAATGATTATAATAATATATAAAATGAATAAGTATGAAATATATGAAATAATAATTCTACTAGAATTATATATATATATTATTTACTTATATTTATTCAATACGATAATAAGATGAAAACAATGTTCATACATACGTACGTACCGTCTCTAAGATTGGTGTATTCAATTCCAAATATCTATATATTATATATATATTTATATACTTAATATATATGATATATAAATCATATTTTAAATTCTATAAGTAACTAAATTATGATCTATGTAATACGATCAAGAATAACAAGTCAAACATATAAGATAAACAGAATGATTATTACCCGAAATGTTGGTTTAACTAGGAAATATTAATAAACGGGTAATATAAAGTCATAAATGAATCATATATGAAATTATAAAAATTATTATTATTCTTTTACAAGATAATAATATGTTTAATACCATTATACAATAGTTTCATACACATACAGAGAGTATCAGACCTAAGTTATGGGAAATCCTAACTCAATTTCAATTCATTTATTTAAACTTCTATGTCATTGGTTATGTTCTTCCACAAATATTTGTGAATGACTCATGATTTTTTTATTCTGAATATAAATTTATTTTGGGTGAATTCATTTTTGTCATAGATTATTATATCATTGATTTATCCTCACACTATTGATACGATCATTGTAAGGGAATTCCGCCTCACATATAAGTTTTGATAGATATAAGCCATGTTCACCACCTATTTCTTGTGTGTGGTGTTTTTACTAAACTTATTATATTTTATATCATGAATAATATTATCTTCATGGCATTTGAAGATTTATTTTAAGATATTGGGCTTATAATTTAAATGTTCAAAGTGGTATGGAACGTTTTGAATGTTTAAAGAATTAATCCTTTCACCATTTCCATATTATTGATATTATTTTAAATAACTATTTATAAGGATATAAAAGTATTATAAATAAAATTTTATGCCTATTTTTAATTTCATTCAATGGTTTTCAAAAAGGAATCTTTTTAAGGTTTTATGTAAGGGACTCTTTAACTAAAACATTGTTTAAATGTTTTATTCTTCTAAATCATTCTCATTAATATCCATGTTTTCAAAATGATTTTATGGATTTATTTATATGGACAATAATTTTTTAAAATGGTAATTACTTTCAAAATATTCAATGTGGTATGAGACACTTTGATTAAAAAATCTCTTTCTAAATGTCTTCTTTTATAAGTGTGTGGCTTTTGAATAAATGATTTCAAAAAAAGTGTATTTGTATCGAGATATTTTTATTGATTTTAAAAGTGTATTTTCATCTATTTCAACATCATTTTTTGGATCTTATTATTAATTGAGTATGACATCTTGTGATATCATTTACGATATTTTATTGAATGGTTTATTATCTGTTTGATTGTGGATGTGCTATTTAGATACCATTCTTGGTTTATGGTTAAAGTATTCATATTTCATATACTATTTTTTAATATGAATGATTATGTTGTTTATGTTTTACCATTTTCATATGAGGAATGTGTTGGACTTAGTATGTGATGGGCGAAGCCCGCTATAGCCCCTAAATGCATCGGTAGGTCTCATGAGACTAACTAGTTTGTGTTTTAACTATTTATATATGGTCTTGGATCGAGGCCTTGATGGTGTGGTTATGATGTCCGACATTATGAATTCCCTCATTATGGGATTGGTTATTGTTATTAAATGTAATTATTAGAATAGTATAATATCCATGTGAATGTTTAAATGGAATTATTTAATTTATTCTGGCCATATTATACTTAATATTTTGTTCAAAAGGATTGTGCTTTAGTTTTATAGCTTGCCTTAAATTTTTATGCTTATTTATGAATTCTTCTACTGTAATGTTTAACATTAATGAGCATTTGTGCTCACCCCTTTATTGTGTTTTACATTTCTAGGATTCCAGGAAGTGTATTATGACTGATATATAGAGTTAATCCTGGATAATTATTGTGTTCTCAAAGGATTATATATGTTGTATCTTATGTTTTCAATTGTAATGTAATTTTCTTATATGTAATCAACTTTCCAAGAATGATAAATTGATTGGTACTTCCAGAAATTATTACTTGTAATCATGCTAATGTATTAAAATAATCCACCTGATCTGGGATTCGGGGGTAGGGGTGTTACAGTTAGTATCAAAGGAAGCTTAGAAATAACCTTGAAAATTAAACTTAAAAAACATACACTAGGGAACATAACCCTATAGATCACATTGAGGATAATTCTATGTATAGGATATCATCCATTATAATTGGTAATGTATAACCTTGGTTAATCCTATGGACTTATGGATTGGGAAGAAGATTACATCATTTAGAGATCCTATAATTGATTCTTCATGACTATATTACTATGAATAGTGTTTCTCACATTACGCTTTGAGCCAGGTTAATCCTTTATATCATCCAGGTTATACATGAAATGGTTATACTGCTGATGATGAAGAAATTACAAAATGGAAATGAAATGAAGTAGGAATTAAAGAATATTATGTTGAAGCGTAGTTAAGGGTTTAAGAGTGAAGTGGAATGATTAAGGTTATTTTTTATTTGGATTCAGGAATTATTATATCAATGGTTATATGGTCATAAGATTCATGAAATATATAAGGATTGTACTACATTACTTCTTCTATAAGGATTTAGAATAATAAGAGTTTTCATTATGGGTTTTAGTGTGATCAAATATTTTGTTTGTGACAATAAGATCTACATTATGTTGTTTGAGGATCTAGTATTATGATTTGTTTTAGAAATTTAAAGACCATTCTGAATTGTGAAATTGGGAAGAAGTATTTTGGATGAGTATTAATCTTGGAATGGATTATGTTTAATATTATATATTATAGTTTGACATTAAAGTATGAATTATTGCATAATATGTTCTAACCATTTTGGTTTCAGTAACTATTTGAAGACTGTAGAAATGAATTATGGATCTTATAATTCATTAAATTGCTTCAGGTATGAAAAATTCAACATGAATATCCATTTCTTGGCTTAGGAGATGAATTAGAAATATATCCAATCACAACCAAAGGATAAGATTTTTATTTGTAAATGGAAAGTAATTATGTATGTTTATTATCTCATTTCTTTATTGAAATATTAAAAAAGTCCCTCAACTCTAGGGATAACGATTTTGGAACAAAAAAGTTATCCATTTACTTTTATCAATGGACTTTTAACACATCACATATTTATGGTTTTGTTATGGTTAAATTTCCCATGATCATGTTCTATATCACTATCTTTTAGTCTTAGATTGTTATCATTCACTTCCATGTCCATATTTTCTCTACATGGAACCCTAGTATGTGTTATCCCCAGTGACCTTCGTACATACCTTTCTTTATTTTAAAGATGAAATTTTATTTACCCTTGTTTCGATGTGGGATTTCAATAAAACAATATTGAATAGTCAAAAACCTTTTTTTCAATCTCATGTTCAAATTTTGAGGATTAAATATATTGAAGGAGGGGAGAATGTAACACCCTAATATTTTACAGTATGTCTCTTCTTAAAAAACTTTATTTTCTTCAATATCTTTCATTGTATGCAACACCAATATTGATTGTACTATGATATAATAAATTATCCATTAAAAAAGTGGTTATGAATATTTTTAAACACATTATATACAATATAATTTTTAACATTCATTTTGTGTGTTTTATAGATATGATATTTGAACAAATCCAATAAAACAAGTATTTTTTAAAAATGTTGTTTTACAACCTTTTGATCATGCACCAATTTTAAATATATTTTTTTGAAACATTTAAATGGTATATTTGAAAAAATAATTTCCTTCATTGGAATTTGGACTGCAAAAATTACTTAGGTTGAATGTTTTGTATTTTTCTGATAAATTACATATTTTAATTAATAGTGAAAAATGTTGTATTTTAATTAAAAATTGCTTTTTAATCTAATTTATTAATATATTTAGATAATTATTTTAATTTATTTTAAATTATAATTAGAATAATTTTTTTTCATTTAATCTAATGAAGTAAATTGGAATCAATTTTATATTGAAATTGGATATAAACACATGTTAATCTTTTGAGAGTTTTTTTAATCTATTTTATCATTCTGACAATGGGATTAATTTTAATTTAATTATTGATAATTATGTGTTTTGAATTTCATAAAATGGATTCCTTATTTGGAATCAAAATTTCCAAAATATGTAAATTTGTCCCTTTTATTTTTCATCATTATGAATAGTGACTTTAGTAATTATTTTATTACCATGGTTAAAGGTAAATCATGTAATTAAAGGTTAAACTAAAATTATAAATATTATCAAACTACCATAGAACATGTCCTATTCTTATTTTACAAGTTAGTTTCAACCAATAAAATCCTTGGGCTGAAATTGTGGCCTTTGAAAGCCATTTGGGTTTGATAATGACACTTTAAATATTTTATTTAATGAAAAGACAAATATTTCATAATCATGTCTATCATAGATATAAAAATTTTAACAAGGAGTTATATAAGTGATATCTTCAATTATAAGTAGAATTTAGAAATATAAAAATATTACTTACATCATAGTAATTTATTTATAATTTTTAGTAAATAATTAATTAATTTAAATGGTGACACAATGATAAAGCAGTAATTGATTTATTAAAGGAAGAATCCATTAAATGTTATTAATAACATTAAAATAAATTTAATTTTAACTATTTTATTCCATATAATATTGTGTTGTATGATTATGACATTTTATGGATGATTTAATGTAGTTTTTTTTGAAGTAATCAAGTTTTTAGGAGTTTTTAAAAAGTCAAATAACAAATAGTGTCAAAGAACACATAAATGAGATTTTAAAATAAATAATATTTTATTAAATGATATGAAATTAATAAAAAACTATAAGTTTTAAAAATAAATATGATAACATTAATGATGTCATAAATTATCCAATAGTGTTCTTTTGGAATTTTAATTTAATTTTATTGACCCTATTGTGTAAAAATACAATTTTTCATGATAAGAGTTAAATTGTTTAACTAAGGGTTAAATCCAAAAGATAAGGTAATGTTATGACCTAAAAATATCTAAAATTCATTGGATTATGGGATTTCTACCCATACTCATCTCATAATAAAAATAACTCACTTTGGAACTATTTTAAATCAAAAAAAGTTTTATAATAAATTAATAATTTTCGAGTATTCAAAATTTCCCATCACCTCTCTTATAAAAGGGAACCTCTCCTATTTTATTCACACCTCTAAATACATTTGAATCAAAACAAACCCATCCCATTTCCTCTCCCAAATTCAATAACTTCATCCTAGAGGCCATAATTTTTGTATAAAGTAATCCTATAGAGTTCTTTTGTGCAAATCAAAAGGAGATGTCAGAAGAAGAGGTAGTTATTTTATCAACTCTTTAAAAGATATCTTCTTATTATAATTCCAATTTCTATGTTGTTTCCATAATAAAGTAATAAATCTACTATAACCTATATTATGATATTTATTTATTTTAATAAAAAAACATATTCCTACTTTTACCCATCCTATAAAAAAACAATACCACCATGCGTGTGTACGTACAACTTACCGTCTCCACACCATGGTCAAAACTATTTTTAATATATACTTTATTTCGATGTGTATAACGATGAATATAAAGTATTTAAATAATAAATATGACATGATATTGTTTCTATATCATTAATAAACCATCCAATTCAATAAAATTTAACCATTAAGGTAATGATATCGTCGATCGTGCGTACGTACGGCTTACCATCTCTATAACGTGATGAGATTCATCCTCCAGGTTAAACCTTCAAGAAAGATTATAAAAATAATAATGAATAATTATGAAATATATGACATAATAATTCTACTGGGATAATATATATATATATATATTTATATTCATATATTTTATTAACTTACTTCCATTAAATAAGATAATAAAATGAAAACAACGTTCATGCGTACATATGGCCTATCATCTCCGAGAAAAATGTATTCAATTCCATATATCTATCTATTATATATATTTATATAATGAATATATATGATATATAAATATTTTTTCAAATTATATAAGTAATTAAATAATGATCTAAGTAATACGATCAAAAGTAACAATTTGACATACGTACAATAAAAAAGAAATTATTACCTGAAACATTCCTCTAACTGAGAAAATATTAATAAATGGGTCATATAATGTGATAAATGAATCAGATATGATATCATAAAAATAATTATGAGTATTGTATAAGTTACTATATGTTTAAAACCATTATAACGGAGTTTCAAACACATATTAAGTGTATTAGACCAAAGTTAAGGGAAATCTTAACTCAACTTCCATTCATTAAGTTATACATCTATGCCATTGGTTATGTTCTTCCATGAATATGTGTGAATGAACCATGATTGTTTTATATTTAAAATCCACTAATATTGTGTGGATTTATTTTTTTCACACATTATTATATCATTGATTTATTCTCTCTCTAATGATAGGATATTTTTAAGGTAATTCAGTCTCACTATTAATTTTCGTGAGATATAAGCCATGTTCACCACCCATTTATTGTGTGTGGTGTATGTTCTACCCCAATTTTATTTGATACCATGAAAACATTTATCGGAATGGTATTTAAAGATTAATTTTAAGATATTGGGCTTATTATTTAAATATTCAAAGTGGTATGGCATGCTTTGATTGTTTGTAGAATTAATCCTTTCTCCATTTCAATATTCTTGATATTATTTTTCATAAATATTCATGTGGATATAAAAGGATTATAAAAGACATTTTATGTCTATTTTTATGTTCATTCAAATGTTTTCAAAAATTAATCCTTTTAAGTTTTTATGTATAATACACTTTAACTAAAACATCATTTTAAATGTTTTATTCTTCTAATCATTCTCAATAAAGTAAATGTTTTGAAAATGGTTTTATGTATTTATTTATTTAGATATTAATGTTTTAAAATGTTAATTATTTTCAAATGGTTCAAAGTGGTATGAGACACATTGATTCAAAAATCTATTTTTAAATGTCTTCTTTTATAAGTACGCAGCTTTTGAATAAAGGATTTCAAAGAAAAAGGGGTATTTGTCTTATGATATTTTTAATGGTTTTAAAAGAGTATTTTCATATATGTAAAATTACTTTGTTCGATCTTATGCTAATTGAGTTTAAACTCTTATGATATCATTTACCATATTTTATTGAATGATTTGTGATCAGTTTTACTGCGGATGTGCTATTTAGATACAATTCTTGGTATATGGTTAAAGTATTCACATTGTGTATACTAGTTTTTAATATGAATGATTATGTTGTTTATGTTTCACCATTTTCATATCAGGAATTTATTGAACTTAGTATTTGATGTGCATGGACTTCTATAGCCATTCAATGCATCAGAAGGTCTCATAAGCAAACTTGTTTGGGATTTCACCCGTTTATGTATGGTCTTGGCATGAGGCCTTGACAGTGTCATTATGATGTCAGGCATTTTTCATTCCCTCATTATGAGATTACTTATTGATATTAAATGTGATTATTCAATTAGATGAATATCCATGTGAATGTTTAAATTGAATTATTTGATTTATTCTAGCCATATTATACTAAATATTATGTTTAAGAGGCATGTGTTTTTGTTTTATACCTTTCCTCTAAAGTTTATACTTATTTATGAAAGCTTTTGTTGTATTGTTTAACCTTACTAAGCATCTAAACTCACCCCTTTATTATGTTTTAAATTCCCATAATTTCAAGTAGTATATTATGAATGATATGAAGTATTAAGATAGGAGAATAATGGTGTTCTCAAAGGATTAGCTATGTTGTATTTTATGTTTTGAATTGTAGTGTAAGGTTCATGTATGTAATCTATTTTCCAAGACTGTTAAACTATTCCATCCTTTGGGACATGATTTCTTATCATAATTCCAATTTATTATAATAATGAACTAACACTGAACTTCTATAGTCGGGACATTATAGTTTCCATTAATATGAAAAATAGTTTTAAAATCCTCTGAAACCTCAAAACAGCCTCATTTTGACCAAGGCTCAGAAATAAAGATTTTTGGATCATTACAAATCAATTCAGAGGTGTTCCAAGGCCGTCTAACCTTATTTATTCAGGATTCAAAGCCCTAATTGAAGATCCTATATCCTTCTAGTAACTGGATCTCATCTTGATCTATATATCATATATTCCATCTTCATCTCTTAAACCTTTGGTGGAGTTTATACTATGGTTCTTCAGATCTAAACAATTTTGGTGAGATGTAGATCTAGGATTGTATATATAGATCTAGGTTGAATAGATCTTGATATCTTTGATATTGGTTTAGAGACATATAACCAGAAATCAGACCAACAGCTTTGTGCTGCTTGGATTTTGGGGATTCCTATTGAGTAAACGTTTATCAACGAATCAACTTAGGTGGTCTGTGATTCAAATCCCATAGTCATGATTTTTTTTAATATATGAAATTGTTTATTTTCTAGGGTTTCTTAGCAATTGGAGTTTTGAGGTTGAATAAATTAATGTGTCCAATTAATTAATTAAAAAATAGGATGATATGATTTTATTATTTGGGGATAATTAAATATGAAATTGACTATGATATTTGGGATTGTGAATGTGATAATTAATTTTCGAATTAATTTTGGAATATTTAATTTTAGATTGAGACAATTAATTGATGAATTAATTATGATTTCTCAAGTTTGGGAATTGAGATAATTAATTGATGAATTAATAATGAGTAAGTTATTAATTAACAGTTGGGTTAATTAAATCGATTGATATGCATAATTAATTTAGGAAATAATTAAGGGGTTTTATGTAAAGACTAATTATAGAGTTATCAATTAATATGAGATAAGTAATTAATTTAATTGATATTGGGGTAAGAGGTTTAATGTTAATTAATCGTTCTTGTTGTGATGATGTCTTATACGTGATAATGTGGTTAATGTTGATTAACCTTGATAAATGTGTTACAAGGGATGTGTGTGAAATGGTGAATGGTAACAAGCTCATTCGGACAACTATTTTTAATGGTAACATGCTCATTAAATTTTATATTATTAAATGGTGAATGGTAACATGCTCTTTCAGCCAAGTATTCAAAATGGTAACATGGTAATTCAAATTTTATGATTAAATTAATGGTAACATTTTCATTCATTTGTGAAATATGAATAGTAACATGGTAATTGAATTTGTGTGATTTAAATGAATGGTAACATGGTCATTCATTTGTGAATTAAGATTGATAACATGGAAATTCAAACACATGGTAACCATTAGGGAATTGTTAGATTCTTGTATAGGTCGAAGTAGGTAATGAGGTACGGGCATCTATGGGAACCCATGGTTTTTATGTGATTAAATAGAGAATATTTAATAATGTGACAAACTATTTATTTTACATTATAATTATTTTTATTACAATTGAAAACATTTTTTTGACTGGATTTGTTTTAGACACTTTGGTGGTGGCCTACAGAGGTGTACTCACAACCTACTCGGGCTGCCTGATTGGAACCCGAATAAACTTTATTGATACAGGGATGGTTAAGGGGAAATGACCTGGATTAGATCATTAATTGGGGATAGATCTTGGTTGAGGGAACCCAACATGGTTTGGGACCCTCTTAGGGGTTGCAAGAGTGTTTTCTTTCAGTTTAATTTTCAGACACTTGACACTTATATTGGCATTGCATGTTTCCCATTTAGTCGATTATTGTATTTCATGTCTTGGTTAACCTTGTAAAATTTTCAATTTTATGATTATACATGATTCTTCTTTTTTATATTTGTTTCTGCTGGTGTTTTACTCTAATAAAAGATGGTATAGTCTCCCCATGAATGAGTTACTAGATCCTCACTACAATTCGGTAGCCTCTGGCCTACTAGGAGGCACGCCTGAGGCCCCATGGACCACCGACTCATGGCACCGTTGCATGGAACCCGAGTTGGGATGTCAAAAAATGGTATCCAAGGTCCAGTTATATTTCATCTTCTTTTGAATTACTATTTGGGTAAAGGTATATATAATACTAGGAAGAGTCGGGGCTTGGTAATGATATCGTGCATGGGTGTTGCAAACCGATGTAAAGAGGAAAACCCAAGTAATCAGGGTGGGAGTGATGTTATTGCTATTTGTTGTTATAGTTGAATATTATTTCAACTGGGGTGATGCACTTGTGATATGATGTGATTGTTATTTTTAATTTTTTTGAGAAATTGATTCATGATCCAGAATGGAACTAGAGTTGAGTCTACATGAATCATTATAGGAACTCAGGATTATTGTAACATGCATCATTTTTGGAACACATAGGAAAATGGGTTATGGGAAAGTTATTAAAATTAAACTATTTTACTTTCTTGTAAAATTGAAATAAAAATGGTGCCTAACATGAAATGAAAAAGAATGTAAAATGATGTAAAATGATAAAAAAAAATTGGGTGTCTAAATGAGTAACTTGAAAATGAGAATGTGGTTACCCTTGTTAACTGGACCTTGGTGTAGGATTGTCAAGGTTAGTAATAATTCATTGGTTTTGACTGCATGGTTAGGGTTGGGGAAAGTATTTTTTGTGGATTGTTTTGGTTTTTCTCTAATGTAAATGTGATAAAGTTGAGTTATGAGTCCAAATACATGTGTTTGGAATTTTATACATATGCCTCCATGAAGGTGATTGTTGGGAGGGCGAACAGAGGACATGACTATAGATGATATTCCAGTGGTGGATCTTGAGGCACCGATAGTGCCGGGGGAGGAAGTAGGAGAGAAGTTCTGAGAAAACTTCTACTGTTTCATGCAATTTTTGGAAATAGACCCAGGGAGGGTTGTGAAAAGTATGTCTAATCTGATAAGGTATTTTCAGTTTCAACACCCTCTGACTTTTACAAGAGAGGGTGGACCTAAGAGAGATGAGTTTTTGGTTGATTCCATCGAGAGTTTACTTGAACATCTAGAGACTCCTATTGATAAGATGATCAAGCTTTCCGCTTATATGCTATGAGGATCAATAATGTGCTAGTGGGATTTTTAGATGTGGACAGGACAGACTGATGACATTCTATGGAAAGACATTTTGAAGAAGTTCATGGAACACTTCTATCCAGAGACACAGAGATAGGAGAAAGTAGCACAGTTCATGTAGTTGAATCAACATAGCATGTCTGTTATGGATTATGTTGGATGATTCACTAATCTACAGTGATTTTCTCCAGTGTTAGAAAGAGATGATGCAGCTATCGTGAAACACTTTTAGGATGGAATTCAGTTGAACATTAAGTCCAAAGTCAGTATATTTTGATTGAAAACTTTTTCTCAGTTGGTGGATCGGTCTCTCATATCCAAAGAGAACCTATGGGAGGAATCCACTATGGGACAGATAATTGTTAATGGATGATCGGGAGGTGCAACTTCTGAGATCAGGAAGTGCCGTTTTGACAAATATTTCCAAGGTAGTTAGAAAAGGAGTACAAAGACACGATGTATGGTTTTATAAGACTATACTAGAGTGATATTTCATCATTGTGGTGGGTCTGGAGATTATTATAGGAACTATTCCGGACCACTGGTGGAGTTTTGATCTTGTGAAAGGTTTGGAAATTTACAGAGGTTATACAAGAACCCAAGGCATATGGTCAGTGATAGAGTAGCCAGATACAGTCAAGGTGTGGTAAGGGGATCTTCTACAGCATATCAGTCCCAGATTTTTAGTTCAACTAGATGAGGTGGTAGAGGTAGAAAATGTGATGCTTCTAGGAAATAGCTCCCATATCAGTAGAGTGGTGCTACTCAGTGGATTTAGACAGCATCATAGGGAAGAGGGGTAGGACGGATTCATGTGGTATGGCCTACACTTATGGAGATAGATCCTGTGAAATCGATAGTGAGAGGTATTATTCTAGTATCATCTACTTTAGATATTTAATTAATTGATACTAGTGCCTCTCATTACATTATATCTATAAAACTTGTTAATTGTTTGATCATGGTAGTGGATCTTGTGAGTGGGGTTATAATGATATATACACCATTGGGAGTATAGTCTAGAGACATCTGTATGTGCAAGGGATGTTCTCTTGAGATCAGAGAGTACCATTTTCAGTGGGATTTCTGTATTCTTGACATGTCAGGCTTTGATATGATTATGGGTATGGATTTTCTAGTCACATACCGAGCTTACATATATTGTTACCTCATGAGGGTAATGTTTACATCTCATGTGAGTGACCATTACATTCACCGTAGGGAGTAGGATATCCCGAAAGGCTAAATAAGTCCAATTACATAGCAACTAGAAGAGATCACATCCCAGTTTTCTAGTCTTTTACTGGATGATGAAGGTAGGAAAGATGCCCTTTCACAAATAGTAGAACTGTTTTAGGATGCCTTTCCTAAATACTTCTTAGGGCTACCATGATAGAGATATATCGAATTCACTATTGAGCTCATGTAGGGGATAAGCCAGTATCTATTCCATGGTACATAATGAAGCTGACTGAGCATCAAGAGATCAAATCTCAGTTAGAGGAATTAAAGGATAAAAGATTTATCTGACCGAGTACATATCCTTGGGGATCACCTATATTGTTTGAAAATAAGGCTAAAAGGAGTTTAAATTTTTGTGTCGATTACGATAAGTTGAACAAGATGTCTATAATGAACTAATATCCTCTTCCACATATCAATGATCTATTTTACCAGTTAAAGAGAGCTTGTGTGTTCTTGAAGATTTAATTGAGATCGGTGTATCATTAGTTGAGATTTCAAACCTCTAATATATCAAGGACTACTTTTAAGAGAAGGTATGGGCTTTATGAGTTTATTTTAATTCCACTTGGGTTGAAAAACACAACATTAGTGTTTATGGACTTGATGAATAGGATCTGTCATCCATGTCTGGATCTATTTGTAGTAATGTTTGTGGATTACATCTTTGTTTACTCTAAGACTCATGAAGGTCATGAAAAATATCTTGACATCATCCTGAGTGCACTGAGAGAGAATTGGCTATATTCCAGGATACCTAAGTGTCAGTTTTGGATTAACTAAGTATACTTTTTATGAAACATTATCTCGAAGGATGGTGTGTTAGTGAACCTAGAGAAGGTTCATGTAGTTGTTTCTTGGGAGCAGCACGTGAATGTTTTCAACATCTGAAGCTTTTTGGTATTAGATGTATATTGTAGTATATTCATCCAAGAATTTTCTTGTTTATATGTACTACTTTTGGGCATGAACAAAATGGGAGAAAATTTTGAATGGTTGAGTCTTGTGAAAATTCTTTCTAGAAGTTGAATATGTGTTTGACATCAACACAAATTTAGATCCAAACTGAGTAATGTGAGGGTTACATGGTGTAGTGTGACACTTTTGGGATTAGACTAGGGGTTTTTCTAATGAAGGGGGACAAATTTTTGTTGTATGGGTCTCGAAAGTTGAGGCCACATGAGTGGAATTACCCTACACATGACGTTGAGTTTTCAGCAGTGGTTTATGCTCTTATGTGTTTGTTACACTATCTCTTGGGAGAAAAGTTTTCAATTTATACTAACCACATGATCTTTAGGCACATCCTTTCCCAAAAGGATTTTAATCTTCGACAGTGGAGGTCGGTTGAGTATATAATGTCTTTTGATTTTGAGCTAGCATATACACCCATGAAAGGAAACAACGTGGCTGATGATTTGAACCGAAAAACCCTGACTCATGCAGTTCAAGAATCTAGTGTTGAGTGGAAGATTATGATGTTACTTTCTATGATCCATATTGTGGATCTCAAGACACAAGATCATATGACACTCGTATTAGTTTCAGTGGATTCATCTCTTTTGAGATGAATCAGGGATAGGTAGTATGAAGTCCCAGAGTTCTTGGACTTGAGGTAAAGATTTGAAGGTGGGGAGACACCTTTGGACAAGAGAATATATGATGAAAAGATCATTTATGTGAATAATCAGGTTATTTTTCCTACGAACATGCGGGATGAACTCATGAGTGAATTTCATTCCTAGAAGTGAGCGGTGCATCTAGGTGTTACCAAAATATATTGGGACCTATGATGACAGTTTTAGTGGTTGGGAATGAAGAAGGAGATAGTAGGGTTCATGACATAATGCTTCACCTATCAGCAGATGAAGGTGGAGCATCAATGACCTGGAGGTTTATGGAAATTGTTAACCATTTTGGAATAGAAGTGGTATTATGTGAAAATGTATTTTTTTGGTAGGTATTCCAAAGATTCTTAGGAAGAATGACTTTATTTGGATTACTATGGATCGATTGAAAAAGGTATCATATTTCTTGTCAATAAAGGAATCCATTACAATAGAGTAGTTGTGAGAACTATATGTACAAAAGATAGTTTGTCTACACGGGGTTCCACAGACAATAGTATCAAATAGTGATTCACACTTTACTTTACTCTTTTAACAGGGCTTGTAGAAGCCACTTGGTATACATGTATTATTGAGTACTACTTTCCACCCAAAAATAGATGGGAAGTTTAAACATACTATAAAGGTACTTGAGGATATGTTGTGGGAACATATTCTAGACTTTAGTGGGTCTTGGGAGAAACACATGGTCTTAGTATAGTTTTCCTATAAAAATAGTTATTAAGAACTATTTAGATGGAACCATATGAGGATTTTTATTATAGGCAGCACAGATCAACGCTATTCTAGATGGAAGCAGGTGATCCCGAGTTTTTGGGACCGAGTTTTGTGTCGGAGATGTCAGAATATGAGCATTTGATTCAGAAATGTATGGCTACATCTCAGAGTTGGTAGGAGTTGTATGCTGATAAATGGAGACGAACCCTTGAGTTTACAAAAGGTGATCGTGTATTCCTTCAGGTGTCTGCATGGTTGGGTCACCGTAGGATATGGATACATGGAAATTTAGTGCCCATATTTTTTGGAACTTTTGAGATTGTGGAGAGAATTGTTCTAGTGGAGTTCCAATTGACTTTTACAGGAAAATATAGTGCAATTCATGATGTTTTCTATGTGTCAAAACTACAAAGGTATCACCCCAACCCATCTAATGTGATCGATGTGGATGAGGTTGGTCTTGAGATAGATGCGTCCTTTAAGGAGGATCTTATTTGTGTGCTGGATCATAGTGAGAAATTATTGCTGGAAAAGACGATGATAGTAGTTCATGTTTTATGGTAGCATGGAAGTGTACAAGAGGAAACATGGTAAAGAAAAGCGTATAAGAGGGATCAATGACCCAATCTTTTTGGCTCGGAATCTTAGAATATCTTGGAAGTACAGCTTGAGAATGATCTGGTATAATGTGGGAGATTATAAGATCTTATTCTTTTCTATACTTATCTTGGTCTCGAATTTAGGTACTTTTTGTTTTAATTTAATTACCATTGTTTGGAGTTATGAATTTTGATGTGTTTTGGGTGGAGTCAAGAAAAATAGGAGAAAAAATATATTCACATGTTTGGCGCATGGTTAAGAGAAACAATGCACCCAACCCAGCTAACTGTGCAAACCCAGGCAGAGGGGATTCACAAAACTAGCACATTGATTGAAAAATAGAAAGACGAAACCTAGGTAATCATCCAACCATTGGTAGTTAGGTCCACATTATTGGCACACATTTTATCAAACCATGTTCCCCTAACCAGAAAACCATGTGCACAGTTTTCTTTATTATGAAAAATAGTTTTAAAATCCCATGAACTCTCGAAACACCCTCATTTCGACCTAGGATCATACTTTCTTATTTTTTGATGATTCACGAACTTTTGGAGGGGTTCCAAGGCCTTATTACCTTCATTATTCAGAATTAAAATCTCAAATCCAATATCTTCTCTCCTTCTGGTAAGTGGATATCATCCTGATCCTTATCCCATCTATTCATTCTTCTTATCTTAATCCTTTGGTTGAGTTTATCCTCTGATTCTTCAGATCTAAACCATTGTGGTGAGATTTAGATCTTGGATTTTAGATCTATATCTAGATTAATAATATCATGATATCTTTGATCTTGGTTCAGGGATCTTGATATGGAACTCATATCTACATCGTTTGTAGAAAACATTTTGGTGATTCCCTTTGAGCGAACGTCTATCAATGAATCGAGGTAGGTGGTCTATGACTCCAATCCCTTAGTCATGCATTTTTTATAAATATATGAAATTGTTTATTTTTTATAGTTTCTTATCAATTTGAGTTCGGAGGCTGAATAAATTAATGTGGTCAATTAATTAATTGACAAATTGGAGGATTTGATTGAATAATGAATTATAAGATTTAGGGATAATTAATCATGAAATTGATTATGATATTTGATATTGTGAATTTGATAATTAATTATGGAATATTGAATTTCAGATTGAGAAAATTAATTTTTGAATTCATTATGGATATTGAGTTTTGGAATTGATATAATTAATTGATGAATTAATTATGAGTAAGTGATTAATTAATGATAGGGTTAATTAATGAGATTTATGTTCCAAATTAATTTCGGAACTAATTAATAGGATTTTTATGAAGTCTAATTTTTGAATTATCAATGAGGATGAGATGATTAATTAATTGATAAATTAATTGATGTGATATTGGGTGTAAGAGTTTTAATATTGATTAGTCCGGCTTGATGTGATGATGTGTTATATGTTATAATGTAATTAATGTTGATTAACCTTGATAATTGAGATACATGTGATGTGTGTAAAAAGGTGATTTGTAAAAGTCTCATTCAGACAACTATTATTAATGGTAAAATTCTCATTCAACTTTTTATTATTAAATGGTGAATGGTAACATGCTCATTCATCCAATTATTAACAATGGTAACATGGTCATTCAAATTGTGTGATTAAATGAATATTAACTTGGTTATTCATTTGTGAAATAAGAATGGTAACATGGTCAATAAATTTGTGTGATTTAAATGAATGGTAACATGGTCATTCATTTGTGAATTAATCATGGTAACGTGGATATTAAAACACATGCTAACCCTTGGGAAAAGATCAAATTCTAGCATAAGACGAAGTAGGTATTGAGGTACGAGAATCTATGAGAACCCGGGGTTTTTATCTCATTAAATATTGAATATTTAATAATTTGATAAACTATTTATTTTTTACATTATACTTATTACTATTATAATTTTATAGACTGTTGTTGACTGGATTTGTCTTAGACGCTGTTGGTGGTGGCCTGCTGAGTTGTACTCATATGATACTTGGGCTGCCTGATCGGTACCCGAATAGACTTTTTTGTTGCAGGATAGATCAAGGGAAAAGGCCCTAGATTAGATTTCTGATTGGGGATGGAGGTTGGTTAAGGGAACTAAACGTGGTCTAGGACCTACATGTGAGTCCCTAGTGTCTTTTCTATTAGTCTCATTTTTAGACACTTGAAACATATATTGGAATTTCATGTTTTCCTTTTAGTTGAGTACTGTATTTCCTGTCTTGGTTATCCTTCTGAAATTTTCATTGCTATGATTATATATGCTTATAATAATTTCTATTTGTTTCTACTGGTGTTTTACTCTGATAAAAGATGTTATTGTATCCCCTTTAATGATATACCAGACCCTCACTTCTTGTCGGAAGCCTCTAGTGTATAGGGAGGCATGCCTGGGGTCACGTGGCCCACTATCATAGGGCACCATTACATGGAACCCAGGTTAGGATGAAACAATAGGTGTGTGTTGATTAATTTTATTGTATAAAGCCTTATTGGAATATACTTAATGTTATGTGTTAATTGAAAATAACATTATGGGTTTCAAGAAAGATATGACTTGGTAGAGGAAGTGTCACCACTTGTGATCATAGGGATGTCACATGGATTTCATGGGTATCTATGTGTGTGTGCAAATATAGATGGTATTAAATATTTTAATCTAATGATTTTATTCTTTTTCTTGAGAAGGAAAAATGATATTTGGGTTTTAATCTTTTTTTAAAACATATTCATTTGTATTATTGAGTATTGTGAAAACTATTATTCTAGTTTTGATATTCTTACTTCTATTCTATGTACCTATGAGATAACATGTTTATTTTCCTAATGGAATGTGGGACAATTATGCTTGTGGGTAGCCTACTGGGTAAGATTATTAACCCCTATATATTCACTTTGGTTCATATATATATGTTGTTTTACATGATATAGGAAAAGGATAGATTTCTTAGATATCTAGAGTTTCTCCTTGATATTGTTAATTTTTTTGGTGTAGTTAGAGTTTGGAGTGATTCTATCTTGTTTAAGAGTGGCGACACATCAGTTCTAGAGTTTTCTACTACATTGGAGTTTTAGTTTTTTAGTTTACACTATTCCACTATTATTATAATTTTGGTCTTTTTTCATCATTTATTTTTGGATTTTCATTTTTATTATAGTTTAGTTCGGGTGTGTATATCATTTATACAAATGTCTCTGGTCAAATTCATTCATGTATTGTTAAGTGTGTGTGGAGTGAGTGAATTTAAATGAGGAAAACCATTATCACATGTAATTTTTATTTAATGCCTTGTAATTTATTACTAGCCCTTGTTGTTTGGGGAATGCTATGTATGGTTAGTAGCACCTATGAGTCAGTCCAAGCCAATGGGTTTTGTTGGGATGTCACAGTGGATCACATTGGGAATTAAATTTATGGTAATATATAATATAAATAAGTTAATAATTATTTTTTATTGGTTTTGTAATGGTAATCTAAATATTTAACCCAATTGTCATGAAAAATCCTTTAAATCGCTAAGAATCAACAAAACATACTCACCACTGATTTCACCTTTATGGATCATAACAAAAAATCCCATAGATTTAAATTAAAACATTAAAAAATATTCATAATGATACAATTATCTTATATCGTATGATCTAGGAATAATGTATGTTTTAAGAGTAATGATGAAAAGTTATACTTTTATGATACTGGTACTAAACAAACAATCAAAGCTAATGACATTTATTGATGGGAAAAAATGTCTAACTAATAAATTTTTAATAAATATTATAACTAGAATATGAATATGGTTTTCAATATGAATATGTTTTTTTAAATATGTGTTTAATGTTTTATTCTTGTTATAGAGGAGACAATCTCTTTATTAGAAGTTAAGAATTAAGGTAATGGATTCTTGTATAAAATTTAATTTCTTGGGATATAATTCTTATTGTGTACCATGACATCTTTAATATGTTTTCAATACTTCTAAATGAATTTATTTTACCATATTCATGTAATTATTTCTGTTTTCAAAGAAATATTTTATTATTTCTTTAATTGACCTTAGATTCAAAAGATACCAATGTAAAAAGATGTTTTGTTTAAACTTTTACTCAAAGCACAAGGGTTTAGATTGCCATTCTTATTTTCAAATGATGATTGTTTCTAAAATTTAATCCATATTTAATGTTTTTATTCAATAAAAAACCTCCCATAACATTATTTGGTTATACCTGATGTTCTATAAGTCTCGTCAAAATTCCTTTCCTCTTGACCTATAACTTACCCAAAGTATTTCTTATAAGAGTAATTAACCCAAAATCTTATTTTTGGATGGGTATTTTTCCACTACATATCCTTAATCATTAGGTAATTTTTGAGATTTCCTAATTTATGCTTTAATTATTAATCAAGAAAATTATTTAAATGATATAATACCATTTATTCTTTTGTATAGCTTATAAAAAGTTATTTTCTACCACTGAAATGATCCATCACTACCTTTTTCATTCATAGTCATTGAATTTTTAAAAACTTAATTGTAATTTCAAAGCTTTTCCTATATGAAAACTCTATTATTACATCATTTTATTGATTTTTATTCATATAGATTTTATAAATCACCTAATTTGAGAAATTATTCACTTAACCATATACCCATTACTCTATATAGTGTGAGTTTTGTGATTGCTTACATAGAAAGCTATTCTATTTATTTATTGGGGAAATATTTACAATATATATACTAGTTATTTAAATATGGAAGTTTATGTCACACTATTGAATGTTGGTTATATATTTTTTATTCATTCCTTCATATTATAAATTTATTTAACTTAATTAGTGATGTATGGGGCTCAAAATAGACCCATGACTCATTGATAGGTCTAATGAGACAAACTAGCTTGGGTATTTAGGGTATTCCATCCCATAAAAAATATCTCCTAGACATAGAGAATTTATAGTATGACCATGAGGACAATGATCATGATGTGTTATCTTAAGGAATTTAATTATCCATTCAAAATTATGTATTTCAACATTTGGATCTAGTTATTGTTACCCATGTGACTTATTTATTTCCATTATTTTATGAGGATATATTATGCTTTCAATTTGATTCAATTATGGAATGGTTTCATTATAAATTACTACATTATTATGGTCAACTTATTCTAAGTTAAGATCCATGATTATAATCATTTATGTTTTCCAATACCATGCAATTGAGATCATCCCTTATTTTGTTTCCATATACCCAGTTTAAAAAGAAATTTATTGTTTAGGATCATTATTGAAGAAGAGATTTTTTGGAGAATTTATGAGAGATGTTAAAGGATTATTATGGATTAATTTGTTTCTTAAATAATGGGAACATCTTTTATTAGTTGATAAATAAATGGGAATTATTAGTTTATTATGTTCACTAATCCTTTACATAACTAAACCTAAATGATCATGGGAATGTATTGTATTTCCTTATTTGATTTTAGTAATTTAATTAGGAGATGGTTAGGCCAGGGATGTTATAGTTACTCAAAATATGTGGCATCCCTAGGAGATTATATAGCCAATGATGGGGCTTAAGGGTGACCCTCACGGTAGTCATCTAGTTCGGAGAACCATGCGACCAATCCTAATTTTATTCCAATTTTTTAAAAAAAATCTTAACATTCCCTCCTTAAAATTAAACACTCTAATGCTTTATTCTCACCCCCTTTTGACACCCAACTCTACCCTAAATATGAGGGTCCCTCCTCTAATAATCTTGAGGTGATTTTTGTGTGGAATTTCCTACTTTTGTTAATATCCCTTCAATATAAGTGATTATATCCTTTCCCCAGGGACTTTATCTTCTTTTTTATGGATTTCTCTTTAACCTAAGGTCACAGTAACCTATGAACTATTTTAGATTAACCATATTGGGTGGATTTTTATGTTTATGATTTATTAATTCATCCCTAGGGTCAGTATTAGAATTCAATTTGGTTTTCCACCGTAGGCAATTGGTTTACATTCGTTAAAGGTCAGTGGATTCATGGACAATACTATTTCTACGAGAAAAATATGATCGTTCTGATTTACAAAGGGTATTATAAATTACTAATGAAATGTTATAATAGTTTTTATGCTTTAATTATTATTTTATATTCGTTATCATCACTTCGAAATTACAATAGGGTATAGAAGACATGATTTAGGTATGAAATTTAAAAAGTATTGTGAACAAATTATAGAAATAACTTTTAAATGGAATGCAATATCTGTTGAATTAAATATGAACATGGGTTTTTGGTAATTTAAAGGGGTGGATGACTAGTGTTAGGAATACCTATGTTAAACTCCACAATAGATAAAACTATTATGACTAGGTTGAGATCACAGTATCATGGATTGTTGACACCACACCACTAGGCCATGATGTACACTCCCTGGAGGTGAGATGAATGCAGTGATGTGTGATGGGTGACACCTTATCTCTTGGAAATAGATTGACCTCTTTGGTTGTTTGTGGAGAAAACTGAATTGGTCATTAGTTAATATGTTAATATGAGGAAAATTCTTCCCATTTCCATATAAGTCATAAGGATTGTCTCAAGTTTCCTTTTTTATGGTATACTTTACCTATATTCTCTAGTTTTTATTATGAAATTTTTGAAGTATTTTAATGATTAAAGTTAATTTTCATTAGTTTATTTCAAACTAGAAGATTTGAATTTTTTTATCAAGATTTCACATGAAGAAATCGGTGGGATTCTATTGAGATTTTGTTCCTAACACCCAACATAAACTTGATGGGTGTATGTAGACTTTTTTTAGACTAATCCATGCAAGTGAAAGGATCCACATGGAGGTGGTGTGTAATGACCCAGAAGTCTCTCAATGAGATTTATCTTATTATATTTATTTCATGTAGTATATATCACATAAAATAACTTAGATAACACAATAAATACCTTCTAAAAGAAGAATGAATGAAATAAGAGGTATTTTTAGAAGTTAAGGAACCTATACTGATGAAATAGTAACTTGACCTTAAGAATAGTAATATGACCCTTATGAAAAGTAAATTGTCCAAATGAATAGTAACCTCACTCATGAAAATATAATTAAAATTTAATAATATTATGATATTATGATATAATTACATCATATTATAAGTTAATGAATACTTTAAAAATTATTAATTAATTATTACTATTTTTTATAAATCATAAATATCTGATTATATTTTATAATTAATAAACTGATTTAAAAGAAAATTTATTTTCCTAAAATGTATTAATAAATTAATATTTTAATATATTATGATTTTAGGACATTTTTATTAGTGTTTTGTTAAATTTTCATAGTATTATAAAACCAGTTATAATTTTAAAATTTGTATTTTTCGAGTAAATGATGATTTTAATTAAAAATTAAATTTATCATATTTAGAAAATTATTTTTAAAATATAGAGTTCATTTTTAATTTATACACATCAAAAAATGATTAGGGTGATTTTTTTGGATTTTTCTAAAATTCTTGAATTTTTGGTGAATAGTAAAATACAGTAATTTACTGTATAAATACATTATTAGATAAATACACTCTTACTTGTTTCATGAATGATATAAGCACCAGGAACTATAATTTACCTTAATTATTTTAATATATTTTATGATAATTCTCAAACTATTCATAGCCTGAATCCAAAATAATATACAAATGAATAAAATATTCAAAAAATACCCCTCTCCTCCACTATAAATACCACACCTCATCACCTCTTATCCTCGCACCTTCCTAACATTGTTCCTTGTCCAAATTATTCCCAATACACTTCAAAAACCTCTCCACCATGTCAAATAGTTCTTGTTCTCATCAAAATAGAAAAATTGATCCCTTTAAGGAGGTTCTCAAGGAGGAGAATTCAAGATGTAGAAATCCTCTTTCTTTTCTTTTATTTTCATTTCAATTTCTTTAATTTTTTTATCCTTCCCTCACCTACCCTTTACAAAGAACCTAATAAATATAATATTAGTTATATCATAGAATTATATCATGATAATGTAATATCCATCATTAAACTCCCACCCCACTCTCTTTTATTTTATAAATGAAAACATCACTCGTGATGTGTAAAATTACTGATATCATGGATAATGCACTTTCTTTTTCCATTAACGACTTAAAGGCTTGTGATGAAGAAATATTTATGATTTAACCATATTATAATATATGTATTAAAATTTATATAATGTTTTTAACCTGTAAATATACATGATACTAATTAATGAAACACAATTAGTTTGTGATGATCGAAAAACTACTGAAATAATATAAACCATTATCACTAATGTCTTATCTAATGGTTCATACTTAGACCATATAACCAAATGATATATATAAAGATTTACACTTATGGATTTATATTAATAAAATTTAATCCCAATTATGGAGAATTATATCTATTTTACATAAACTTCATTACTTATAAATAAGAGAATCGATCATGAAAACCAAATAAATGAATGCTCTGGAACGATAAAGATGTATGTTATAACTCATAAAAAGAACATAAATGAACGAAATAGAATTATAATAAAATAAAATACGTATATAAAAGGTTATTAATTTATTTATTAGTGGATTTCATTTGCTTATTCATGAAATTAAGGTCATGTTTAGAACACATTCAGACATAAGGTAAGAGTTTCTTTCCGAACCTCTATTTTCATTCGGGTTGTGTTTTCTCCCTCTTTAATCTAATGTAATGCATGTTTATTTTTATATAATTTTATACATTCTATTTACATGTTTCATACTCATGTATCCAGATCTTTATATCTTTATTTTATGGGGAATTACATGTTTTACAAGGTTTCCTTCTCAATTCTTCCCGACATACAAGCCCGATTAATGGGAACATCTAAATTTCTTACCCATTTTCAAGTACCATCAATATGTTTTTTTAAGAAACCAATATTTTTGTAAAATCTCTAATTTATTCTTCAAAAACTAAATTTGTTCATTTTTAGTTTTATACAAACAATTATGACAAATAAAAATTATTTTTCCAAAAGAACTCTTATTTGCAAAGTAAAAAAGAGTATTTATCTTAATATTCTTTGATGTATTTATTAGTGTATTTTCATCTAGTTCAACACCTTGGTTGAATATTATTCTTTATTGAGATTTATATCTTATGACTATCTTCTACCATGATTTATTAAATGGTTTATTATTATTTTGACTATAAATGTGCTATCTTGATACCATTCACCATATTACTCTGAATGGTTAATGATTATGTTTACCAATTGGGAAAAGTTATTTAAATTTCATATGTATATGTCGTTTTTTTAACCTCATTCAAATTAGGAATGCATTAGACTTAGAATGTGATAGTTGTGGCCTGTTATTTTCCCTCGATGCATCAGTAGGTCTCATGAGACAATCTAGATTGGGGATTTACCCATTATGTATGGTTTCTTGGATAAGACAATGATAATATATTTATCATGTCCAAAATTATGAATTCCCTCATTATGATAGTAGTAACTGATATTCCAAATCATTATTCAACTAGTAGAGTATTCATTGTTTGGTTTCTTTCTCATATTTATGGAATTATTTAATCAGTTATTATTCTTGTCATATTATGCTCATGAATATGTTTTTTGGCATGTGTTCCAGGTTATTATCCATGCCTTATTATTTATGTTTATTATAGATTCTGATGTATTACTTACCCTTACTAAGCATCTGATCTCACCCCCTTCTTATGTTTTATTTTTCCCCAGGATGAAAAGATGTGTATTATGGATGACTTGTTTGGTTATTCTATGAGTTATGGATATTTTCAATGGAACTAATATATTCTATTCCCATTCAAGTTGTAAATTAAAGATCATGTATGTGATATGGATTCCAAAAATACTAAATAGATCGGTACTTTGGGATTTGAGACTTTTATCTATGATAATGTATTAATATAAGCCACCTACTCTCGTTTACTAGGGTTGGGGACATTATAGTTGGTATCAAAAAAAATTTAGAAGAGACCTTGGAAACTAGATTTAGAAATCATAAATTAGGGAACATAATCCTAAGAAATATTTGAGGATACAAATTGAATAAAATCCTAGCATTTTGGTGAGGTAGAGATTATGTGGATCTTCCTAGAAATACATCCATTTCTAAATACTACAAGTGGACATTGTTTTGGATAAAATACACCTAGGGGTAACAACTATAACAAGGAGTCTTAAGATTTACTTGGGGTAACCTAGTACATGAAAATGATCCCTACTGCACACCTGTTTTGACACTCTTGGGGATGTGCTTTTGATAAGTCACATTTTCATTAAAAAATATTATGAAAGGATTTTAATTTAAATATGTCCCCAAATAAACCATTTTTATGATTATGAGATTATCTATAAAAAAAATATTAATTTATGTTAAGTGTTTTCTAGTTCGATATTATGTATTATGATTCATAACCTAACATATTGTATTCCATGATTAAGAAATGGTTCCTAGTTGAAGAATAGAAACTTCATCAATGCGCAAATCCCATGTAGGGAATTACCTCATATGAAAGATAATGATACTAGTATTGGATCACCAACTGGTGTTGAGAAAATTATAACTATACTAGGACATATGAATCAGGTTATGAACAATGACGTTACCCATAGAGAGCATCCTGATCCACAATGTGGAGGAGAAATGTTAGATCGCTTTTTGTGACAACAACCTCCATCATTCAATGGGACTACAAACCAATTTTTAGTGGAGTAATGCATAAGTTCTTTAGAGAAGATATTTATTGCATTGGGATGTAATTAAAGTTAGAAGGTTTTCATGGATGTTTGTAATCTCTCAGGAGATGCTGATCAATGGTGGTAATTGATTCAAAACAAAAATAAGGTGTAAGAAATCGTAAATATAGAATATAATTATTTAAGGAATACTTTTGGGAAAAATATTTTATCTCGCGAACAATGAGTTGATATGGAGTGGAAATTCTTCAGTCTATGATAGAAAGAGGATGAAAACATTACCATGTATGAATCCAAAATTACAAGGTTAGCAAGGCATGCTTCAGACTATATAAATAATCCAAGGAACGATGTTTATTGAATTTTAAATGGTTCACTACCATTCATATTAAGAAAACTGGTCTCCCAAAATTTCTCATCATATGAAGATATAGTCTCATGTGCTATCAAGACAGAAAATTAATTTTCTATGTCTTATGAATTTAAAGTAATGAAAGAGAAGAAGAGAGATTTTGAAGACTCTGGAAATAAAAATAAGGAATATGGGTAGAAGGAAAGACATTATTTTCTATCATGAGATAATTTTTGGAAGAAACACACAAGTAGTTTCTGAAGGGAATGATAATTTTTCACAAGAGTGGAGTAAAAGGCCACCAAGAATACGATTTCAAGGGAAAGAAAGAAGTTACCAATGTTCAATTCTACAATTGAAAATAGATGGGACATTATGCAAATGTTTTTCCTAAGCGTAATGGAAAATTTCCCCAATGAAGGCCAAAGATGCAATTCCATGCTTATGAAATTGAAACTACTGAGGTTTAAGTTCCTAATGATTTAGTGGTAGGAAATTTAATAATTTCCTCAAACCTTTACAATTCTTTATTTGATTTTGTATCATCAAATTCATTTATATCTTCCTAGTTTTACATGAAAATTAAACATTCCTTATTTGATTTAATAATGTAATTTTTAGTCAAAACTCCAAAGGTAAGTTTCATTGCAAAAACACTATGTCGATCAGATTGAAGAAAAAACGTCATCTGTGGTTGAGGAAATAAATCTTCAGATTGAATATGCACCTATTTTACAAGAATAAAATGATGTATTTCTAGAGTATTTACATGGTCATCCTCTAGATCAGGGAGTTGATTTTTCTATTGACTTAGTCCTAGATGCAATGCCAATATCATAGACTCTTTATAGAATGGACATTATGGAATTATTGGATCTAAAGAAACAACTAGGGTAATTGAGTAATAAAGGATTTATTCACCCTTGTGTTTCTCCAGGGGGCCCCTATTCTCTTTTTTAAGAAGAAAGATTTATCCATGAGGTTTTTCATTGACTATAGAGAAATCAATGTTATTAAAATAAATAACAAGTATCCCATGCCTCATATTGATGATTTATTTGATCAAATTCAAATATCCCAATATTTATCAAAGATTGACCTTCAATATAGATATCATAAATTTCTTGTGAGGAAGGAAGATATTCCAAATATATAATTTCGAACCAGGTTTGGACATTACACTTTTATAGTAATGCCATTTGGACTAACTAATGCACCCTCAGTTTTCATGGATCTAATTAACATATTTATCAAGGAATAGGCTGATTATTTTTTTTGGTATTTATTAATGATATCTTAGTATACTCCCAAATCAATGAAGACTTTGATAATCACTTGTGAATTGTTCTGAAGTCTCTTAGAAGAAATATATTTTATTGGAAGTTTAGCAAGTGTGAATGTTTGCTTCAATTAGTTTCTTTTCTTTTCAATATTGTCTCTAAGAATGGAATCTCAGTTGATCTTGTAAGGATAAAGGAATTTTAGGAACATACCACACCAATGAATATAACTGAGGTATGTATCTTAATTTTTTTAATAGGTTACAATTGGTGTTTCATTCAGAATTTTTCCCGATTAACTAACCCATTAACTAATCTTACTTGTAGTGGGGTTATGTTCATATGGAAAAAATAATGTGAAGAATGATTTTCATAATTGAAGAGGAGATTATTGAATGCTCTGATCTTGACTCTACCATTGGTAAATGGTGGCTTTTTTTATAGTGATGCGTCAAATAAAGGACTCATGTGTGTCTTTATATAGAATGATATAGTTATGGCCTATGCATCAAGGAAGTAAAAAATTCATTAACAGAACTATCCAACTCATGATCTTATGTCAAAATATGTAATATATGTTTCAAAGATATGAATACATTATCTCTATGGATAAAGAGGTGATATATATAAAGATCATAAGAGCTTGAAATATATATTCTAATAGAAAGAACTTAACATCAGTCATAGGTGATGGCTCGATATACTAAAGGATTATGATTGTTTGATACACTACCACCATGGAAGGCAAATAAGGTAGCAGATTATTTGAGTAGGAAGGATCATGGAGTTCTAAACAAAATTAGGATTGACAAGGATTCCATATATATGGATCAGGAAAATATAGATATAGTAATTATCAAGGAAGGAAAAAATCATCACCTTTTTAATGGGTTTCCCAACCATCTTTATTAAAAAAGATTAAAAGTTCTCAATCTAATGATGATAATCTTCAAATGAAAAATAAATCATTAAATGATGGGATGTTGGAAGACCTCATGTACAATGATAGAATTATGAAATTTTGGAAGAGGTTTTGTGTTCCCTCTACACTCGAGCTAAAAAGGGAGTTATTAGATGATTCCTATAGTTAGAATTTCTCTATACACCCTATTAGCACTAAGATGTATAGAGAAATGAAGGAACATTTATGGTGGGATAACATGAAGCGATAAATAATAGATTATGTATTAGGGTGTTTAGTCTGTCAATAAGTGAAGTCTAAAAGACAATATCCTAGAGGAGTTAGGAGATGTCTACCTATTACTACATGAAAATGGGATGACATCACTATGGATTTTTTCCATAGATTACAAAAAACTCCAAGAATGAATGGTGCAATATGGGTAATTGTTGATCAACATACCAAATCTGCACATTTCCTCACTATAAGGTTGGATTTTCCATTGGATCACTTTGAATGACTCTATATTAATGATGTTGTAAGACTTCATGGATAACCTCTCTCAATTTTTATTGATCAATTTCCATGATGTACATCGAAATTCTAGAAATGTATCCAAAAAGATTTGCATATTGAGCTTCATTTGAGTAATATTTATCACCTTCAAACTAACAGGAAATTATAAAGGACATTCCAAACTTTAGAAAACATGTTATGATCATGATCACATGACTTTTAAGGTATGTGGTATCAATATTTAACTTTGTTAGAGTTTTTCAACAACAATAGTTTCTAATCAAGTATTCAAATGGCACCATATGAAGTATTTTCTGGAAAGAGATGTTGAAAACCAACATATTGGGAGGAAGTTTGTGAAAGGAAGCTTGTAAGCCCAAATCTTATAGAGGAAACAATGGAAATTTAAATACTATTCATACCCATATCAATGTAGCTTAAATTAGGAAAAAAATATATGTTGATAATCGAAGGAAAGATTTGGACTTCAAGTGGGAGATAATGTTTTCTTGAATGTATCTTCATGGAAGGGTGTTATATGAATTGGGAAGAAAGGGAATCTAAGACCCAGGTATATTGGACCTTCTGAAATCCTGGAGAGAATTGGATCTGTGGCTTATCATTTGGAAATGTGACCCAATATTTATAATTTACACAATGTGTTCCCCATCTCTTTATTGAGAAAGTACATGCCATACCCATCGCATGTCCTCACATCTGAAGGAATATAATTGGAACCTGATTTATCTTATTGTGAATATCCCATTTGGATTCAGGATACTAAAGAATATGTGTTGAGGAATCAGATGATGCGGTTGGTAAATGTACTTTATAAATATCATAAAATTTATGAGATATTGTGGGAGCATGAGAAACATATGATAAAGAACTACCTAAATCTTTTTATGAGGTGACATTTTAGAAATTTTGAGGATGACAAATGTAATGAACAAGAAATCTATCATTGACATTTACCTTCTTATTTTTATTTCATATAGTATATATCACATAAAATCACTTAGATATCACAATAAAAACCTTACAAATGAAGAATGGATGAAATAAGTGGTCTTTCTTGATGTTTAGGAACCTATACTGATGAAATAGTAACTTGAATTAGGAGTAGTAATATAACCCTTATGAATAGTAAATTGTACTAATGAATGGTAACCTCAACCATTAAAATATGTAAAAAAAATTAGGCATATTATACTGGATACTATGATATTATTATATCATAGTATAAGTTAATGAATACATTAAAAATTAATAATTTACTACTGGTATTTTTCAGAAGTCATAAATATTTGAGTACAATTTTATAATTAATAAAAAAAATTAAAAGAAAATTTATTTCAATAAAATATATTAATAAATTATTATTTTGAGGTCTTATGGTTTTACGATAATTTTATGAAACTTTAGTTAAATTTTTAGAGTATTATGAAATTAGTTATAAATTTAAAATTTGTATTTTTGAGTGAACGATGATTTTATTTAAAAATTAAATTTATCATAATTGTAAAATTATTTTCATAAATAGAGTAAATTTTTTATTTCTACACATCAAAATATGGTTAGGGTGAATTTTTAGAATTTTTCTAAAATACTTGAATTTTTTTGTGAATAGTAAAATAAGTTAATTTTCAGTATAAATACATTATAAGTTAAATACACTATTCCTTGAATGATGAATGATTTAATCACCATAATCTAAAACTTACCTTAATTAGTTTAATATATTTGATGATAATTCTCAATCTACTCATTGTTTGGATCTAAAATAATAAATAAATGAATAAAATATTCAAAGGACAACCCTCTCCTCCACTATAAATACCACCCCTCACCACCTCTTCTCCTCACACCTTCAATGATTTTTGTCATGTCCAAATTCAGACTAATACTCTTCCTAAACCTAACCCCATTTTCTAGGAGCTCTTAAATAGTCTAAAATACCAAAATCGACCCCTTTCAATAGGTTATCAAGGAGGAGACTTCAATAGGTAAAATCCTCTTCGTTTTCTTTTATTTTATTTTTAATTTTGTATATTTTATTATCCTTCCCTCGCCTACGCTATCCATATTGACATTATAACTGAAATTATCATTTAAATACTTGAATTATATCATGTTAATGGAATATACACCATCAAACTCCTTCATCTCTCTCATTTTTTCTACACATGAAAATATTTCCCATGATGTGTTAAATTACCGACATCATGGATTATGTACATTCATTTCCCATTAAAGACTTCAAGAGTGGTCAAGAAACCATTTTCACAGTTGAAATAGATTATAATATATGTATTAAAACTTATTTAATTTTTTGAAACTAGTACATACACATAATATTAATGAATAAAACAAAATTAGTTTATGATTATTGAAAACCCGTCATAATAATATAAACTATTATTACTAATGTCTTATCTAATGATTTATACTCATAACATATAACGAAATAATATATATAAAAATTTTCACTTCTGGATATTCATTAATAACATATAATTCCAATTATATATAATTATATCAAATTTACCTGAAGTTAATTACTTATAACTAAGTGAACCGATCAGGAAAACCAAGGTTAAAAATGAAACTGAACATTAAATTTGTATCTAATAACTCATAAAAAATATAATAAATTAATCGGATTAAATTATAATAAATAAAATACATATAGAAAAGGTTTTAAATTATTTAATTAATGTGTATAATTTTATTATCCATGAAATTAAGGCCAAGTACAGAACACATTTAAACATAAAGTAAGGGTTTCTTCTCGAACCTCCATTTTCATTCGAGTTATGTTTTCTCCCACTTTATTCCAATGTAATAATTATGTATTTTTATATAGTTATTATAAATTCTGTTTATTTTTTCCAAAATCATGTATCTAGATCATTACAGCTTCCATTTATGGGGAAATACATGTTTTACAAGGTTTCCTTCTGAATGTTTCCTGATACACAAGCCCGATGAATGGAAATATATAGATTTCATACCCATTTTAAAGTGCCATAAATAATATATTTTAAGACACCATTATTTTTCTAAAACAACTACTTTTTTCATGAAAAAGTTGTGTTTTTAATTTCTAGTTTTATAAAACAATTATGACAAATAAAAATTATTTTCCCAAAAGAACTCTTCTTTACAAAATAAAAAGGGTATTTCTCTCAAAATTCCTCGATGACTTTATAAGAGTATTTTCATCCAGTTAAACACCTCTATTTAATATTATGATTTATTGAAATTTATCTCTTATTAATATAATCTACCATATTTTATTAAATTGTTTATGATTATTTTTACTGTGAATGTGCTATCTTGATACCACTCAACATATTACTTAGAATGGTTAATGATTATGTTTAATGGTTGGGAAAATTTATTTACATTTCATATGTATATGTTGTTTATGTTTAACCTCATTCATATGAGTAATGCATTGGTCTTAGTAAGTGAGGGGTGGGTCCTGCTATAGCCCCTTGATGCATTGGTAGGTCTCATGAGACAAACTATACTGTGTTTTTACGCATTATGTATTATTTCTTGTCTGAGGCATTGATGGTATGTTTATGATGTCTAGAATTATGTATTCCCTTATTATGGTACTTGTAATTGATATTCCATGTGATTATTCGACAAGTATAATATACATGGTTCAATTTCATTCTCATATTTATGGAATTATTTAATTAGTCCTTATTACTTCCATATTATGCTCGAGATTATGTTTTATTGGAAAGTGTTCCTAGTTATTCTCTATGCCTTATTATTTATGTTTATGATATCTTCTGCTGAATTACTTACACTTACTGAGCATCTAATCTTACACATTTATTATGTTTTATCTTTCCAAAATGTGAGAAGATGTATATTATGAATGACTTGAAGGGATAATCTAGGAGTTATAGATGTTTCCATTAGAATCTCTATATTGGATTCCCTTTATGCCATAATGTAAAGATTTTGTACATAATTTTGATTCCAAAACTACTAAACTGACTGGTCCTTTAGGATTCAACACTTGTATCTATGAAAATGTATTAATATAAGTCATCGGCATTGGGAAACTTGGGTTGAGGAAATTACATGGTGGATAGTCATTCCAGTTGACCTTAGGTTGATGGTGGTAACATGGAGGAGACTTGACCCATGTATCACATAAAGATAGGTAGTTTTTGTTTAATTTTGGTCCAAATTCTTTTTTATATTTTATTATCCATTTAGAATACTTCCAATGTCTTCTATAACTTTTGTATGTATGCCAATTTTTTTATATTTAAGTATGATGATTACAATATTTATTATTCATAGTTTGTCTTACTTGTGATACAGTTTTATGATTAAATGTTTATGTTTATTACAAGATGTATCTTATTCATAGAATAACATGCCATGTTATGGTAAGGTCATAATGGGTTAATTGAAGAAAATTGATTGGATCTTATATAGGCAAAACCATTCCCAAATGAGATTTATGATATCCAAGAACTTATTACAAAACATGGGAATTATGAAGGCCCATCAACCCTTGACCCATGCAGTCATATGTTCTTAGTTTAGGGGTGACATGTGTTGATTCATGAAACATGGTTTCTTATTCCTTGATAGGTGGAAAATTCAATGTTAGACTTTTTTATTGTAAGGAAAAACATACATTTTATGATCTGTTTATATTATGCAATAGTGACTTCCTTTCCACCAATACCACTTACAACATCATCAAGGTAATGTGTACTGTTTTCATAATCTTGGAATCCTCTATTCCAATTCACTTAATAACCACCTTGTAATATTTATATTTAGTGATAATTGTGGCATTCCTTCCTTATTTCATGTGTAAAAAAAAGTAAAAATTCATGTTCTCTAATCATAGCTATATAAAATTCTCAGTTACGAGATTTTATAAAATGGTTGAACTATGTTTCATTCAAACCACCAGAAATTATATCAATTACATATATGAAAACAATCATTATATGATCACTATCATGTATCAAATAGTTATTAAGATCAAATCTACCATTATGAAACCAGTTTTCATTAAATAATGATCAATACATACACACTAGGTTATTAGAACCGAAATTAATCCATCTAATGTCTCTTTATTAAAATATGAATTATTCTATTCTTTATGAAAAATAAAACCAAATAGATATTCAATGTACAATTTTTCTTCTAGGAATCCACTTAGATAATATTTGTTGACATAAATATAAGAGACCTTCGATTCCCCTTATAATAATGTAGCTAAAAATAATCAAACATTGACCCATACCATATGAGAAGATATCTCATCTAAATCAATATCTTCTTCATAGGAGTATTCCTTACACAACAGTTTACTATTTTTTCAAATCAACAAGACATCTTCCTCAATTTGATAAAAAACAACCATTATGTCCTGGTGATGTTCTTTTCCTTCATCCCTAAAGCAATATCACATATCTGATTCATTTTTATTTTATCAATATCTTCATGCATCGACTAAACCCAATTCTCATCTTTAGATGTTTTTTAGAAACCTTTGGAATCAATTACATTAGTGGTGATATTTATTGTAGTTGAACTAGTCTTCTCTTTTTTTGTTATCCCTGGTCTGCAATGATATTATTCTCAATAAATTATTCCCAAATCTTTATCTTTTGTAGTAATGTAGTTCTAACTTCATTCTGTTCATTATCTTTATCTTCTCTAGAATCATTTTTAACCATGGTATCCAAACACACGAGTTTACCTTATGAGTCTACATACTGAAATCAGTGAGTTTAAACTGAATCTATGAGTTTTCCCACAAGATTACCATGAGTATACTGAGTTTTAAACTATATGTGATTTGTAAAATCGTTGTGTTTGACTACCATGGTTTTAAAACCTTATTCTCCCACCGATATGATTACATCCTCGTCAAAATTATCTAAAATCTATTCAATATTATACTGGAGGCACTTTTCATTCTATATTATAGAGACATCATTGCATTTAATATCATTTCCAAATCACTTATTAATGTAGTTAAATAGTTTAATTTATCTCGTGTATCCAAGGAGAATACCTTCATCTACATGAGACCCAAACTTCCATTATTTCTTCTTATTTAGAAGGAAGAAATTACATCAATTGATTTGAATGTATTTCATCATTGGATATTTCCAAACACATTTTTTATAGGTTATGTTAATCTCCATAAAATAATGCTCTTTTGGAATTGTGGAGAACTACCATGAGTTCCACTTTCCAGAACATCTTTGATAGTTTTTTATCAAAAATCATCATTACCATCATGATGTTTATGATCCATTTTATTCAATAAACCAACTCATTTTTTTAATATTTCACCCAAATGAGATATACTGAATTATTGAATGATCTTTGAGATATTTCACAGCTTTTGTGTTGGTAAAATCCATTCCATTAATTGTTTGGAATTTCATAATTTTCTATTAAACCAACTTTTCAGCCTTGTTTTGATATTGAGTCCTGAAATTGAACACTAGGGACTTGTGTTGAATGACCATCGACCAGACTGTTATGATATAGTCATCAATGAGATGAGCATAGTATCTCTTCCGATTAATGGATTTTTTGGATTCAGTCCAAATACATCAACATAAACCTATGAAAACACTATTTTGGATTTCTTTTCCTTTGATATGTATGAAATTAGAATAATTCTATCTTTCTTACAAAAATTTCACATATTTATATAATCATATTATATTTTAAAGATATCTTTATATACATATATTTTAACTTCATCAAACAACGATTGTCAGATTAAAAAAAATTTCCAGGGTCAATTTTCTTCTTCCTTAGAAATAAATCATATATTATCTTCTTCAATTATAAGGTAGATATTCCCTTTGGTGAACTTTTCTTGAATGAAAAATACACCATCCTTTCCCATAATGATAAAAATATTCATGTACATATTTATTCTATTCCCTAATTCATATAGTTGATAATAATATAGAATTTTATGACTAAAGAATTTAAAAACAAATACATTTGATGTCCCATGTAATTAAATCCAAATGTGGCCTTTCTTGAGAGAATAATTTTTATCCCTTCATAATTTCCAAAAATGATGAAACCATCCTTATCGTACATGATTCCTATAACCAGGTCCTTGTTTCCCATCATATGTGATGTAAATCAGCAAAAAAGGATCCTTACAACTTATTTGTTCTAATCCCTTATATTCTCGACTAATTTTTCTGACTTCATACACATTATTTAACTACACATATAATATTATATTGAATATAATGTGATAAATTCATCTTATAATGTAGTGAATCAGTTATTAGTTTTCATCGCTATTTCTGATTCTTTAAACTATTGTATAAGACCTCTATGAGTCTTAAAATGCATATTTACTAGATTTTTAACGACCAATATGTGGTTATATTTCTCATTCTTATACACTTGAAATAATGACAATCAAAAAAATTTCAAGAATATTGATCTCTATTTATATATTATCATTACAATTATTACCATCAATAACTATTGGATATAGAATATTCATGGTGAAAATGTACCATCTTCTCACAGTAATAACACAATATTTTTATTATACTCTTATTTTTATTTTTTGTAACACCAATAGTATTTTGAGTTTACTAGGTTTCATGATCTCGATTCATACTCAAATAAAAATTTAACTTCAGAGTGAGATCTTTTAGTTTGTAATCTAACAACATTTAATTCTACTTATAGTTAATCTTGTACACACTTTCTCACTCTGACACATCTTTTACTTCTAGTCACAAGCACTAGAAAAACATGTTGGACATCTAAATTTTTCTTCTAGATTTTCAGTCACCTCATTGATATGATTTCCCATTTTCATATCTTAAATCAAGAGTCACTTTTGATATTCTATTTTCCATTAGTGGTAGAAAAAATCATTCACATTTTCTTTAATACATTTTACTTGATATTTCATGGTGTTGATGAAACCATAGAAAACTGTAGTATGTTCATCAAATTTAAACATTTACCCAAATACCTTATCTTAAATTTGTAGCATTTCATATTTTATTTTCTCTATTACAAACCATAAAATATACTTTTCCACTTCTTATTTCTTCATGTAGAGTTTCTAATTATGATCCAGTCAATCATTTTTATTTGTTTTGGAAGTCCACACATCTATCTCTCCAAGTAAAACTTGTAATATTCTTAGAGACCAACTTTCCCTTCTTACACTTCTTTTTTTACATTATTTTAATCCTTTTACTTTGAATTGTTCATAATTGAAATGAGAAAATCACCTCTATGTTCTCTATTGTCCCCAATATCTTTCAATTTTGTTCTATATGTTTCATTATAGTCTTGTGAATACATTCTCTTATATTTTAAAAAATTATGTGTGTTACTACTACATCCATTCACATTGGATGATGGCTACTTCGTGGGTACTTCCCTATCCTCATCATCATCTTGAAACATCATGGGACACTTTCATACAAGGTAACCAAACATTCTACACTAAAAACATGTAATCACAATTCTACCATTGAATGATCCATTTCAATTTTATAGATTAAAGGAATGGAATAACATGTCTTAGAAACTTCTTCTTCTTCCTATTCATCAACCACTCTGATAATATTTAATTCCATTATTTGGAATTCTTGTGAATACACCTTATTCATAGCCCCATTTTCATTATTTCACAATTCATATGTGTCTCATGTATTTTAAGATTGTCCAATGTAAGCTCATTTAGAACATTATCTTCAAACACATAGACATTAGTATTAAATTAGGTTGAGAGATATCTTCATAGAATATGCTTTATGATCATTACATTATAGAGGTTTTCTATAATAACACGTATAGATTCCAAAAAACAATTTTTATTAGTCATAAAATTCCTTAGGATCATTATTTGGATGCATTATAATGTTTCAGGTTTTCCTATGATGAATAGTTTTCATGTTATATAGTTTTGGAGGACCAAAACTTCTCAAAATTGATAAATAGTCAATTACCCCAATCTGAAAAACATAGATAAAATATTTGATTGTTTTTTTGATCATTGATTGTTGAATTTACCCTTGGTAAGGATTTTGATGAAATTATAAGTCATGATATTTATTTTTAGTTTTTTATATTTACTAAATAAATTTTATTTATTCCCACATATTCATTCATCTATATGTCTTATGTGAGGCTTTGTATTGGATTTTGACTATATGGTTGAATCTATAATATTGGGATTTACCTATTCAAGGTGTAATAACCAATCATGTACTTGTCTGAGGTTGGGAATGTTTAAAGATAATCCACTTGACTTAATTAGAGTTTTTAATACCCTCTAACTCTTTCACTATCCCATATACACATACATTTAATGCCTCTATATTCCTATTCTTTGAAAATAGAAATCTTAAGGGGAGAAATTATATGGTGATCTCGATGGTAGGTAGTTAAAGGAACAAATTAGGATACCTTGTGCATGGATTTGGAAATAGGAACATGTGATCTTGAAGGTACGATGATCATCCATGAGGAAGGGATTGTTGATTTTGATTCCACCTTGTTTTTATTTGGAAATAAATTATTTTTTTCATATTGTGTTAGATTTTTCCATTGTATTATATTTAATTTGGTTCTGAATCAATTCATGGGAATTTGGATGAGGTTTAGTAATCATAGATGGGATTGGTCAGGAGTTTTGAACTACCCAGTGTATACTCTCAAGAATAGACACCATGTTAAATTATTGCATCTCTTAGGTTGGATATGGGATCCACATGAAATCTTAGTCAGAATTAGACATCGATTTGGATCGTTGGGAACATGATATAGGGTATAGCCATGTACCCATCTAGAAACCAATGTATGAAACATTGGTGTGTAATTTTACACACCCTATCAGGAAACGCGACATGTCCTGGGGTTGGGTAGATAAATATATACCCATGCACCCATCACCCCATGAAATAATAGAGACACCTCATGTAAATGGTATGTACACATCAGTTTGTTTTGAGAATACATTGATATTTATTCATTGGGGGGACATTCTATTTATTGTTAGTAAATTCCATAACTTTACTATTATCTTGGATTTGATGCCTTTCACTCCCTAGACCAGAATTTAGACATAAGAGGAGTCCATTATGAGTATATTTAAATTTAAAACATGATTGTGAAGCCCTATTCACTGTCAGAGGTCATTGTTAAGACAACTAAAGATAAATTATGGATCTTAACACCTCATCGATGATGATTTAGTTTAGATAATAGATCAGAGTGTGTGTGTGAGATGTAGAATAGCTTTGTACATTTGGTAGGCGGGTGTGGAATCCCATATTACTTCTATGGTTAGTAGGATCTATTATAAATTCATGTCCTTAGATATAATTGAGGATGGATGTCCAGGTTTACTCATCTTTCACTAGGCATGAGTTGTACCCTCTACACAATATATTAGTTCAATAGGTATGGGATGGGTAAAAACCCATAGAGGAAAATCATTATTCCACTATTGACTCTAGAGATTAGTATCAGTGTGTGTTCTGTGGATTTAGAGGATAAAGGAGTTGGGTGTACACTCCAAGGATAAGATATCCTTTGTGTTCAGTCTTCATTTGATGGAAGTTATCTTCTCTCTCTACCCAATTTCATCATGAGTTATGACTAGGGGTATGGAGCAACAAATACAGAGTATGTTCAATGTTCCACATCAACAGACCATATGAGTTAAATACCATGTAGATGTTGTGGTAAAACATCTATTTTTGGAGGAACATATTTTTCCAATGTTCTATGTTGAGGTGTGTGTTTCCCTAACATTGGGGGAGTCAGTAACACCCCTGGGTAGGGTGTGGGCCCCCATTCTAGGTTATGACCTTTCACAGATCTCCCTCTCGTGAGGAAAAACATTTTATTTTAGGGTTTATACTAGTTATCTTCATGGAATGTATTTCACTCTAAATGGAATGATATTTTAGATTGGATTGTATTAATTGTCTCAATGTTGTTAGTGGTTCTTTGATTAAGAAAAATTGATATCTAGGGTCGGTACTCCATCAGTTTGGTTGCGTTTACTAGAATGGTGTAGGTATCACATGGTTTCATTATATTTTTTTGTCCATTTTGATTAAAATTGTAGACATCCATGGATTTTTCATGTCTATGGAGGATATTGAAACAAAGGGTGCTCCAATTATTTTCCCCTCAGTAGGTATAAGTGATTGTTCTCTCCTGAAGAGTGCTCCTTATTTATTTTTGGTGAATCTAAAATGTTGAGACGTTATCTTTATCATTGGTCGAGGCATGCATTTACATATGTTTTTTAGTAACATGATTTCACCGCATAGTTTGGAGTGTGGGTTTCTCTTCAAAGTTTCTGGATAACTAGGTACTGTTTGAAGTATGATTTTGTGATATTGGTTAAGTATGGGGCCTCATTCATTGAAAGATTTCATGATGATAGGTTTATTCACTCACCATGCATAGTGATGGATATTCATGGATTAAAATACATTATTTTATTAAGAATTACATTATAATTCCTTGGTTCTGTGAATGGGTTTGAGAGGTGTATGCTATTTCCAAAATGATCAAGTTAGTATCTATAGTGGATTTTGTGTAGAGAGGTGTCATTCCCTGAGGTGTGGGACCTATTATGTTGCCCCGTTATCAAAAACAAGTGAGAAGATGAAGATTACCCTAGTTACCCTACTATATGGGGTTCCCTTTGTGTTTAAGGAACCAATTATTCATTCTTCCTAGAATAGGTTTCCCTTGAGTTTTATTTTGTATGTTTCTTTGATTGAACTTTCTAGTGTGTTGACCTGAGGATGTAGTTAAATTATTTTGTGGGAATCCCAGTAGGAATTTCTATACTCAACCATACATGGTCCATGGGCTCCACATCTTTTGTGACTATAATTTTTTTTACATGTATTGAGTTTCTTCCCAAACATTGGTCTTTTAGTGACAGTATAGATAGTGGTGATTTAGTATGTGTGTGCCTGATTATGTTCATCATGAATGATGATCAGTGTAGAAGATGGGTGGATTGGTGGTCTCCCATTAAATTTAGATATGGGTAATGTTCATTTTGGATTTTTGTGAATTGTATTGTTTCTCATATACCATCTCTTTCATTCTTTGTCATTAGATAGAAGCAATCTCTGTAAGTCCATGCATCATGTAACCATCTAGAAAATTTATTATTTCATGGAGTGACATCCTATCAAGGTGGTGGTTCTATGAAATATTGATTTTGGTTTCAATTAAATAAATTAAATATCTATAGGCATGGAACAGAACCTTTTATAGATGGTTATATAATTAATTCTACCAATAGATGTGTGAGTCTATAGGTAGGATCTCTCTCTACATTCAGATGCTAAGATCCACCTCCAGATATGCTTGTTATTGAAATCAATTCTTGAGTAGGGTGTAGTATCATCTATATATATTATTGGAATTACCCCTATCTATGAGCTTAAAATAGGTAAGGATCCTTCAGTGGGGTTTAAACTCTATTTAATGTCATGTGTTACTGGACAAGTCTAGAGTTCCTTGTGTGAAAATATAGTGTTGGTATTTCCCCTGTCATAGTGGTTTAGATGAGATTGGGACCCACAACTAGGGTTGGAACTCCCTCAGGTGATGTGTTCCAATGTGTAATAGGTATTCCATATGAGATTGTGGAGTTTTTCTACTCCCCCTTTTGTATAATGGCATAACATCGGGACCCTAGAAACCAATAGACAATAGTTTTATTAAATTATTGGAACAATTCACTATAGTTTCTAAAGGATCAAAAAATATAGTAATATTGGAAGAGTAGATAAATATATACTATAAATTTAAAAAAAGTACAACATGAAAAAATTTAGTATCCCTTATATCATATCCCTGAAAATAGATATAATCCACCTCTAGGATTCCAGGGGAAAGAAAAGAAATTATAGTCAGCTCAAATACTCAATAAAAAGTATCATACAATAGAATCATACAAAACAAAAACATGGAATAAATGATATGGTAAGAATAATTGAACAACATAAATCTATAATAAACTAAAAATGAGGGTATTCTATATCCATGAAAATAAATTAAAACATGTATAAAAATATTCATTGATCTCATACTATTCTAAATTATAATTTATGACATCAAAACATAATATTAAGGCCATGAAAAAAGACACTTTCCAATCATGAGAATAGGTATACACAAAAATCTAACTTATTTTGGCTCATCCGACCTTTTGATTCATCGAGGTGCTATATAATTATATGCCCCACCCATCATTTTATTATGTCCAATGAATTTGTTGTAAGAGTCCTCAAGACACTCCATATCATTCTCCATGGAACCACATACTCTATAAAACTTTTCCATCCAAATAATAAAAAATGGAAATCAAATACTTCTACATTTAATATAATAATGTGTATGACTAGGAGAACATCAATTAATATAATTGTAAGGAATTCTATTTAATCAATGTAATATGTATTACCCTTATCAATAAAATATAATGGTTAGGGTACCTACATTATTTTGGGTTATCCATGGAATATAGTGATTGGATTCAATTACTTGTATTGGTAGGATTCCATCATAATGGTAAGAAAAATCCTTTATCATGGTTAATAATGAGAGTGCATATTCCAAAGCATATACCTTTGGATTTGATAGCCATGTGTTTAGACTTATGCCCATTCATCATGAATCATTGTGTTAATTGACTAAATGCATAACCAATAATTTTCAGGGTGATTAGCACTAGGTTGATTTATTCCAAAGACACATCCAGTTTCTAGAATCTAGTGAGGGACATATTTCCTAAGAAAATACACATACATTTACATTACTAAAACATATAATGATACATTCACCAAGGAAAATATTGAGTTTCAAAAAAAAATTGGTAAATATAAAATAAAAATAACACAAGGTAGGGATGACTATATAAACATTTAATTCAAATAATCTTCATGAATAATATGGTAAAATTCTTTCATGGTAATTTCTGCACCTCACACAAGGAAATATGTGGTGAATATAACCTGAGTCCCGATGAATGAAAACTAAGATGGAAAAACCCCCACTTATGGATTGGGTAGAAATTAAATTATAACCTATTGAAATATAGGGATTCCTAATGATCTTCACCATCTATGAATAAAATAATTTCATGATATAAAATCTCAAAAAGGTAGTATATACACCACTTAAAGGATATTGGATGGATAATTTAATACATGTCTCAAAGGTATAATTTGAGATGGAGAACCTTTACTTACTTTCAAAAATTTCATAAATGTATATTAACTTCTTGTAAGAAATACCTATCTATCTAAATCAATTAATTAAAAAACTTACTCATATTAATTTCCATCCATACTCTTTATAAATAGTCATTCTCTAATATAATTCTCCCAATATTTCCACATAACGTGTTTATAGTTTTGATTGTTCATACTAGTGTCAAAATATTGTTGTTTTTATTAATTTTTATTTCAAGGATATTCATCAATGGGCCAATAATGTTACTACTAAGGCTGTATTATAATAATTTATACTATTTCAAATTTCTTTCATGAGTGTATGAGCCCTTATCCTTGAAGATGAAATTGACAATAAGCATGTTTTGGTGATTATTTATAATCCAAGCGTGTTTTCTTAAAGAATGAACTATTAATTTATATAGTATTTATAAAACAATAATCAAATAATTATTTAAACATTTATATAATATTATTCCAATAATTTTTATTAAATAGTCATTCATGATATAAATACCTATTAGTTTTCAATTAGGCGGTTAAACATACCTAAAATGAACATACATTGATTTAATGAATGAATATGAGTGGTTTTTTTAATATCATTTTACTGTAAACATATTCACCTTATTTATTATTTAATAGTGTGATATATTAGAATTTGGAAGTTCGGGTTATAGGCTACTAGTAAAGAAACCCCATAATGTTGTATCAATAATAATGGTTTTGACTCCATGAAATCAAATAATTCGGGTGGGGGGAGTGATTCTTAGCGCAGGGCTAGTCCATGGTTTTAGGAAATCCTGGGGAAGACACAGGTGGTAGAAGCTGATGATATGATTTCATATCAGTGGATGTGGTCCATAATCTTTGAATAGTGGCACTCACATGATGGATAGTGTAATCCATATCAGTCGAGCATGTATCTACATTGGATGACAATGGTGGGTCAAATGGAGTCTAGATCAATGGTAGGTGAACCAGAAGTAGCTAATGACAATGGGTTTGAAGATGTGGAAGACCATGTTTCAATAGTGTCAGTGCTGATAGACTATAATGAGCAGTGGACACAAGCGGTTGATGACACCATGCAGGTGAGGAAACTATGTTACGGTAGGTGCGATCCAATCTTCTTTGTGGGAAAATTAAAAAATAATATCCCAATAGAAGAATTACCAAGATGAGGATTCAGATCAGCAGAAACCACTTTTGGAATAACTACCATATATGAAGAATGAGAGGGTACGGAACCCACCATCGGTTCTAGGTACTGTGCACCTCTATATGGGAAAATTATTACTGGGAAGTCATGTGAGGTTGGGAGCTAGGAACCATTAATGAAACAAATGTTTGGAAGGGGAAATTCTTGTGAATTCAAATCATCAGGGCCTTCAGGTCATGTACATAGTCCATCTGCCTCTGGGACTCTGGATCATGTAAGGGTTCACCCTCAACCTAGTTAAAAAATGGTATTATCCAAAAATAAATAAAAATATAGGCCCCTATATCCATTTAAGGTTCGATATCAATATTAAAAATGAAGTAAAATAAAAACTTATGGATATGAAAAAATTAAAAAATTTGAATAAAAGATTATTCTCCCAATATGATTAATTTAAATGAATAAATTAAGGATGATTGTTTCTTTCTCACATATTTAATAGTTTATCTAATATTTCATACTATAACTTTAATGATATAACAAAAAACATATTAATCCTATAATACCATCCTCATATCCATCCTTGTGAGGTGTTGAAGTAAAATCAAACATGGGGCACTATGGAGGTGTTATTCCACTCAATACACGAATGATGATTTTGATTTTCCTAATAGACGGAGGTATATGATTAAATAATGATAATTCCATTTATATAGTAATACTATGTAATAAAAATGAATATAATATCATTATATTACTGTTTCATATCATAAAATTGATTGAATATAATTAAGAAGGAAAAAAATAGTCGGTAATACACATATCAGGGACTTCAATTTTCCTTGGTAGTATCCATGAATTTGAATGAAATAAGATAACTATGAGTAACAAGGGGATTATGTTCATGGGATAGAGTTCGATGGAGAGTTAAGTGGTATGGTTTTAACATGTAACTCAAAGGTAATGTGTATCATGGAAGGGTAGAAGTGGTATGATTTTATAAGTGAAAGTAGGAGAACTTTTGGAAACACCTTTACATTTTTCAATAATGAAATACCCATTTCAAGGTCCGAAGGATTAAAATGGAAAAATGTGTAGGAAGAACCTATATTTTTATACTAAATATCAACCATTAAATTCAAGGCCTTTTTTGGTAAATGTGTTGGGAACTTTATGCTAGTAAAATCTCAATTAACCACTTTTATCTTTTACCGTGTTAATTAATTTTAAACCATAGTACATAATATTAAAGAAAAAAAATCAGATTTAATTGTTTATATATTTTGATACATATGTTTTCTAATTTAGAAATAATTTTATGAATTAAAATTATTAAATAATTGAAATGATAATTTTAATAAAATATACATAACTATATAAAAAATTCTTTTAGAAAAATAATATATTTTAAATTTAAAAATAAGACAAATTTATATCGAATGCTTATTTAAATGAAATAAATTTTTTTATTATAAAAATATAATGGGTATGTGGATTTTAAGGAAATAAAATACCATATATCCCTAGAAAAAACTTAATTTCATGAAAAGGACAAAATTAGTTTTTTTATTAAAGTAACATTATAAATAAATCTGAAAACATTGTTCATAGGATTTATAAATTCAAATAAAATTTTAAAATGCGTATTGATATTCTTGAAAACCATATTAGAATACCTACATGTTTTTACAAACATATATGTCATTTTTATATATAGATAAATTCATACATATTCCATTTTTTTTTGAAAATTATATTTTTAGACTAAAAACCAACCATTTTAGATAAATATCAACATTCATACTAAGCTAATTTTTATATAATGAATTAAAATTTTAATTTAGTTTGGTATATTTTAAATTATAAAATTTATTTTTAATATACATTCTGGAATAAATGCTATGCAGAGTGTGATAGTACATGATATAATGTTTACCTACTACAGTTGGGATTCATCTATTACATTCTCCCCCATTTATGTAATTCCATCATCAAAGTATGGGTATATATAAGTTATTGAAAAAAGGTTAATACTCCATCCTTATATCTTTTTCAGGATAACTTGTTACCTCTTATAATTTTTGATTTCTCCTAAATAACATCAACAAACATGTTATCTTATTCCAAAATACTTGATCTCTCATGTCAAGAATCTAGATATGCTTCTCATTATAAGACATGTCAGTCTAAAACTCTATTTCATATATGTGATAACATGCATTAGATCTAACATGTATTTCCTTGTGTAATGAAACATGGAATACATAATGTATTTTAGAATGGTTGGGCATGATAGCCAAAATTTAATCTGTAACACAACTTATTTATTATATTTCAAAATGTCTATTTTCTCTAGGTCTTAATTCCCCCTTTTCCCAAATCCTTTAACACCCATTCATTGGGAAACCTTCAAGAATACATGATCCCCAACTTGAAATTCCATGTCCTTTCTTTGATTATAAACCATGAAAACATATATTAAAATCCAACAAATAGAGTATGACAATAGGTAATTGAATTTAAATAGGTTCAAATAAAATCCCACCACAAAGAGTCCGAAAACAAGTCCATCCTAAAAGAAAATAAGGGTAATGATGTCAATATAACCACCAGGACACACCTCTATCTACTTAGATCACTAAGCACCACCTGGTCCTGGTCCCTCTAGAACCCTATCAAAAGGTAATTCTTCTTCACAATGTAACACCCCAAGCTTCCATGGTATGCTTCTCTTTAAATAATACAGTAGCGTGTGTTGTATGCAACTTCAAGTTCTAACACACTATAACCAATCAAACTAGCCGTTATGAATAGTAATACCTACTTTTTAAAATTTTATAAATTTTATCTCTCAAAATGGACTTCATTTTTGGATTCAGAATATCAAATTTAGCCTAGGGTGAAATTTTGGTACTTTTCGGATAACTTTTATATTTTGATGAATAGTGAAAATTACTAAATTTTACTTAAAAACAACTTTTTTAATCAAAATAATTAATAGTGATAAATTATGAATTTGAGTGGTTTTAAAGTATATTTAGAATATATTTTTACCATTTAATACATTTTTGTTCATTTGACATAATTCTACAATTAAACCGGACATGAACAAGTGTCAATCTTTTGATAGTTATTATCTCTTAAAAACACGCTTTTTGTTTTAACAACGGGAATTAATTTTAAATTAATTTATGCCACTTATTTGTTTTGAATTTGTAAAAATGGATTCCATATTTGGAATCAGGATGTCCAAATTATGTAAATAGGTAACTTTTATCTTCAGAAATTTTGAATAATTACTTCGGTAAATATTTTATTTACCATGGTTAAAGGGTAAATCCGGTAAATAAGGGTTAAAAAATAATATCATAATAATAATAAATTACCCTAAAATATGTCATAACCTTATTTTTTGATACATGTCTGACCATGGTCATATTTCGGTCGATTGTGGGACCCAATGGAGCTACTTTTTGGTGATAGGGACACTTTATTAAAATTAAGTTAAAATAAATACAAAAATGACATAAGCATATATCTTTTAGAAAAACATTTTTTACATAGGGTTATATATGTTGGACTTTCGACTATAAATATTAATTATAAAGAAAAAAATATTTCCTACATATTGGTGTTTTATTTATAGTTTTTAGACATTAAATAATTTATGTTATTTATGACACAATGGTGATGTAGTAATTACCTAATTAATGAAAAATTAGAATAATTGATATTATAAATACCCAAATAAATATAATTTGAGACTTTTTATAAATACAAATAATTTAATTGGTTAATATGAAATGTTAGGATTTATTTAATTAACTTCGTTCGAAGTAACCATTTTGTTATGATTTTTACAAAAATCAATTATTGAATAGTGTCAAAAGTTACATAAAAAGAGTTTTTAAAAAAATATTATATTATTAATTGATATTAAATTCAGAAAAATCTAAGGATTGGCCAAGAGACTTATATCATGATATTTGTATCATTAATAGACCACTTGGGGGTATCTTGGATGTATATAGTAAGTTTATTAAAAATATAATATAAAAATACAAAGAGACATTGTAAAAGTGAAACTAATTAACTAACAATTAATACTTAAAGATAATGTTAATATAGTAACCCAAACCGGTATAAATTCTATTGGTTGAGTGGTTTTCGACCTATCCCCACCTTAATATTTAAATAATACACTTTGAATCCATTAGAAACTGAATATGAATTTATTATAAAATAATATTTCTAACTTTTCCAAAGGTGCCCCTCACCCCTCTTATAAAAGGGCACTCACCCTTCTCATTAATTCAAATCTTCACAGCCTTTTGGTTCGGCAAAACCCTGCCCAAATACTCTCTCAAATTCCCTCGCATAAACCTATAGGCCTTAGTTTGATCAGAAAGACAACCTATGGAGCCCTTTTGATCAAATCAAAAGGAAGAACCCGAAGAAGAGGTAATGTTTTTACCACTTTTTTTCAAGTTCCTTTCTTCTTCAACTTCTTCTTCTTTGTTATTCCATTTATAAAATAATAAATCCAGTATCTTATATATACATTGATGTTATTATAAATATGTAACAACCAAATTCACTATTCTATCCATCCCTTGAATGACATGTCACCATACGTGCGTACGTACGGCCTACCGTCTCCACGTCGTGGTGTAATTGTTATTCAATATATTATAATTTAGATGGGTATAATAATGATGTATAATTCATGTAAATAATAAATATACCATGTTAATTATTCTATATATATCATATACCATCCAATTATATATTATATTAATATCAAAAAAATGATATTTTCGCTCTTGTGTACGTATGGATTACCATCTCCGCGACACGATGAGATTCATTTCCAAGTTCACCATTCATCGACGATTATAAAAAATATATATTACTAATAAGTATGTAATATATGACATAGTAATTCTACTGGAGATATATATATTTATATATATAAGTATTTATGTACTTACATATATCTTATTCACTTACTTCCGTTCAATACTATATGAAAACGGAAACAGCGTTTATGCGTACGTACGGACTACCGTCTCCATAAACGGTGTTTTCCATTTCATATATATGTCTATTATAAATTTTTATATTCTAAATATATATGATAAAAAATCATGTTTTATATTCTGTAAGTATTTGAATCATGATCTAATTGATACAATCAAGAGTAACAAGTTAAAACACATATGATAAAAAAATCAATTATTACCCGAAATATTAATATAACATGGAAATTATTATTAAATGGGTAGTATAAAGTCATAAATGAATAATTTATGATAACATAAATTTTAATATTGTTCTGGTATAATTTAATAACATACTATAGTCTTCATTTAGGAGTCTAAACGTACCCTCAACTAAAAGAAAGTGCAAGGTAAGGGGTTTTCATCTCACTCCTTATTCCCGTGAGATTCATGCAATATTTCCACTATTACCTTTTGTGTGGTGTATGTACTTCCCATAATTTTATTCTTTGTGTAATACACTTTAATTTATGTGTATTTACATATTCATTGTATGATACCTCTTTCATGGGTTGTATGTTTCGTATGTTACCAAATTGGTAAGAGTTAATTTCACAATCTCTTTATTATCCGAGGTTGTTTTTACGTATTTAATATCCATGTCCATGTTTTATGAAAGAGTTTTCAAAGGAATTATTTTAAGGGACCTTTTTACTAAAACATCCTTTCAAATGTTTTAAATATATATTCTTCTAAATCTTTCTCATTAGTGTCGATGTCTTCAAAATGGTTTTTAAGGATATATTTATAACGACATGAATGTTTTTAAAATGTTAATTCCTTTCAAAAGATTCAATGTGTTATGGGACACTTTGATTCAAAAATGTCTTTAAATGACTTCTTGTCTAAATTGTGTGACTTATAAATGTTTTCATGGAAAAGTGGTATTTCTATAAAAGAGTTTTACAATCATTTTAATCTATGTCAACATCCTTCGATAAATTTTACACTTGTTTGAAGTTGATTTATTATGATACAAATAATCCATATTGTATTTAAGGTTTTGTGATATGTTTGACTATGGATAAGTTATTTTTATGCCATTAATGGTTTATTATTAATTTTTTGGCATTCTGTATGCTAGTTTTAATACGAATTTTTATGTTATATTTCATCCTCTTCTTAAGATGAATGTGTTGGACTAGTATATTTCAGGTTGGGGTCCGGTTAAAGCAGACCCTCTGGGTTGGTGTCCGGTTATTAGAGGCACTCCGTGTTGGTGTCCGGTTATTAGAGGCACTCCGGGTTGGTGTCCGGTTATTAGAGGCACTCTGGGTTGGTGTCCTGTTATTAGAGGAGCTCTGGGTTGGTGTCCAGTTATTAGAGGCCCTCTGGGTTGGTGTCCGGTTATTAGAGGCACTCCGAGTTGGGTTCCAGTTACAGTTAGCCCCTAGGTCTTGGCACGAGGCCTTGAAAAAAGAAATTAAAGTTCATCATTATGCATTACATCATTATGAAAGTGGTTATTAATATTGCATGTGATTATACGACTAGTAGAATATCCATGTGAATAAGTATATGACATTATTTCATTTTATCTTTTCCATATTATGTTGAAGTTCATGTTTAAAAGGCATTTGTTTTAGTTATACATTTCCTTAAATGTTTATGCTTATTTATAAAATTTTCTGCTATATTGTTATCCTTACTGGGAATTTGAGCTCACCCCTTTCTATGTTTTATTTTTCCCAGGATGTGAAGAATTATTTTATGAATGACCAGCAGGGATAGTATGAGGGGATAAAAGTGTGGACTATGGAGACTATTTTGTTGTAGTTTTCATTTTATGATGTAATGTAAACTTTATTAATGTATCTAGTTATTACAAGGCTACTAAACTAATCGGTCCTTCGAGACTTGATTCCTTGTGATCATGTCAATGTTATGTAATAATTCACCGACTCTGGGTAATTGGGGTCGGGGCATTACAGTTGGTATCAGAGGAAGTTTAGCAATAACCTTGGAAACTAGATTAAGATATACTCTGATTAGAGCACATAGCCCTAAGATATACATTGAGGATTATTATAGAAGAACTTACTATAATTTTGATATTTTAGAGATTTTGTGAGTTTTTCGAGCAATACATCCCTGTCTGGATACGACCAGGTAGAGGCGGCTCTGGCACAGATGTACCTAGGGGTAAAACCCGATAACAACGCTTTGAGCTAGACTTGAACGGAAACTGGTGCACAACAATGGGCCTTGCTGCACTCTTGGTTACGACACTCATGGGGGATATGCTTAGGATAATTCTCATTTTCTTTACAAACCATTATGAAGGGCTCATGAGTATATACTTACTCAAAGAAAACATTTTTATGATTATGGATTATATCAATAAACTGTTCAACTTGCGTTTGGTATTTTACAAGTTTGGAATTATTCATTGTAATTCATAAACTGACCTAGTTTAGGCTATTATATAAAAATGGCACCCAGTAGAAGGAATGTGAACTCCAGGAATACGTATGATCCAATGAATAAGAAGGATCATATCTTTTAGGGTATTAAGACATCATTTAGAAGGGAAATAGTCTCCCATGTTTTATCATCATATGAAAAAATAGTATCATTTGTTGATAAGATAAGTAAAGAGTTTACTGAGTCCTATGGCTCTGAAGGGAAGCAAGAGAAGAAAGGGATGGAAGAGATAAAGATAGATAAAGGGAAGAGGAAAAAGAAGAATTTTCCCATATGTGATACCTGTGGAAAGAAACACCCTGGAACTTTCCTAAAAGTAATGGGAGTTTGTCATAAGTTGGGAGAAAAATGACACCATATATGTGACTACAAGGGTAATAAAAAGTTTTCAAATGTACAATGATTCATCTGTAAGGAGTTTGGACACTACGTGAACCAATTTCCTAGTTATCAGAGTATGCCTCAAATGATGTTATTGGATAATAGTCAAGTTATGATACTACCACAGATGAAGAGGAATGAATAGTGTTCTTATGTTGTTATTTTGGAATTATTTCATTGAAGTGTTGTATCAATGATGTACTGAAAATAAATAAGGATTGTGTTGCAGTACTATTTCATTGAGGATTTGAGATTTTATGGTAATAAGAAAAGTGACTCTACAATGAGTTAAACTTTTTGGAAATTACACGGTTGAAGGAAAGATAAACCTTAATATGGTCTTAATATTGAGGTACTGATTTTGGAATAAGATATGGTTGATTTGGGTAAATTGTATTGGATATTCTTGACTACCATGAAACTGATTAAAGATTTGTATATTCCATCATTGTTGGAGTTTACAAAATTTTTGGATGGATGAAGTATATCCAGTATTCTATAAGGAATAAGGGAGCATGAATTTAATCAATAAAGTTTTATGATAATTTAGGATGTTTCGGTGTTTTAAAAGAAGACATGATGAAGGTATTCACATGCTATTACGGGGTAAAAAGGATCTACATTATGTTTAACTTTCATATAAATTTTGGACTGATAGTTTACATAAGTATTTTGGAAAAGTATACATGTTGGAAGGGATTAAGTTTGAAAGGTTATTTTTGGATTTTTATAAAAGGACAACACGCAGACCATGTGACGACCCGTCGTGTCGGACAAAGCTGCGGGGATCGAACCCAGAACCATAGTGCAATTGGGATTTATCACCTACCACTGTACTATGTGAAGTTCCTGGATTTTATAATGTAGTTTCGTTTTATAAAGGTTCTGATATGTGAATTATAAATTCATTATATTTGGAACCCTATACGATTAGGATAAATATAGTATTTTTGAGTTGTATAATGTTTTGGGGTGAAAAATGAGTTTGTGGTAGAAATTTATTAATGGATAAAACTCTAAATATAAAGTAATTATATCTCCTTATGATCTTAGCCAATCTCATAAATAAATTCCTCAACATTAAGAAAAGGAACTTAGAACAAAAATGTTGTCTTAAATGGTACCTTAGATCATCACAAATTTATGGCTTTGGGATTGTTGGGCTTTTCATATCCATGTTCTCTACCACTCTCCATAAGATATTGATGGTTAGATTTCTCTTCCATATCCATATTTTCTTACATGGAACCCTAGTATGTGTTATTTTCGGTAACCTTCATACTTACCACACTTTATTTTAAATAGAGGCCTCATTAATTCATTTTTCGATGTGGGATTTCAGCTAAGATATTTTGAAACGTCAACCCCAAGTTTCCAATACCGAGCATAAATTGCGAGGACACAATTTATTGAAGTAGGGGAGAATGTAACACCCCAAACTTCCATGGTACGCTTCTCTTTGAATAATATAGTAGCGTGTGTTGTACGCAACTTCGAGTTCTAACACACACTACAACCAATCAAACTAGCCGTTATGAATAGTAATACCTACTTTATGAAATTTTATAAATTTTATCTCTCACAATGGACTTAATTTTTGGATTTGAAATATCGAATTTATCCTAGGGGGGAATTTTGGTACTTTTCGGATAACTTTTATATTTTGATGAATAGTAAAAATTAATAAATTTTAATTAAAAACAATTTTTTTAATAAAAATAATTAATAGTGATAAATTATGAATTTCAGTGGTTTTAAATTATATTTAGAATATATTTTTACCATTAAATAAAATGTTGGTCATTGGACATAATTTCACAATTAAACCGGACATGAACAAGTGTCAATCTTTTGATAGTTATTATCTCTTAAAAACACGGTTTTTGTTTTAACAACGGGAATTAATTTTAAATTAATTTCTGCCACTTCTATGTTTTGAATTTGGAAAAATGGATTCCATATTTGGAATCAGTATGTACAAATTGTGTAAATAGGTAACTTTTATTTTTAGGCATTTTGAATAATTACTTCGGTAAATATTTTATTTACCACGGTTAAAGGGTAAATCCGGTAAATAAGGGTTAAAAAATAATATTATAATAAAAATAAATTACCCTAAAACGTGTCCTAACCTTATTTTTGGATACATTTCCTACCATGGGCATCTTTGGGTCGATTTTGGGACCTCATGGAGCCACTTGTAGGTGATAGGGACACTTTATTTTAATTAAGTTAAAATAAATACAAAAATTACATAAGCATATATCTTTTAGAAAAACAATTATTACATAGGGTTATATATGTTGGAATTTCAACTATAAATATTAATTAGAAATATAAAACGATTTCCTAAATAATTTTTTTTATTTATAATTTTTAGACATTAAATTATTTAAGTTATTTATGACACAATGGTGATGCAGTAATTACCTAATAAATGAAAAATTAGAATAATTGATATTATAAATACCCAAATAAATGTAATTTGAGACTTTTTATAAATAAAAATAATTTTATAGGTTAATATGACATGTTAGTATTTATTTAAATAACCTTTTTCGAACTAATCATTCTGTTATGATTTTAACAAAAAACAATTATTGAATAGTGTCAAAATTGACATAAAAGAGTTTTTAAACAAAATATTATATTATTAATTGATATTAAATTTCTAAAAATTTAAGGTTCGGACAAGAGACTTATATCTTGATAGGTTTATCATTAATGGACCACTTGGGGTCTCCTAGATGTATATAGTAAGTTTATTAACCATATAATATAAAAATACAAAGAGACATTGTAAAAGTGAAACTAATTAACTAAGAGTTAATACTTAAAGATAAGGTTAATATAGTAACCCAAACTTGTCTAAATCCTATTGGTTGAGTGGTTTACGACCGATACCCACCTTAAAATTTAAATAATACACTTTGGAGCCATTAGAAACCAAATATGAATTTATTATAAAATAATATTTCTAGCTTTTCCAATAGTGCCCCTCACCCCTCTTATAAAAGGGAACTCCCCCTTCTCATTAATTCACACCTTCAAAGCCTTTTGGATTGGCCAACCCCTACCCAAATACTCTCTAAACATCCCTCACTTCATCCTATAGGCCTTAATTTTATCATAAATCCAACCTATGGAGCCATTTTGATCAAATCAAAAGGAAGAACCCGAAGAAGAGGTAATGTTTTCACCACCCTTTTTCAAGTTCCTTTCTTCTTCAACTTCTTCTTCTTTGTTATTACCTTTCTAAAATAATAAATCCAGTATCTTCTATATATTGTGATGTTATTATAAATATGTAACAACCAAATTCATTATTATATCCATCCCTTGAATGACATGTCACCATATGTGCGTATGTACGGCTTACCATCTCCACGTCGTGGTGTAATTGTTATTCAATATATTATTATTTAAATGGGTATAATAATGATGTATAATTCATGTAAATAAAAATATAACATGTTAATGATTCTGTATATATCATATACCATCCAATTATATATTATTTTAATATAAAAAAAATGATATTTTCACTCGTGTGTACTTACGGATTACCGTCTCCACGACGCGATGAGATTCATTTCCAAATTCACCATTCATTGACGATTATAAAAAATATATATTACTAATAAGTATTTAATATATGACATAATAATTCTACTGGAGATATATATATTTATATATATAAGTATTTATTTACTTACATATGTCTTATTCACTTACTTCCATTCAATACTATATGAAAACGGAAACAATGTTTATGCATACGTACGGACTACGGTCTCCATAAACTGTGTTTTCCATTTCATATATACGTCTATTATAAATTTTAATATTCTAAATATATATGATAAATAAATCATGTTTTATATTCTAGAAGTATTTAAATCATGATCTAAGTGATATAATCAAGAGTAACATGTTAAAACACGTACGATAAAAAAGCGATTATTACCCAAAATATTAATATAACATGGAAATTTTTATTAAATGGGTAGTATAAAGTCATAAATGAATAATGTATGACATCATAAATATTAATATGGTTCTTTTATAATTTAATAACATACTACAGTCTTCAAACAAGAGGCTAAACGTACCCTCAACTAAAGGAAAGTGCAAGGTAAGGGGTTTTCATCTCACTCCTTATTCCCGTGAGATTCATTCCATATTGCCACTATTACCTTTTTTGTGGTGTATGTACTTCCCATAATTGTATTATTTGTGTAATACACTTTAATTTATGTGTATTTGCATATTCATTGTATGATAACTCTTTCATGGGTTGTATGTTTCATATGTTACCAAATTGGTAAGAGTTAATTTCACAATCTCTTTATTATCCAAGGTTGTTTTTACGTATTTATTATCCATGTCCATGTTTTATGAAAGAGTTTTCAAGGGGATTCTATTAAAAGAACTTTTTACTAAAACATCATTTAAAATGTTTTAAATATTTATTCTTCTAAATCTTTCTCATTAGTGTCCATTTATTCAAAATGTTTTTTAAGGGTATATTTATATGGAAATGAATGTTTTTAAAATTTTTATTCCTTTCAAAAGATTCAAAGTGGTATGGTACACTTTGATACAAAAATTTCTTTAAATTACTTCTTGTCTAAATTGTGTGATTTTTAAATGTTTTCATGAAAAAGGGGTGTTTATCTCAAAGAGTTTTACAATCATTTTCATCTATGTCAACATCATTTGATAAATTTTACACTTGTTTGAAGTTGATTTATTATGATACAAATCAACCATATTGTATTTAAGGTTTTGTGATATGTTTGACTATGGATGAGTTATTTTAATGCCATTAATGGTTTATGATTAATGTTTTGGCATTTCGTATGCTAGTTTTAATACGAATTTTTATGTTATATTTCATCCTCTTCTTAAGATGAATGTGTTGGACTAGTATGTTTCGGGTTGGGGTCCGGTTAAATCAGACCCTCCGGGTTGGTGTCTGGTTATTAGAGGCACTCCGGGTTGGTGTTCGGTTATTAGAGGCACTCCGGGTTGGTGTTCGGTTATTAGAGGCACTCCGGGTTGGTTTTTGGCTATTAGAGGCACTCCGGGTTGGTGTCCAGTTATTAGAGGCACTCCAGGTTGGTGTCCGGTTATTAGAGGAACTCCAGGTTGGGTTCCGGTTACAGTTAGCCCCTAGGTCTTGGCATGAGTCCTTAACAAAGAAATTAAAGTTCAGCATTATTCATTCCATCATTATGAAAGTGGTTATTAATATTGAATGTGATTATTCGACTAGTAGAATATCCATGTGAATAAGTATATGAAATTATTTAATTTTATCTTTGCCATATTATGTTGTAGTTCAAGTTTAAAGGGCTTTTGTTTTAGTTATACATTGCCTTAAATGTTTATGATTATTTATAAAAGTTTCCTCTATATTGTTATCCTTACAGGGAATTTGAGCTCACCCCTTTCTATGTTTTATTTTTCCAAGGATGTGAAGAAGTATTTTATGAATGACCTGCAGGGATAGTATGAGGGGATAAGATTGTGGACTATGGAGACTATGCTGTTGTAGTTTTCATTTTATGATGTGATGTAAACTTTATTAATGTATCTAGTTATTTCAAGGCTACTAAACTAATCTGTCCTTCGAGACTTGATTCCTTGTGATCATTCCAATGTTATGTAATAATGTACCGACTCTGGGTAACTGGGGTTAGGGCGTTACACCCAACACATGACACATACAGGAAAAGCCCGTGTAGGGGTGATTATAACAATACCTAGTAGGACACTAAGAAAAAAATAATCATATAAAAACAAGTATAATAGTAAAATATAAAAAGGTACATGTCTACATCACATATAACAAGAATATCTACATATAATCAACAAAGAAACACAGTCTCAAGGTAAGGTTACAACTGTAATTCCAACCTATGATTCCTACTTGAAGGTTCCAGATAGCACTCATCTGGGAGAACAAACTCCAAGAGTGAGGTAGCACAGGTGGTGTCTATCCGATATGTATAGATCATCAGGTCCTACCATAAGAAGTATACACTGGATGTCTGAAGAGGATGATAATTAGATGAGGATCAATCTCAATGCCATGGGGTATACCAACAACTCAATATAGAATAACTTACTAAGAAGATGATTGGTGCCCGTGTAGTGTTGTTCATGACCATACCAAGAACTCCACCCATTATAAGAAGATGATAGATGATATCACTCTATACCTTACAAAAGTATTTCAACATCCTTATTTAATAATTCATGTTGAAAGGATCACAATCCTATGTGTATGATGTGATTTCGTACTAACCCTAAGGAAAATGTATCAAGGTGACACACCCTAATGAAACATGTTTAATATATGTAGTACAAGGGCTCTAAGAAATCTTAAAGGAAGTATAGGTTGTGTATTATTAGTAGAAGAAATGTCCCTTTAACAAAGGCTTCTGCCTATGTAAATGGCCCGTGTCCATGTCCATGTCAAAGTACATGGTGTGTCTATGCATGTGAACTTATGACCATGTCCTAGTACATGGCTATGCCTGTGTACACCCAAAATGGCCTTGTTCGTGTCAGAATACATTGTGTGTTTCTTCCAATATACTTCTGGCCATGTCTGTGTACCCTCTATGGTACATGCAGAGCTTCCAGGTCAAGGCACATGCCGTTTGAAAAATTCCCATGCTGTATGATATTTAATTCCACTAAGGAAACCCTATCCTCTATAAAAGGGTACCACATGACGTGTTCCTACGAAACAAACACCGTGTACCACAAGATTTCATAGATCCATGGGTTTCTCCTCCACATTCTAGTTCACTCCTCCGACCCCCAGATCTATATTGAATCATTTCGGGAAGCACGAATCAACTCCAGAGGAGCCTCGCTATTGTTTCTCACCAAATTGCAGTCACCCAATTCTCATGAAAATAATTTATATTCTACTATAATCTTTGTCACATGCACCACTAAAACCTAGGGTTCTCAAATACAATCTGATTCACTCATCACTACCATTATCACACAATACCCATTACAAATCAGGCATAAATCATTAATATCAAATCATTGCACCATGAAAAGTGTGTGTAATTTTTGATTCCTTGGTATTTGAGTCAGACCAATAGGAAAATTAAACCTTGGTGGTCAACACATGTAGAATAATTTGAAAAAAATATGAAACATGCAAGATAGGAATGAACAATGGCTTTGTTTGGTTGGACTCAATATGTTTCCATTATAATGATGAACAAAGAACCATAATAAATAAATAAATCTCCCAATAAAATCCAGTAGGTAAACCCATCCCGCAATACTACCGATCAATGAATCAATCTATTTTTATATTGATTCATGTACAGCATAAAATTAGATAGGAGGGATATAAATCCACAAAAATCAACATCCTACCTCTATTTCAATCAATCACTCACAATTAATTGTTTTGTGTTGTTGTCATTGAAGAGATCCATGAATTCCATTGAAGAAAGACAGATGATCCTAGATTCAGTTGTCATTAACCATTGGAGTTCCTCCAAATTTCTCCAATGGACTTCATCAATTTGAAGGGTTATGTGGCTAACCCTAAATTTTTTCCATGAACATGTATTTAGAGAATTTATTTAGGTAGGGTAAACAAGTAAATAAAGAAATCATTTCATTAATTTATATTAAAAGTTCATACATAGTCATACCTCAACTTAAACGCCTAATGTGTTCCATGGTTATATCACAAATAGGGTAAAACCCTTACATTTAACTGAATGCCACCCTAAAATTCATAATTTAGGCCTCTGTTTAGATGTTTTTCTACCTTTTTCAAGAAACATTAGTGTGTGTGTGCATTTAATATATTTAATATATTACAAAAATTTATTATGGGTGCACCAAGCCTCAGAATCACAAGCCTTCTCAGCTCTTGGTCTTGAAAATAATCCATACAATACCCAAATATAATACATAGAAAATCCATGTTTCTAAATCTATACATTTTGGATATGGATAATAAATTTCTTCACAGCCCCATCAATCCACAATATAAACACCTATCACAAGGTGAATCCCAATGTTGTATATATAGAACTCCAGTTATTCCATGGGTTCTCTGATTATTCTAATTATAATTCATTTAGAAATGATTCTTTGAGTGGGTGCTTGTGGCCTTAGACCAACCATTACTTCATTATTGTTGCAATCATTCCCCAATCTAGATTTGTTTTTATTATATTCTCTTTTTATTTTTGAAAATAAATTTTTTTGGGGCCTTTATGATTAACATTCAGATTTTTCAATGCTTATAAGATCTAATTCCCTATAATCATAGCACGATTCAAATGCCTATCTTTATTTTCATAATTTCTACACAACCCGAAAACTTCCTCCTTACACTCTTTGATTTGTTTTTCCCAATAATTCATTATCTTAGTCAACACATCGATGAACATAATCCATTCATTAACATTGAGCATATAATCAATAACCATCTATACGTTTTCTCGAATTGTATAGTTTATTTTTACTTTTATTCCTTCAACTCAGTTAGTACTGATTTATTATTTTTTATGTAGAGTTTTACATCATTAACCAATCAGTTGGATTTCAAATACATTACTACTAAAAAATAATTTTCATCAAAAGAATCTTCTGGTCCTAATGAGAGATAAAACCTTCTTTCCACTTATCCTTCGTCCCAATATATCTCTTATATTGACTAGAATATACACACAACCACCACCATAGCATTTTCTCCATGTTTTATATAGGCCTGAATTTCATCAATCTCTATTTCGATTGAACAATGTTTTTATTATGAAGGAAAGTTCTTATTATTGGTGTATCTTTCACATTAGTATATGACTTCATCATGGTAATTTCATCAAAATCATCATCATTTCAAAACATATTGGGACACTTTACTACAGGGTCCCAAACCATTCCACATCATAAAAACCCAAGTGGTCATTTACCTTTAATATTTCATCTTCCACCTTACATATTTGAGGAAAATCTTGACATGAATTCATCTACATCTTCTTTATCATGGAGATCCTCTATGGTGAGATTATTCATATCCTTGAGTTTCACCTCCTTAGAATTCCCTTTTCTAAAACCTCATTATTTTCCTTTCTCGTATCATATGAAATAGGTGTATTGTGTAATATTTTAAATAACATCACATTCAGATCCTTGTCCTCATGTATATAGGATTATGGATTGAACCAGGATGTAAATATTCACAAGATGAAGTAGAATATCTTCACATAAACACGGGTTTCTCTAATAATACACATTTCCTTCATAAATAATTTCACCGAATTAGGGAATGCATTAATAGATTCATTCAGTTGTGTCCTGAATTCCTAATTCTTATTTCAAAAAACCTTTATTTTATCTTCTCATATCTTCATGTCACCTTCATAATTATTTATAATTTATTCCCAAATGGAATGAGGGGATTTAAATGAAATCACCATAATGTAAATTGTGTATGATAAAGTTCCGCCTAAAAAATTGATTCCCATTTCATCCAGATCAAGTTCTATATGTTATGCATTTGTTAAAGACCCTCCTTCCATACTGATTAAGATTTCATCCCTATTTGAAAAATATAAATCAATGCTTATTAATTAGAAGAAGTTTTATATCTGATTCTTCCAGAGTTGAAAATTGTTTCCCATTATGATCAAAATAAATTTATGATTGACTATAGTTATATCCTCTATAAAGAAAGATTAAAAAAACATTTGAATTTAGATGTTATATAATTTTATAGGCCCCAAAGGGTAAATAGATTCAGAGGGTGGTTTGTTAGATAGGGTGAATCAGGGTATAAAATATTAAAACAACCTGTGATTTGGATCTTGATTCAACTTTTGACAATACATTCGTCTGCCAACCTATTTATACATTAATATATGAAATGAAATAAATGGAAAAAAAGGAAACATAAATTTTAATAGGTTTTCCAAAAAATGGTTAGTCTAATTAGAACACAGTGGAAATGTAACAATGATCTAGAATCAATATATCACACTATTGTCATAATGTTTTGAGAGGACTCACAATCCCCAATTGTTTTCCACCATTCACACTTTGAAATATCACTATTATCTATATTGAATCGAGTGCACTATTAATCTAGAATATTCCTACTTTATTCTGAATCATATTAGAAATAATTCATACTAAAATGATAATTAAATTAAGCTCAAAATTAATCAATGAGATGATATCTAATTTTACATGAAATATTTTTTGTGGAAAATTCCTCCTGGAATTATTCTTTTTTGTGAACTACTCTACAACATACTTACAATCCTGAAACACCATTCTCTATCACTCAAACATCAAAGAATACTATTCAAATCATACATCAACTTCATTAAAAACATCCATGAACATGTACCTTATGAACATAGTACTACAAACTATCTTTCATGAAATTTCACTTCATAGACTAACACCCACAAACTTTCCTCGCCAAAATTCATTTCAGTGTTTTCACTACATAGACTACTCTCAAATGAAACCAAATATATCCTATGATATACTTATCTATGGTAATTCAATTTAGTCATAAAATAAGTTATTACGGTTCATTTATATAGGTAAATTTCTCTTAAAATTATACTAATCAAAATTATTGGCCATCCCATTGCTAAACAATAGTCACAAACTTATCTCTATTAATATACTAGACATCATGAAATTGACCAGGATGTGGATGATGAATGTTCATGAGACAATATATGAAAAAATTTTGTGGTCTAAATACTACCTTCATAGTGTAAAAATAGCAATCTTACAATAATGTATACTTTTTTTGGGATAAACAATCCCCATCATGGGACTACAAACTCTGTTCAATGATCTGTGGACTTGACCTCATGGTCAATTTACATTACCACTTTTTCTCTATATAAGACCTCAATAACCAAATACATAATTCATAGAAAACATAAATTCCCCAAATTTTTTCAACAAAAAAATATGGCAATCACTGGAAAACATTTCCACTTTCTTCGTCTCCTATTACTGGAAATCATAGGATTATTTCCAGCCAATATTGTTCACAACAAAAAACAAACTATAAAATCAAAAACAAAAAAATATCAAATTTTTTAAAAATATATTCAATACTTCCATTAATATCACTAAGAGAGGCTAACACGGAATTTATACATTATTTATGATAATAGTTTTTTGACCCACTAGTATAAATACCCTGAGGGGGGTGGGGGTGAATCCAGTTATAAAAGGTTAAAAAAATTTCACACTTGGGATATTGTTTTTTCATTAAACAAAAAACTATTCCCTTTATTTATAATTAAAATTTTGAAAAAATATCCTAAAAGAGACATGATACTTTAACTTGGTTCACCCTAATGTGAATAATGAAAGGATAAAACAATGGAAATTTTTAGATGTAATATAATCACTATGGTGGAATACTATTTTATGTTTTTCAGAATAGACTTACTATCCCTCTAGGTTTACAAACATTTACACGTGACAACTCACTTTCAATCTAATGATTAAAAAAATCATCCTCCATAAGAATATATTATTGATCTATATTAACATTGAATTTATTCACAATAATATTGGTGTGACATGATATGTTCATTCTTTTATGATATGAAGACCAACACATTGCATAATATTTTCTGAATGGAAAAACCATTCATGAACTATTATCCTTCAAATTCTGACTCTTCTTCAAAACCACTCATGATTCATCAATTGAACTTCATTCAATTTTTCTCATTAGAATTTCCCTTACTTTGTGAACAGAATTTTCTTCATGAACAATATTTACATTATAATATTAATTTTCCTTGTGAAATGTCTTCACCTCACAAACTCCCTAAGTTTCAAAAACCCTACACTTCACAAACAACCTATTCATTGTGAACTCCTCTACTCTTCATGAGTTGTCTGTGCTACACGATATCATTATTTCTTCATGAATAGACTATGATCCATGAAAATATTTATGATTTTGAAATTACATTTCAAACATACAAAATTTATATTGAGGTGATACTCCTTAATGAACTTATCTCACTCTAATTAATTTATTAGGTGTCCCTATTTTGGAAATAAGAACCAAAATCCGAGATAATCCTGAAAATACTATTCAACACATTTAAAATTATATTCTACAAAATAAATTTTTTTGTATTATCACATAATAGTCTAAGTTCATATCCCATGCCATATCACCACTATTTATTCACAAATTAGATAGACGTTGTAGACTCCCTTTGCAGTCATGAACCTTATTCAAAGACGATTTGTTTATATGTGAAAAACCTTACTATACTAAAATACTTCACTAAGAATTTGCATGGCTTCACGTAGTCCCTATGTGATGGACCCTTATAGTGTACTTCTTATACATAATTAATTTCCTTGTGCTTCATGAACATTATCTGTTTCAGGAACTAAACCTGTTATTCATGATCTACTATGTGCTTTGTGAATTTGAGTGAACTTCCTTCTTGGTTTCATGATCTAGTGAGATATTTATTCATGACTTCATCAACTATGTCAATATTCCTTCACTTGTTCATAATATTATGTTATCATCCTTCCTATATTTACCAATATTCATCGTCTTCCTCTGAGGCTTCATGCAAGTGATATGTGGCCACATATATCCTTCTTTTTAAATACACACTTTTCCACATTTTTATGGAAATTTCCAGATCAGTTCCAAATTTACCCAAAATAACATTATAAACATGGTGCATCAATAAGATCATCAATGTTATTTATCATCAAACACAAAATGCATCATTTTCAACAAGCATGGAAACCGAAAAAATGTGGCATTCCATCATGATGGATTTTTTTCAAACATCCATCATGTTTTTCATTATACCCCACCATCCAAAATGGTAATTAAAATAAAGATGAAAATCATATATTATATTATCCCATGATTGTGTAGTCATATGAAATATAAAACCTATAAGAAAAATTGGTTGTAGTATATTTAAGTGTGAAACATATCTCATCATTAGTGAATGATGTTTTCATGTATACACCAAACATGAATGTTATTTTCACTATTGATGTGATCAATAAAAATATATAAAAGATCTTACCTGGGATACTAGATTTTATGGGAGAGAATTTTCTTTATTTTATGGGAAAAATATGTTAATAAATATACTTCCATTGTTAGTATAATAATGTCTCCATCATTGAAACGTATATGAATATCCCTAGGATACTCCTATAAAAATATTTCTCAGAACATTGGCTATTACAGAGGAATTTTTTTCATCTATAGACATGCTAATTTTTTACCCATTATGGAGGGAAAAAATTTCAATATATAGTTTGAAATCATTGTTATCTAAAAAATTTATTCCTTAATTTATTGTGTTAGGGATCGTGATAGAATTTATGTGGAATCTCTAACATCTTCCTCGTGTAGATCCTTACTGATGAATGGGTCCATGACTATTTAATGAACTATGTAGATTTTGATTTCATCTTAACCTTGATTAATATGGATTATATCTTGGTTAAATAGAGTATCCAATTGATCATTATTTTTTTCACTGGATTTATGATTAGATTTTCATGGTGGTGAAACTAATTAATAAAAAATATTTTTTGATTGATCAGAGGTGTCAATTCATTTATAAAGATAGCATAATTTTCTTTGATATATCTAAACACTAACTATGATCTTCACATTATATTCAAAAATAACATTGGTATTTTTTATAGATAACACATGTCAAATGATAAGGTATTAGTATTATAATTTTCTATTACTGAAACCCTATGAGAATATAAACTATTGTACAAGAAATTCCATTGTAATGGAGATAAAGATGAAACCACAACTAAAAATCATAATAATTTATATCTATAATCAATTCCATGTTAGGATACAAGATGAACTATTGATATTAATTTCTTATTAAAAACTTTTTTATTTTATTTAAAAAATATCATCATAAGTAATTCCCATGTGTATATATTGTTTCATTTTTGTAAGGTCAGTTATTAAGAAGTATTATATTATCTACCAACTAATTTTATTTTTAGTGTCAAAAAAATCTGAAACCATTGATTAAAAATATCCCATAATTATAATTATCTCAAAAATAAGGGTAATGTTTCATATCTTATGTTTAGTAGGGTGTATCAATTATTCCACTTGATAATGTATATAAGGGAACATATATTGATCCAAAATTATCAATGAGAGAAATTTTATCATAGTGGTGTATATCCATCCTCAACCTCTAACAATTTCTAGATATGTTGTTATTTAGTTTTCTTATCTTCATCATTATTTTGGAATATATGAGTATCTCATGACCACTTAATTTCTACCATATATACGATTAATCATTACTCTTTTATTAGTGTAATCGAGGCTAGAGGATTCAAGAAACATTTCTTAATAACATAATATATGTATTGAATGTCTTAATACCATAAATAAATAATGAATTATTCATTATATTTGTACATGTATATATCCAAATGATACTTATGTAAATCTAAAAAATTTCTATACATCCAAAATGGATATTCATATTGAATAAACGAATATAGTACTGGAATATGTTTATTTATATCAACTCTCATTAAGAAAATAAAATAAATAATTGTAATGATTTTATTAGTATTTATAGGATTGTCTTAGATTCCACATTATTGGATCATAATTAAAAATAATTTCTCTATGGTGATAATAAATACACACATTCACAAGTTTAAATTAATCTTTTGTATTTTTACTTAGAAAAAATATCCATATGATTAGAGATGTAATCCTGGAATTTTTGTGTGTTTATTGGCATGTCAAAAATATATAGATCCATTATTTTTCCTATATGATGCCTAAAGATGTTTTTTTTCTTTCTTTCTTTTTTAATTTTTGTAATATATATTAATAGTCATTTAGTTATATAGTACATGAGGTGTATTGAATGTTGTATCCTCATCATCCATAAAGGCTACCTAACATTGGATATACTTTAATAGAAATATATGATGGAGAGGGCTTAGAAGCTATCCACCATGTTATTCAGTAATTTAATGACTGGGATCAGAAATCAAGAATTTTTATAGTACCAAATTAGATCCCAAAATTCAATGTTGTACCTAAGACTTCTATTTTTCTACTGTATTGTAAAAATGATGGTTAACTATAAAATATAATATAATTCATCTATAATGTCTGATTTAATAAACCTATCCACCAAATTTTTATAAGAATCTCAGATGAATTATTCCATCTTCCTACTTATTGTTAAAATGGTTAACTGTAAGCTCCATTGGATAAACCAGGGTATAGGGGGTCCAATTATGGAATCTTAGTGTAGTTTCATGTGATGTTATCCCAATTATTCTTAATGTTTGAGATATATCACCCTTGTTGGTCGAGTGTCATGGAAATACAAATTAGAGTTGGTTTTATATCATATTTAATTCTAAAATATACCTTTATCACCTCATTAGTTGTTGTATATGCCCAATCTTCAGTATTAGGAGGGGACTCATCATTTTTTATCTCATTGATATAATTTATACAAAAGGTTTTATCTATGTCTAAATCCATCAATAATTTTTCAATGTGATAATCATTTTTAATGTTGGTAATATTATCATAGGTGATAATATAAATTTTTGGTTTCAAAAAAATAATTTTGGTAAATTTTTAAATCCTAAATCCCTATGACTTCCCCAAGTTATTCTCTACTACTATTTTTATGTATCAAAACATGAGTTGGACATGTAATGGTTATGCTCAAATTTTGGTACATTTGTGTCAAACTTTGATCAGTATGAATGGCGAGAACCCTATGTTATCCCATAGATGTTAAAGGTGTGTGTTGGGGGTTTACATATACATTATAATATTATAGTCTTTATAGGATTATTTTAGATTTTGTTTCAAAACATGATGACTTGCCTATCTTGAGTTTCTTCATTGAATATATAGATTGGGAACCCAAGACTCTATTAAACCCATTTAAATAGTTAGCTAGGGAATATCATAATACATTTTTGGATTATATATGTATTGTATCCATGGTTTTACTATACTTTTTCTCCCAATTATAATTCCTAACATCAATATAAAATTTTACACACACAATAATTGTGTAGTTTTCCTTATGGTTCCCCCATATTCATCAAAATATGGGCTACAAAATAAGAAACAACATGTGAAATGGATGGACTTGTATATATATGACCATGGTAATCAATGAGTCATTGAATGTAATATCCTATCCAATAAACATTAACATATATTTTATTATAATATCAAGATAAAAATTCATCAAATAGATGTTGTACAAGGGTTTGTAAACACTTTTATCATATTGTTATATTTTAAAGTTTTTATGCTAGGGTTCACTTTCATTCAGCAATGATAATGGAGTGTTTTTCATAAAAAATATTTAGTTGGGATCCATTATCCACTATAGATTCAAATATATCAAAATAATTATGTTTTTAGAGATATAATAATGAAATATTTGTCCTAAATTCACCACACAATGGTGTTAATTTGAGAAGGATATTACTAAATTTTATTCAGTAGGTATTTTTTCATTGTTATGATATTCCCATTAATTTTCAATATATTTATATAATTCTTATGGTCACACATTAACATTATAAATGGATCCTAGTTTCTCTCATATAAAAAAATTTCATATAGTATAAAGCATCACATTTGCAAAATATCAAGATACATCAACAAACCATTATTTTATAAAGGTTCATATATCTCCTACCGTGAGTTCATCACTTTGTATATGTATTAAAGGATGAAGTTTCTATAATGATAAAATCATGAAATTTTGATATAGTTATGCTATAACAATTTAGAGATTAGGATAATCTATCATTAAAAACAATATTAATTTATAAATGAATTCATTTTTAATATTTAATAGTCTATTAAAATTAATGGTATGGGGATATATTAGGCCCCGAGATCATATATTTATACCATAACTTCTTTTAATATATATTTCATACATGTTTCTATTGAATATAATATATAATTCGTGGAAAGATTATAAATTTTTAATCATTTAATTGAGTATACCTTATTCTACATAAAATGAATACATATTGTGTTGATAGGAGATGTTGACTTATATGACTCACCGCATTTTTGGGCCCATGTGTCTAATATTTAAATGAATTTGAAATTGAAAAAATGTTTTTATTTATTAAAAGAGTAAACTTGTTCTTGTTTGAATGTTTTCTACACTTATGATTTTGGGAGGACAATGTCCATGAGGTTATGAGATATCTTGGGTTGAAAAATTGTATGCTTCTCCATCTCATTAGTAAAACAACTTCATCAACTCTATGAATGCTATGAGAATTATTTTTTTTTAAATGTGTTCATAGTGAAATAGACAATGCTAGTTAACTTAGTCAGTCCCATAGAATTTAATGTGCATAGATAACTGACTTCTACATCTTCTATAAATCAAAATAGAATTAATAAATTTTACCTCTTTATAATCAATCTCCTATTCATAGAGAATGTGGGTGGTTGATAAGATTGCCCCATGTTCCATGGAACTCTCCTACACCTATTTATGATCATTTAACTTATTTTTATACAAATTCATAACGAACAATCACTCTTGAATTTTTTTATTGAATATGTTATCCATAACACCCAAATATTTTTTTATTTATTTCAAATAAATTTAATATCTTCGATAGCTTGCATTACACTCAACATTGAGTTTTAACGAACGAGAATATACTATTAGAATTGTTATTTAAACATGACCATTATATCATAGCCATTAAACAATGATATATTAATAATAATAAAAAAATTAAAAAATTAAGTATAAGGGTTTTAGATAAATAAAATATATTGATATATAGTTACTCAATTTTTATGAATGTCTTTATATGCTTTAATAAATACATTTTTTCATAAAAATGATTATTATTGTTTTTTATGAAAAATAAAATTATTTGTTTTTAGTTTTAGAATACATATTTGAAAGAATGAACATCATTTTTCAAATAAAGAAGTCCAAATTATCTTCTAGTGAATTTTTCATAATTTTATAAAAATATTAATTTTCTAATAAATAGTGAACATTGCTGATTTTTATTGAAAACGTCTATTCCAATTAAATAATTTATAATTTTCCAATTTTAAATGATTCTAAAAGTATATTTAGTTGAAATATGTTATTTTTATCAAATTTTCATCATATAAATAAACTTTTTGTTGTATTATGATATCAAAACATTTTATACTTATGAAAACTTTTTGTTTTTAAAACTATTTTTTCATCATGTTTAGGTGTTAAATTATATATTAAACTCTACCACATATATGAATTGATTTTTTTAAAATGGATTCCATATTTCTAATAATAATAATTAATATTTTTTAATATTTTTAACCTATGTCTTAGTAATAATTAATTGTATATACACTAATATTATTTACATCGGTTAAGGTTAAAATGGGGTTACCAGGAGGTTAAACTAAACATATATGTTTTAGAATAACATAAAAACATTTTTAGTTCGTATTATATAGAAATATTTTAACCTTATGTCATAAAGTTTTCTATAATTAGTTATTTTTTATACTTTTGGTGAGTTTAAAATGTGGGTATATCTTTTTCTTTTGAAACATTCCAAGTGTGTCCTCACCCCCACTTATAAAATGGAACCCCATATCTTCTCTTATTCACACATGAAAATCCTTTTTTTTCCACCAATAACTACATAAATACATTCCTTAATTACCTACACGTGTAATAAAGGCATTATTCATATTAGGAAAGTCTCCTATGAAGGCTTTAAGTATAAACCTATAGAGGATCTCCAAAGAAGAGGTATAATCCTTAACTATGAGTTTTTATTTCATTTCATCTTCCACATCCGTAAAATATTCTTCAACTATGATGATATAATACCATATTTATATCACATATAATTAGATTTTATTACTATTTTTTCATAACCTACATCCATCTCCTCTTCCATCAAATGGGAAACGAAATCATCGATCACGTGTACGACAGACTACCACCTCACAATCCAATGTAATTATTTTTCCATCACAACTTCTCTTGGATTCATAAAATGATGGATGTGACATATTTATATTATATTTATAAAATAATTATAATCCTGAATTTATATTATCACATAATTCTTCTTAACTTCTTTTCCATTGGAAAATGATAATGTTGCTCATGTGTATGTGTGGACTACCGTCTCCACAAAGAAATGTGATACATTATTCATTTTATTTTTACCTTTAAGGTAATATGGTTATATTTAATTAATTTATATGATTTTTATAATATAAAAAATTATTCTTTAATGGTGAATTATTATGTATATTTATTTTGTTTCATCCTTTGAAAAAATAGAAATAATGCATAGGTACGACCAACCGTCTCCATGAACGATGTGATTCATTTTTCTGTCTCTAATTTTTATGGGTGATTATAAACATATATATAATGAATATATATGCTATTTATATCATGGTTAATATTATGTATATGATGGAACCATGATAAAATTAAATGGAAAGAAAATATAAAACCAATACATATATAAGAAGTGAAGCTATTATTACCTAACACATGATTTATATAAGTAATTATTAATAAATGGGTGATATAAGGTTTTAAGTAAATCATATATGGTATGATATATATGATTAATGTTCTTTAATATATGTATAATATACATAAATTTATTATAAACATGGTTCAAATTTGTAAAAATATTGTCAATACTTAAGGTATGATATTTTTGTCTCACTTTTATTATCGTACAACACATGCCATATTTGGAACTTGTTTCTTTTGTGTGTTTTATAAAGATACCATGACTGTATTTTATGATTATTATCATAAAAATTATGATATATATGTATAAATATAATCTTTTTTCTTTCATGGGGATTGTGATTCAAAAGCTACCAATGTGGTAAGGGTTTAATGAAACAATGTCATTGTTTATCAGGATTTTTTATGATTAAGTTTCTAATAAAGAAATCACATGATATATTTGCCAATAAAATCTTTTTTTCCATTATCCTCTAGTTATTTATGGCAATTAAATTTTATTCCTTTCATTTTCATCTCTTTATGTACACAAGGGAATAAAATAATGTTTTTAATGTTAACAAACTTTATTTCTTTCTTTGGTCCAAAATCCATTTCCTTCCATATCAAAATTTTCTATAAAAAAAATCTATAATGTTTTTAATATTATTATATGATAATGTATTATAATTTTTACCCATGTTTGAAAATTTAAAAAAAAGGTTTATTTGGAATATTCTTGTCATTTTCTGAATGATATACTTTTTACCTTTTACTAAAAATGTGAAAGAAAGGTTGTTTTAATGTGTATGGAATGAATGATATTTATCTACATCATGAATACTCAATGATTTAAAGATTCCTTTACAAGTGACCAAGTTGTTTTCAAACAAAAATTTTTCTCTAATATTTGGGAATTTTATTATATTTTAAAATGTTATTTTCAAAGTGGAAATGTTATTTGTCTCAAGAAATGTTCCATGTGACCTTTCAAAATCATTTTCCATCTATGATGAGATCCTTTGATGTTAATTATGTTTGGTTAGGGATTTGATACAATGATACCATCATATTTATTTATCCATATGGTTTGTTATTATTCAGAAAGTTTTTTAATAATACCCATTTATTTTCCATGGATAATGATATGAGGAATTAATTAAATTCATAAAAAACCCATTTATTTCTACATGTTATGCTATGATGAATTTTTTATGATCTTGTGTCACATAAAGATTTTCATTATGTGACTAGTGAGGCCTATATCTCCCTCCAATGTATTGGGTAAAAATAATTGTTTTTTTCTCTCAAAGGCTACATTAGAGGTTATCCCAAGTCCAAAAGAGGGTACACAAGGGGGTTATCCCAAGCCTAATAGTGTACATGAGAGGTTATCCATGCCCAAAAGTGGGTACATGGGAGGTTATCCCAATCCCAAAAGAGAGTTCATGGGAGATTGTTGTGAGCCTAAAATATGGTATATGTGGGTTAATCGCAAGCGTTAAGCAATTACATGGGTGGTTTTACAGAGCCTAAAATGTTAAGGATTTCTTGGGGGTAGCTTTGTCCTAAGAATTTCTATTCATATTTGTCTTCAAAAAATCTATGTATTATTCCAATGTTATTCACTCATGGCTTGTGTAATTTGATTACTTTTTGATTTAGGTCTTATAATGTGCAATGATTTCTTTCATGACTCATGTTTATGATCTATGAAAATAAGGGTATGGTTTTCAAAAACTATTATCATGTCCTCGTACCCATATTCTGATGAGGTGTTGATACCTTCTTTGTTTACCCTTACATAGCATGTTAGCTCACCCTTTCAAATATTTCTCTTCCCCATGGTATGAAGAAAGATATTTTTTATGATATATTTAGGATGGGTTCTAGTTATGCAAAAAATGTGGGAGATGATGTAGTTAACTTATGAGCCAATTTTTTATGTATACAAGATTCCGAAGACACTAAACCATTATGATCCTCAGATGTGTATTTCTAAAATGAAATGAATATTATTCTATCAATATGTAATATCAATTAATGAAAAGTGTGGGTCACTGTATTAGAAATAGTTTTTATACACATATAATGAAAAAATAACATCTCTAAAATGTTCTATGGATAAAAACAATTACTACTTATTTTATAATATTTAATAATAAAATAGTACTAATAGAAAAATATAAATAATATTATTATAATGACTATAAAGAAAACTGAATAATTTTAAATAATGGTATTGAAAAAATGAAATATTCTTATTTTTTCATCCTCTAAGTCAATATTTATATTTTAATAAAAAATCACTTCTAAGGGTTAAGTGAGAACCCTCATAAAAATCACATTTTATTTAGATACCAACATACCACTAGTAAATTTCAATAAAGTATCATCACAAATAACAACTAGCTGAAACACACAATTGAAAAACAAGGGTACCAATAAAATACTAATGAAAATTTTAGAAGACATGAAAATCCTACGTCTATAGTCCATTTGTACCACCACTGATCATCTCACACCACTAGACTAATCCTACACAAGACGCACCTCCTAAAACATCATCCACCATCAAACAACACTTCCCAAAAGAATCTATAATGCCACCGCACTAGACTAACTAGAAAAGGATAAATGGATCATGAATACAAAGAATAGTTGGAGTGGATTGAAGCCTCAATAGTGAGTCACAACCTGTGGCAGGACAACTGAACCCCATCCAATGTGAGGGTTTTCAACCTACCTTTAGTTGAAAAGAAAATGAAATCCAATGCCAGAACGACCAACTAAAAGCCACACCTCCTGGGACATCGACAACGCCTCATCCAACACCTCCCAAACCATCGTGATATAGTAATACTCTGGAAAAACATGATCAAAACATGGAAAAATATGGTAAGAGTAGAGGAAGAGGAACCAACGTCTTTATTAGGGAGAAGCGACCACACGAGAAAGTCCAAGAGGCTAGAGAAAATGATGAAAACCCATCGGACTGAGAGGAAGAGAAGACACTCACTGATTTGAGAAGAGGAGTGACCTTCAGAGAATAGACAAAGACCGAAGAGAAAACCCCTAGAAAGACCATGATAAGGGGATTCTTGAACCAATACGAATCCAAAGAAGAAGATCTTGAAAGAAAACAGAGGCAAACCCAGTTTAGACAACCTAATCACGAAAAACATGCTCCGGAAGAGGAAACATATTGAAGAAAATCAATAAGACCAACATGAGAAGTGAAAAATGAATAAAAAAAATGGTAAAACACAAGGAGATAGAGAAAATTGATGATGGAGGGCCATCAGAAGGATCATTTTCCTTGATGAAGCTTAGGGAGAAACCATGGAGAAGGTCCGAAGCGAGGGGACCAGATGAGTGTGGGGACATCCTTCCCATGTCCTTATCTCTTAGAAATTGATTGGATCATAAATATTCTTATTTTCCCTATTTGAAAAAAGTTATAATACTGAGTATAATATATATAAAAATAAAAATTTTATAAAAATATTAGATATCTAGAAAAAGGGATGAGGATGAATGTTATTATGAATTAAATTTAATGATACATTTATATAGGAATAGATAATGATTTTGTAATAGTTTTACATAAATTATGTATATTTAGTAAATAAGTATACATATAACTGATGGGTATATCAATATTCCTATAACGATCATGTTACACTTATGATGTAGTGACTATTACATTATGAATATTATATTTTATATATTGAAATAAGTAACTATCCTCAATGGATTTACTCGGAAATAATTATTTTTATTATGGTATTTATTCATTTAAAAATAAAAAATTTTAATATTACGAAATTACTTTTCTGTATATTATATATTTTATGTAAAAGATAAATTTAATAAAATTAGGGATTTAATTTAATAACATGGTTTAAATAGTTAAAATTTGCATGTTGAAATTATTTATGTAGGTAAATATTTTATTTTAGATTTAAACAATTTATTATGTAAAATATTAGAATAAGGTAAAATATAGTAAAACACGGTGAATATTTCATGGAACAAATCTTAAATAAATAAATTTATATTTATCTATTATATTTAGGTTTTTAGTATCAAAATTTATCTTTATTATTTCAATAAAAGTTTCCCAACATAACATAACCAAATACCATTTTATGCAATGATAACTAACACCTTGTTTAACATATGATGATCATGATAAAAAATTACCAACTAATAAATATGTAAAATAATAATCAAACTTGTTCGTAATAAAATAATTGTAAAAAAAATGATTATAAATATATTATTAATATATATATATATTATATACGGAAATATTTTATATTTATATGATGTAGAAATAAATATTTATAACCAGTGATTGATTATAATTTGAATTAAAATAATTATTTGTTGAGAAATAAATCTGAAAAAACTATAATAGTTCATAAATTTACATTTTTAGTTAAAATTAACATTTGTTTTTTTCATAAATATTCAGATAATCCCAAATATAAATTTACTACAAGATGATTCCATTTTTAAAATAAATTATGGAGTTTCTGTTATGACATGACCCAATCCATGGATTGAGCCGCAACTACCCCAAACCTGCCTCCATTGGCCAGGGAGTGGCGACAAGAATCAAGGCACACTAAAATTGGGGAGGCCTTTTCCTAAAAACCTATTCACACACAAATTGCCAACTCAATGCAAAAGTGAAGAGTGAAATAAATAAAAGATGAAACACTTCTATAAAATAAACCATGAAGGCATGAACCTATAGAGAGTACAAGAGTATGGTAGTGTAAACTTAAAGTAAAGGGGAGAAATACGCACCCAACCAAAAACATGTCCCAACCCCACTAAACTGGAAAAATAAAATACTGAGAGAGCCCAGCTCCTAATATCCAAGATTTGACCACCATATGCAGTCCGATGCACTATGTATCCCTAAGCTCCTCTGAAGTCATGATCGACCTATCTGTCATCTACAAAAAGATATGACACATTTTTGGAAAATCATATGCAGGGGTGAGTATATACATACCCAGTAAAATGGCCCAAAAAGGGTAAAGGGGAGCAATGAGATATAAAACTGATGAGTAAAGTTGTAGATAGAATACGGTAGAGTAATAGAGTATAGATCAACCCAACAATAGAGTGAAAGTGAACTCTTCCAATCACAAGGCGCTTGACGTGAAGAGAAGATGAACTTCTCAATGAGTCCTCACTACCTATTGTAGGATAGTGGACTCATCCAACCACAAGAAGCTAAACACATAAAGAATATGGCATATCCTGCATGTCTTTGCCTCTCCTAGAATGGAAGTAACTATACCTTAGGATTGTGTACGGAAGTGGGATATATTTGTGTGTGTGTGTGTGATCAGTCAAAGAAACCCAAACAAGAGAGTAACGGGATCTCCATCTCACAGCTAAGCCCAAGAAGATGAGTAGCCAATAGTTCCAAGGTAAAAACTTTTGGGGTTCCCATCACCTCTTGCATCTACATAAGAGACACAAAACAATGGTTCTCAAATCACCACATCTCAATATTATCCACTTTTGGTGGCACTGACTCACTTGCATGGTTTTAGGTCACATCATAAGTAGGCGACTTGGTGTGGAAAGAGTCCATCTTCCTCATCTGTCCAAATGTATGTCAAACCATGCCTCACAATTGTGTTTCATAGTTGTGGGTATTCTCTGGAAATTTTTCAGGGACTACACGGCCCATCCCACCCAGAGGATCGGCCTAGAAGGTTGTCAAGGACTACACTACCCAGCCTAGCTTGAGTTTCTGGCCTGAAGGTCATTGGGGACTACATTGTCCAACCAAGCTGGAGGGTTATCCAGGAAGGTCGTTGTGGAATACACTACCTAGATCAACTGGAGGGTTAGCCCAAAACTTATTTTGTAAACCTATCTGATTTCTATCATTTCTAAGAACCACCTAAAGAAGAGAGTATTTGAAGACTCATCCAAATACAAGGTGCTCATAATGGTGAGGAGATGAACTAACCATCAAATCATCACTACCTATATCAAGATATAATACTTTCCCAACCATGAAAAGATAGACACAAAAATTTCATGGCATACTCTACACATATTTTCCTCTACTGGAGGGAGAGTAACCATGCCCAAGGTGTGGGTTTTGAAATAAGATATATACTCAGAACATCTCACAAAATCAAGTGTTAATCTAAGCAGTGGATTTTCATCAAACACATCAGAAGGATCTTCCATTGAAAGTCCTTTCAGGTTTATGCATTTAATGAGATCATGAATAAGGCACCATACAATATAGTGATAAAAATATTGGGAGGACTTAGATAACCAAATGGAACACACTGGTACGATCCTTGTAGAAATTTGCATAAGATAGACTATTCATTTTTCTGAATCAGACTCCCAATGAAGAAACCGCATTTTGCAACATTGTGTAAGAATAGTGCCTTGTGGCACCCACAACTCAATCCATCAATAAAATATACGGATCACATGATTTCTATTCCCATGGAAAAATGCAGGGGATTGTCTATTCATCTTTCCAAAATGGAAACTTGGTGGAAAAGTCACATTTCACCACTACACATCTGAACTGGGCTTTGTGAGGCCAAAACCTTGATGTTGATTAAAATACCTGCAATTTGTCTTCAAACTTCCATATTAATATCAGGGTCACATTGCCGCTGACAGTTTGTCGATCGGACGTCATACTGATAAATTATGTCAGATACCATATTCCACAATAATAATAATAATTATTATAATTATAATAATATTATTCTTAGAAATTTATTGAATCTTATCCATGATTCTTAATAAAGTACCCAACATTCATTTTAAAATAATATTCTCGAAATTAGAGTCATGCTACAATTTACATCGTGTCAATCGGACATTGTGTGCAAGAGTTATGGAGGGTCAAAGATTTAATAATATTTTTATATCTATTACTTCAAGTGCATTTCATGGGCCCAGGTAATGGATTAAGAAAAATTATCCAAAATGTTCTTAAAATGACTGTAGTGTAAATGGGGTCATGTCGCTGCTGATAGCGCATCAATCGGACTCCCCAAATGGGTGTTATGAGGGTTAAAAAAAGAGATAATAATCATAATAACAACAACAACAAAAATAATAATAATAATAATAATAAAATTATTATTATTATTATTTTATTATCTCTTCCAACTCCCTTCTCTAACCCTAGGTGCCAGCCCCCTTTCCCCCGTATCTTCTGCCTTCGACCGCGTCCACTGCTGGCCTCCTTCGGCCGCCTCCCACCCGACTCTCGTCGCACCGCCTTCCCACACCGTTGTCCCTAGGAGTCGTTGTCTTCCACCTCATCCTTCTTATGTGTCACCCTGATCATCACCGGACCACCTAGAACCATAATGGATCGCCAGTGCAGCCTCCTTTGCCTGAACTGCGCACTACCGATTTCATGACCTGCTTTGCCCGAAACACACACCATCGCTATCAGCTACTGCCTTAGACTCACCGGACTGCCTCACACACACTGCCGCACCTTCGGTGAGCCATAGAATCCCTTAAAAACCCAAAACCATTAAATTATCACAGATTGGTAATCCTCATATCCCGGTCTACATAGATCTAGTCTCCACTCGCGATTCCATCATCGTTCCGCAATCCGCCCTGAATCTAGGCGCCCAATCGAGCTTGGGTTTCTCGGAAATTGTCAATCCGGGAACCCCAGGGTTTCGCTAGTGAAGAAAACAAATAATTGGGTAGGTATAAGCACATAAGATAAGGTTTGGATCGTTGTCTAAGTGTTCTTGGTCAACTGATCAAGAATGGGCTTCCAGGTCAGATGAACAATTGATGAACAATATATTTTCAACAATAACATAGATGCAAGGGGGAATAGAATGAATAATTAATTGACAATATGCTCAAAGTTTAATCAGAGGTGTAAAAACACCAATGAGAAGTCGAAATTGGATTTGATCAATCATCATTGAAGATGAATGCACTCGCCAAATGAGGGGGAGATATTTTGTGTTCTTCACGCTTCGATCCATCTTGATCCAATTGTCTATTTTCATTTGATCACGGTTATCCAATGAAGGATGGAAGAAAAACTCTTCTAAAGGGTTCCGGGGTTATGCGGATAACCCTATAAATATATAATTACATTATATTTATATAGAATTAGAATTGTACGTCATTTAATAAAATAAATCAATTTTTTATTTATTTTAAATAAACACACCTGCCAACGGTCGCTTTATCTGAGCGTCCAGTGCCGACCAACATTAGGTCATGCCTAGGGAAAACACTGCATTATGAGCTCAATGGTGGAATTATATTTCCAATATGAGTCTCCATATATGAGTTATTTTTATTATCGTCAATAATAAAATAATTTTATTTAATTATTTTATTTACGGTTACGTCCTCGGTGATTTGTTTCTACAGATGACCACCACCGACAAAAGTTATGTCACGCCTAGGATAAACATCACATCCTGAACTCAACCATGCCCTCATATTTCTGATTTGAGCTTCCATTTAGGAGATATGAGGGTTTAATATATGGAATGAATAAATAAATAAATAAATTCATCCATTTAACATGTCGCCAATGAGCAAGGGGTCCAAACATCCCGCACCAACTAATTTTATGTTGTGCATAGGGTAAACCCCATGTTCTAGACTCAACCGTAGTCTTGGATTTCCGATGTGATCAACCATTTGAATGATATCTCATTTTCTTTAAAAAGATGTGTGCATGCAATACAGAATATTTTTAATATTTTTATAAAATTAATTGTGAGCACACCAGGCCTCGGAATCACACACCATCTTAGAGCCTGGCAATAAAATTATTAAAAGAAATATTCCAATGTCTTATAAAGAAACCCACAGTCTCTACATTATTCCCTTCTTCAAATAATTTTATCCCTGAAAATCAAAAACTAATAAATGAGGTGGGGATACTGAGAATGCACTTGGTTCTTCCCTCCATAGGGATATACTGCCAAAGGAGAAGCCTGAAACTCCTTTATCACCACTTCTCATAATGTGACTGGAATTACTGTTCATCACTAAGAAGGATGACATGATTCCCATCATCAGAAAAACCATCATGTGAAAATTCCAAGTATATCTGGTCACACAAGACCTCATAGTTCTTGTCTCTATACTGAGACTCTCTAACATGCTCAAGAAGAGATGGACTCAACACCATCGATTGATGAAAAACTATCTGTGGCTACATCAAGGTTGACGCAGAGCAGGAAAAGGTTTCAAAGAACAAGGTAGGTGAGTAAACTCATACAACCATGAGAAGCTAGACACAAATAGCATGTGGTATCCCATGCATGTCTTTACTTCTCTTGGAAGGAGAGTAAACCCAAATAAGAAACTCTTCCACCATTACTAGTGGTAGACTAAGAAAAATATGTCAAGCAGAAAAACTCCACCAGCAATGCCCGGACCTTCGTCGACACTCCATCGTACAACCATGCCCAAAATGCACAAGTCAAAGTGACTCATCCACCACACCTCGATACAATCTTATTTGGGTGGAACTAACTCACCCTCATTGTTTTTTTCACATTAAAAAATGCATCTTGGTGGGGGAAGAACCCTATTTCCTAGTGCATTTGAATTCAAGTCGAACAATAATGAAACAGGGTTATGTCTTATATCTCCTAATCTTAAACCATAAGCAATGAGTGGAAAGAAAATGTTACATCACAATAGTGTATACAAATTTTTACTACATAAGGTAGAAAGGACAGAGATCATACCACTTATCATCTAATTTGTTGTAGTCTCATAGAAATTTAAAGCTAGCAGCTGTCTGCGGCCCTAGACACTAGCTCTCTAATCACGTAATTATCTCTTTTGGGGAGGTCCATCACCTATCATTATGTTATACTTGACATGTATGGTCAGGTAGTCACATGCCATGTGACCTCTCCCATCACAAGCACAACATCTCCCCTCCCTAGGCTTCACCGGTGCTCTACACTGCCCATGTTTAGTATTACCACACCCCTGAGTCTGCTCATGGAAGGGTCTCCCATTCGAAGCTCTCTGGAATCAATATACTTCTAAAGTAACACATACATGTCACATCTACTGACAACTCTAATTATCTGGAAACCCACTACCAGGAAGCACTCTATGACAAGTTCCCGCTCCAGCACCCTAACGTAGGTGGGTATGCACAAGGGCATTACGCTGGCCTGAATCCTTCTACGGTGTCCCTACTCGAACATTCGTGCTTGTAAGTTTCCATATATGATCATATCAAGAGAGTAGAACGTAGGGTATTTGAACATCACCTCATAATTTTCCAGTGTCATCCCTCTCATCTAAAGTTTCAAGAGCTCTTGTATCTAAATAGAGTGTAAGCAAGAGGGGTAGTACTTCTCCCGAAAGAGCTGCTAAAAGTCATCTGACAAGAGTGTTGACTCATTGTGCATCTACGTGACTAAAATCTACCAACTCCCTGCTGATTTATGGAAAATACTAGAATCTAGAACAACCATATGATCTTTCAATGTTCGGGTAAGCCTGAAAACACAAATAACTAGCTCCTTCCAATCATATGTTTCCTAAGGATCTGGCTCACCGTGGAACCTCAGCGGTCTTTAGTTCCTGAACTCAAGGAATGTTCTCAGTCTGCACACATCCCCATTCTACTCTTATGGTACTATCTTCTACTCAATAGGTAGAGGTTCTTCGAACTATCCACCTATAGGTAGAGGATCGCGGGATAGACACTAAACTAAGGCCTCATCGCTCACAAGGTCATTGTCACATACCAAAGCTTGTATCCCAGCTGGTTGTCATTGCGGAGGTATCCTGATAGTTATCAGGGAGTATCACGATCTTGTGAGCATATATATATATATATATATATATATATATATATATATCAACAAAAAATGGGGATCTAACTCAAGAATGACAGTAAAAGACTCAATTCTATCGGATGCATGTACCATTGTTCCCTATAAAAACTGTCTCATGGTCTCGAGTCGATAAGAGGGTAATTAGGGTTGTGGTGAAATGATATATCGGTCACCCACACCATCACATGACTCTCTATCCTTAGAGCCGTTCTTAAGAATCTTTGACATTATTTCCCTAATCCCAACCAATTTTTTTAAGAGGTAACGTCTGAACAACATCCCAAGGAATGAAATTTCTCTGATACCACTCTGTCACGACCTGACCCAAGAAAGGGGTCAAGAAGCAACTTCCCCAAGTCCACCTCCATAGTCCACGGGTGGCGAAAAGCACCGAAGGCACACTAAACATAGAGCGGACGTTTCTTAAACACCTCTACACACACACACTGTAAACTCAATGAAAAAGTGTAGAGGAAATGAAATAAAAGATGAAACACTGATATAAAATAAACCAAGCATGTATGAACCTCCATAATGTACAATAGTATGATAATGTAAATTGAAATTAAAGGGGAAAAATACACTTCCAACCAGAAACATGTCCCAAACTAACAAAACTAGAAAAATAAAATGCTGAGAGAGTCCAACTCCTAATCTCCAACCTCTGACTACCATACGCGGTCCTATGCACCAATTATCCCTAAGCTCATTTGAATTCATGATCGACCTATCCATCATCTAAAAAAATTCATGACACATGTGGGGAAATCCAATGTAGGGTTTATTATATACATGCTTAGTAGAACACCCGGAAAAGGGTGAAGGGAAGCAGTGAGAGATACTACTGAATAGGAAAGAAGTAGATAGAACATGGTACAGTAAGAGAGTACAACTCAACTCAACAAGATAGTGTAAGTGAACTCGTCCATGCACAAGGAGCTCAACAAGGTGATAATATGATATTCTCATTGAGAATTCACTACCTATTATTGGAGATCAGACGCATCCAACCATGAGAAGCTAAACACATAAAGCATGTGGCATACCCTGCACGTCTTCACCTCTCCTTGAAGGATAGTAACTATACCCAAGGAGTGGGTATTGAAGTAAGATATATATGTGTATATATATATCTGTGTGTGTGTATGTGTGTGTGTGTGTGTGTGTGTGTCTGTATGCTCAGTCAAGGAAACTCATCCGAGAGAGTAAGGGGATCTTTATCTCACAATTATGCCCAAGAAGTTGAGTAGAAAATTGTTCCAAAGAAAAACCACCTAGGATGCCCATCACCTCTTGCATCTTCCTATGAGACACAAGTCAAAGGGGATAAAATAACCACATCTCAATACTATCATCTTTGGGTGGAAGTAACTTGTCCACATAGTTTTAGGTCACATCACAATAACACGTCTTGGTGGGTAATGCATCCCTATTGTGAGTCCATATGTAAGTCGAACCAGGCCTCGCCACTATGTCACATAGTCAAGGGTCTTTTCTGGAAATCTTTCAGGGGCAACACTACCCAGCCTAGCTAGGGGGTCATCCTAGAAGTTCAGTGGGCACTGCACTACCCAGCCCAGTTGGAGGGTTAGACCAAAAGGTTGTGAGGGACTACAATACCCAACCGAGCTGGAGGGTCATCCCGGAAGGTAGTCGATGACTATACTACCTCACCCAAATGGAGGGTTAGCTTGGAACTTCTATGGTAAAACTGTTTAATCACTATCATCGCCATCTTCCACCCAAATAAGAGAGTGTCAGAAGACTCATCCAAACACAAGGAACTTTAAAATTTGAGGAGATGAAATCCATGTCGAATCTTCACTGCCTATAGTAGGAGAGTAGACTCATCCAACAATGAAAATATAGGCATGGAAAGTACGTGGAATACCACATGTATCTTCACCTCTTTAGGATGGAGAGTAACAAAGACCAAGGATTGGGTGCTGAAATAGGATGTATACTTAGAACATCTCATTAAAACTGGTGATGATCTAAGCTGTGGATTTTCATCAAATGCATCAGAAGGATATTCCACTGATATTCCTTTAATTTTCAACATTTAAAGAGATAAAAAATAATTCTCTAAACAAATAATGAGAAAAACATTGGGAGGCCTCATATAAACAAACAGATCACACCATTGCAGTCATTGTGGAAAAATGTGCAATATCGACTATTCATTCGTTTGAATCGGACTCCCAATGAAGAAACAACATTTCATAGTATTGTGCATGAATAGTTCCTCATGAGGCCCATGTCTCGATATCAAAATAAAATATGTGGATCACACCATTCTTATCCCCATAGAAAAATTCAAGGGATCGTCCATTAGTTTGTCCAAAACGGACACTCGATGAAAAAGTCACATTTCATCGCAATATGCCCGAACTGGGATTCACGAGGCCCACATAATGATCTCAATAAGAATACCTTAAATATTCCTTGAAACTTCCATCTTAATATCAGGTTCACAACAATTCTAATGGTTCATCGATCAAACATCATACGGAGAAGTTATGGCAGGTACAACATTTCACAATAATAATAATAATAATAATATTATTATTATTATTATTCTTAGGAATTTCATTCATTTGATTCAAGAGTCTGAATCAAGTTTCCAAAATTGGTTTTATAATAACCATCTAAAAAATAGGGTCACGCTGCCGATGATGGCATGTCAATCAGGCGTCTTATGCAAGAGTTAGGGTGGGTCAAAGAATTAATAATATTATTAAAACTATTACTTCATGAGAATTTCATGGACCCACATTTTGGGTCATGTAATTTTATCCAAAATGGTCTTAAAATTATCATATCATAAATGGGGTCACGTCGCCACTGACAGAACATCAATCAGACTCCCCAAATGGGAGTTACGAGGTGTTAAAAAAGGTTTCAATAACAATATCAATAATAATAATAATAATATTATTATTATTATTATTATTATTATTTTATTATCTATTCCCCCTCCCTTATCTAACCCTATCCTTCGGCCCCTTTCCCCTATATCCGTTTGATCTAGCACCTCCAGTCGTGCCCGTTGCCGGCCTCCTCGAGCCGCCTCGCACTCGACCCCTGCCGCGTCGCTTGCCTGCGTGTCGCTGTCTCTGGGAGCCTCTGCCTTCAGCCTCAGCCACCTATCGCACTACATGATCATTTACAGGCTGACTAGACCACTCCAGACTTCCACCATCGCCTCTTTAACCTAAACTGTGCACCGTCGGCATCACAGTCTCCTTCACCTAAACCACGCACCACCACCATTGCCTACTGCCTCGGACTCGTCGGACCGCCTCCCACACACCGTCACACCTTTGGTGAGACACAACACCCCCGTACCAACTGAAAAAATTGAAATGATCATAGATATGTGATTATCGGTTCCTTATCTACATATATATAGTCCCCACTCATGATTCTATCATCGTTCCACAAATCCACCCCGAATCCGGGTGCCCGATCGAGCTCGGGTCACCTAATAATTATTGATATGGGACCCAAAGGGTTATACTAGTGAAGAATGTAACACCCTAAAATGATGAAGGGTTAAATAACTAAATGATATGACTCATGTCAACAAGGTGCACCATCCATTTTAGGAGCCTGCCTAATTAGAAATCCACATTTAAGTGTGCTTGGACTGGAGTAGTGATTAGGATGGGTGACCTTCTGAGAATTTTCCCAGGGTTTGTGTGAGTGAGGACAAAGCACACTGGAAAGGACATGTGTTGGCCTGTGGGGACATTCAGTAGTCAGATGACCCGTTAAGCCACATGGGTGGGCCCCAGGTGGGGACCACATGACTGCGGGGCAACTGGTGGTACCTGGCAGGTCAGGACCTGACGTCCATGTTAAGGTAGGGTGTATGTGCTGTCATCGGGACCTAGTTGTCACATTTGGTATCAGAGGTGGTACCCAGCCTTAAGTGCGCCTGGGTTGAGATTTAGGGCTCACAATGAGGATGTTGTTCTCTATAGGGGGGTGATTGTAACACCCCCAAATTATGAACAGTTAAATGACTAAATGATATGACTCATCGCAACAGGGTGCACCTTCCTTTTAGGGAGCCTTCCTGATTAGAACTCCACAGTTTAGCATGCTTGGCCTGGAGTAGTGATTAGGATCGGTGACCTTCTGGAATGTTTCCCAAGGTGTGTGTGAGTGAGGAAAAATGACACTGGAAAGGACATTTGTTGGCCTATGGGGACAGTCAGTGGTCAGATGTCCCGTTCGGGCACGTTGGTGGGCCCCAGGGTGGGGACCATGTGTCTTCGTGGTAATTGGTGGTACCTAGTGGGCCAGGACCCGACAGCCATGTTAATGCGGGGTGGCTGTGCTGTGACCGGGACCCAGTTGTTACAAAGAATGTGAAGAACTAGGGAGGGGTAGGCACATAAGTGAATATTTTGATCGTTGTTCAAGAATTTTTTGCCAACTGATCAAGAACTTCCTTCCATGTTATATAAACAATTGATTAACAATATATTTTCAACAAATTGGTAGATTCAATGGGGAGTAGAGTGAAGAATTAATTGACAATATGATCAATGTTTAACGAGAGGTGTAAAAACACCAAATAAGAGCCCTAACTGGATTGGATTGATCATTGTTGATGAAGAACACGCTCACCAAAGGAGGGGAGTCCATTGCATTCATCACGCTACAATTTGTCTTTATCCAATTTTTGGTTGTCATTTGACCACGATTCGCCAATGTATGATGGAATAAAAACTCCTCTCAAGGGTTCCAGGGTTATGAAGATGACCCTATAAAACTGTCATAACATTATATTTATATCGAATTTTTGGTGTAGGTCATTTAATAAAATAAATCAAATTATTTATTTATTTTAATTAAAAGCACATGCCAACACTCACTTTGTCTGAACGTCCCGTGCGGACCAACTTTGGGATGCGCCTAGGGAAAACACTACATTACAAACTCAATAGTGGAATTATATTTCCAATATGAGACTCAGTCTGTGAGTTATTCCAATTAACATCAAGAATAAAATAATTTTATTTAATAATTTTATTTATGGTTACATCCTCAGTGAATTTTTTCTATAAATGACCAGCACCAAAAAAATTTATGTCACACCTAGGATAAATGTCAATTCCTAGACTCAACTATTCCCTCAGATTTCTGAAATGTGTTTTTATTTAGGAGGGATCTATGTTTGATATATCTAATGAATAAATAAATAAATAAATTCATCCATTTAACATGTTTCCAATGAGTGACTGGTCTGAACGTCCCGCATCGGCTCATTTTATGTTGCAGCTAGGGTAAACCTCATATTCTGGACCCAACCACGGTATCAAATTTTTAATCACATAAAACATTTGAGGGATATATAATTTTCATTAAGAAGTTCTGTGTGCGCAATACAAAATATTTTTAATATTTTTATAAAATAAATTTAGGGCATTCTAGGCCTCAGAATCATGCACCATCTTAGCGCTTTTCTCTGAAAATATTTCTAGAAATATTCCAAACTCATGTAGGGAAAACTAAGGTCTCTATAGTTTTAAATTAAATGTATCTCTAGTGTATAAAGTACAATCATTGGAATTTTGAGTAGCAAGGTATTGGATATATTATATTAGGGTATCAGAAAAAGGTATAGGGTTGTTAGGTTTCAAAATAATAATAATGGAAGATAGTGTATAATATTTTTTTATATATTATTGAATACTTATTTTATAGTTTCAATAAAAATTAAAGGGTCATGAATTTAATTGTAAGGATAATAAATTTTAAAAAAATTATATTTTTATTATAACAAAATAGAAAATAATGTTATCCAAGAAGTTGATTGTATTAATTTATCATTATTATTAGATGATAAAGAAACTAAACTTTGTTCATCAACTATTGAATGATTGGGTGGAGATTGAAAAACCCATTTGAAAAATTTGGAGAATTATTTTGAATTAGAATAGCATTGAAGATAAATTCTTATACATATCTATTGACACTATACGAAAAATATATATTTCTTCAATTACCATAAAAAAATATGACATGATCATTAAAATAAAATATAAGATGGAATATATCAAGAGAGAGCATATTGAAGAAGTTTATATTTTGAAACCTAATATGTTGCATCCTAAACAGGATAACAAATAGAATTTTAAATTTTATAAAATATTGTATATTTAAAAAATATTTGAGAGCTATACTTTAATATTACATGTTGGTCGATGTCGATAAATTTTTATAAAAGGGAATAGTAGATGATAAATTGGACACCAATGGAGCATGAATGAATTATATTAGTTTTTATATTATACATAGGATATAAAATAATTATTTGGAATGTAAAAAAAATATATAGCCTTCTACTTAGATGAGTGAGACATATGAGATGTCCATGCTATGAGAAATGAGATATATTTTTTCCCTGAATTAACTATTAAAAAATCACAATTTATAATATCATGAGAACTATAATAGAGTATTATTAAATAATATAACCATATATGATGAAAATAATTTTCCAATCCAATGATATTGGGAACACAACCATCAATGGACAAAGGTGGAAATAGATATATTCTATCCTTGTTTGGAAAATTTACTAGAAAAATCTTTTACATGTTGTCAATATGAAAAGGAATTATATTTATTATTATGATTTTTAATAAATTTCAATGTTAACCAATGGAAAATAATTTCATTATTATGAATTGTATATTCTGAAAATTTTATATATTTATTATAAATTAATTTTTCTAAAAAAAAGTGGCGGATTCATCAATTTTATGGTTTTTTGATATGGATTGTGAGAAAAACAATTATGATGGATTGTCAATCTCTATAATAGTTTCATTCATGGGGGAATTTTTTTGGAATTATATATAAAGAATAATTTTTTAGACCTGAATAGATAATAATAAAAGATTTTGTATTTGACTCACAATATAACTCAACTAATATTAATGGATAGTTAGTTAGATGATCACATGGTTGATGCGAAATTCTATTTTTTTATGGGATGCACTAATAAAAATGCTATAGGTATTTTTCGAATCTATTTTTGTATTATTTACCAACGAATTAGGATGAAGAGAATTAAATCATTAATGAGAGTGTTTTTCACATATTCTTAAAGTCCTATTTTATCTTAAAAATCGAACTAGAGGTATAAAAGTTCAAAAAACCACTACAAAAAGAATATTTAAAATGTTTGGGATGGAGTATGGGTCTTTAGATTCACATTAATCATGGTTTAGATATTTGTAACTATTATTTATTTGAGAAATTTTTGTATTATTTTCTCAAAATGGATAAATTTCAAAATTCTAATGTTACTTAATTACTTTATCAAATATTAGAATCTTATACAATAAAAAGGGAAAAAATTGGGGAATGCTATAATTTTTTCACATTTTTAGTGTATTTATTAAATAATGTGTTTAGGAAAAAATGGAATATATATAACATGAGTATTCCAAAACTTCAATAATGAAAAAAAAGTACTAAATATTGAGAATTATTGTGTAATTATGTTTTTATAATTGAAGATATTTATTATATAAGTAATTGTTCTTTTTTATACACCAAAATCTCTTACATAAAGATAGAAATGAGTAACTAATAGTTTACATTTATTGAATAAGAAAATATAAGAGTTATATGGAATTTTTATATGGTTAATGTGTTATGAATTTGTTTTATGAATCATGTAAATGATATCAAATTAATATAAATATGTTAAATAAATTTTTTCCCCATCCTAATGATGAGGATAAGAAATTATTTATTAGTTTTTTATGGATAGAAATAAATATAATTGGGGAGACTGTTAAGGAAATGTTTCTGGATGTGATGAATTTAAAATGAAAATATTTGATTTTATACTTTTATGGGATATACTATTGTATTCATGTAAATCAATTTTTCATGTTTGAATGGTCATTATTTGTGGTATATTTCCAAAACAAATGTGAACATTGGTAAACATATTGACAATAATATATTGATATTTTTTTCTCATCTACTACAATTCTCACAAAAATTCCTAAAATATATGTAGGGTTAGAATAATGTTTTCTAGTATGTCTTGGAAGGAAAGGATAAATCTTGGTGTATCTATTCACTTACAATAATTTAGAATATTCACAGGTATATGGTAAAAAAATGTGAGAACGTTAATAAGGATTTTTGTTTAGAAATTACTCTATGTTTTCCTGGGCAATGAAGTATCCCACTAAATACCTTTAAGTAATTATTAAAAACTTTGTGGATGTAATAAAGTGATTGATATATTTTAGTTATACATAGTGGGAACCCTATGGTTCCTAGAGTTTACCTTATGTAAATTCTATTTTTTCATTATTTACTCTTTTGATTACATGGATTAGTGTTTTATATATAGGATAAATAATATTATATACATTATATATAAGTCTCTATTTTATTATGTTTTTTTAAATATTTGAATTGGTAATATTAAAATTAAATAATAATTAGTTATATGATAGTAAAATTTAATTATTATTTAGTTGAAATAAATATATTTTTAAATTTTAGTTTTTGTAAAATTATGTGACATCATGTGATGTTTTGTAGATAATACTTTAGTAGATATATTTATTAAGACTTATGATTAAAATAACACTTGGCTAAAAATCATTTAATAAAATATTATTATCTTAACCATACTTTTAAATTATTGAACTCTATATATATTGAGTTTGTTGTTTCCTTATGTTTAATCATTATTATTCCGTGTTTCATCTCATTATATGTTGATATATACTCTTTTGATATAGAAAAGTATAAGAATATTAGTCATGATGGTTTTATAGTATCATTTTATATGATGAATTACTATCATTTTGATATTTTTAAAATTGAATAGAGGAAATAGTTTTTAAATTTTTAAAAGGTGTGAATGAATTGTCTATACGTGGTGTTTTTTGAGTTATTTAATACATTTCAATGACTATTAGAGGTTAAACAATGAATCAATGTGACATTCATTTTTTATAAAAAAAATTAAATCATACAATCCCCATGTTAAAGAAAGAACAATGATCTGTGGACAACTGAGATAAAATTATTAGTGGGATATTATGAATGTTGGGATTTTTTACTACAGTATGAGGTGTTAATTATGAAAACAAGTGAATTATTAGTGAGGGATATCAAAATTTAGTGGTTCATCCACAACCCATTTCTCCATGAATATTGGATAACATGTCATTGGTCTTTATTATTGACATTCATATGAAATAAAAAATAAATTTTAATATATATGTTATTACTAGCTTGCTATTTATTTCTTCTCAAATTTTAACATTATGAGTGAATTTATCTATTCATTTTCTTATCCAAATTTATATTTAAGGATCATTAAATCAAACATGATGTTAATTATTTATTTTATAAATTTAGAATATTTAATTTTCTTCATTATTCTAGAAAAATACTGAAATTGTTCCAAATAATCATGTAAAACATAACATCATTTATGATCCTCAAATTAATAGGTAGGATGAAAATATTTTCTAAACATTAGTGTACTTGTTGACATGATGTTCAGATGACTAGTATGTATGTTTGGGTTACAACCATCAATTGTTTTAATTATAATATAATAAAAACTAATATTCATGTAATATAATCTCACATCATATGGATTTATATGAGGTGATGTTTTAGTCTCGAATATAATGATATCAAGATTCTGAATTAAATTTATTAGTTTCAAATATAATTCATATTAAATAAATAATGAAAATTTATTTTCATGATACATCGGTTAAATTTAAATATATGTGGTTATGGCACTTGTAACATATTTGGGGGATATATCCTTCAATATTTAAAATGTATATGTTTGCATTAAATTCTATTTCTTATTGAAGAACATGTTGGGCTCATACCATGTACTTTGAGAAAGGGTATTAAACTAGATCCAAATATTTCCTAAAAAGAGTGACCATTAAATATTAGTGGTTAAAAGGTGGAGGTATCATTGAATTGAATTAGTAAATAAATAATTGATTTCTTAGAGGATATTAAATATCTAGACACAAAAATAGAGAAAAAGGAGGTAGTGTTGAAAAAGAACTTATAGATTCTAAAAATATGATGTGAAATTTCAATGTTGATGGTGAAATTTTTATGGTGTATAAATGTAAAAACTAAGACATTATTCAATAATAATAATCTAGAAAAATATTTTAATAAATTAGAAAATATTATATATGTTGTATCACCATTGATATATATAAAAATGAAAAATATATTATTATATAATGTATAGTTTAAAATTAAATATATAAATTATTAATAAGTTCTGTAAACAAATTTTGACAAAATAGGCATGTTAAAATGAGTTTAAATGTTCTCAACAGATAGTCTATGATAACTTATAGGATAATGAGATTAACCACGAAAGGAAAAATGAAATTTTGAATATTACTATGGATTTATTAAATTTTCATCCAAAATGTTGAAAGGGTTTTATATAAATTAGAATCCTTATTTTTGAAAAATATTTGAATAAAATTATATAAATTGACTACAGAAAGGTATCTATTGTTCAATATTAAGGATTAGATATGATTTTTATTATATAGCCATCCAATGTTCTCATTATTTTATCATTTTTTAGCCAATATTTTCTACAATTATCAATTGAAAATAGTATATTTAGTTTATATTCACATAAGGGTTATGATTATACACATTATAAGGATATATTTATATATATATATATATTTAAACAATAGTAATGATTCTCAAACATTAAATAATTGATTTTTAATACCTTTTTTTATCTTAATTACTATTTTATTATATACTATAAATGTATTTGTTTTTATAGAATATATTAAAAAATATGAACATGGATATCAAAAATATTGATGTGGTGAAAATTGTAATTTCTATAGAAAAATAATACTTAGAATTAAAAAATGAAAAATAATTAAATATTATATAATGTATAGTCTTGGAGGAAAATAAAATTATAATTATAAGAAAAAAATTCATTTGAAAGGTTGAAAATAAATAGTGAATATTAATCCCATTATCATTATATCACATAAATATTAATATTGATCTTTAAGAAATCTTTATTATGCATAAAGTTGTTAAAATGTAGTAAACTTCATCTATAAGAGATTACCGTTGATGACCAATTTATCATAAAAAATAAGATACATTTTCCGATCGTATTATATATCTATTTTAATTATATATTCTTTGTGTAAGAGAAATATATTAATTTTCGGTTCCAAAGTATGTGAAGATGAAAAATAAATGATATTTTGATTAAGTATCATCTCTTTGAATAATTATTGTATGTTTCTTATTTTATGGAATAAATTAAATTTATTTTCAAAATAGAACCCAAAAAATATTGATTATTAATACTAATCTATCGAATTTTATTTCAAAATTGTTTAGTTTTAAAATAATATTATTTTAATATCTCTTTTAAAAGTTAATTTTAGATTTATTTTTATTAGATGATAAATTGAAATTTAAGGGAAGTGTTGCTTTATCAATTAAAGTCAAAATATGAAATTTGAATAAATTTTCATGCAAGATCATCCTTAAAAATTTTATATATATATATATCACTATTGTTTAAGTTGTGTTGTATATAAATTATATTTTTTGGGGAATAGTCCCAATAACATCCATGGAAACACATGATTTGACACATGAAAAAACACCCATTTTATTGGGCAACATAAAAAACACATCATCCATTTTTTTTAAAACCCATATTAATAATTTTTTTATAATTCATTGTATATAATTATCAGCTAAACTTTAATCTTGTCATAAATATATCAAGGGATACTATAACGAACCAACCCAAATTAGCTATTATCCCATTTTGAGAATCCATAATATCTTCATTTTTTATTTTGATCATTAGTGGAAGTAATAAATATAGAAGGGAAAATAAATATAAGTTGAGAAATAATGTCACAACCTTAGTGTTTTACTAGATCAATTATTATATAAAAATTCATGAAGAAAAATTTTTTGGATCATTTTCACATAGGATTATCCAAAAATTAAATTATACTATTGTTTATGGGAGAACATATACATGATAGACACCAACCATAATAATTTATATACATTACCAGAAAAGAAATTTATATGTATTCCATTTTAGAGAATAAAAATAAAAATAGAAATACATTCATCAAAATCTATATAACCATCCAAGAGCAATATATGTACAACCAAAGTTACCAAAATAAAATAAAAAAAATTAAAAGTGCTCTTTATAGACATTGTATTCTCTATGGGAACCCATATATATATATATATATATCCAAAAACATCCACTCATAATACAGCTAGATAAATCTAAAAAGGACTATCACCTGTTTGAATAAAATATACAAGAAACACATATCAGGAGGTTCTTTAACATTTATATGTTCAGAAAATGATGTTTTACATTCTTATATAGGGGAAATGAATATCATGTTATAATATCTTACATAGTAATAAATCACTAATCCCCTAAAAATATAACATAAGTATAAGTATATATTTTAATATACCAAGTAAAATAAGAAATATAAAATGACATTCAATATTCAAAGATGAAGAAGAAATAGATAAAATATTATCTCATGGATATTGATTTCTACATTAGAAAAAATAGCCAAAGGAAACTAAATCTACATTCACTGAGAACGACTCGAAATATACACTAGGGGGGAATTCCTTTTCTCTAATGAGAATGAACAAATTCACTAATGAAATAACTATAAACCTAATTGATCTTGTCTATGAGACTCATCTATAATAGTAAATGGAGATATTAATAATGTAACAATATTCACACCAGTGTAGGGGGAATTTTATTCCATATCGAGTTTCTATGGAATCTTCATATAATTTGATATAGCCAATACCCAAGGGTCGGTGAAACTATAGTAGTTTATTATAAAATATGATCAAATAAAAATTCATAGAAATGAAGATAACATATATATATATATATATATTACAAAAAATAATAGTGTAAATGTTATAATAAAAAATAAATAACTAAAATGGAATAACTGATATAAAAATATAAATAAAATATATTTCTTATGATGTACTATGTTTATGTTTTATCAAAGGAAAAGTAACTCAATGTTTTGTTTTGGAAAAAATATTATTTTGGAAGGAAAATCCTATTTAGGTTATGATTTACATTGGACCATTCCACTGACAACAATACAAAACATTAATATATGATGGAGGAGAGGAAAACAAAAAATTGTTATCTTTATCAATAACTCTCGATGCTAAATGAAAAAGGTATTCGACACCATAATGGATTTTGAAAACCTAGAATAAAATAATATTGGAATTACATATATTTAAAAATAATTTATAAAATTACAATTGTAGAAGAAGGGTATTACCTTAGATTTACCACTAATACACTCCAATGAAATTTTTATGAATAATAATAAAAGGAGATGAATGTTTTTAAAAATATTTAATAGGAAAGGATATAAATTTAATAAACTAACATTAGGAGTTTAAAAAATAAAAGATAGGATAATGTTCTAACCATTACATAAAAACATTTTTTATTATTCAATAATAAATCTAATTCAACATTTAAAAAGAATATAAATCTTAATGGTGGTGGAATTTTTTGAAAAAATTAAAATGGAACACTTTTTTGTGGGTAAATTACAAAAAGAAATAGTTAAATGGGACATATAAGATTTTTACTTGATACATAGTACAGTTCCATTGATTAAATAGTGGATACACATGTAGGAAAATGATGACAAAATAAATTACATTTTTTTCAAGTAAACCTCAACTAATTGCCTGATGCGTTAGAAACACTTATACCCCACTCCATCAAATTATCCAATATTTTTGAAATAATCTTCTGGAACTCAGATAATTCAGTTACAATATTGTCCCATATTTCTACTTTACAATTGATACAAGCCTCTCTGAGGTTTCAAAGCCCAACAATCCTAGGTCTGCTGATGTTTTTTTACAGACTAGAATCGATAAAATGTTATATGATTCAAGATAACTATTAATGTATTTAAGATTAACATTAATTCTCACTATAATCTCACAAAAACATCATAACTAAAATTGTTTTATTTCTCTGAGGATAAGAGATATAACCTCAAATTTTTTTATACTTGTGAACATTTCTCCATAATTGAACTACTTTAGTACCCCATATTAGACTTATTATAAATTAAAATAATCTACAAAACATATAATGGAAAACCTAAGAAAGTATTGAGTCTATCATGCTAATATTTTATATGTATTTCTTTGAAATAAATTATTAATATTCGATCGGTTAATTTAAATGAAACCCAAAATTTATAAGAATCAAAAGGAATTATGAACTTTAGAACCTTTTTATGGGATTAATGGGTTTGATTAAGATTTTAATTTTTTTGAAATATATGTAAAGAACAATTTTCCTAAAATTAAATTTACAAATTAATGACTACGAAATAATCAATAAATTATAATAAACTAATTTCTTGATTAAAATATGTATTTTTCTAAAGAAACGTATTCTTTTTTGTGTAATTCATTTTTATATAAACAAATATATTGTCAAAAAGTTAAAAAGTTATTTTAATAAAAAAATATTTTCATAATATATAAATAATAATTCATACAGTTGTTATCTAATTTTTAGAAAAGAAGATAAAATTACTTAAAGGAAAAAAGTTTTACTTTTCAGATACTTGTGTTTATATGGAAATGAGTTTTTATATTAAAATGTTAAATAAATCATTATTAGTCATAATAAAAATAAAATATTTAGATTCCCTATTCAATAATATATTTTCACATTCATCTATTATCTTTTAATTGGAAAATAATGAGAGTATATTCCATTAAATGCTTACAAATGCATTTTTTTGAAAAACGGTTTTCATTGTGTTTTTAGAAATTCTTTTAAATTTAATTTATGGTATATATAAAAAATGAATTTGATAAAATGGATTACTTATTTTTAATTATAATATCCAAATTTTTTAATGATACCTCTTTCATTTTTTGTCATAATGAATGGTAAAAGTTGTAAAAATATATTACCATCGTTGTTGTTAAAAGGGTTTATAGTGAGAATTAAACAAATATTTAATGCTAAAAATAAGGTGTAAATATATTTAAATCTTATTTTACGAAGTTATTTATACCTTATCTTATCCTCCCTTTGATTTCATTTCTATTCGGTGCCACTTGTACAAGAAAATTCCTTTATATTATTTAAATCTTATAAGTAATTCTATGGTTACCCTGGCATTTAATACATAGATATTACATTGTAACAGATGAATATTCATTACATTACACAATTACATGCCTAAATATTGTAATATTTTAGTGAATTTGGAAGCATTAAGACAAAAAAATAGATCATAAATGACCAAAATTATCTCTCACTAAGTCCTTCATGACTAGAACCCTTCTTAGACATATCATACATAATACATCTCTTTATAACCAGGGGAAAGGAATCCAAAGTAAGGGAGAGCTCAGATACTCATTAAGGCTAAAAAGGGAGATATGTATACATATTCATGAGAATAAAAGTTTGTGAACATGAGCAAAAAATTTGAAAATCATTCCCTCCATATCAAAGATCATAAACATGAGTCAATACATAAGGATTGTAAATTCATAAGACATGATTCATAAAGGGATCAACGATCACATGCAACAAGAGCATATCATATACATAATACATGAAATTGTTTCATAAATATAAGTATAAAAAATCATTTACATAGTAGTTAAACATCACATCCAAGGATATAATTCTACAATGGGTTCACTCCCCAAACCATCATAGTAGTCAGGGTTCACTCTCAAGACCATCATAGTAGAAAAAGTCCCTTAATGAACCAAGGTCACTCCCCATTCCATTCCTATCTATCCAAGGAGATAAAACTATTTACCCAATGTATTGGAGGGAAATATAGGTCACACATGTCACATAATGAAAATCATAATTATGTGTTCCACAGTATCATAGAACATATATCATATCATAACCCATGAAATGAAATATATTTCAAAAAAAATTACCATATCATAACCTATGTAAAAGAGATAGGTTTCATAATCATTTAATCATAGGTCAACTCATGGAAACGAAGCAGGTTTCGTAATACATTCATCATCATAACATAACCCGCAGGAAAGAAATGTCTTTCAGGAACAACATTTTCATTATAATCATGATCATAAACCATCCATAGAATGAATAATGATGGTATCATTGTATCATACCACAAAAATAAATATTAGATGGAAAATTATTTTGAAACATTACTTGGACTATTTCTTGGGGAAAACATTCTTTCCTTGATAACCACTTTGTTAAAATGTGAAATTTAGAAAATATTGAGGAAAAACATGTTCTTTTAAAATAGCCTTTGAAACATGTAAATGGTTCTTTAAAAATCATTTCAAAAATTTATTGAGAAAAATATCCTTTTCACCTTGAAAAACATTTATTAAAACAAAAAGTAATTTTCAATATTCTTTTTTTTAATTTATAAATAATTATAGAAAAAAAATTATTTTAAATTAATATATAAAACTTATAAAGGATAATTCATTTAATAGAGTGTTCATTACTTTGGAGAATTCTATACATGCCGAATACGTAAAAACAAATATTCCTTTAACATTTTTGTTAAATGTAAAAAGATCCTTATTCAGAAAATAAAAGAAATATTCCTTTCGAAACAATTTTTTTAAAATGTAAAACATGAGTAAAAATGAATTTAAAAATCATTAGATAGTAGAAAAAACTTTTATTAAACCTTTTTAAGAGAATATGGATACAGAGTAAAAATGGTTTTTTACTAAAGAGAGTAATATAGTTATTTTTTATTAAAAACATATTTTTAATATATTGAGTAACTAAAGATAAAAAAATTAAAGGAAAATTTTATACTTAAGACATAAGTAGAGAAGAGTAAAATTCATGATAATTATTGTGAGATATATTATAAAATTTGATTATTGAAATAATAATCATAAACAATTCCTGCAATCAATGACATTGTAACATAAAATATTTACAACTTTATAATTGTAATCCCAATGATGGAATAACATTAAATGAAAGTTAAAATATTATGAGAATATATAAAATCATAATATTAAATGCCAAATTTTTTACATATAAATGTCATTAAATAAAAATGGTGAATAATATAACATACCCCTCATGGAAGGAAAATTGAGACAAAAATTCTATTACCTTGTGACTTGACATTCATCACACACATATAAAACAACAGTATAATAGATATAAGTTTATTATATAGATATAAAAATATATTAAAAATTAATATAATATTATATATTCTCTTTTTATAATTTATTTTCACCCATTCTTTAATAATATGTTATTATTACTATTGTTTTGGGTGTTAACTTCCTATTTTTATCATGCATGTGTTGTCTTGAAAGTTCTAGATCTTGGACATAGGATATAGTTCAATCATATATAGAATATAAATATTTTTTATATATAATATATATATATTTATTAGACCTATCTTAATATCCAAACATAAATGGTTTTGATGGAAAATGAATGACAATAGTTTTGTGAGGCAGTAGTCTTCCATACAAAAGAGCGATGTTATTATTCCCCATTTAAGGGAAGAGGCGATGGATCATCAGAATTACCATAACATAAAAATATCACCTTATAAGTATGATACTAAGGTAATTATATTATAATGATATAATAATAATTTATCGGGGGTGTAGGAACAAATATAATAAAATATCCCATTGAAGAATGTTACGTTCCTCTAGAAAACATAATTTGGTTTGTTCCAAAATACTTCTGTGGTTGGATTTTTTTAAAAACATAATGTAAGATTATTTTAGAGATTTTTTTAATTTATTTGTTTAGGTATTTTCCAAACCAAATGTGTTTTAATTTATGAGGAGGATAGAAGAGGGGTGGCCTTTTATAAATGAAGTGAACGCCATACTTTTAATTTTTTTTAAAATAGTTTGGTTTGCAAAAACTTTCACCTATAAAAAGCCTCAAATAATTTATTAAACAATTTAATATAAGTGATAAGGTCAAAATATTTTCATAAAATAGGTTTTGGAAAACTTTTGAGCGATTTTACCCCTTATATTCAAATTGTAACCATTAAATAATATCATTTTCAACGTAATCATAGTAATTAATTTTTACTATTTTTACTAATATCTTTTGTAAAAAATTATTTTGAATATATTAAATAATATAAATTATGATTATTCAAAATATTGAATCTATTTATCAAAATTAAATTCATAGATGTTTAAAATTTTAATTTAAAATTAATACCGCAGACACGATGAGAAATCGGGATTTCAAATATAAAATGTTCAAATGTTTAAAAGGATTTCATAAAAAATCAATATGAAAATGATAATAATGAACAAAATTTTATTAATAGATATGAAATTTAAATAATTTTACTTTTAAAAATATATTAAAACAATCTGTATTGTTTTTTAAAATCAAAAAAAAAAGAATTGATAATTTTTAATTAAAATCGGTATTTTCCACTCCTCACTGGAAAATTTTCCTTTCACAAAAATTCTCAAAAAATTATCCTGAGATAATTTCTACATGATGATTTTAGAAATCAAGTATTTTTTTAGAAAAATTTATTTCATAAATGTGTAGAAATTTAATTTTACAAATAAGTGCAGAAACTATGACAACCCTCTTTTTAGAAGGAGAAAATAGATTTCAGAAAGCATTTCTTTTATTTTTAGTTAGATTTTATTTTAATTATAATTTACATAGAACCAAAGAATTAATTTAATATATGTTTAAGAAATACATTTTCATAATTTACTTAATCCTATTCATATCTTCCATTCCATAATATATGTGACATCCTCCAAATTTTGGTAATATTACTAATAATATATCATGTTTTGATAAGATTGAGTCATGCATGCAATATAATCAATCGAAGAAACTTATTGTTACATATAAAAAAAGATAAAATTGGTGTTGAATATAACACAAGATATCTAAGAGATTAATTTTAAAAAATATTTCACAAAATATTGGGGTGTTACATTCTACCCCCCTTTAAATAAATTTCTCCGTCAAATTTCTGTCACTCCACCAAAAACAATTTAGGATACGTCTACCTCATCGCATATATAGATTCCCATGTAGCATCCTACAAATCGTGGGTTTTTCATAAATCATTGGCTAGGTGAGTGGTCCTATTTCATTGAATGTTATTTTTATGATCGCTAATCTCAACTTACTGCTCCTCATAAGATAGACATTTCTCTGGCGGTACAACCTATATGTTCAGTACATGTGGTGGATCATGTATGTACATTGTTAGGAGAGATACATGGAACAATTCATGGACATGATAGAGATTTGGTGGGATCTCCTAATGGTATCATCCTATCCAGATATGATCAAAAAATTATAAATTGAAAATATACCTAGGGATCATCTTCTCTTTCTTTCTGAATCTCATAAATTTATTCCAGGTGTATTTTTATAGAAAATAATTTTCACTAACATCAATTTCTAGATCATTTCAAAAATTATCCTCATAACTTTTGTGTCGAGTTTTTTCAGTACATATGTGTTTCATAATAGATCAAACATTCTCTGCCATTTCACTAACCACCTTAGGTAACAAGAATTTTATTTCTCCAACTACATTCCATCATGTTGGAGCCCTACACATCCTTCCATAAGGGTCATCATAAAGATCCGTCTAAATATGTGCCTTAAATCTATTATTATAAGAAAATTTGGGTAAAGGAAGTTTTTGATACCAACAACCTTTTAAATCTAGAGGAAATGATCTTAACATGTCCTCTAGGGTTTGAATTTTTTCTCACATACTAACCATCTATCTGAGGATGATATGCAATGATGGAACATAAATAAGCATCCAGGTCCTACTAAAGACTTCTTTAAAACACTGATATAAACCTTATATCTCAATAAGATATAATAAAGAGTTGTAATCCATGAAATATTAACACTTACTTAATATATATCTTGTAAATTTTATCTAGAGAGAAATTTTATCTAATTTCAATGAAGTGCACTGACTTCATAAGGATATTGACTACTACCCATATGACATTATGCTCTTTAGATGTTTTAGGGATTCTGATGACAAAATCCATGGATATTTTTTCCCATTTGAATTCTGGTATGTGTAATGGTTTTAACATACCCATAAACATTTTTCTCTCAGCCTTAACTTGCTTATATATAAAGAACCATGGTACAAACTCAGAAATTTCTCTACTCATGTCATCCCACCATAAATAATATTTCAAATATCTATACAAATTTATACCTCCAAGATAAATATATAATGAATAATAATGAACATCCAATAGCTCCATCATTAAATATGGTATGGATAATACACATTCGTGGTTCCTAAACCATACCATTCTATCAGAGTCATGGATAAACTCAAGAGCATTTCTCACCATCTTATGTTTCACTATGACTTATTTCTATGCCTATTTAATCATCACATGGATGGATGATTGAAAACTCATTTTATGAAGATAATATATTTCCCTATCCATTAATATTTCAAGATTCATTTTTTTAATCTATAAATATTAGATATTTTGTTATCCTCATCATAGATAAGCAAGAATGATCCTTTTAGATCAAATCATTAAATACCTTGTTCACTTTCCCATGGTGGTAATGTACCAAGGAATCATAATATTTAATCAGATATAACCATATTTCTTATTGCATATTCAACTTTGTCCAAGTAAATAAATACTACAAACCTTTATGGTCTTTATAAATATCACACCTTCCTCCATAATGGAAATTCCTTCATATCATTAATTCAAAAAATCAACACATTTAACTTTAAATCACATGTTGAGTAATTTTTCTCATGGAATATAAATTATAATGAAGCATAATATATGACTATATAATTATTAATGAGAACATATCCCAAATTTTCTTAGTTAAATCACTTAAGTTTACACACCCTTCCCCATTGTTGGGTAATGTAAGAACATGCATACTGACTAAACATTTATTTATCTCTTTGAAATTCTCTTCACATTCATCTTTCTGAAGGATCTTAAGAAATGTTCCAAGTTAACTTGGGGAGTGGATTTGAAATATAGAAGTAATTTCATGAAAATATTTTATAATATCCATCAAGACCAAGAAAAAATTATACCTCAATCATTGTTTTTCTGGGAAATCTTTGAATAACATCATTCTTTGGTTGATCAACCCTTATACCTTCTCTTGAGATTATATGTCCACAAAAACGAAAATTTGGATGCCAAAATTAAAAAAAATTAATTTTTTCATACAGGATTTGCTTCTTTAGTTTATTCAGTACAATCCTCAAGTGATCTTGATGCTCTTATTTTCTCTTTTAATATATAAGCATATTATCAATAAATATTAACAAAAACTAATTAAGGTAATATCTAAAGACTCCATTCATTAAATATACGATGATATAAGGATAATTGGTAAAACTAAATGGCATCACTATGTACTCATAGTGTCCATGACTTATTCAAAATGATTTATTTGGTATATCCTACTTCTTTACCCTCAATTTATGATATCGAGAACGAAGATCAATCTTGGAGAAGTATCGAGTTGTGATTAGTTTATCAAACAAGTCATCAATATGGAGTGGATGATACTTATTCTTTATTGTGATAGTGTTCAGTTCCTGATAATTTATATAAAGTCACATTGATCTATATATCTTCTTAACAAAAATAATAGGTGCACCCAAAGGTGACACACTTGGATGAATGAATCCATTATCATGTTTTTCTTGATGTCACTTCTCTAATTCTTGAAACTCAATTGGGGCCATTATATATGGAGTCTTGGAAATAGGTGAGGAACCAGGTATGAGTTTTATAAAGAGATTAACTTCATGATTTGGTGGAATTCTAGGGGATTAGTCCAAAAATAAATCAAAGAACTCCCAAAAAATAGGAATATCATCATTATTTTGGTCTTACCCAGTCTTCTAGGATAAAAACCCCATTTGAAAAGGCATCATGACCAATACAATGGATGTCATTTCCATCATAATTTTGTATTTATCGTTGAAAAAATAGTTGATCATTGGTTAATTTGGAATGTCAAAAATGATTTTCCATCCTTTAAAATTTATGTGGGATTTATGTAGAGAAATCCAATACATGCCTATGATGATATCAAATTCAACCAGAAGTATAATAACCAGATTTTATAGAAGCACAATCCCACAAACATCAACTGGAGAAGAATCATAGACTTTTGATGAGATCATTGCACCATTAGGGATTTTTTCTTCTAATTTATCATTAATAAAATTTTAATAAGGAACATTCTTTAAAACATAAACAAGATATAATTCTTTATTTATTCAAGGGTTTATCCATTAAAAGTGGGAATTTACTTGGGTAATTCCTAGGTTCCCCACATTTATGAAAACAAAATGTAAAGGGATCCCTAAGATGAAATTTATTCCCATCCATCTTACTCATCACTTTTCCTCAAGAATTAATTGTTTTATATCCTTCTTTTACACCCATAGAACATTTTACTATTACATTGAGAAATTCTTTAGAGTGTATCTTTCCCAATTTATTACATAAATTAAATTTTTACATCCATCAACCATGGCCTCCACCACCCGATCTCCCTGGGAACTACATCCTTATCTTCTTTGGTGACTTTTAGAGTCAGTAAAGGTGCAAGTTATTAGTCATATTTTGTGATTACTCATTAGTAATAATTGTGATATCCTTTACTCCTATCATAATCTCATTTTTTTGTCATAAAAACCACATTTTCAATCACATTTTATGTTAACCAGATTCCTTCGGGTTCCATCCATTGATTAAAAACAAAAATAATTGTGTGAGAAACAGTAATCATAATGTGAAAACCACAAAATGATGAGAAATTTCTTATTAAATTTCAATATATGAAAAAATTGGTGTAACCTAGGTCATCCATGATCATACTTGGCTAAAATCATTCATAATAGTTCATAAAGGAAAAATGAAATAACCAAAGCATATCTCATGAGAGTGTTAAACCAAGTGTGTGGTAAGACTCATTTCGTGTACTAGTTCCTGACTGAGTCTTGATAAATATGAGTTTTTTAGGGTGGTAACCCCTAGGTACATATATAATATAACTACATCCACTTATAGTATCGAGAAAGGGATTTATTTTTAGGTAATCCACATAATCCTTTCTTTACAAAAATTTTAGGATGTTATCCTATACATAGGCTTGTCCTAAGGGTTATCACTAATGTTTTCTCATCCTAGTTTCCCATGGTTAACACAACATTTCCTTAGATACCAACTATGGTGACCCTTGATTTGAATACATAGATACTACATCTTAATAGATGAATATTTATTATATTACATAATTACACACCTAAGGATCGTAATAGTTTACTTCCTTTTGAAACATTGATACATAAACAACTAGTTTATAAATAAACATCATTATCTACCACTATGTTCTTCATGAATAACATCCTTTTTAGAAATATTATAAATAATACATATCTTCAAAAACTAGGGAAAGAGAACATAAGAAAAGGTGAGCTTAAGTGCTCGGTAAGGGTAAATAAGGGAATTACATGAATATAATCATGAGTATAAGGGTATAAGAATATTATCCAAATATTTTAATGTCATACCCTTCATATAAAAGAACATAAAATTAGGTCATGGTATAAATATTGGTAATTAATGAGACATGAATCATAAAATAATCAATGGGAAAAATCTATGAGAGCATAACATGAACATAAGGCATGGAATTGTGGCATACAAATTAGTATAGAAAATCATTTCCATAGTAACCAAGGATCACTTCCAAGGATTTAATAGTGAAATGGGTTCAATCCCTAAACCATTATATTTTTCATGGTTTACTCACAAGACTTTAATATAGGACAAGTCCCCTTACTAAACCATGGTCACTCCCCATTCCAGTCCTATCTATCTCATTAGATATAAATTGTTACCCTATTCATTAAAGGGCCATATAGGTCTCATCCATCACATAATGAAAATCATACATATGTGTAACATAAGATCATGAAACATTCATCATATCATAACCTATAAATAGAAATGTGTTTCAAAAAAAATTCATCATATCATAACATGCAGAAAAGAGATAGGTTTCAGAATCATTTCATTATAGATTAATATACGGAAAATAAGTGGGTTTCATAATTGTAACACCCTGAGATTTTATGAAAAATATTATTTTAATTTCATTAATGTCTTGTGTTGTATTCTACACCAAGATTACCTTGCGCTATACGCAACACCGTATTAGCTTGCAGTATACGCAACACTATTCTTGGATCGTGTTACATACAATTTTGATAATAGTTATTCTATGCAACATTGAGTATATATATATATATATATATATTAAATGTATAAATGAAATATGGTTGGATTATGTAACGAAGGATTCTTTCACAACACGCAACCCTGACTTGGCTTGCATTACACGCAATCGCGACCTTCCTTGATAGCGTGTGTTGTACGCAATACCGAGTTTTAATAAACAATGATATATTATTATAATATTGTAATGAACTAGCCTTTATGAATATTATTAACTAAATTTTTAATTTTATAACATTATTATTCATCTTACACATTTTCTAGAACTTGTTATAAGAACAAAATAATTTTTTTCGGGTAAAATAAGTATTTTTCAAAAAATGCAGTTTTGCCGCCTTTTGATAGCGCACCCACATTAAATCTAGTTTTTGACATGTTTATATGTTCAATTTGAAAAAATAAAATTCTTTATTTGAATCAGGATATAAAAATTTACATTAGATAAAGTTTTGATATTTTTCCGATAACTTTCATATTTTAATGAATAGTAAAAACACGCTATATTTTAATTAAAAACAACTTTTTTCATCATAATATCATATGTGGTTAAACTATAATATTGAATGGTTTTAAATTATAAATAGAATATATTTTTACCATTTAATATAATGTATGTCATTAGCATTGATTTTACCTTGAATTCGTAGGTTAAATCAATTCAATCTTTTGCAATGTTTTAAAGAAAAACCCGTTTTTATTCGACAACGGGATTAATTTTAATTTAATTTCTGCAACTTATATGTATTGAATTTTAAAAAATGAATTTCATATTTGGAATCAGTGGGTCCAAATTATGTTAATAAGATACTTTTTATTTTTGGGAATTATGAATAGTTACTATGGTAAATTTTATTTACCATAGTTAAAGGTAAATCGGGTAATTAAGGGTAAATATAATATTTTAAAATTACCCTAACAAATATCAAAATCCTATTGGATGACTAAAAGTAGACCCATATCACCTAAGGGTCGGATTAGAATCATTTAATGGACATTTGTCCATGAAAATAACTTAATTATTATTAAAACCAAAGAAAGTGACAACATGTCACTCTCTTAAATCTTATAAGTATATTAATTTTAATTTTGAGATAAACTTCATGAAACTTCGAACATTAATAGTCTCCAGAAATCTAATTAAATTATCTACATCATATAAATTTATTTATAATTTTTAGGGATTAAATAATTATCATTAATTATGACACAATAGTGATGCAGAAATTGTTTATCTAGTGAAAAATCAAGAATATTGTTTTTATTAAACTAATAGTGACCATACAATGCACAAATACCTAACCAAAACTTGTTGGCCATGTACATGTAAACCATAAGAATCCAATGGTCGAATATTTGACCATTTGGAGCCTTATAAAAGCGATTATGACAATTATATTATTTTATTTTAAATGATGCCAAAGTTGTCACCTTCATAATTTAATAAATATAACAATTTAAATATTGTGATTTTAAGTTGATAAATTCTAGTAAAAGTATTATTGTGAAAGGTAATATATTTATCTTCATCATAAGATTTTATTTTAAATTTTTATACAACAAATAAGTATATTAAATAATTATTCAAAAATGATGTAGTAATTATTTTATTAAGAGATAAACCAAATAAATGGTTTTAAAAAAGATAAAATAAATATTATATGAACTATTTAATGTGATACACTAATTTTATAGATACATATTACCTTTTATTAATATATTAAAGCTTTTATTTCGAACATATCTTCTGTATATATTTTATTTAAATTCAAATAAATGAATAGTGTCAAAATTGACACTATTGTTATTTTTCAAAAATAACATATTATAAAATTGGTTAAAAATCACAAAAATATTTAAAAATTATAAATTTATATTTATATGGTCTATAATGTTATAAAGGAAACAATTATGGAAAATTAACAACAAATAAGTAATTATTTGTTATAATTTAAAATTTAGAATTTTATTACCACAAATAAACTTAATTAGATTAAATAAGGATAAATCAAAATGATAAGGTTTAAAATAAGATCCAAACATGTCTAAATTTGATTGGATGATGAGATTACAACCCTATCTCATCTAATATTCGAATATGAGTCATTTTTGGAGGTTTTTAAGTGGGGTTAGATTTATTATAAATTAATATTTTTAAGAATTCCTAAGGTGCCCCTCTCCTCCCTTATAAAAAGGGCACCTCCTCCCCCTCCTCCTCACACAAAATTGAGCAATCCAGCTCGGACAACCCCTGACAAAATCCCTCCTCCACTTCCCTAGAATAATCCTAGAGGTTCTGGTCTTCTTCAAAGACCAATATTAGTTCCCTAAGTGGAGGATTCAAAGAGGTGTTCCAAAGAAGAGGTAATATCCATTACCGATCTTTTCAATTTATTTCTTCTTCAACTTCTTATTCTTTAGTTGTTTCATGATAAAGTAATAACATCAGTATTACTTACATACTGATATGTTATTATAAATATGAAACAACCCTAATTCACCTTCTATCCATCCTACGGAAAAATGAAATCACCGCGCGTGCGTACGTACGGAATACCGTCTCCACGCCGTGGTGTAATCTATTTTTCCACCATCACCTTACAAGGATGGGTATAATGGTGTAATGAGTAACTATATATGATTATTATGAAGTAATATTGATACTGAAATAATATATATATATACTCCAATACAATTCCACGATCATAGGAACGATATCATCACTCGTGCGTACGTACGGAATACCGTCTCCACGATGTGATGCGACTCGTTCTACATGATCTTCATTTCATAATGATTATATAAATGAATTTAATGAATGAATATGGTATATACTGCACTAATACCATTCTGTAAATGAATTATCTATAACCTAAAGATAATAATAAGAATTTATTCGACAAAACATGCATAAGAACAAAAAGTTATAAAGACCCGAGTAACAAGTAACAATGAAATATTATTAATAAGAAGCTAATAATATGACCATATATGATATCATATCAATATGTATGATTCTGGAATAAGTAAATAACATTATTTAAACCATTATACAGGAGCTTCGGACACGAACAAAGCAAATCGGACCTAAGTTAAGGGAAATATCACAATCTCATTTTTATCCGAGATTGTTTATTCGTAAGTATTTACTGGGGTGTATTTTATCATCCACATCCATGTTTCATCAATATGTAATATTATTTCCATCCACCTACAATTGTTTAAATCCATTTTTACCCTTCGGTGAGTTTTTAGTAAAGAATATGAAAGGAATCTTTTGTGGCTTTTTCGTACGAGGTGATTTTTTGACTTTTCCGACAAAAGTACAAAGAATGTTTTTTTTAACTTATATGGCACGAACGGATTTCTACTGTTTTATAAAGCCTTATTTTCATGAAGCTTCCTCTAAAAGATTTCATGACTATTTTCAATAAAATCTCTTTCTTTTAAAATTGCATGATGTTTTGTGAAAAGAAATTGATTTTGAAGAAGAAAGGATATTTTCCTCAAGAATTCAATTCAAGTGTTTTATCAAAATTATTTTCCATCTATGATAATAAAGGGTTCTTTTTCTATCCATATTTTAACATTGATTTTACTATGTTGTGATGGAATTATGTTTATGAATTCCTTTATCTTATATGAATTGATTTATGATGTCATGATGTTTCAAGAATCCCATTTTTGTGTTATGCGATGATGTATGTTTTATGATTATGTGGCACACATAAGAAAGGATTCATTATAAGATGGGTGGGACCTATATCTCCCTCCAATGCATTGGGTAATGATTTTATATCTCATGAGATAGACAGGGCTGGAACGGTAGGTTATACCGGTTCAGTGAAACAGGACTGAAACGAGGGTTACTCGATTCAGAAAGGGACTTTGTCCACTAAGATAGTCTTGGCAATGAGTCTTGACTAACAAGAAATGATTCTATATGATTATGTGTGAATGCCACAATGTTTCATGTTTTAAGTTATGATTATTGTGATTACATTTCACTGCCATGATTTACCCCATGTTATGAAATTATGATCTCTTTTGCAGGTTAAGATTTCCAAAAGTTATGTGCTTATGTATATGATGTGATTGATATTTATTTTGTTTACCCTTACTGAGCATTTGAGCTCACCCTTTTATGTTTTCTTTTCCCCAGGATATAAATAAAGGTTTTAGGTAAAAAAAAGGAAGATCTTTATAGGATATGTTGAAGATCTTTCACCACGATTAGAAGATTACGTTCCGAGTTTCCAAAGACACTAAACTATTACGGTCCTTGTGTGTGTGTTTTTGTTATGTACTAAGTATTCCGCAAATGTAATGTAATGTCCATGTACGTCAGGCTTTGGGTCTTTACAGTTGGTATCAGAGGAAAGGTTTAGTCAACCTTTGGAAACTAGGATTCGAAAACTTTAGTGAGATCCCTAGAGATATTTCTAAGGTATGTCTAGGAATGTCTTTAAGGTTAAGTATGCGTATAGGTTATAGTACTAGAATTACGCTAACGATCATAGAATTAAACCTAAGATGTTAGATATTGAAGTTACTCCCCCTTTATTATGTTGTTTTCCCTAGCATGATTTTTGCCTCTCACACTATTCTTTTTGGGTTTTAGAAAATGGCTGGAAACAAGATGATTCACAATAATGGAGGATATGATGGACAATGGAATGATATTCTTCATAATGAAATGGGATTTGGAAGTCCAAACATCATTATTATGCCGAATCAGCAATCTCATAATATGATCAATAAAGTAAAATTTGGTAAGTTTCCTGACTCGGCTAATAAGAGAAAGATGGAGTTTCATGATGATCATAGAGGAAAGAAAGTTCAATTTCCCCTATGTAAATCATGTGGGAAGAGGCATCGAGGAGAATGTTTCAAAGGAACTGGAAGATGCTTTGGGTGTGGAAAAGAAGGACACAAAGCAAGTAAGTGCAAAGGAAAAGGTTCAGTTAACACCATGGATGAGGATAATGGTATTGCTACGACATCAACAATGGTAAAATGCTTTAAATGTGGAATGTATGGGAATTATGCAAACCAATGCCCTAAGGGAAAGTCTCATGAAGAGAATCAGTATGGTCGTATGGGAAGTATTTATGTTGATGATGATGAAGAAACTACAAATGATATGTGAGATGAAAGAAATGTTGAAGCTCGGTCAATGGTCTAAGAATGTAGTGGAATGATTACATGTTTATCATGTGTAATGTTGTATAAGTAATCTCATGGAATAAGGAGACATCTAAGGATTGTTACACTGTTGTCTTTCCTTATGTTTTGAAAGTGTATGATGAATGGTACCAGTAACCATGAAAGGTTATTCAGATACTTTTGGAAAGTAGATGATAAGTGCATAATGAAAGGATAAGAATATAATGAGATGTTTGATTGTATTCATGAGCTCATGATTGATATAAGGACTAAGTGATATCATGGTTTGAGTATATAGAATTTTGAGGATTTTAGTATGTGGAAGGTGTTAACTTTTAACTGCATTCATGTTTTCACTAAGGTATTCAAGAGAATACACGATTAAGGACTTTGAATGTTTGGAATGTGACCAACAAAACATATCTTATGATATATGGGGATCGATGATGGTGTTAAATCTCTGGTAATCATTTTCACTATATTATGAGAGTCGACTGCAGTATTATGGATAAGCCTAAAAGATTGGAATGGATTATGTTGTACATAAGTTATTATTGATTAAGGATAGAAGTTCTCTCGATATTATTGATGGGATGTTATAGTAATATAGTTTTAGAAAAAGGACAACCTGCAGGACGGGCGACAGCCCATCGCTTCGGACAAGGCTGTGGGAATCAAACCCACAACCAAAGTGCGACTGGCCTTTATCGCCTACCACTGGCCTACAGGAAGTCCCTGTTTAGTAGAAACTAGTTTTATTATATTAAGCAGTATGATATATGAAGTATAAGTCCATTTTAGGAACTATATATGATTAATCTCACTATAGATCGACTTATGTATATAATTTTTGCTAACCTTTTGTTTGAGACAGATGGAATGACCCGTCATTCTATCACATGATCTGCTAACACTTCATGAATAACAAATTCAACTTCATTTATTTAAGAGATGAAGTGGAAATTGTTCTAGGCACGAACAATAGTGAGATTGTACCAAAATAAAGAAAGTATTTATTCCAATTCAAATTTTCAACTTTAGGGAAATGATCTTGAAAACCAAAAATGTTGTCCTAGTGATCTTATACCTGATGAATCGGATGGTACCTTAGATCGTCACAAATTTATGGATTTGTGATTATTGGCTTTTCCATAGCCATGTTCTCTGCCACTCTCCATCAGAACATGATGGTTAGATTTCTCTTCCATATCAATATTTTCACCTATGTGGAAACCCAATGATTAGTTTATTTGGGTAACCGTTACGTTTCATACTTTTGTTTTTAAAGATTGGTTTTGATATTCCTTTTTACGATGTGGGTTTCTATTAAAGAAACTTTCAAATAGTAAACCATTTATAACCCCGACGAATTTCGAGGGCGAAATTCATTTTAAGGGGGGTAGAATGTAACACCCCGAGATTTTATGAAAAATATTATTTTAATTTCATTAATGTCTTGTGTTGTATTCTACACCAAGATTACCTTGCTCTATACGCAACAACGTATTAGCTTGCAGTATACGCAACACTATTCTTGGATCGTGTTACATACAATTTTGATAATAGTTATTCTATGCAACATTAAGTATATATATATATATATTAAATGTATAAATGAAATATGGTTGGATTATGTAATGAAGGATTCTTTCACAACACGCAACCCTGACTTGGCTTGCATTACACGCAATCGCGACCTTCCTTGATAGCGTGTGTTGTACGCAATACCGAGTTTTAATAAACAATGATATATTATTATAATATTGTAATGAACTAGCCTTTATGAATATTATTAACTAAATTTTGAATTTTATAACATTATTATTCATCTTACACATTTTCTAGAACATGTTATAAGAACAAAATAATTTTTTTCGGGTAAAATAAGTATTTTTCAAAAAATGCAGTTTTGCCGCCTTTTGATAGAGCACCCACATTAAATCTAGTTTTTGACATGTTTATATGTTCAATTTGACAAAATAAAATTCTTCATTTGAATCAGGATATAAAAATTTACATTAGATAAAGTTTTGATATTTTTCCGATAACTTTCATATTTTAATGAATAGTAAAAACACGCTATATTTTAATTAAAAACAACTTTTTTCATCATAATATCTTATGTGGTTAAATTATAATATTGAATTGTTTTAAATTATAAATATAATATATTTTTACCATTTAATATAATGTATGTCATTAGCATTGATTTTACCTTGAATTCGTAGGTTAAATCAATTCAATCTTTTGCAATGTTTTAAAGAAAAACCCGTTTTTATTCGACAACGGGATTAATTTTAATTTAATTTCTGCAACTTCTGTGTATTGAATTTTAAAAAATGGATTCCATATTTGGAATCAGTGGGTCCAAATTATGTTAATAAGATACTTTTTATTTTTGGGAATTATGAATAGTTACTACGGTAAATTTTATTTACCATAGTTAAACGTAAATCGGGTAATTAAGGGTAAATATAATATTTTAAAATTACCCTAACAAATGTCAAAATCCTATTGGATGACTAAAAGTAGACCCATATCACCTAAGGGTCGGATTAGAATCATTTAATGGACATTTGTCCATGAAAATAACTTAATTATTATTAAACCCAAAGAAAGTGACAACATGTCACTCTCTTAAATCTTATAAGTATATTAAATTTAATTTTGTGATAAACTTCATGAATCTTCGAACATTAATAGTCTCCAGAAAGCTAATTAAATTATCTACATAATTTAAATTTATTTATAATTTTTAAGGATTAAATAATTATCATTAATTATGACACAATAGTGATGCAGAAATATTTTATCTAGTGAAAAATCAAGAATATTGTTTTTATTAAACTAATAGTGGCCATAAAATGCACAAATACCTAACCAAAACTTGTTTTCCATGTACATGTGAACCATAATAATCCAATGGTAGAATATTTGACCATTTGGAGCCTTATAAAAGCGATTATGACAATTATATTATTTTATTTTAAATGATGCCAAAGTTGTCACCTTCATAATTTAATAAATATAACAATTTAAATATTGTGATTTTAAGATGATAAATTCTAGTAAAAGTATTATTGTGAAAGGTAATATATGTATCTTCATCATAGGATTTTATTTTAAATTTTTATACAACAAATAAGTATATTAAATAATTATTCAAAAATGATGTAGTAATTATTTTATTAAGAGATAAACCAAATAAATGGTTTTAAAAATGATAAAATAAATATTATATGAACTATTTAATGTGATACACTAATTTTATAGATACATATGACCTTTTATTAATATATTAAAGCTTTTATTTCGAACATCTCTTCTGTATATATTTTATTTAAATTCAAATAAATGAATAGTGTCAAAATTGACACTATTGTTATTTTTCAAAAATAACATATTATAAAATTGGTCAAAAATCACAACAATATTTAAAAATTATAAATTTATATTTATATGGTCTATAATGTTATACAGGAAACAATTATGGAAAATTAACAACAAATAAGTAATTATTTGTTATAATTTAAAATTTAGAATTTTATTACCACAAATCAACTTAATTAGATTAAATAAGGATAAATCAAAATGATAAGGATTAAAATAAGATCCAAACATGTCTAAATTTGATTGGATGATGATATTACAACCCTATCTCATCTAATGTTCGAATATGAGTCATTTTTGGAGGTTTTTAAGTGGGGTTAGATTTATTATAAATTAATATTTTTAAGAATTCCTAAGGTGCCCCTCTCCTCCCTTATAAAAAGGGCACCTCCTCCCCCTCCTCCTCACACAAAAGTGAGCACTCAAGCTCGGCCAACCCCTGCCAAAATCTCTTCTCCACTTCCCTAGAATAATCCTAGAGGTTATGGTCTTCTTCAAAGACCAATCTTATTTCCCTAAGTGGAGGATTCAAAGAGGTGTTCCAAAGAAGAGGTAATATCCATTACCGATCTTTTCATGAAGCTTCCTCTAAAATATTTCATGACTATTTTCAATAAAATCTCTTTCTTTTAAAATTGCATGATGTTTTGTGAAAAGAAATTGATTTTGAAGAAGAAAGGATATTTTCCTCAAGAATTCAATTCAAGTGTTTTATCAAAATTATTTTCCATCTAAGATAATAAAGGGTTCTGTTTCTATCCATATTTTAACATTGATTTGACTATGTTGTGATGGAATTATGTTTATGAATTCCTTTATCTTATATGAATTGATTTATGATGTCATGATGTTTCAAGAATCCCATTTTTGTGTTATGCGATGATGTATGTTTTATGATTATGTGGCACACATAAGAAAGGATTCATTATAAGATGGGTGGGACCTATATCTCCCTCCAATGCATTGGGTAATGATTTTATATCTCATGAGATAGACAATGCTGGAACGGTAGGTTATACCGGTTCAGTGAAACAGGACTGAAACGAGGGTTACTCGATTCAGAAAAGGACTTTGTCCACTAAGATAGTCTTGGCAATGAGTCTTGACTAACAAGAAATGATTCTCTATGATTATGTGTGAATGCCACAAAGTTTCATGTTTTAAGTTATGATTATTGTGATTACATTTCACTGCCATGATTTACCCCATGTTATGAAATTATGATCTCTTTTGCAGGTTAAGATTTCCAAAAGTTATGTGCTTATGTATATGATGTGATTGATATTTATTTTGTTTACCCTTACTGAGCATTTGAGCTCACCCTTTTATGTTTTCTTTTCCCCAGGATATAAAGAAAGGTTTTAGGTAAAAAAAAGGAAGATCTTTATAGGAGATGTTGAAGATCTTTCACCACGATTAGAAGATTACGTTCCGAGTTTCCAAAGACACTAAACTATTACGGTCCTTGTGTGTGTGTTTTTGTTATGTACTATGTATTCCGCAAATGTAATGTAATGTCCATGTACGTCAGGCTTTGGGTCTTTACAATAATTCATTCATAATTATATCATAACCCATGGAAAATGAACATTATTAATGAACATATTTTCATTATAATCATGATCATAAAATATTCAGAGAAATTATAAGGATGCTACTATTTTATCATATCAAAGAAAGATGTAATAGATGGAAAATGGTTTCAAAATATTATGTTGAACATTTATTCATGAAAATAACATTTCTTTGAAAATCACTTCTCTAAAACATGAAAATCATAAAAAAAAATTGAAAAAAATTCTTTGGAAAGAAGATTTGAAACTTATGAAGGAATCTTTATAAATCATTTAAAACATTTCTTGAGTAAATTCTCCTTCCCACATTGAAAAATAATTTTTTGAAACATAAAATAATATTCAAAATATTTTCTTTTAAAAACTTACCAAATATTATTAATTTTTTTGAAAATATTCTTTAAAAAATATAAAGGAATATTCAATTAATGGAGTGTTCATGAAGGAAAATAATTCCATACATACTGAACAAATAAAAAGTTCCTTTCAAATTATTGGTAAAGGACAATGGATCCTTATTCAGAAACTGAAAAGAATGTTATTATTGATACCGTTTTATAAAAATTGAAACATTAGTAAAAAATTATTTTAAAAATAATTGAAGGGTAGTAAAAAATATCTTTAAGCCATTTTTATAGAATATAAATATGGAAGAAAACCGTTTTTTACTGAACAAAGGAATGCAGTCGAGTTTTCTTAAAAATATATTTTTGATCCTTTGAGTAACTAAAGAGATAAAAAAAGGAGGGAAAATATTTATTCTCAAGAAATAACTATATGATAAGAATATTCATGAGAATTCCTGAGATGTAGATCATAATATTTCATCATTGGAAGTATAATGATAAAAAATCCTGATAAACTATGAGATTATAATGTAAAATATCTACCACTTTAGAATCGTAATACCCATGAAAGAATAAAATTAAACAGGACATAAAATATCATGGGAATGAATAACTTCATGATATTATATTCCAAATGTACTGTATATACACCTCATGGAAGAAGAAATTTAAAAAACATAACATAAGTCTCAATAAAGGAAAATTGAAACAAAAATTCACTTACCTTATGTATTGAAATTCTTCACACATGTGAGAACCTCCTATAAAATAAATAAATGTTTATTATAAATCCATACAATAATCATAAACATACTTATAATAACATAAATTCTTCTTTTATAAATTCTTTATCACCTTCTCATTAATAATATTTTATTATTACTATTGTTTTGGGTGCTAACCGCCTAGTTTTCTCATGCGTGTTTTGTTCAGATTATTATGTATCATGAAAATAGGACATATTTAAATAAACTCTATGATTTAAATAGTGTAATAAATATCATATATATACATTATATCCATCACCATACCCATACATGAATGCTTTTTATATAAAATGAGTCGCATTGGCTTCATGAGGTTGTAGTCTTCCAAATACATGAGCGGTTTTATCACTTCCCATTTGAGGAAATAGAAGATATAAATTAGTAATTCCCATAACATAACAAAATATATTTATATGTAAGATAAATATGTTATTATTTTAGAATGATATAATTACAATTTAATGGGTCAGAGGAAGGAATAAAATAAAAATGCTCATTGAAGAATGTTACCTTCCTTCGGAAAACAAGTTTTGAATTCCACCAACAGCCTTATTGGTTTTATTTATGTCCAAAAATAAGCTTCTAGGAAGAGGAAAGAGAAGTTCATAAATTATTTTTTAATGGAATAGTAAAACCAAAAGGGTTTGATGATGTGATTAGGAGAGGAGAGGGGTGGCCTTTTTTTAAAGTGAGGTGTGTGTCACGCTTGTAATTATTTTGAAACGATTTAGGTGTACCAATGTTTTTAACTAAAAAAGGCTCATAAACTAAATTATATAAGGTATAAAGTATAAATATGTCCATAAAAATGGTTTTGGACATGCTTTCAGTCATTTTTTCATGTTATATTCTATGTTTAACTACTTAGAAAACTTGTTTTTTCCATAATCATGGTAATTAATTTTAACAATGTTCACAAATAATTTTGGTCAAAAATTCATTTACCTTATTAAATAATATAATTTATTATTATTAAAAATATATAATCTATATTTTATAAATTATATTCACAGAAATAGAAAATTATAATTTACAATTAATCCATCCGACGCAATGGGAAAGCATGGTTTCAAAAAGAAAATATACCAAAATTTAAAAGGATAATATAACATAATTCTATATTAAAATGATTATAATGACCTAAATTGTATTAATAGATATAAAATTGAACTAATTTTACATTAAAAACCATATTATTTTTTTTATGTTTTTAAAAGCATTAAAACATGATTTTTTTATAAAAAACAAGTACTTTTCACTACATAAGGGAAACATTTATCTTTTCTGATTTTTTTGAGAATTCATCATAAGATAATTTCAATGTGATAATTTAAAAAATTAATACTATTTTTTAAAATTCATTTTAGAAAATTTCAAAAATTAAGTTTAAAAATAAGTGCACATGCTGTGAAAAAATCAATTTTTAGAAAAAAATAGTTTTTTAGAAATCATGTCCTTTATTTTAAATTGGTTTTTATTGGACATTATAATTAACATATAATAGAATAATTATTTTATCAATGTTTAAAACATATATTTTCATAATTTTTTTATTTATATTCATTTCTTTTATACCAATAGATAACAACTAATTCAATATTTAAATAATAATATTAATAATATATTGTCATTTTGTAAGACTCGGTAATGAATGTAGCACAATCTATTGAGGAAACTCATTTCTTCATATAACACAAGATAAAATTGTTTTTTTGTAACAAAATCTTTCAAAATGATTAATTTAAAAAAAATCATAAAATCTCACAGTGTTACAAATTCCATTTTTGTTCATTCCCTCACATATAAAATGGAACCTATGATCCACCATGAATGACAAACATTAATCCCTCTAGATTTATAATATGACTCCATAGACATTCACATATTAATTCCCTTCATTACTAAGCTTCTTTTATTCTCTTAAGAACTTACTATGAAGGAATAAGGTGAAATCCCCAAAAGGTCTCTCAAAGAAGAGGTAATGGTATTACCCCACTCTTTCAATGTTTATTTCATTATAAATTTCTCTAAATATATTTTATCAACACTAATATAATGAATCGAGTACCATCAATATACTGAGATGTTATTATTTTAATGTAAAAACCATTTTCCTCCGCCTTTCCAAATGATTTGAAATGAAAGTATCTCTTGTGTGTAATTGTGGACTATTAACTCCGAATAGAGATGTGATTTATTTTTCATAACCATTTTTCATGGATAGTTATAATTATGTATTTACTAAGTATATATGATTTAATTAATGTAATAAATATTCTACAATGAAAAAATATTATTTAATTTTTTTCCCCTTTTCCCATTTTCCCCTTATGAAATTTATATATTTTTGATGTGTACATAAAAACTACGGCCACCATGAATTATATATTTCATTTTCAATATCCACATTTTATGGGAGGTTATAAACTTATATATAATGAATATAAATTAACTTATGGAAATAATAGGCTTCTAATAATACTATATTATGATTATAAAATTTCATGTTCTTACTCATTCAGTTTTAATAACATACTCTTGTTTAGGTCGGTTATACCCCCAATTAGAGTGATGTTATAATGTTTACAACATAAATGAATAATTATTGTCAAATAAGAGTGATATTATATAATAATGTTTTATAAATTACCTTATTAAAGTTATAGTGATAATAAAACCATGATTAAAGTGTAGGGTCCAAAACCGTCGAACCAAAACATTCAAGAAAAATGAGTCAATTATCACTCAAAACAAGGATATTAATTAATATTATTACATTTATGTGAAAAGATATTATAAGTAAATAGTGGATGGATTTTCAAGTATTAGTATAGGTTAGTATAGAATTATAATAAATTTATATTTATTATACTATATTTTAAAGCACCGATTAACCATGTCAGACATGAGATGAGGGTTTTATGTTACAGTATAAATATTTACCTAGATTTTTTATTCTTAAAATTTTAAAGATGAAATTATTTTATCTTTATATTATATGTCTCATTAATTTTATTATACTACATTTATTTCTATATATTACTTATTTTCCATTCATTTTTTTCTCTCTATGTACTCAAAATTCAGAAATACATTTTTCAAGGTAAACCATTGTTGTTTCTCTCTTTGTTTAAGAATATTTTCTCTTCCATAACCATATTTAATTAAAATTTTTAAAGAATGATTTTAATTTTAAAAAATGTCTGTTTAATTTTATCTTTATCCATTATTTTTTAAACAAATATTTAAAAGGAATCTTGCATCAGTTTTCCTAGTGAGGTATGCTTGATTTTTTACTAATTGTGTGAAATAAATTACTATTTTAACATATACCACATAAATGGATTTTTCCACCATCATGAACACCCTATGAATTGAGGATTCATAAAATGTTTTCTCTAATTTTCTATAAATATGTATTTATTCCTAACCATGTAAATTATTATAGTTTAAATAAGTTATTTAAAAAGATACAAGGGTTTTTACTCCAGAAATGTTCTAGTGATATTTTAGGTGTATTTTCATCTATGAAAACATCCGTTGATGTTACATAATCTTTAATGATGAAATTATACAATGATACCATCCTTATTCTTTCTCTATATGGTTATTTATTATGATAATAAAATATTGATGATTCCCATTTTCATTTCCATGGGTTAATCTATGAGAAAATGATAGATGTTTAGGGATCTTTTATCATATATATGAATGTATTTTCTTTACATGAATGGTGGGTATATAATAGAACTTTAATTAATTGGGAAGTGATTACTATTTAATGAGATCAAAGGGTACATGATCAGTTAACAAAATACCAAAATAGGGTAGATGAGTGGTTATCCCATGCTTAAAAAAGGTATATGGTTAGTTAGCCCAATCCTAACATGTGATGAATGTCTTGGTTGGTAGAATTGACATATGATTTATATGATTTTGATCATACCATTTTTTTATTCCACTCTCAGTGATATGTTCTTATGCCTATGATATGATATCATGGATCATGATCTAGGATTATTTTAAGATTGATGTCTTATGGACTCTAAAATCCTTTTACCATGACCATGATCTATGAATTTGAGGGTATTATTTACAAATGTTAAGCTAGTATTATCATACTATTATTCTTACCATATGATTTTATATGTTCATTTACATATATCTCACTTGAATACCCTTACTGAGCATCTAGACTCATCTATTATTTTTTACCTTTTACCCAGGATATAAAGAAAGGTTTTATGTATATCATTCTAAATAATGGTTATCAGCGCGAACAAATTATTGGATGATGTTGAAATCATTTATATACCAAATTTTTATGTTTCCATGTTTCTAAATATAATATACCATTATTTATCTCAGTTGTACATTGGAATGAGATAAATTTAATATTTGCAACACCATGAGTTTTTATGAATTAATTTTTTCGAATAAATTAAATTTTTTGATGGATTTTGTTGTATGAAAAAACAAGTTAATATTTCACAAAATGCACCAAATTTATTATCTATTAGTATAAAAAATAGTATGTTTGGATTTTGTTACATACAATACTGATCCCCTTCTATATTTTACATTATATAGAAGACCAAGTTCTACTGGACTACAATATACTATTAACATTATTATGTAATATGATTGTTATCACCTAGACATTAGAATAGAGGGAGTGAATACGATTTAATAACTTATGAAAATATATATTTTTAACATGTTTATTAGTTATCTATATATTATAAATAAAATAAGAATCATTTAAAAGAAAATTAAATGTTTTTTTTAAAAAAGTATCTTTTAAGAAAGATGGTTTAATATTGCTCGGCACACATAATTTGAAATTAATATTTTCAACTGTAAGAAAATTTATTTGAAAAAATATTCTTTATTTTTTAATGTGGAATATAAAAATTATATTACATATATTTTTTGGTATTCTTCTAAGAAGTTTCAGTTTTTTGATGAATAATGAAAATTACTGCTTTTATGCGAAAAATTTCATTTTCACTTAACTTATTTTTATAGTTGAATTAAATTTTAATTTTTTTTATTGTATGTTTAGATCAATTATATATAGAATAATCCATCTTAGGTCAATGGAATCAATTTAATATTGAAATTGAATATAAAATCATTGTAAACTATTGGACATTCTCTTAGAAAACCTGCTTTCTCGACATGTTTTCAAGATTAATTTTAAATTAATTTATTCCATTTCAGAGAATTGAATTGGGAATAATTTATTTCGTATTTATAATCATTAAAATTTATAATTTCAATGAATTATAACTTAGTTTTTTAACAATGTCACTGTTGAAATCGGTAAAACATTAATTACAATGATTAAGGTTAAAACAAGATTACATAGTGGTTAAAATAAGAATATAATGTGTAAAAATTACCCTACACTTTCCCAAAACACATTTTATAGACATATTTTGAAATTATACCATATTTTATTAATAATTATTCATTATTGGAGCCACAAAAAATTTAAAAACATGGTTTTAGTTCACTCTTACAAAAAACTACAAAAGTGTCACTCACCTCCCTTAAAAAAGGCCTCCACATCTCCCCCTCTCTTAACACCATAAAAACCAATTGGTTCAGAAAATAAATTTAAAAATCCCTTCTAATCATCCATAATATAATCCTATAAGTTATAATGTGGTCATAAATCCAACCAAGTAAGGCCTTTGGGGAAAACAAAAATGAGATACTCGAAGAATAGGTAGCATTTATCAACGAACATTTTCATTTTATTTCTTCTTGAAACCCCTTATATTTTTTTAATATCATTCATATATAATAAAATACATATATTACACATAATTATATGTTTTTTTGTTAGGTTTATGACCTAAAACAATACACACTTCCACAAAATGGGTTATGAAATCATCGTTCATGTGTACGGTGAACTACGGCCTTGTGAACTGATGTCATTCGGTTTTCCATTACCACTTTTTATGGTTTATAATAATGATGTAAATTCTATTTATATATTATATTTATGATATTTATGCTTTATTTATGCTTTTTTAGTTATTATATAACACATACCTTCAAGATTTCCATTTTGTGAGAATATGATAACATCGTTTGTGTGTATGGCAGACTATCGCATTGTGAAGCGAAGTGATTCGTTTTCGCTTTACATAGAATTTATTAAGGATGGTTAAAATATAAATATGTGATATATATGACATAAAAATTATAATGGAATGATAATAAATACACACACACACACACACACACATATATATATATATAATTTTCTTTTCTTTCTTTCAATATTAAAAGAAACTGGAAACAATGTTAACGTGTACGTACGACCTACCGTCTCTATGAACTGTGTATTTCATTTACCATCACTAAATTTTATGGAATACAATAAATAATTATATAATAAATATATATATTATATATATATCATGAATAAAATTCTGGATATGTTGAGATCATGATTGAAGTAAGAGAAAATGTATAACTAATCAAAACATTAATGAAAAACCAAGTCGTTATTACCAAAATTATAACTTTAACATGGCATTGTTAATAAATGGGTAATAAGGGTTTATAGTAAAATAATATATAATATTGTATATATTAATATTTTTATAGTATATGTGTATAATAAAACTTCTATTTATTATTAAAGATGTTTGAAAAAGTACAATGAGAATCAAGACGTAAGGTAAGGGGTTTTTGTCTCACTTTTTACATTTGTGAGACATGTACTATATTCACCACCTATTTCTTCTATGTGGTGTATATACATCACATGAATTTATTTTAGACATATTATTCTAAAATTTATTGGTATTTATATATCCATTTTAGGATCTTTCATTCCTGGGTGTTACGGTTCAAAAGTTACAAAATCGGTAAATGATTTTTGTCTCAATTTTCCGTCTTTGAGACATATATTATGATATATACCTATATTCTTTCCTGAGGTGTATATACATCCCATTTTAGATGTAATATCTTGAAATTATCTATCCTTATGATATTTTAATTTCCAATTTATGGTATTCCTTCATGTGTCTTATGATTCAATTTTACTAAAGTCATAAAGATTTATGTTATAATCTCATCATTTGTCAAGATTGTTTATGATTAATTATAAAATGATGAAATATCATGGCTTAACCCTAAATATTTTTCATTAATTTTATTATCCTCTATTTATTCATGATATATTCAAGTAATGGTAACATTTTCCTACCCTTTGGTAATTAATAATATTAAGAATTTTTTTTTATAAAAATTTGACTTTATTTCTCTATTCGGTATGAAATATATTTTAATTCCAAACTTTTTTTTCTAAAAATAATTCCAAAAATATTCAAATATTAACCTATGATTATTAAATTACATTTTAACCGTGATTTAACATTTTAAAAAATAGTTTTAAAAGGAATATTATTGTTGTTTTCCAATTGAGGCTATTTTGAATTCTTCTGACAATGTGAAATGAATATTTTTTTACATATACATCATGTATAGAATTATAATCTATAATTACCACTTCATTCATTGATTATTACACTTTAAAATAGGAAAAATATTTTCAAAATAAAGAGCTTTCATAAATATTTTGGAATAATCTGTATTTGAAATTTATTTTCAAAGAATATAATTTTGAAAACAAATTTATGTTTGAAAAGTGATTTAAATGGGTTTTAGAAGTTTCTTTTATAATATTTTCAGGTTATTTGCAAGGAAAAGGTGTCTATAAGGTTTTACATTTTAAAAAATAAAATAGGAATGTATATTTTAATCAAGAAATGTTTTAAAATATTTTTAAATCTTACATTAGAGGTTCTCAAAGTGGTTATCAAAGAAAAGTATTTTAAAAATGAGTTATGTTCTAAAAATCTAGTTTCAATGAAATTTTATCTTATTTAAGAAATATTCCTAGTCATAATTAAAAATAATCTTCCATCGAGGTTGAAATCCATGGATATAGGTTATGATTTATTAGGGATATGATCTATGGACATCATTATTATTTTTTCTTTGAAAATAATATGTTTAATATGAAAAGTGGTTTATAAAACCCATTTATATTCCATGGGATATACAATGTCAAAATTCGTATAAAACTACCTTCTTTTTATAGGATATTCTATGATTAAATGATTATAAATCCTATGTCTTCTTCACATGTTAGGATATGATTTTCATGATTACCATTACATTTCCTAGGTTATGATATGATAAATCCTGATGATCTTGCAGAACACGTATGTATGATTTCATTATGTGATGGGTGGGACCTCTATCTCCCTCTAATTCATTAGGTAATGATGGATAATTCATGAGTATATATGTTATGCATTAAACTGATTATATGTTCACAATTTTAGGCATGAATGTTATTACATGTTCACAATGTTATGAATCAACCTGATTACAATATTATAATGTCATTCATGAACTTTATTACATGATCACAATATTTTAAATGAAACTGATTACATGTTAAAAATGGTATGTGTGAACCAGATTACATGTTCAAAATGTTACATATGAACCTAACTTCTTATTCACAAGGTTATGGGTAGACCTATCTTTCATGTCCATAATGATATTTGTGGACCTAGTTTCATGTCCATACGGTCATGTGGGGTCATAATTATGTGCCCTTAACTTAATGAGTGAACCTATTTATATTTATACACATTCACAATGTTATAGGATAATGTGTATGCCATAAATACTAGTTCTAATGCTAATGTTATACTCTCATGAATCAGGTTCATTGATTATATTAGGATTCATGTCTTATGAAATGTCAATATATATTACATGAACCATGAGTATGACCTTTGATGTGTTGAGTATGGTTTTCAAATGTTATTCTCATGTTCTCAAACCACTATGTTCATGATATAATTATTTTTATATTATGTTTACATTTACTGATCATTTTATCTTAACCTTTCGTATTTTTCATCTCCCCAGGTTATGAAGAATGGTTTTATGTTGGGTGTGTCTATGGAGAGTCCAAAATGAGAAGATCTTTGTGGAAAATATTTAATAATTTTTTCCATATTAAAATATTGTCTTCCAAGTATCCAAAGGAAATAAAATATTATGGTTGTTGGGAATATGTTTATGTAATTTAATGAATATTCCTAAAAAATTATGCAGCATCCATGTATGATAAGCCTAGGTCACTATAATATAAATCTACAATGGTTTTATATTTTTATATGAAATTTTTAGGTCAACATAGTTAAATCAGATCAAGGTTTATTAGTTTTGGGAAACTATGTTATGAAACCATTACTGTGAAACATTTAGAAAAGCCTAACTATAGGAAAAGATCCTATGTTATTGTGTTTAAAGGAGTGTTGTTTTCCTAGAAAATAGATTCCTATTAGGATACAAGAAAGTGGATGATGCTATAGAAAAAGATGCACTAAGGGGTGAAAACTCTAAATAGCCTCGGATGATTATTCCCTACATCTTCATTGATGTATGATGAGTGGGCATAATATTGCAAACATGGATAGACAATCCCAATTGATTTTTATGTGTTGATTCACATTTTCTTTATAAACCATTATATTGTATTTGAATATATAGTAACCCAGGATGACCTAGGATAAACCTATGGTGTCATAGTGTGAAATGAAAGTGTGAAGATATAAACATAATATAAATGATTAATCATGATTATATGATTCTCACAATGAGTATTTTTAGTTAAACTCTTTTTTAGTTATATTCAATGACTATAACTAGTTAGAACAATTTTAATGATGAATGTGATAGACAATTATATTATTTTCCTCTTGAAAACCAAATGTCCTAGAATTTAGAATGAAAAATTTTATTACTATGCTTGCATAACATTATCAATATATAAATAATGGCTAGAATTCAAACAACCTAAGGAGTGAAATAAATTATTCTAATGGATTTTTGAAGAAATATCTAACTTCTTTTAGTTGGTCCACTGTTCCAATAATTATTGACTAATGGATCAATACCGCTGAATAGATATTTTCTATTCTCGACTACCCTAAGAATTATAAATTTATTTTTGTAGTTCACTATTTGGAAGGTGATGTAGATAAATGGTATAATCCTATCATGATTGTGAGGAAATATGATGAAATTGACTCTACATATTGGGATGAGTTTATGAGATTATTTTTCAATAAGTACATTTCTCATATTCTTCATAAATATGGATAAGTAATTAATTGTTCTAAAGAAGAAATATGATTACTATAGTAGTACATATCTTGAAAATTTAACATGAATTGAGAGGTACACTTTTGGTATAATCATTCAAACTGAAAATAAGACTGATCTATTCATAAGTTTCTTCAAACTAGGTTTCTGAATGTAATTATCCATAAGTGACATTAATAGTTATAAATAATCATTTTATGTGTTATAATGGAAGAAATTGAGATCCTAGTCATCCATAAAATTCATGGTTTTGATAAGAAGAAAATTATGTCACTCAAAGGGCGTTCTAATACTAATATACATGGATGGAAGATGATTATTCTTCCTTTGTGCCAGAATTTTGTAAAGAAAAATAGAGGAAACTATTATAATGGTACTACTAATTTATTTAACTATATAAATGAAGGTATTTAAGAGAATGGATTCTTAAAGTGAGGGGATGATTCTAGAAAAATATATAAATGGAGAGAAAACTTCACAGGTTCCACCACCCACACTACTATGTTTCAATTGAGAGGAGCATGTGTGTTATGCCAACCAGTGCTCAATAATTATTATTAATTTTTATGATCGACATCAATTACCTATTAAGTTGAGAGATAGAGGAAATATAATTTGATCACTAATGTTTTTATGGGTTATAAGAATTATGTGCCAAAAGGTACACTTACCATCCACTCTAGAACAATTAATGTCTTATTTGATTCCTTTTATACCAGATCTTTTATTTATGAAGAATTTTTTATGTTATCACATTACCACCTAAATGAATATATATTGAAATAGATATAAAAACTATTAATGGCATGATTAGTGCATCTCAATTCTATGATTCCTCTCTAATTATTGTTTGTGGGTATGTGCTTTTGTAAAATCTTGTTATTATCCTTCTAGGTGAATTTGATGTGATTTTGGGGATGGACTGGTTCTATTTATATAGATATCATATTAGTTTCTGTGGAAGGGTAGTCACATTTCATGTTCCTAATGATCCTTAAATAAATTATCAGTAAGAGGATGAATATGATCTTCCAGTAGAAATTACATTAATTTTATGGGTGTTGATTCCTATTTGTAAGGGGTATTTATCTCAAATGGTTGGGGATAAACTGAACATCAGAGATATGTGTATTGTATGGGAGTTTTTTTATTTAATTATTTTTTAGTTTCTTATTCATACTCTAAATCATAAATTTTATCTTTCAGTAGAATTCATACATTGTGCTACCCCTATTTCAAATTCGCCATATAAAACACCCCTATTGGAGTTGCACGAATTGAAGAAGAAACTCTAGGAGAATCACGATAATGGATTCAATCAAAAAATTATGTCACTAGGGGTATCACCTGTAACACCCTGAGATATTACGAAATACATTTTTGGGAATAAATATAATTTATTTGATATCTTGTGTTATATGCAACACTGAGTTTTAATGAACAACGATATACTGTTAATATTATTTTTTAAACATGATCTTTAAAACATAGCTATTAAAAATGGTGGAATGAATAGTAATAGATACATTTTGAAAATTAACTATAAAGGTTTTATATAATTAAGGTATATTTATAAATAAAAAGTTATTTTTTGGTAAAGACCTTATATGCTTCAAAAATAAAATTTAAAAAAATTATTTTTATTTATTTTGGTGATAAAATAATATTAATATTTTTTGGAGAATTTAGAAATTTTATTTGATAAAATACACATCATTTTTAAAATCTTAATGTCAAAAATATCATAGGTTGATTTTTTGGGATTTTTCTGAAAAGATATTATTTTTTGATGAATAGTGAAAAATACTGGGTTTTATTTTAAAAATACCTTTTCATTTAAATAAATAATATGGATAATTTTATTTTAATATGGTTTTAAAAGAATTATTATTTCAGTAATATATTTATTAATAAAATTTAGGTCATTGGAATCAATTTCATATTATATTTTGATATTAAAATTTCCTCTACTTATTAATATTTTCTCTACGGAAACTCACTTTGTCATCATTTTTACAGGTTTAATTTTAAATTATATTTTGACACTTATATGAATGGAATTTGTAAAAATGGATCCCATATTTGGAATAATAAAAATTAATATTATATAATATGGTCAACTTAATTTTTTACCATAATGAATAGTGAAAACAGTAAAAATTAATTACCGTTGTTAAGGTAAAAATGGATTTACCAGGGGTCAAAATAAAAAGACAAGGGTTAAAATTTACTCATAATTTTCCAAACACCATTTTATGGACATATTTCAACCATATCACCTCTAATTTTAGATAATGACCCAATTTATTACTTTTTTCATGTGAATAACGTGGGTATAATTTTTTCATTTCAAAAATACCAACTGTACCCTCCCCCATTTATTAAAGGATAGCTACTCTCCTCCCCTATTCAGAGTTTCAAAACCCATTTCTTTAAAAACCCCAATAAAAATAAATTCCTAAAATATATACCCAAATATAATTGGCCTTTTATACCATAAAAAAAATATAGGAAGGCTTTAAGTTCAACCAAAAGAGTTTGTCCAAATAAATGGTAATATTTTTATCTATTCATTTTTGTTTTATTTATTATCCTATGTCCAATAAATATTATTAAATGATATTATTATTATAATAATAATATCTTCTATATACTGGTATGTAATTATTTTATAGTTATAACCCATATCCATCTCCACTTCCATCAAATGGGAAACGAAACAGTCGATCCTGTGTACGGAGGACTACAGCCTCACGAACTGACATAGTTCATTATCCATCACCAACTTCCATGTCTGGTTGTAGTGTTGTATTTAACATATTTATATTATATTAATGAAACTATAAATAAACATTAATTATTATATCATATATACCATCTTACTCTCCATTCTGTGGGAGATACAATAATTTTTCGCGTATGTACAGAGGGTTACCGTCTCATGAAGTGATGTGATTCATTTTTGTCTTACACTTTACAAGAAAGTTAGTAAGGATATATTTAATGAATGTATGAGAAATTTCTGACCTATCCATAATTATTGATGTATAATATCACAGTTAACTTCATACCTTCCAATACGTTGTAAAATAATAAATTCGCTCGTGGGTACGTGTGGACTACCACATCCACGTAGTGATGTGAAATGTTTATTATTTTATTTTTACATGGATGGAAAAAATGGTGGATTTTATTAATATAAATGATACAAATAAAATAATTATTACTCTCTAAAGGTGAATTAATTTTTCATTTTCTTTCATTCCATCCAATGAGAAAATGGAAACAACATTCATGCTTATGTTCGACCTACCTACCCCATGTATAGTGTATTTCATTTTATATATCTAACTTTTATGGGATACAAAATATATGTATATACTGAATATATATGATTTTTATATTATGTTTAAAATTATTCATTTTAGGGATACATGATCATATTAATAGTAATAAAAATAAAAAAATAAAACATACGCAAAAAAAAAGAAGTTATCACTCAAAACATGATTTTAATAAGGAATTATAAATTAACGGATAATAAAAAGTCATACTTAAACCATATATGTAATTATATATATATATATATTTATTTATTTATTTATTTATTTATGTTTCTAGAATATTTTTATAATAATACCATATTTATTATACCCTACGTTCAAACATGTATGATTGAATTCAAGGCTCGTGTTAAGGGATTTCCAGTCTCCCTTTTATTTCCAGGAGACATATGCCATATTCACCATTCATTTCTTTGGTGGTGTATATACTTCCCATTTAAAATTTTATACCATGAATCTACTTATTTTCATGATATTTAATGTTCAATTTTTTTATTTCTTTAATGGGGCTTACAATTCAAATGATTCCAATGTGATAATGGTTTTATGTTACAGTCTCATTATTTATCAGGACTGTATATGATTTTGATTTCAATAATGACATATTATGAACTATATCTAAAAACTCATATACTCTCTACTCTAATTTTTATTCATGAATTTATCAAGTAATAGTACTATTTACTCTATTTGGTACATAGACTGATTTATAAAATGTTTTTATGAAATAATACTAATCATTTCTTTCTTCGGTTGAAAACCCTTTTTCTTCCATATCCATGTTTTAAGAAAATGTTTTCAATTTTTTTATTATTCTAAAAATGATTTCTTAATCTTTTTTGACCATGATTGAAGTTTTTACAAAATAAATTGAAATAAATATCCATGTCATTTTGAAAACAAGGCGCACTTGGATTTTACGAAAAATATAAAATAAATCTTTTATTTTAATGTGTATAGCATGATAATAATTTCCCACCATAATGAAAATTATTTTCCAATAATATTATTTTATATGTTTCCAAGGTGATATTTGAATAAAAGGTTGTCTATAATATTTTATTAATTTCTAATTTTGAAAATTGGTGATTTTCAAATAAAGGATATCTTCCACAAGAATGTTCCAAGTGAACATTAAAAGTCACATTCCTTCTAACATTACATCATTTTATGTTACATAAGATTTACTATGGATATGGTTGAATGATATAATATTTATCCTTTCTCTGAATTGCTTTTGTTTATTACTATGATGATAATATGTTTATGAAACCTATTTCTTTTTTACATTTTATGATATGATGAAATTTTTATAAAAATAATTTCTTTTCAATGGTTATAATATGATGAATATTCTATGATCTTGTGGAAAACACATTTATGGATTATGTGATGGGTGGGACCTATATCTCCCAACAATGCATTAGGTAAGGATTTATATCTCATGACGTAAACAGGACTGGAATGGGGAGTGAACCCAATATAGCAATGTACTTTTATCTACTATGATAGTCCTAGGATTGAACCTTGACTACGATGATAGTCTGGGAAGCAAACCAATTCCACTATAATATCCTTGTAAATGAGCCTCTACAATCAAGGAAATTATTTTATAATCTTATTTTATTCCACAAAATTATGTGTTATGAAAATTTTATGCTCTCATGGATTTTTTACTTTGATTCCTTTATGATTCATGTCTTATGAACTTCCAATATTTATTTCATGACTCCTGTTTATGACCTATGACATATAGGTCATGGTTTTGAAATTCTATTCTCATGTTATCATTCCCTAACCACCATGTTATATTGATATCTTTCTTATTTACCCTTAATGATCATTTGAGTTAACTCATCCATATTTTTCCCTTCCCCTAGGTTATAATGAAAGGTATTGTGTATGAAATGTCTAAGAAGGGTTCTGTATATTAGGAAGTAAGTGGGATATGATTTAAAACTCTCATGAACTGGTTTCATATCTTTCCATGTTTATAATGGTGCTATAACAAAACAATTCTAGAATGGATATTTTTGTCATGTAGTGAATATTCATCTATTAAGATGTAATATCGATGTATGAAAAGTGAGGGTTTCTTCAGTTGATGTTAGAGTAAATGTTTAGTTCAAATTTGGAAACTAGGATGAGAAAACATTAGTGATATTCCTAGGGATATTTATAAGGATAAGATTATAAATTATTATAGGGATACAACTAAGTAATGAAAAAATATCTTATAATATTGTTGAAGTATAGATTTTTTGGTTTCCAAGAAAATACATCCATATCTAGAAAATGCATTTGGATGTGGCTCTTGAAAAAATGTTGATTGGGGTAAAAACACTAAAAATACTATATTGAGCCATACTAGATCTTTGACTAGTTCATGACAATGGGAATTGATGATAACAATTTTTAACACTCTAAAGGTATATGATTTGGAAATTCACAAACACTTTATGAACTATCAGGAATGATTTCAGTTGATGGTGACCATGGATGAGTAAGGTTAATCCTAATGTGTTATTGCTTAAAAATATGGTGTTATGATTTATAAAATATTAAAAATTATTTCTCATGATTATTTGGTTTTCCACTCTAATTGTTTTATCTCACACTATGCATATTTTGTTTTAGTCAATGGTTGGAATTCAACATTACCATGTTAATGCTGAGTGCAATGAAAAATGTGATGATTGTTATCCGGATCAACCAAATATTATGACAGTTAGAAAGAAAAATATCATTATTATGATAACACAATATTCCCATGCAATGAATGATACTGACCTTCCGAATGGGCATGGGGAACAAAATTTTGTTGAGTCCTTCATGAGTAAAATTCCACCTTCATTCAGGGGTTTTGCTAATCCAGTAGATGTTGAAAAATGGTTCAATACCATTGAAAAGTTTTTTTTAGTTATCCAGTGTTTAGAACATAAAAAGTTCATTTTTTACCTCTATCATTTGGAAGGATAAGCATATCAATGGAATACCCCCATCAAGAATATGATGGAACATAGTGAAATTTACATGATGGAGTGGGATGCATTTAAGAGCTTATTTTATAATAAGTACTTCCCTCGTATCCTTTATATGAAAATGGAAATGGAATTCCATGAGCTAGAGAAGAAGGATGGTGAATCTGTTGAAAACTATGAGAATAATTTTACAATACATTCATTGTACACTTCTGGAATTATCTTCCAACCTGAATGTAAGGTTTATCGATTCTTTGTATGATTAATACAAAGAATCTTAATGGAATAATCCATAATAGACTTTAATATCTATGAAGAATTTTTGCAATGTGCTCTCATGGTTGAAATGAAGATAAATGTTACCCAACAATCTCATGGTATTAACAAGAAAAGGAATATAGAGTTCAACAGAAACTCTAAAAACTATGGTGAGAAGAATATGTGTTTTCATTCATGGTTGAAGTATGGAAGGAAAAATGAAATAAATTGACTTAGAGGAATTGGTAATTTTTTTAATTATGGAAATTAAGGTCAAAGGGAAATTGATTTTTTATGTTATTAGTAGAATTATCTATTTATGTGGATATAGAGAAGCCTTTATAGAATGCACCTCCCTCAATCCAGTGTTTCAAACTCAAAGATGTTTGGAATTGTGTAAATAAATTCCCTAATAAAAGGGATAATGAGAATAATAATCAATAACAACCTCTAAGCATAACGAATAAAGGTAAAGGTTATGAAATCAAAATATCTAAATTGAATCATTATAATTAGGTTACCCTTATCCTCCACTCTAGAGTAGGAATATCATGTTGAAGTTTGTATGAGTGACCCCTAAGAAATTCTTATTGTTCACCCTTTAATGGTATTTGATGTGATTCTCCCTCTACATGGATTCAAGAAAAATGAAATCACATTGAAATTATATTAGTGTATGGATGAACCTAGGATTCCAATGGAAATGTTTTTATCTAATATGAGATCATATTTAAGTAATAAAGGGTGAATTATCTTTTGGAAATGTATATGTCTCAATAAATGATTAACCTATGTGTCATGGATAAAATCATTAGTTTATGAGTTTGAGGTTGATCACAAGTTCATTGTCTTAGAAACACCTCTTGAGGTTTTATGTTATTGGTGTTTATCAATGTTAAGGATATTTTTGTGAGACAATTAATGTATTACAAACCTTTTTATTTGTATATGTTTCTAGTGGAAAAAGTTATTTGATTAGTAATGCCATTATATTTTATGGATATGAGATTAAATATATTGGTAAACATTAGGGTTTACCTTATCTTTGAGGTTGAGGTCTTTATGTGTTTTTATAATTTGATAATTTTATAGCAATTATATTAATATAATTTTTGAAAAAGGATATCCCACATGCTTGGTGAAAACCTGTCACATTCAACAAGGCTATCGAGATTGAACCAACAATCGAATGTTGATAATGGTATAAAGCCTACCAATAAACTACACAAAAGAGTATTTCTTAAGGATTAAGATTGAGATAGATATTTCTAAGCATGTATCACTGTTCTTTTTGTATTATCAAGTTAAGAATGAGTAAATAAGTCTAAGATGTTGGTAAAACTATTACCCATTCTAGAATTGAAATGGGATAAACATCTCCATGGATTTTATTATTAATCAACCCAAAAAATATGAAGGGGACAATTATATATGGGTTATATTTGATTTCCTTAAAAGTTCAGCTAAATTCATCACTATTAGATAATATTTCTCTTTGGATAATCTTTTTTGGATATATATGAATGAATTATTAACATTTCATAGAGTAAATATTCTATTATATCCGACTGGGATCCAAGATTTACCTCAAAGTTCTGGAAATGTTTTCAATATTCCATTCATATAGAATTGATTACTGAAACTGTGTTTAATCCTTATAAATATAGATAGTCAAGAAGAAAATTTCAAATTCTAGAGGATACTCTATTATCTTGTTATATGAATTACAATGGTGGTTGGGACCAGCACCTTTCTCTAGTAGAGTTTTCTTACAACAGTAGCTTTTAGTCGAGCATTCACATGGCTTGTTATAAATCCCTCTATGGAAATAAGTGTAGAACTTCAAATCATTGGGGTGAAGTTGGAGAAATAAATCTATAATAACTACAATAATATTGTATCCATTCAATAATACATAAGGGCAGAAAAAAGTAGACAAAATTGATATGTCAATAATCAGACACGTGATCTTGAATTTGATGTTGGTGAGATGGTGTTTTTATAAATTTATTCATGAAAGAAATATGGAAAACTAATTAATAGGTATATCAGTCCCTTTGAGATTATTTATCATTTTATGATGGTATCTTATCAATTGGTTCTTCCACCAAACCTCTCTCATCATTATTTTGGGTTTCATTTATCTCTCTTGAGGAAGTACATATCAATTCCATTACATGTATTGTACTTAGAAGTCATACTATTGGATAATAATATTTCATATGATTAATATCTTGTGGATATTATTAATCAAAAAGAGAAATTTTTATGAATCAATAGCACTCATTTGGTCAATGTTTTGTAGAGAAATCAATAACTTGAGGAAGCTATGTGGGGATATAAGTATGTAATGAGGTAGAAATATCCAGAGTTTTTTGTAAAAAAGTTACTGAATTATGAGGCCAAAATTAATTTTAATGGGGTAAAATATAACACCCTGAGAAATTATGAAATATTTTTTCTAAATAAAATTAATTTCTTTGATGGATTATATTACACACAACATCGAGTTTTAACGAAACACAATATACTGTTAATATTATTATTTAATGATGATTATATTAAATGTACCATTAAAAATTGTGTATTAAATATTAATAACCACACATTAAAAAATTAACTATAATTTCTTTGATAATTAGAATATATTTATAAATAAGATGTTAAAATTTGGTAAGGTATTTATATAATTTGAAAATACCTTTTTATCAAAAAATTGATTTTTATTTCCTCTCGTGATCAAATAATATAAATATTTTTTGACACTTCTAGAAAATTTATTTTATAAAATAATCTTCATTTTTGAAATCATCATGAAAAAATTATCATAGGTTTAATTTTTTTATTTATCAGAAAAGATTAATCTTTTGATGAATACTGAAAAATACTAGTTTTTATTGAAAAAATGTCATTTCATTTGATAAATTAATAAGGATAATTTATTTATTATGGTTTCAAAAAAATATTGGTTCTATTATATATTTATTAATCAAATTTGGGTCATTTAAGTCAAATTCATATGAAATTTTCACACTAAGACTTTTTCTACTTATGAACATTTTCTCTTTGGAAACCTATTTTTCATCACATTTGCAGGTTTAATTTAAAATTTTATTATTCCACCTATGTGAATGGAATTTTTAATAATTGAAACCATATTTGGAAAAATAGTATTAAATTTCATATAATAAAACCAAATTAATTTTTTTGCATAATTAATTGTGAAAACAATAAAAATTAATTATTGCGGTTAAGGGAAAAATCATTTTACCCAAGGGTTAAACTAAATAGATAAGGGTTAAAAAGAGCCAAAACTTTTCCAACACACACTATATGGAATTATTTAAAACCTATCACATATAAGTTTCAATAATTACCCAATTTTTAACTTTTATGGAATATGAAAAATGAGGATACACTTTATTGTTTTCAAAAATACCATGTGTGTCCTCTCCCCCACTTATAAAAGGGCACACTTTCTCCTCTCCTCTTCATACATAAAAAAATCATTGGTTCCAAACATCCCTAAACATATAACTTCACTACATACCTCCCCATATCCTAGGGGAATTATTAATATCAAAAACGCAATCTAGGAAGGATTTAGGTTTAACCTAAAGAGGTTATCTGAAGAAGAGGAAATGTTTTTAACTATATAGTTTTGTTTTACTTCTTATCATAACTCCACTAAATATTAAAAAAATATGATAATATAACAAAAACATTATATACAATATACTTTTATGATATTATGTTATTGTAATAATCGATATCCATAACCACTTCCATCAAATTGGAAACAAAACTGTCGATCATGTGTCTGACAGACTTCCACCTCGCAAACCAATTTAATTCATTTTCTATCATCTCCTTTCAAGTCTATATATAACATTATATTGAACATATATATATATATATATATGTGATAATTATTAAATTAATAAACTTATTTTAATATGTTAAAACATATTCCTTCTATCATTTCATTCCTTGTGAGATATAATAATGTCACTCATGTGTATATAGGACTACCGCCTCGCGAAGCGATGTGATTCTTTTTCACATACACATTACATAGAAGGTAGTATTGATAATTTCACTGAATATATATGATATTTATACCCTATCAATAATTTTTTTATCTATAATATCACATATATCTTCTTACCTTCCAATACGTTTAAAAACAATAACATCGCTCATGCATATGTGTGGACTACCACCTACATGTAACAATGTGAAATGTTTTCCATTTTATTTTTAAATGGATGGTAATACGGATAGTTTTGATTAATTTACATGATATATAAAAATAATAATTTTTATTTAATGTTAAATTAATATTTACCATTAATTCATTCCATCCATTGAGAAAATGGAAACAAAGTTCATGCGTAGATACAGCCAGTTGTCTCCAGGAACAATGTATTTTATTTTCTATATATATAACTTTTATGGATTACTCAAAATACAAAAAATGAATATATAAGATATTTATACCATTTTCAACATTCTGTATAATTATATAACCATGATCAAATTAAGAGTAATTAAAATACCAAATCAAAATATCCCTGAAAAACAAAGTAGTTATCACCTGAAACGTGATTTTAACAAGGAATTATTAATAAAATTGAAATAAAATTTAAGTAATCAGACTTAATAATTACATATTTGTGTTATTTAGACTAGAAATAACTTTTTATAATCTCAAGGATATCTTTAGGTCTATAGTTTTAGATAATTAGGTTACAACACTTAAATAGAAATCCCATATATACAAAGTAGGTACTTCTACTCAATATCAAATTTTACCACAATATAAAACCTTAAAAAATGATTTCATTTCATGTAACATATTTATATTTATATTAATTTTTATTTTTATTTTTTAATCATACTTAAAACCATATGAAAAACATTTTAAAACCTAGTATGAGCACTAAAAAGTTCAGTAAGGGCAAAAGAAAAAAGTCATAAACCATTAGTCCATGGAGACTTATAATAATGTTCCTTTTTCAAATAAATAAAAATTGGGTAACAAGAATAAAATTTTTCTTACCCAAGAAATAAAAACCTATACCAATGAATTTTCATAAAAAAATTCAAAAGGAATATTAAATTTTAAATGAAACCCATATAGTTTCTATGAAAATAGGAAAAACATAAGAAATTTTTTCACAAAGCTATACTTTTCATCCTTAAAAAGTAATGTATATTTTCTTTTTAATATAAGTTCAATAACATACCATTTTAAAAAATTCTATAAAAATAAATACCAAGAATAAATAAATCATGTAGGTAATATTTTGGAATAATTTTAATTGTTACCAACGAATTAAACATTATAGCTAAAAATGGAATAACCCTCAGGGTTATACTTGAAATAACCCTTATGGTTATACATGGAGTAACCATCACAGTTACAAATGGAATAACCATAACGATCAATATCCAACATAATCATACCCAATGCATTAGAGTGATTTCACATACCCACCCATATTTAGTATGTAATGGAAACAAAAATTTTTAAATAATTCATAAGAACCAAAACATAATTCATAAATCATGAAATCTTTCATCATAAAACATTTTTTTCATCCGTAAGAAAACATTTTTCAATTTTTTATATATGTATTTCATTTAAAATACCATTTTCAAAAATAAAATTCAAGGAATAAAGGAATGAGGGTTTTCATTGAAGAAAACATGGAATATTTTAAAGTAATATAAACATCAAATAATAGTTATGGTGGTAGGAAAAGTCATTGTATCCATACATGTTAAAATAAAATACTAATTTAGTCATTTTTAAAAAAATATTGTGTATAAAAACTTAAAAATATTCCTTTTGAAAATATTTAAATGAAATTTTATGAGGCATAATATTTCATTTATAACACACTTATATCCGCACAAATACATATATAAAATAATTTTAAGAATATGGATATTGATTAAAAATAGAGTTTTAAATAAAACTTTTAAAAGTATATTTTTTTAAAATAAATTCCCTTACCATGAGTCTGAATCGCCACATATGTTATTTAGCTTCGTAAATAATAAACTTATATTAATTTAATACTTTCTTAAGATCCTTTACCATGTTTATTATTCCTTTTATTTACCTTATTACCATGTTATATACAGGTAGTTAATCAATTATGTTCCCATCGGTCGTTTCGATTATATTTAGTATATATGTCCACAATGATTTTGATTGGTTGAATAGGGTCAATGGGGTCATTATTCCTTCATATCCAGAATAAAAATGTTGAAAATTTTAAAAAAAATATACATTAATTATAATTTTAAAATCTATCATCAAATATCGTTAAGAAAATTTAACTGCATTATAATCATGGGGATGGTAGGTCGTACGTACTCATGATTAATTTAATGGCTCGAACCTCTCTGGTCTATTCCTTTGCGATTTTTCCATTGTTGAGGAGTTCTAGGAGTGGTAGGGGGATTTTCAATGGGTTTCTCTATTTTTCAAAATTTCAAAATCCACATATGTCTGGAAAAGTGACACCAGCTCCCCTGTGGGAACGGTGGCACCTGTTCCCTGTGGGAACGGTGGCACTGGTTCCCCTAGGGGAACAGTGGCACTGGTTCCATGTGGGAATGGTGGCACCGGTTCCCCTGTGGGAAGGGTGGCACCGGTTCCCTATGGGAATAGTGGAACCGGTTCCCCAGTGGAATGGTGCCACCCCTTTGTCAACTTTTTATTCTATTTTCCAAAACACTGTTTTTTCCTAGTTTTGGTATTCTAAAGAAATTTTTGATGTAAAATCATTTTTAACCAAAATTAATTGTTTTTAAATCGGTTTTCACCCCACCATAAGATATTTAATTAAAATATGAGATAACTGTGGTCTTTTAATAATAAAAACGTGTGTCTTGGTCAAGATTCTTTGTTTCATGGAAATCTCAAAACTCCCTTAATTATAGGATCTGTCCCCTTGAATCAAATCTTCTCCCTCTATCCATTATTCTTTCTCCAATTCATGTGAGATGACTCGAACCCTTCTTTCTGAGGCTTGGTGTCTAGGTATGTTCATGGTTCCCTAAGTTTTCCTGCAACTTGTGCGCCCCTGTTTGGTGCAGGGATAGTTCTTGATCATCTGTTGTTCCAGGTAGGATTCTTACCTCATTTCTCTTCCATTGTGCCTCATGCTGGGGTGGGTGTAACAATGTTCTGTGAGGATACGATAAGACCAGTTTAAAAATACAGATCTTATGAATTGGATTTGATAATTTAATATGATCCATAGTAATAAAGATAGGGGGAAGATGATGTTTGTTCACTGTGTAATTTTTTATCCCTATTTCCGTGAATTGAAAGTCTTTAAGGCTTTAGAAAATAATGGTTGTTGGTGGTCATGTGTGCTAATGAATATTTCTTGGCTTTGTTTCTTGATTGATCACATGAAGTAAAATGGAATTTGATTAATCATATAAATTTGGTTAATTAAATGGAAAAGAACCAGGATCAGACCTCTTCTGTGAGTTCCCCAGTTAATCTAAATGGAATTGAAACCACAAAGGGTGTTAAATCATTTAAACCTGAAAGTTCCTTCAGTGTTTAGCATAGACATGTTTAGGATTTTTTGTAGTTTTGGTTGTGTTCTGTGGTCCGCATGCGAGTGGATTTACTATTTTTTCTTGATGGGGGTTTCAACAGTTGCGAGGTGGATAGTTGGTGGGTAGTGGGACTGTTGTCGGGTTATGCATGGGTGCTCTGGTTTTTTTGGGGCAGTGGGACTGTCAGTGGTTTGTGGTGTCTTTTGGCTAGTTTGCTTTGCCTTTTGCGGAATGGATGAACTTGAAGGCAGATGTACTGTCTTTGGTGTTATTGTGGCTGGGTGGTTAGGCAGTGGGACTACAGTGGTGGTTATGTTTGAAGGTAGTGGTTGTTTTCAGCGGCGTGGCCTAGAGCCGACCATAGGTTAGTGATGGTTTTGTGGGGTAGAAGGAGGCGGTTTGGACAAGGTGTTATCGGGATCACATTGAAGAAGGACAGTTTTAGGTAATGTTCCTTATCATTGGTTATGGTTGGGTTGGTTTTGGTTAGTTTCCTGGTTAGTAATAGAAAGTTTTTTAATGAATTTGAATGAATAGAAATGAACATAAGGGGATAAGTAGTGGAATTTCATGATGGATATTTTAGATAATTCTTTTGGTGGATCATATTATACCTAGTTAAAGTATGACTTGGTTGGAGGATTGTTGTTGGTAGTGTCATGTTTCCTTTAGCGGTAGCAGCAGCGGGTGGTTTTGTGTGGGTTTGTTATTTTCTTTGGATCCATAGTTCGAGCTGAGTTCTTGATACTTATATGTATATACTTGTAGTTCCCTGTGATTTCTATTTTCACCCCACCCTAGTTGATCACCTTTGTGCTGAATACCCACATAGTCACGGGGGGAGGGTGTCTTTCCCAAAATCTAGATGGGTGGATGGATGGATAGTTATTTGCTCTTACTCTGGTCCCTCTTTCGGGCACTTGATAGCCTATGATTCTTCAAGAAGGTTTGAGGTTGTAGGGATTAGGTGTCTGTAGTTGAGTGGTGTTGGGGTATCCCAGGTCTCTTCGGGCAGGCTATGTTATGTTTTATAGGTGTCTTCAGGATGAGATATTTTGTGTCCCAGGTGTCTTCGGAATGAGATGTAATGTGATATTTTTCTTCCAGGTATTTTCGAGATGTGGTGTGGTTTGTGGAGCCCAAGTGTGTGTGAGTAGGTGGTGTGGTTTGCGGGTCCCAGGTGTGTGCGGGCAGGTTGTGTGGTTTGTGGCCCAGGTGTGTGCAGGGGGGATGTGGTGAGCCTCATATGTCCAGGTTGTGGGACTGGATGTGTGGAAGAGCATGGTAGCATCAAGATGTTCGTCGTTGGATTAACGAGCAGTTAAACAGTGGGAAGTGGTGTGGGGTACCCAGATATCTATGTGTTTTACCTATACTTTAATTGGTTGGTGTTATTTTGTGAGTGTGCCTTGGTGAGGTGGGGATGATTAGTTTACCTATTTAGGTGTTTTGGTTTACTCTTTTCTCACAAGAGCATTAGTATGCTTCCCCACTGGTGCATGAGAGACTTGTCTATTTCCTATTGAGTATACTTTTATGCTCACCCTATGTATATAAACTGTTTTTAGGTTTCCAGGAGAAATTTGTGGACTGTTCTGGGTGCTGTTAGCTTAAACTTGGGAGCGGTTGATGCTGTTGTTTAGTTTTCCATTTTTGGTACTTTTGTAGACTTTGTCTTTGTATGAGTTTTCACTTTTAACATGCATGTGGGCTTGGATTTTTTGTTTCTTTTACATATATCTTCCTTGGACTTGTTTCAGTTTTTCCATATTTATCTCCAGACCTTGTTTTCAAATAAAAATTGTAATTCCTTCCATCTTGAGTGTTTACATACCCTTGGTGGTAGTCTCCATCTCGGGGCCTATTGAAAGAAGGGCTTGGGCATTATTATCTCTATTTCTCTATTGTAAGCTCAACAGGGGAATCTTTAGAGGGAGGGGTCATGACAAAGTGGTATCATAGGGAGGTTGTTATGGACATAGGATGGAGTTTGGAGTTAGGCACAGTGAGGATTGAATGGGTTGGTAGAGTAATAGTGTTAGGTGATCTTGGAGCGTGACATAGGCTATGGAAGACTGTCCAGGACATGGGATTTTAGGGGCCCCCGTGATCCGATGCAGGGACTCTGAGATTACTAAATGACCAAGTGAACCTACATTGGTTGCAGGGTAGATACCCTAGGGAAGGTACATGCATCATAATGACCTGTGTTCTTTCTTGTGTTGGGAGTCTTGTGGTGTTTTAAGTAAATTAATAAATTAAATGAACCATAAATTCCTTACTATCCGGGCTTAAGAGTTTTTACCATTTTTCTTTTTCAGCAATGGAACCTGGATGATGACCTCGTACAGTTCGGGCAGTTGAGGTACAGCAGGCCAATCCAGTTGATCGGTAGAGGGTTGATCTGACAGATGCGAATAGCTAGTGGTAGCCGACGTTTTATTCTTTTTAGTGATAGGGTCTTGGAATATACAAGGGAAGTACTTTAGGCCTTGTGACCAAGAGATGGTTGGAAGAGTTGGGGATCACCTTTGGCTTCATCAGGGCTCCATCAGGATACTGGGTTCCCCTAGTGGTGATTCATCTAAGGGGAGAAGCGTGACAGGGGTTGATGCTTTTCCATGGAGAGAGGAAGGAGGAAAAATTGCTTTGGGTCGAATTTGAGAGGGAGTTACGGGCAAATGTCCTCCCTTCGATGATGAGAGTGGAGAAGAAGAAGAATTTTATATCCCTCCAGCAGGGAAGCATGACAGTGCGGGAGCTAGGGGCCATGTTCAAGGATCTCCTTCACTTTTTCCCAAACATTTTTCCAGATGAGGAGTCTCATGAGAGATGGTTAGAGGAGGATCTTCATCGTTCTTTTCAGTAAACGGTGACTATGTTCACACTACTGACGTATATGGACATACAGAAGAAGGTTTAGGTTGTGTAGGGGATGCAGTCATGAGGTGCCTTACCAAGAGAGGGCAGTTAGGCAGGCTCTTCCTGAGGCAGAGTGGTTAGTAGTTGACCACAGGTGATGGGGCCTTCATGTTTCTGACTGATAGGGATTCAACCTCATCAGGGTCCTTTTCCTCTGAGGGAAGAGGGAGCAGGTGGCGGGTGACCTCAGGGTGCTCCACAGGAACCCCGAACAGGGCATGGTTAAGGCGGAAGATAGCAGAGAGGCTGAGGAGTGGGGCATGGTTAGCTCCATGTGGTAGAGGCAGCAGTTCCAGGGTCATAGATCTCCCTAGGTATGATCAACTTTTATAGTACTTTGTCTTGTGCTCTGTTTTATTCGGGAGCTTCACATTCCTTCATTTCACCCAGTATATTCCACGCTTTGGGACAAGACGTAGAGAGGATTTCCATGCCCCTAGTGTTGAGTACACCAGTTGGAGGCCAAACCATCTTTCTTTCTGTGTACAGAGGTTGTACACTAGTGATGGGGCAACATCAGTCCCATGGGGATCTCTTCTTTCTACAAATTCAGTAGTATGATGTTATTCTTGGCATAGACTAGTTGTATTTCGTACATGTTTTTGTCGACTACTCCCAAAGGAGAGTCATGTTCTCAGATGTGGATAGTTGATGAGTGGATTTCATTGGAGAGTGGAGCAGTCAGGTGGTCAGCTAACAAGAAGAACCACTTATTTCATTATTAGTCGAGTTGTCAGTGGAGTCTACAGGTGTTGAGATAGGAAAGGCTCCTACTATTTTCAGGGATTTCGTCGTTTTTTTCGAGGAAGTGGTGACTCTACCACCCTGAAGTGATGTAGATTTCAGGATTTATCTACAGCCAGTTGCTTCACCGATTTTGATGGCTCCAAATCGGATGGAACCTTCTGAGCTGAGAGATTTGCGGATGCAGGTTGATGATCTGCTGGGACATGGTTTTATCAGGCCTAGTGTGTCTCCATGGGGAGATCCGGTTTTTTTTTTGAAAAAAAGGTATATGGTGGTCTCAGGTTGTGCATAGACTACTGGAGGTTGAATCAGGTGACGATCAAGAATCGTTACCTTCTTCTAAGGATAGATTATCTCTTCGACTAACTAAGAGGATCAAATTGGTTTTCAAATATTAATCTATAGTCAAGATATCACCAGCTAAGGGTGAACGAGGGTGACATCCCAAAGATAGCTCTCAAGTGTAGGTATGAGCACTTTTATTTCATGGTCATATCATTCAGTGTCACAAATGCACCAGCTATTTTCATGGGGAGGATGGACTCTATCTTCTGAGAGCTCTTGGACCGGTTCATCGTTGTGTTCATTGATGACATTCTGATCTACTCAAGATTAGAGGAGGATAATTCTTAGCACCTTAGGACTATCCTAGAGGTCCTTCGACGTCACCATATTTATGGGAAGTTTCCAAAGTGCATGTTCTGGACATGAGTCGTGCACTTCATTGGGCATGTGGTTTCTCTGCAGGGAGTAGTTGTTGATCCATCAATGGTGGAGTCAGTGGTTTCGGGGGAAGAACCCAAGAATATGATGGAGGTTCATAGTTTCCAAGGTCTTTCATGTTATTATCGGAGGTTTGTACCTGAATTCTCAAGGTTCTCAGCCCCATTGACAGCCTTGACCAGGAAGGACCAGGAGTTTTTGTGGAGTGATCAGTTCCAGGTACCGTTCAACTATCTAAAGGTAAAGTAGGTGAGTTCCCCAGTAATTCGGTTTCCAGAGGAAGGGGTGATGTTCGAGGGGTTATGTGATGCATCTCTCCAGGTTTTGGGATGTGTCTTGATGCAGTAATGAGTGACAATCTTCTATGGTTCTTGGTAGTTACATCCTTATGAATGTAATAATGCCACGCACGATCTGGAGCTAGCGGCAGTGGTGTTTGCATTGATGTTTTGGAGACATTACCTCATTGACGAGCGTTTTTTGATCTTCACGGATCACAAGAGCTTGAGGTATGTCTTTTCTTAGCGTGACGTAGTCATGAGGTAGCACAAGTGGATAGAGTTCCTCCAAGACAATGACTTTGAAATCTCTTACACCCCAGGTAAGTGAAATGTCGTTGCAGACACTCTGAGTAGGAAGTTGTAGAAGGAAGTTGTGTAGGAGTCAGTAGATGCTTGGAGAGTTATGGAAGAGATAAAAGCCTTCCATTTTGAGGAAGGGGTAGATAGTGGTAGAGGCCGCTTATACCAGATGGATGTGCAGTCTTCTCTGGTATAGCTTGTGGAGGAGTCTCAATGGGGAGACCCCAAGGTAGAGGTGTTGCAGGATCAGGTTGGCCAGGGCAGTGCTCCGGATGTTTGGTCAGAGGATGGTTAGCATTGGGTGTTTTTTTAGGGAATGTTGTTTTTCCCAATTGTGGTACATGAGGAAGTCCTCCGTGAGTTTCATATCTCAATCTTAGTGGTACATCCTAGCATTACCAAGATGTATTGTGACTTGAGGAGGGAGTTTTGGTGGCCCAGGTTGAAGAGAGAAATGGAAGAGTTTGTGGCAAAGTGTTTAGTATTTCAGTAGGTGAAGGTCGAGCACCATGTTCCTGGAGTGTTGTTGTGGACTTTATAGGTTCCTAAGTGGAAGTGGGATGACGTATCAATGGTTTTTTTCATGAGGTTACCTAGGGCTCAGGGAGACTATGATGCCATCTAGGTAGTGGTGGACTGGCTGATGAAATCAGCTCACTTATTGGCGATCTGGGAGTCGAGCCCAGTGGAAGGCTTAGAGCAAAAGTATGTGGATGATTTGGTTCTATTGTATGGAGTTCCGTGATCTATTGTCTCAAATAATGATACTCTCTTTACCTCATGAGTTTGAAGAGGGTTACAACATTCTTTTGGAACCCAGCTACTCCTTAACAATACTTTCCACCCTTAGATAGAAGGGAAATAGAGAGGACTATCCAGACGTTCGAGGATATTCTAAGAGCATGCATCTTAGACTTTGGAGGATCCTAGTTCCAGAAATTACCTTTGGTTGAGTTTTCTTACAACAATATCTTTCACTCTTCCATCGTCATGTCTTTTTCTGTGGATTTGTACGGAAGTCCTTGTCGTTCACCTCTGTGCTAAACAGAGGTTGGAGAAACGATTTTTCTTGGACCTAAGGTGTAGACTATGACGAATAAGGTGCATCTTGTGAGCGATAGGATGAAGGCGGTGCAAGATCAGCAGAAGTATTATGCTGATCATAGGAGAAGACCCAGGGATTTTGAGATGGGAGACCATGTGTTCTTGAAGGTTTACCCTCTACATGGGCAGCGGAGGTTTGGCAGAGATAGGAAGCTTTCTCCCAGGAGTGTTAGACCCTTCTAGGTGTTGGACAAAGTCAGAGAGGTGGTGTATCATTTGGTGTTTCCATCGTAGTTGGTGAGGATCCATGTCGTCTTCCACATCTCCCAGCCTCGTTGATATCTTCATGATGACTCCCATAACATTTATTTGGGAGAGTTAGATATCGAGGATGTTGTGACATATGTGGAGTGACCAGTAGAGATCCAGGATCTTCTGGAGAAGGTGTCGCAAGGATGGAAAATTCTGTTCGTTCATGTGCTATGGAGGAATGGTGTCCTGGAGAAGAGCACATGGGAATGGGAAGGGAAGATGTGTGCCCAATACCCTAAGTTGTTTTGAGTTTTCCCTATTTTTTTGGATTTGAGATGGATACTTGGAATCTGTTTTATAAAGTGATTTTCTTCCTTATTTTATTCTATGTGATAAAGTCTTATCACTTGAAAGGGGAGAGACCAAATTCCTATTTGCGACGCATTAATTTGGATGTGATTAAACACGTTCGGGTGAGTTAGTGCCGCCCAAAGAGGATAATATCTTGACATGGAGGGCGGACCGTCCAAATTCTTGTGTTTGGATGGTTTTTCTTGTTGGTTGTGTAGGATTTGGTTTTTGGTAGAGTGTTTGTTTGGATTTTATTGGCTATGTGTGGAATGAGATAGTGTTTTCTATGTAGAGAAGGTGTTTCAGGGTGTAGAGGTTTCCTTTCCAGCTTTTTGGGTTGGTGTTCCTGCTATGACTGCTCCTTGAGAGGTATTTGTGGAAGGGTGGTTGCTCATACCCCTGTTTCTTTCCTTCTAGGTTTCATTCTAAATTCTCGGGGATGAGAATTTTTTGAGAGGTATCTGATGTAATGACTCCGACCTCTCTAGTATATTCCTTTGTGATTTTTCTAGTGTTGAGGTGTTCTAGGCATGGTAGAGGTTTTTTCATGGGGTTTATTGGTTTTAAAATTTTCAAAATCCGTTTAAGTTTATAAATGTGACACCAGTTCCCCTGTGGGAATGGTGGGACCAGTTCACTGGGGGAAAGGTGTCATCGGTTCCCTGTGGGAATGGTGGAACTGGTTCTGTGTGGGAATGGTGGGACTGGTTCTATGTGGGAACGGTGGGACCGGTTCCCAATGGGAACGGTGGGACCAGTTCCCTGTGGGAACAGTGGCACTGGTTCCCCTCTGGTAACAGCGGCACCAGTTCCCTGTGGGAACGACGACACCAATTCTCCTGTGGGAACTGTTACACCGGTTCCCTGTGGTAATGTTGGTATCGTTTCCCCAGTGGAATGGTCCCACCCCTTTGTCAACTTTTTATTCAGTTTCCCAAAACAAATGTTTTTCCCAGTTTTTGTATTTTAACATAATTTTTGACATAAAATCTTTTTTAACCCAAAATAATTGTTTTTAAATAGGTTTTCACACCAACGTAATATGTTTAATTAAAATATGAGATTACTGTGGTCTTTTAATAATAAAAACATGGGTCTTGGTCAAGATTCTTTGTTTCAAGGAAATATTGAAACTCTCTTAATTATAGGATCTAGACCCTTGAATCAGATCTTCTCCTTCGATCCTTTCTTCTTCCTCCTGTTTGTGCGAGAGACCTTGAACCCTTATTTCCAAGTCTTGGTGTGTGGGTCTGTTCATGGTTCCCTGAAGTTTTCTTGCAACTCGTGTGACCCTGTTTGGTGCAAGGAGAGTTCCTGATCATCTGTTGTTCAAGGTAGGATTCTTACCACATTTCTCTTCCTTTGTGCATCATGTGGGGTGGGTGTAACAATGTTCTATAAAGATACGGTAAAACCAATCTAACAATACAGATGTTTCGAATCTTATTTGATAATTGAATATGATCCAGAGTAATAAAGGCATGGGGAAGATGATGTTTGTTTGCTGTTTTATTTTCTATCCCCATTTCCATGGATTGAAAAGTCATAAGGATTCTAAAAATAATGGTAATTGGTGGTCTTGTGTGTGCACGAATATTGGTTGTCTTTGTTGCTTGATTGATCACATGCAGTATAAGGGAATTTGGTTAATCACGTAACATTGGTAAATTAAAGGGAAAAGCACCAGGATCAATCCTCTTCTGTGATAACCCCGGTTAAGCCCAATGGAATTGAAACCATAGAGGGTGTTAAATAATTTAAACCTGAATGTTTCTTCAGTTCTTAGCATAGCCATGTTTAGTGTTGGTGGAAGTTTTGGTTGTGTTGTGCATGTCAGGTGTGAGTGGCTTTACTAGTTTTTCTTGTTGGGGGTTTCAATAGTTGTGAGATGGATAGTTGGCGGATTGTGGGACTGTCGTGGGGTTATGCTTGGGTGATGTGGGTGTTTTGGTGCAGTGGTACTGCGGGGGATTTGTGGTGGCTTTTGGCTAGTTTTATTTTCTTTTTGAGTAATGGATGAACATGTAGGAAGATTAATTTCCTTTGGTGTTGTTGTGTCCAGGAGATTAGGTAGTGGGACTGCAGTGATGGTTATGTTTGAGGGTTGTGGTTCTTTCGGCGGCATGGCCTAAAGTCGACTGTGGGTTGGTCATGGTTTTGTGGGGGATAAGGCAGAAGTTCGGCTGAGGTGTTATAGGGATCACTTGGAAGAAGGACAGTATTAGCTAATGTGCCTTATCATTGGTTATGTTTGGGTTGGTTTCGGTTAGTTTCTCAGTTAGTAACGGAATGTTTTTTTAATGAATTGGAATGAATAGTAATGAAATTAATTGGATAAGTAGTGTTGTTTTGTGATGGATCTTTTAGAAAATAATTTTGGCGACTTATCTTCTTCCTATTTAAATCATGACTTGGTTTGAGTATTGTTGTTGGCAATGTCACGTTTCCTTTAGCGGTAGCAGCAGCATGTGGTTTTACGTGGCTTGGTTGTTTTCTTTGGAGCCATAGGTCCGGCTGAGTGTTTGATGTATATATGTATATACTTGTAGTTCCTTGTGATTCCTATTCGAACCCCACCCTAGTTGAGCACCTTTGTCTCGAACATCCCAAAAGTCACAGGGGAGGGTGTCTTTCCCAACATCCTAGTGTAGGATGGATGGATGATTATTTTATCTTACTTTGCTCCCTCTTTCTGGTACTTGATAGCCCAAGATTCTTCAGCCAGGTTTGTGGTTGCGGGGCCCAGGTGTCTGCGGGAGTGTGGTGGTGTGGTGTCTCAGGTGTCTTCAGGGCAGGCTGTGTTATGTATCCTAGGTGTCTCCGGGATGAGTTGTTTTGTGTCCCAAGTGTCTTTGGGATGAGATTTGATGTGCTGTGTTTTTTCCAGCTGTTTGCGGGATGTGGTGTGGTTTTTGGAGCCTAGGTGTGTGCGGGCAGGGGGTGTGGTTTGTGGGGCCTAGGTGTGTGCGTGAAGGTTGTGTGGTTTTTGTTCCAGGTGTGTGTGGGTTGGATGTGGTGAGACTCATATGCCTAGGTTGCGGGACTAGCTATGTGGAAGAGTGTGGTAAAATTAGGACATTCGTTATTTGAGTAACGAGCAGTTAACCAGTGGTAAGTGGTGCGGGGTAGCTAGATATCGATGTGCTTTACCTATATTTTACTTGGATTGCGTTATTTGGTCAGTGTGCCTTGGTGAGGTGGGGATGATTAGTTTACTTGTTTAGGTGCTTTGGTTTACTGTTTTCTCACAGGATCATTAGTATGCTTCCCCACTTGTGCATTAGAGACTTGGTTGTTTCCTACTGAGTATACTTGTATTCTCACCCTATGTATATAAATTTTTATAGGATTTTAGGAGGAAGTTTTGGACCGTGCTGGGTGCTATTAGCTCATATCTAGCAGTAGTTGCTGCTGCTATTTAGTTTTAACTTTTTCGAACTTTTTTAGACTTTGTCTTTGTATCATTTTTCACTTTTGACATGCATGTGGGTTTGGATTTTTGGTTTCTTTTACATATATCTGCCTTGGAGCTGTTTCAGTTTTTCCATATTTATCTCCCAAACTTGTTTTCAAATAAAAACGGCAATGACTTCCATATTGAATGTTTACATACCCTTGGTTTTAGTTGCCACCCCGGGGCCTACTAAAGGCGGGACTTGGGGGGTCATTATCTCTCTTTCTCCATTGCTAGCTCAGGAGAGGCATATTTGGTGGGAGGGGGTAGTGACAAGTAACATTTCCATTTTTCAATGAGTTATATGTAAAGAAGGAAAGTAATAATTTATCATTGTATAATGATCACAATGTAATATATATAATATTAATTATATATATATATATCATCCATGTGAGGTGGTGATGAAAAACTAATCAAATCACTTTGTATAGGTGATAGTTCACACGTACGCACAAAAGACATTATTATTTTTATATGAATGTAAATGTAAGAAATTATATGTTATATTATATTTTCATAGTGATAAATTTGTGATGAATGTAATATGTAAACATTTGTTCCATTATTATAAAATTTTGTGGGATACGGTAATGGAAAACGTATTACATCGGTTCGCGAGGTGGCAGTCCGCCAAACATAAGAACAACATCTTAGATTCACATTTTATGGAAGTGGAGATAGTCATAGGTTATTCTATAAATTTAATAACATATAATTATATTTAGGATACTGGTGTAATTATATTATCAGGGTTGAAGAAGATTTTAAGGAGGTGGAAGAAGAAACAAAACTAAAACATTCAGTTAAACAGTATACCTCTTCTTTGGAAAACCTACTTTGCTTCCCACCTTAAGCACTCTAAGGTAGGTATTTTACCTAAAAAAAGACATCTATAATTCTTAGAGGGATAATAAGGTATTTGGGTATATATTTTTCAAACAAATTTTTTTTATGTGTAATGAAAAGGGAATAATAGATTCACTCTTATAAGAGAGGGGAGGGGGACTCTTGGAAATTCAAAAAAAAATAAATTAATACAATTTACTTTTCAATTCAAAATTGATCCAAAATTAATTAATTAGAATATAGGATAATAATGGGTCACATTAATCTCATATAATAATTTTGAGAAAGGTTTATGTCACGCTTTTACACTTATCATTTGGTTTTAACCCTTCATTGGCCTCTTTAACACTTACTATGACAACAAGGATTTCTACCACTTGAGGGTCATGATATTTATTATAAATGGTAAAATAGACCGTAAATGGAAAATGGTTTATATTAATAGCCATATATTAATATATTTGTGGAATATAAGTTTTTTTAGATTTTATATCATTTCATAAATTATTAATTGTTATAATATAACATTAATGTTAATTTTTAGAACTATTCATTACTTTTATTTTATTAACATCAAGGAAACAAGTATAATTAAAAAAAATATTATTATATACGATACATGTAATTTTTATTTATAAAATTTATGGACCTCGTTAAGTATCTCAAATTATAATAAATTTAATAAATTTATTATTACTAATTTGATTTCAAATTAATTAATTAATTATAGCATCAGCGATGTGTTAGCATTTAGGGTAATTTTTTTTATTCACTAAAAAAATCAAAAAAACTTCCTTAATGAAAATCATTCATTTATAAATAGAAATTATATTTATATCCAAAAATATCCTCAGTGTAACCCCATATTATAAATATTATACCTATTAAATACAAGAGTGTGACTTTTTGATATTTCATGGAATAAAATATTATAAAGTTCATACTCACAACCAAATGGAAACAAAAGGCCATATATTAGAACCTCGGATGATTATTGATGAACAATACTCATAAAATAATATTAGGAAAGGTGTTAGAGTAATTTTCGATCCCTTATAATTATATTTGTTCCCTAAATTACTTGATTGACCATTTACCATGGTAACACAAATTACTAAGGTTACTTTTCATATTGAGAAAAAATTAATGGGGGATATTTACTAAATTTGTACATCTGGATTCCATATATTGAGTCAATTTGTAAAAATTAAAAACAATGAAGGGGGAAATTTTAATTTAATATTAACCATAAAAAAATGAAAACCAATTTTTTAGAAAAATACCCTTTTAAATATAAAATGTTTTTAAACTAAATACAAGTATATAATTCATTTAAAAATCCATGATTGTGTTAATTTTAATGAAAGTAAACAAACTAAAATTTAAAAATAAACTAAAATAAATTTTTTTTAAATACTTTAAAATAAATTAAATTTTTCAATATATATCATACTTTTTCACTATTAACTAAAAAATGTTTCAAAAAAATATCAAAATTCCACCATAAGATAATTTTGATATTATGATTTCAAAAATTATAACTTTTTTTCAGATAACAAGTTTAAAATTTACAGAATTTAATTATAGTATTTAATCCCAAAAAGGAAATTAAAACCATTTTGGAAAAAAATGTATCTTCGAATGATAAAATGGATTTACTAAAAAACGAGTGATTATTTTCAATTAATTAATCAATAAATTTTAATTGATCAAAAACTTTTTATATATATATCAATAATTAGTTAATATGACTTATATCCACCAATTAAATTGTTTATTTATTGTAGTTAAATTTTAATAAATATATTTTGTTGTTCGTTTACGCTTGAAGTTGTGTATCTTGTACACTATCAAATATAGTCTTCTATTAAAACATTAGGGTGTTATATTCTCTCCATTTAAGAAATTGTGTTCTCACAATTTTAACTTGGGGCTTAGTAACTAAGGTTTTACTTCTCAAAAATACATTTTTTGAAATCGCACATCATAAAAATGGTCAACAAAACATCCTCTAAAAATGAGATAAATCAGTGTACGAAGGTTATATAAAATAACACATTATAGGTTTCCATGTAGCAAAAAACATTATTATAAAGTGAAAAAATAGAAATAAAGGATGAAAACTAACACCCAAGGATTTTTAGAGAGTGATTGACAAAATGGAAATGAGAATGTTAACCATCAAAAAACTATAAATCTCTGATTAGTTAAAAAGACATTAAGATAATTTTATGAAAATTAAATGGGTAACATTTTTTATTTGAAGACCACTTTCATAGAGTTAAATAATTCCTAAAATCATAAGGAATTATACTTCCTTGACAAGTATATTTTCATTATTCAGTCAATTTCCACCACAATATCGTCTTTTTCTCCAAACGATGAGGTTTCAAGATGAAATTTTCATGCCTAAAGCACTAAAATAAACTTCTAAAAATCACAAAATCTACAAAAGAACAACAATATATTCCTTATCTCATTAGAAATTGACCAAAAAAATATCTTTCATAATGTATGATAATTTCCCAAAAACATTAATCTCCAAAATTTTACAATAGTACCCAAAGTTCAACATATATAATTTGAAAAATTATTATCCTTAAAATTCATCGAAATATTTATAACTAAGATTGAGTTCCAAAATTCAGAAGGATTTTATCACATAGTCTTGAAAGATAAATTTAATATTTATCTCTAAATAGCATCAATCACTCTTAAAGTATCATACCAAAAAAATTATATTCTCTAATCATATAATCTACAAGATAGGATAATCATTTCCATAAATTACATGAATCTCCATAAAACCACACTAAAATCATATATTCTTCTAAAATATAATTCAATAATTATTCCTAAAAAAAATCCCATAAGATTATTTTTACCATAAAAAATTGTTATCTAATGAAAAAACACAATGTCATACTAACAATGAAATCACATAGGCCATTAGTAGGTGTTACATCATTTTCATGCTTTTGTTGTGGGTTAAAGCCCTGTGTCCTTGCCTGATGTGATGGGTTGTCTCCTAGACTATGGGTTTCCATTTTACTAGAACTATATAATTCTTATAATCATCCCATCAATCATAAAAGATCATTTAAGCCATAAAGTTCATAAATATCTTTAAAACTTATTTCATCAAAATTTTAACACATTATTCCTTGAATAATACTCCATATTAAACCCAAGGGTTAAATATACCTCATTCAAATAAAACAACACCCAAAATATCATTAACTTCCTTAAAAGTCCATCACATAAAACCTCAAAAGGATGTGTCTAAGAATCTAAAATTATAATGAAACTCAAACTTATATACCTATTATGATATCTATAACTGTAAAGACCCGTAAAATTCAAGGAAATTTTTTTTCTAATTTTCTTTGGGATTTTACAAGAATGTAGTTTCTGACGGCGCCTGATTCTGAGGCCCGGTGTGCCTGAAATCAATTTTTGAAGTTTGGCTCGGGTACATTCAGTGAACGAACGAGCGGGTTTTTCTAACTTTTGAACCGGTGCTCGGAATCGAATTCTGAGGGCACCGATGGAATCGCAGCACCATTTTTTGCTTAGAAACTCCTCTTTCGAAGTTGTGTTTGCTTGGTTGTGCTTTTTAATTTTTGGGGTTTAAGTTAAGAAATAAAATAAAGTTGTACGAAAATTTTATTTATTTTCACTTAAAGCCGCTTAAAGACCACTTTAAGCTACTTAAGCTGGGTTGAAGCAGATAGGGTGAAATTCAAAATATCCTACCCACTTGGTAGGATATTTGTGAGGTGGGACTCACACGAGCCCCACCGTTTCTTTTCTTCTTAAGTAACGCACCCGCACCCACCCTCCCCTATTAAACGAAATCAACCGACGCGTTTCCTTAATTTCTTAACGCCTCTATTTAATTGGGCAGTTAAGTTTTACAATTAATTCTTTGAAATTAATTGTGAGGGTTATGTCGTTTGAATTTTGAAATCGTTGGAGGAAAACAATAAAATATGGCCTTAGCCTCATTTTATTTTGGGGTTGGGAAGCGTTGCGCTGAGTTTTCCTCTCCTCCTCCTCCTTCGCAAAGAACATGAAGAACGCGCCACCACTGACGAAGAACACTCGTTTTCCTTCCACGGAATTTCTCCCCTTCCACGGTGAGACTCTTCAACGGATCTTCTTCTTCCCCTTCATCGTCAACGGATTGACGAACAAGCTCGGAAGCGGATTCGGGTAGCAAGCGACGATGGCTTCGCCTTCCCTCAAGTCGGACGAACGCCGATGTCCCCCTTCGACGTCGTCGTCCTCGCGACGCCATACCGCGACGAACCTCGAACGACGACGCCTCCTCCCAATCGGCTTATAACCAAGGTAGGGAATTGTTTATGAAATATTAATGAACCCCATGCTACTTCCTTCTAAATCAAAGAACGCGGATCAAATAAACATTAATTTAATTCGTGAAGATTATTTTTTGAGTTGGGTTTTTATTTTTGGTGTTCTACTATCTTTTGAGAAAATAACGACGAGCGTGGACCAACCAATTCCAGGTTGATCCGCGGATCGTTCGTTCATGAGGATTTATGTTGAGGATTATTATTTTGATTTGTTCGTGATTATTACCTTGATGATCGTGGATTAAAACCATTTGTTATCGAATAACGCGAGGGGGCCGGACCGCACAAACACGGCTGAACCTCCTTTTTCGTGTTGGTTTCTTGTGTTTGGTACGAGAAAGCGTTGTGTCGTCGCACCACGCGGTTTCATGCGGAAGATATGTGCGGCGCCGTTGCGCCACGCCGAGAAAGGAAGAGCAAGCACGCGATGCCGTCGCACCGCGTCGAAAAAACCCAAAGACATCCGCGGATGGATTCGGGGCACGACGGAGGGGCGCGGCGCCAGCACGCCGCGCCGGAGAACCGCGAAGACGGCGCGTTTCGTTTTGACGTGCGGATTGACGGGTGACGACGAAGCAGGACGTTTTGGGGTTTGACTTCCTTCGTAGTGAAGGTGGGGTCCCGGGGGGACCATAGGCGAAGATGGCAGGAAGAACAGACCACCGGAGCGCGTCCAGTGGTCCGCGGAAGGCAGCGGCGGCGCCGGCGACCGGTGGCGGCGGCGCGCCGCCGGAGGGTTGGCGGCCGGCGGATCCGCCGCCGGCATCAATTAGCGGAGGGCGGGGGACACCCTGCTCCGCGTTTCGGCTCGGCCATGCTGGCCGAGCCGCGGCTGGCCGGTCGGGCCGGACCGAGCCAGACCGAGCCGGACCGAGCCGGGCCGGGCCCAGCTGGGTCGGACCCGGGTCAGGTCGACCCGGTTTGGGTCGCCCCGGGCCGAGACCCCCCGTTTTCGGACCACTTTCGGTAAAATGCCCTTAACATGAGCTACGAGCCTCCAAACGACTCTCCGTCAGTGGAGATGTGATCCTTGGATCGAGACGGTCATTTCGGTATATTGCACTCAAGGTTTCGGATTACCTTGGGTTCAGCCGGGTTGGTTCGGATACGAAACCAACCGGGCCCTCGGAGCGGAAACGCTTATATCTTGAGCTCCGGACGTCCGATTGACGTGCCGTCGACTTTGATGGATTCCTCTAAGTTAGAAGGATCTTTTGACTTACTCCGCTCGAGGTTTGGATGTCGTCGGAGTGTGGTCGGGTTGGTTCGCTCACGAAACCAACCGGGCCCCTGGAACGAAAAAGCCAATAACTCACAGACCGGGTGTCTGATTGACGCGTCGTCTGTCTCGTTGTATTCCTCTTGATGAGACGGAACTATTGGCATACTTCGCCCAAGTTTTGGATACAGTTGGATAGTGGCTGGGTTGGATTGTACCCGAAATCCAACCGGGCCACTGGGACGGAAAAGCTGATATCCTTCAGACAGGACGTCCGTTTGACGAACCGTCAGCGGCGTTGATGATCACATTGAGAAACAGTCCCTATGAGTATACCCTATGAGAGTTCGGGGTACAGTTGAGATACAGCCGGGTTGGTTCGCTCACGAAACCAACCGGGCCCCTAGGACTAAAAGGCTAGTAACTCAGAGACCGGGCGCCCGATTGACGCGCCGTCTGTTGCGTTGAGACACCTATGACGAGGCGGTCCATTGAGATACTTCTTCGTGGGACTTTGAGATACTTGGAGTATCGACCTGTAGCTCGTGGAGCGGACCCTCCCAGAGATGAGCGTGCGGAGTACGGAGACCGTGTAGCCGACTGAGACCTGACAACTGCTTGACCGACTCGACTTGGAGTGAGTCGACTAGCCCAGTGGAAGGAGCACTACTTGTGAGGTGCAGACCCATGGCGGACGGAGCACTACCTGTGTGACAGTGCAGACCCGCGGTACTCGTCCGGAGAGTACCTCAGCAGGCTACTAGGGGGTGTGCACTACTGTGTTTGGGTGACATACCTCAGCGGGAAGCACTACTGTGTTTGGGTGGCTGACCCGCGGTACTCGACAGGAGGAGTACCTCAGCAGTCTTAGGTTAGTGAGCAGTACCTCAGAGTCATGACAGGACCACTGTACACTCCAGAGACGGAGCTCTTCAGCAGTTACGGTTTCGATAATGAAAATCCTGGTTTGAGCTGAATCTTTTGACCTTTGTGTTTACCTCATGATTGAGATGGGTTACTTGATAACTTCGGTATATGTATGGGCATATACCTGGGTAGTGGTTATCCGTTGATTTCACAATCCTTGTGTTTCCTCATGATTGAGATGGGTTACTTGATAACTTAGGCATATGTATGGGCATATACCTAAGTAGAGGTTATCTATTGAGATCTTCTTTGTGGTTATCCTTGTTGGTTTAGTGAGACATTGAGGGTCTTGGGGTCCCTACTAAGTATCGTTATACTCACCCCTGCACAGGCTATGCCCGCACCTCGTTGTGTTGGTTGTAGACAACAGGCAGTGCTGACGGAGGCCGAGCTTTCACGGACTGGAGGGTACCCGGAGGTGGACTACACGACGAGTCAGTACCCGAAGGTGGACTACACGACGAGACGACGCACTGAGGAGGTTGATGGACAAGAGCGTGGAGGAGGCTATCTGTACCTACCCTTCAGGTAGGATCCGTGGTGGACGACCAGGAGTTGCGCCATCTGTACCTACCCTTCAGGTAGGATCTGAGGAGGACGACCCAGGAGCCGCTTCCGTCCTTCCAGCTGTTATCTTTTTTGTTGTACTCGTTCAGTTGTAGTTGTACTTTCTTTTGGGATTGTATTCTAGCGCATTTACTTTTCATCACTTCTCTTGTACTTAGTTTTTACTTTTTCCGCTTGCTTACTCTATGGTGCTTGTTTTTTTTATAAAGGAAACGCATTCCCAGTTATCGTGATTTACGCCTTTGGTGCTAGTCGCCAGCCCCTGGCCTATGGAAGGCGGGCTTGGGGTAGTCACGGCACGGGCCCCAAGGACGGTTCATGACAAATTGGTATCAGAGGAGTCGGTTCTACCATAGAACTTATAACTCTGATATTTTCTTCCTGTGAAGAAATATTGTTAAGAGTACCGGGTGTGGTTTTCAGTTCAGGGAGTCCAGTGTTGGTGCAGTCGGCCGACGTATCCTTACACCAGGACCCTGACAACTGATTTCCAACTTTGTGAATGAAAACACTAATTGCGTGTATGTTTCCAGAAGTTTTTAAATGTCAGCTCAAACCAGGTCAGCTCACCAGGTATAAACGTTTGACCGTGTCACGATGTTTCTTTTAGGATGCCTTTTCACGGACGACCAGCTAGAGCCCATAGGGATGTGCGTGATGATAGCCTGTCGAGCGACGAGTCTTCGGTACAGGGCCCTCTTACAGTTGAGGCACCAGTGGAGGCACCAACGGTACTACCATACGTTGGGCCACCAATGCCACCAGCCCCAGCAGTAGGCGATGCACGCTACTTGAGTGCACTGCACGAGTTCCAGCACCAGAGGCCACCCAGGTTCCGGGGAGAGACGAACCCGTAGGCGGCTGAGGATTGGATGGAGGCTGTGGTGAGAGTCTTCAGGCTAGTGGGGACACCGAAAAACTTCATGGTGATCTTTACTTCCAGCCTCCTTCAGGCAGCAGCAGGCAGGTGGTGGAGCCACTTGTTCCAGTTTTGTGACGGGATGACCTTCGCATGGGAAGACTTCGAGACCTTCTTCAGGGTGGAGTTTGTGCCAGTAGCTCTACACCCCGAGCGTGTACAGGATCTTCTGCCTTTGCTGCAGGGTTTTCGATCAGTTGCCGACTCAGCTGTGGGCAGTAGACAGATGATGCAGAGGTCCAGGAGGACCAGACCAGCAGTTGGACGATCTCGGGTTTTAGGACCGGTGGTGCGGGGCACCCGGGGTGGGAACAGAGCTAGGCGTGCCAGAAGCAGGTTGTGTTACTCATGCGGCGGAAAGGGTCACCTGGCACGTGACTCTCCGAATCCTCGTATGGTTGATCAGCGGGTGTTGGAGGAGCCACCGAGACAGAAGCAGCAGCTGGTGCTTGAGCAACAATCGAGCAGTGGACAAGGCAGTAGAGCTCCGAGAGCAGGTGTACAGGAGAGGAACTAGGGGATATGTCCTCTGTACTTCTAGTTCAATGTTGCTTTTGTATTCGTGTCTTTATACTATGAGCTATGAGATGCAATAATAAAAAGACACTTATATTGTGATGTTTGCTTTCATGTCCTTTCTGTTTGGTTGATACTGAGTGGTCCTGGTTAAGACTGTTGACTTGACCCTCACTTTTGAGATTTCTACTAGAGGAGACCCAGTGACCTCACACTGATGCCGACAGTGTGACTCGACCATTGGAGGCGCGAGTGACAGTTGGATCTCTTGGTAGTTACGTCGAGGCCTTACGACGTCATCCATGGCATGAATGCATCATTCATGTTGGGATTGACTATATTAGGCAACGAATGTGGTTCATCGAGGGGATGAGACCAGATTTCTCTTATCGGAAAAGATGAAATCATAGCAGCTCTTAAGAGACTAAAGAAGGTCCAGGTCATCCAAGAGCGGATGAAGACTGCACAGTGCAGTAAGAAACAGGAAACTGGTGCCAGTCTTAGAGACTCGGGCGTGTTAAATGTTTCAAGAAGTGGAAGATTTAAGGATAGATGAGTCTGCGAAGCAGCAGACGTAGAGGCAGAGCTAGGATAGAAGTATGAGGTGGTGTACATCTTAACATGCTACAACCACCCGCCTTAGTTATTCCCACCAGGCTCAGGGAGCTGGAGGGCGGAGGAAGAGAGTGCGGGTGCGTGCGGTCAAGGAGTGTGACCCAATGGCTCTAAAAATGATTCAAGGGACAGTCTGTGTCCACTACTAGTTGTTGTAGTAACAGACGCCGCTATGAATCATTCCTTGCTTTCACAAATCTTGATCCAGACCTAGAGTTTCCGGTAAGCCGTGGACTTGACCCTCACGTCGGGAGATACCTTGGGAGGAGACTCGATGATCACACTTGCGCCGACGATGCGATCAGACCCACGAGGCGAGAGTTTCGGTTGGAATCTCTTGGTGGCAGCGTCGAGGCCTTACGACGTTAGTTTAAGTATGGAATGGGCAATAACTGTTCATACTCAAATTGATGGTTTTAGGAAAACGTCGGGATGGGTTTTCCTTGGTCGGCGAAAAGGAAACCCCAGGCAGCACGGGATAAACTCTTTCACAGGAGGGTGCGACCGATCACTCTTGAGTCGGTCAACCATACCCTCGTGGCAGTAGTCTTTTGAGTTTCAGTTCTAACAGAAAATGGAGACCTCTGGAGTTCGAGGATGATGATCACGTCCTTATACGGGTCTTACCTCGACAAGGTTTACGGAGATATGGCCAAGGCGGCAAGTTATCTCCGAGGTTCAACGGACCTTTCTAGGTCCTCAGCTGGGTCGGCGGGGTGGTTTACCGCTTGAACCATCCACCTTAGTTGCACCAAGTGCACGACGACTTCCACGTATCTCAACTGAGAAGATACATGCTCGATCCTTCGCATATCATCGACCATGAGGAGCTGGACGATGGCGATGGAGTGTCTTTCACGGAGGTTCCATTTGGAATCGAGGATCGACAGGAGCGGATCCTTCAAGGATGGCCTATTCCTCGGGTGCGCTTTCACGGGCAGTATAGGAACCTCTGGGTGAGCACACGGGAGCGGAAGGCTCAGATGCGTGCTCAGTACCGTTTTTGTATCCCTAGTTTATGTTAAAGCTTTACGAGGACGTAAATCCCTGAGGTGGGAGTAATGAAAAGACCCGTAAAATTCAAGGGAAATTTTTTTCTAATTTTCTTTGGGATTTTACAAGAATGCAGTTTCTGACGGCGCCTGATTCTGAAGCCCAGTGTGCCCAGAATCAATTTTCGAAGTTTGGCTCGGGTACGTTCAGTGAACAAACGAGCGGGTTTTTCTAACTTTTGAACCGGTGCTCGGAATCGAATTCTGAGGGCACCGATGGAATCACAGCGCCGGTTTTTTCTTATAAATGCCTCTTTCGGAGTTGCTTTTTCTTGGTTGTGCTTTTTAATTTTTGGGGTTTAAGTTAAGAAATAAAATAAAGTTGTACGACAATTTTATTTCTTTTCACTTAAAGTCGCTTAAAGACCACTTTAAGCTACTTAAGTTGGGTTGAAGTGGATAGGGTGCAATTAAAAATATCCTACCCACTTGGTAGGATATTTTTGAGGTGGGACTCACATGAGCCCCACCGTTTCTTTTCTTCTTAAGCAACACACCCGCACCCCCCTATTAAACGAAGTCAACCAACGCGTTTCCTTAATTTCTTAACACCTCTATTTAATTGGGTAGTTAAGTTTTACAATTAATTCTTTGAAATTAATTGTGAGGGTTACGTCGTTTGAATTTTGAAATCATTGGCGGAAAACAATAAAATAAGGCCTTAGCCTCATTTTATTTTGGGGTTGGGAAGCGTTGTGCTGAGTTTTCCTCTCCTCCTCCTCCTTCGCGAAGAACACGAAGAACGCGCCACCACTAACGAAGAACACTCGTTTTCCTTCCACAGAATTTCTCCCCTTCCGCGGCGAGACACTTCAACGGATCTTCTTCTTCCCCTTCATCGTCAATGGATCGACGAACAAGCTCGGAAGTGGATTCGGGTAGCAAGCGACGACGGCTTCGCCTTCCCTCGAGTCGGATGAACGCCGACATCCCCCTTCGACGTCGTCATCCTCACGACGCCATACCACGACAAACCTCGAACGACGATGCCTCCTTCTGATCGTCTTATACCCAAGGTAGGGAATTGTTTATGAAATATTAATGAACCTCATGCTACTTCCTTCTAAATCAAAGAACGAGGATCAAATAAACATTAATTTGATTCGCGAAGATTATGTTGCGAGTTGGGTTTTTATTTTTGGTTTTCTATTATCTTTTGAGAAAATAACGACGAGAGCGGACCAACCAATTCTAGGTTGATCCACAGATCGTTCGTTCATGCGGATTTATGTTGAGGATTATTATTTTGATTTGTTCGTGATTATTACCTTGATGATCATGGATTAAAACCATTTGTTATCGAATAACGCGAGGGGGCCGGACCGCACAAACACGGCCTACCCTCCTTTTTTTCGTGTTGGTTTCTTGTGGTTGGTACGAGAAAGCGTGGTGTCGTCGCACCACGTGGTTTCATGCGGAAGATATGTGCGGTGCCGTCGCGCCGAGCCGAGAAAGGAAGAACAAGCACGCGACGCCGTCGCGCCGCGTTGAAGAAACCCGAAGACATCCGCGGATGGAGTCAGGCCACGACGGAGGGGCGCGGCGCTAGCACTCCGCGCTGGAGAACCGCGAAGACGGCACGTTTCGTTTTGACGTGCGGATTGACGGGTGACGACGAAGCAGGCCGTTTTGGCTTTTGACTTCCTTCGCAGTGAAGGTGGGGTCCCGAGGGGACCATAGGCGAAGATGGCAGGAGGAACAGACCACCGGAGCGCGTCCGGTGGTCCGCGGAAGGCGGCGGCGGCACGCCATGCCGGCGCGGCGGCGCCGGCGACTGGCGGCGGCGGCGCGCTGCCGGAGGGTTGGCGGTCGGCGGATCCGCTGCCGGCGTCAATTAGCGGCGGGCGGGGGACACCTCGCTCCGCGTTTCGGCTCGGACATGCTGGTCGAGCCGCGGCCGGTCGGTCGGGCCGGACCGTGCCGGACCGAGCCAGGCCGGGCCGGGCCCAGCCGGGTCGGACCCGGGTCGGGTCGGACCCGGGCCCAAACCCCCCATTTTCGGACCACTTTCGGTCAAATGCCCGTAACTTGAGCTACGGGACTCCAAATGTCTCGCCATCAACGGCGATGCGATCCTTGGATCGAGATGGTCGTTTCAGTATATCGCACTTAAGGTTTCGTATTACTTTGGGTTCGGCCGGGTTGGTTCGGATACGAAACCAATCGGGCCCTCGGAGCGGAAACACTTATATCTTGAGCTCTGGACGTCCGATTGATGTGCCGTCGACTTTGATGGATTCCTCTAAGTTAGACGGATCTTTTGGCTTACTCTGCTCGAGGTTTTCATGTCGTCGGAGTGCAGTCGGGTTGGTTCGCTCACGAAACCAACCGGGCCCCTGGAATGAAAAAGCCAATAACTCACAGATCGGGCATCCGATTGACGCGTCGTCTGTCTCGTTGTATTCCTCTTGATGAGACGGAACTTTTGGCATACTTCGCCCAAGTTTTGGATACAGTTGGATAGTGGCCGGGTTGGATTGTACCCGAAATCCAACCGGGCCCCTGGAACGGAAAAGCTGATATCCTTCAGACAGGACGTCTGTTTGACAAACCGTCAGTGGTGTTGATGATCACGTTGAGAAACGGTCCCTATGAGTATACCCTATGAGAGTTCGGGGTACAGTTGAGATATGTCCGGGTTGGTTCCCTCATGAAACCAACCGGGCCCCTAGGACGAAAAGGCTAGTAACTCAGAGACCGGGCGTCCGATTGACGCGCCGTCTGTTGCGTTGAGACCCCTATGACGAGGCGGTACTTTGAGATACTTCTTCGTGGGACTTTGAGATACTTGGAGTATCGACCTGTAGCTCATGGAGCGGACCCTCCCGGAAACGAGCGTGAGGAGTACGGAGACCGTGTAGCCGATTGAGACCTGACGACTGCTTGATCGACTCGACTTGGAGTGAGTCGACTAGCCCAGTGGACGGAGCACTACTTGTGAGGTGCAGACCCATGGCGGACGGAGCACTACCTGTGTGACAGTGCAGACCCACGTTACTTGTCCGGAGAGTACCTCAGCAGGCTACTAGGGGGTGTGCACTACTGTGTTTGGGTGACATACCTCGGCGGCAAGCACTACTGTGTTTGGGTGGTTGACCCACGGTACTCAACAGGAGGAGTACCTCAGCAGTCTTAGGTTAGTGAGAAGTACCTCGGAGTCGTGACAGGACCACTGTACACTCCAGAGATGGATCTCTTTAGCAGTTACGATTTCGATAATGAAAATTCTGGTTTGAGCTGAATCTTTTGACCTTTGTGTTTACCTCATGATTGAGATGGGTTACTTGATAACTTCGGTATATGTATGGTCATATACCTGGGTAGTGGTTATCCGTTGATTTCACAATCCTTGTGTTTCCTCATGATTGAGATGGGTTACTTGATAATTTAGGCATATGTATGGGCATATACCTAAGTAGAGGTTATATGTTGAGATCTTCTTTATGGTTATCCTTGTTGGTTTAGTGAGACCTTGAGGGTCTCGGGGTCCCTACTGAGTATCGTTATACTCACCCCTGCACGGGATATGCCCGCACATTGTTGTGTTGGTTGTAGAAAATAGGCAGTGCTGACAGAGGCCGAGTGTTCGAGGACTGGACGGTACCCGGAGGTGGACTACACGACGAGTCAGTACCCGGAGGTGGACTACACGATGAGACGACACACGGAGGAGGTTGACAGACGAGAGCGTGGAGGAGGATATCTGTACCTACCCTTCAGGTAGGATCCGTGGTGGACGACCACGAGCTGCGCCATCTGTACCTACCCTTCAGGTAGGATCTGAGGAGGACGACCCAGGAGCCGCTTCCGTCCTTCCAGTTGTTATCTTTTCTGTTGTACTTGTTCAGTTGTAGTTGTACTTTCTTTTGGGTTTGTATTCTGGCCCATTACTTTTCAGCACTTCTCTTGTACTTAGTGTTTACTTTTTCCGCTTTCTTACTCTGTGGGTCTTGTTTTCTTTTATAAAAGCAATGTCTTCCCAGTTATCGGGATTTACGCCTTTGGTGCTAGTCGCCAGCCCCTGGCCTATGGAAGGCAGGCTTGGGGTAGTCACGACACGGGCCCCGAGGACGGGTCGTGACAATAACTTTTAAGAGATACACACATGAAAACACCATAATCATTAAAGTTATGTAAACCCTAATCTCATACCAACTATAAGGAATCGGCCAGAATCATTTCATATTTTAGTATCTTTATACTATAATTTAATTTTTACAATTGAAAGGATGTTAATAGGTCTATGGTTTTAGATAATAATTTCCACACACTTATATAGAAAACCCATAAATATAATGTATATACTCCTTATCAATATCCATTTTTCAAACAATATAAAACCTTAAAAAATGTTTTCTTTTCATGAAACATCTTCTCAATTTTAATGTTTACTTCTTCCTTTTCCATACACATTTATAAAACCCTATGAAAAAAATAATAAAATATGGTATAAGAACAAAAATATATGTGAGGGAATTAAAATAATGGAATAATTCATTAGTCCTTGAATACTTATAAAAATATTTCTTTTAATAAAATTAACTCGGTGTTAAAAATATATTAATTTTATTACCCAATAAATAAACTTCACTGACCAATTATTTCCATAAAAATGTCATAAGAAATAATAAAGGATAAAAACCCATATGTTTTCTTTGAAAAAATGAAAAACTTTTCAAAAAGTTATAATTTTCATCTTTAAAAAGTAACTTATACTTTCCTTTGAATATAAGTTCAATAACTTACCCTGTGAAGACATGAAATCTATGTTAAAAGTCATAGAAATAATAAATTAATCATATAACTAATATTTATAAACCATTTCCATAATTATACATGAAGTAACCATCATAACTGAAAATAGAATAACCCTCACGGTTATACTTAAAATAACCCGCAAGGATATATATGGAGTAACCATCATAGTTACAAATGTAATAACAATCATGTTCAAATTCCAATATAAAAGAACCCAATTAATTGGAGGTATATAATGACCCCATACATATTTGTTTTATAATGGAACAACCTTTTGTATTGAAAAAAATACCCAAGAACAACAATATAATTCATGATTACTGAAATATTACATCATAAAACATTCTTTTTTTCTGTAAGGATGCATTTTTAGATTTGATAAATATCATTCCTTTAAAAGATTTTTTTTGAAAATAAAATTTATAGAACAACGGGGTGGAAGGGTTTTATTTGAAGAAATCATGGAACATTATAATGGAATCCAAACATCAAATAATGGTTAAGGTGGTGAAGTTTTTTGTCACATTATATGTTAAAATATAACTTTCTTTTTGTAGTGTTGTGGAAAATGTTGGATATAAATATGTAAAAAGATTTAATTTGATAATATTTGAAGAAAAATTCAATGAGATATAAAATTAACATTATAATACACTTATATCCACATAAATAAATCTATAAAATAATTTTAAGAATATATATATTGAGAAAAAAAATGTTTTGAAGGAAATTTTTAAGAGAATAAATTTTAAATGAAAGACCCTTAACTTTAGTCTGAATTACCATGTACTTTATTTTTATTATATAATAATAAAATTATGTTAATTATTTACATTCTTAAGAACCTTTTTCAAATATATTATTCCATTTATTTCCCTCTATCTGTGTTATACACATGTATTTAATCATTTATGTTCTCACCAAATGTATTAATGATGTTGAAAACATATGTCCATAATGACTCTGGTAGGTTGACTACGAACAATGGGATAATTATTCCATAATATATAGAATAACAGTCATGAAGTAATTATAAAATTTATACATCAATTATTCTTTTATAACCAATCATGAATTAGTTTTATGAAAAATTAACTATGTTATAATGAGGGAGATGGTTGGTTGTTAGTATGCATGAGTAACGTTTCCATTTTTCAGTGATCATTATGGATATATCAAACACACTTTGTTATAGATGATTCCCTTGGTTTTTTACTTCAGGCCCCCTGATCTACATTTCCCATGTACGGTCATGTCCCTTTATTTTTTATGTTTTATGTCTTGTCCCTTTATTTCTTTTCCTTTTACATACATAAAAAAATAAAATATTTATTGGTCATACTTCACATGTACCCATGAACAACTTTATCATTTTTCAGTGAATGGAAAGGTAAGAAAATAAATGGTATATTATAATTTTATAATGATAAATATAACATTAATATCATCTGTAAACCTTATTTCCATACTTATAATAATTCATGAGTGATGGTGGTAGAAAATTAATTATATTGGTTTTCGAGGCGGTAGTCCATCATACACATGAATGACATCTTCATTTCTCATTTGTTGGAAGTGGAGATGAAAATAGGTTATCCTATAAACATAATAAAATATTAGTTTATAGAGGTTAACGGTGTTATTATTTTACCATGGTTAAAGAGGATTTTATGGAGGTTTAATAAGAAACAAAACTAAAACAATCGGTTAAAAACAATACCTCTTCATTAGAAAACCTCCTTTGGATCTCACCTTATGCCTACTAAGGTATGTATTTTGACTAAACGAAGGATAATATAATGATTGGATGGGTTATAAGAAGGTATTAGGGATGATCTTGGCCAAAAAAAATGGGGTTTCATGTGTAAAGTAAAGGGAATAATAGATTCCCCTTTATAAGAGAGGAGAGGGGCACAGACTTTTATACTTATCATTTGGTTTTAAAAATTTGTTAACCACTTTAACACTTAACATGACGACAAGTATTTTTACCCATTAAGGGTCATGATAATTACTATAAATGGATAAAAATCCCATAAATGGACCATGGTTGATATTAAAAACCATATAAATTTATATTTTCCAAATATAAGATTTGATGAATTTTTTGTCATTTAATAAAATAATATTTATTATAATATATCATTAATATCAATTTTTAGAACTATTCATTACTTTGAATTTAATAACATCAAGATAAAAAGTAATTTTTTTAATTTTATCCTTAACATGTAACATTCATCTTGGTAATTATTGGTTATAATTAATTTTCTCAAATTATAACAGTTTTAATATTTGTAATATCTTTCATTCTATGTTTTCATTAATTAAATATTGACTGCATCAATGTTGTGTAAGAATTTATGTTAATTGTTTTTTCACTAAATATTAATAATAAATCACCATGTTGAATATAAATATTTTATATTTTAAAATAATATTTATATTCTAACATATCCTCTAGATAAACCAATATTAAAAATATTATAGTTATTAAAAACAAGAGTGGAAAATGTTTGACTTTTCTTAGAATAAAATATTATAAAGGTCATAATCACTCTGAAATGGAAACAAAAAGCCACATATATGAACCTTAGATGATTATTGATGATACATACTCATTCAATAAGATTTTGGGTAGTGTTAGATTCATTTTATATTCCTTATAATTTAATTTTTACCCTTATTTTCATGATTTACCCATTATTGTGCTAAAACAAAATACTAAGGTTAATATTCATATTGACCAAAAATAAAGGAGCATATTTACTAAATTGGGGCCTCCTGATTAAAAATATGGAATCCCTTTTTCAAATATCAAAGCACATAATTGATATAATTTAATTTAATATTAAATTATAAAAAATCAATGAAAAACAATTTTTACAACAATTTTCTTTTAAATATAAAATGTTTTTAAAAAATAAATTATAAAATTTATTTCAAAAACCATAATTGGATTAATTTATAAAAAAATTATCTAATGAATATTTGAGAACTAATCTAAAATATAATTTTACTTTTTTAAATTATTTAAAATATAGTATTGTTTCCAATAAAAATCAGTATTTTTCACTATTTATTAAAAAACAAACTTTTTAGAAAAATTACAAAATATCACAACAATATAATTTTGATATGATGATTTAAAAAATGATATATTATTTTTTCAATTAAAATATCTAATATTTCCAAAAATTAATGATATTTTTTACACAAAAATTTGAAATACAAACTATTTTTGAAGAAAACATGTCTTGGATGAGTATAATGGCTTACCTAAAAATTTATTTCTTATTTAAAAAGAATTAAAAAATAAATTTTTATTTATTAAAAAATTATTTATATATTTCAAAATTTATTTAATATTATTCAAACTAGCCAATTTAAAATCTGGATTATAACAGTCATATTAAAATAATAATAACTCGATGTTTATTTATACTCGATGTTGCGTATCTTGTACAAAATCGAACATTGTATTCTTTTAAAATATTAAGGTGTTACATAAAAGTTACTAAGTACACTAAGTATGGTATTATATATATCTGGTTTTGGTACAGATTTACAAAAATCATATATTTATTCTACAGGAAGTTTGAATGTGTGTGAAGGTAGTTGAGACATATGGAAATGAATTTCCATTCTCTCTTTTATTTCTGGGAGACACATGCCACAACCACCACGAATTTCTTATATATAGTTTATATACTACCCCTTTAACATGTTATATCATGAATCTACTTATTTTCATGATATTTATATTTCCAATTGAAGTTATTTTTTTCATGGGGTTTACAATTAAAAAGACACCAATGTGGTAAAGGTATTATAGTATAATCTCATTGTTTATCGAGATTTTTTATGATTTCTCTTACAATGATGATATATTAGGGTCTATCTCTCAAGAAACTCAATATTTTTCTTCCCCAATGGTTATTCATGAATTTATCAAGTAATGGTACCATTTTTTCTCAATTTGGTACTTAAAATGATTAAGAAATTATTTTTAAGAAAAAACATCCTTATTTCACTCTTTGATCAAAATACTTTTTTATTTCATATCCATGTTTGTAGAAAATGTTTTTAAAATGGTTTTAACATTTCCAATATTATTTAATAAAGACATTTATACCCATAACTAACTTTTATAGACATTGTTTTGAATGTAATCTTCCTATTGTCTTCGAGACAAGGCATGTTTGGATTTTATAATGAATGTGAAAGGAATATTTTGTTTTAACTTGAATGACATGAACAAAATTTACCACCATCATGACTATTATTTTATTGGAAGGTTCCATTATATGTTTGAAAATATATTTTCAAAGAAAATGATTTCTATAATTCTTTTTGAATTTCTATTTCTGAAAAAAGGTGATTTTCAAATAAAGAATATTTTTTGCCAGAATATTATATGTGATCCTTAAAATTCGTTTTCAATCTAAGATAACATCTTGTGATGCAACTTATGATTTATTGAGGATATGATCTATTGATATCATCTTCATCCAATCTTTCTATGGTTTATTTTTATGACTATGATGATAAGTTATTTATGAACCCCTGATATTTTACAGGGGTTATGCTATGATTAAATGTTTATGAAACACATTTATTTCCATGGGTTATGATATAAAGAATGTCACAAGATCTTTTAGCAGAAACATTTATGGATTATGTGATGGTTGGGACTTATATCTCTATCCAATGCACTGTGTAAAGATTGATATCTCATATCACAAACATGATTGAAAATGGGAGTGAACCCAGATCAGTTCATCACTTTTTTCACCATGATAAAATTGGGAGTGAGACTTGATGTATAAGATGGTTTGGTAGATGAACACATTCCACTATGATAGCCTAGGAAAATGGGCCTCTACTACTAAGTAAATGGTTTTATAATCTTATGTGTATCCCACAACTCTAGGCCATATGCCAATGTTTTTCTCTCATGGTAAAGTAATATGATTATTTTATGATTCACATATTCTGAACATCTATGGTTTATGTCATGAATCATGTTTATAATAAATGAAATTTAGTGTATGGTTTTCAAATGTTAACCCCTTGTTCTCATACCCTTATGCTCATGTTATATTGATATCTCTATTATTTACCCCTAAGGAGCATCTGAGTTTTCTATTTATTATGTATCCTTTCCTCAGATTATGATGAATGTAATTATATATGAGATGTCTAAGAAGGGTTCTAGATATGAGGAACTAAGTTATAGATGATGTATGACTCATATGAACCATTTTCTTATATTTCCATGTTTCCAAAGAAACAGGACCTAAAGTATTCTATTGTGTATTGTTATGTTATGTAATAAATATTCATGTATTAAGATGTAAAATGTAATGTGTTTCCCCAATGGGGGCCATTCCATGACTCCTCAAGCCCACCTCCAATAGGCTAGGGGTTGGAGATTAGCACCGAGTAGGTGTATCACTATCATCAGAGGCATTATCCTAAAGTACCTATTCACATGCACACATCTCTAAGTCCATAAAATGATGAAATGTAAAACAATTGATAAACCATGAATTCATATATCTAAATCCCATAACCATAGTATGAAAACATGTTCCACAATGTAAACGGGTACAAATATAAGCTAAAGACAAATAGTCTGAAAACAAGCCCAACCTAAAAGTATAGAAGGGGACTTCTATTAAGGTAACTAATAGGATACACCTCAATAATTTTTTCTCACTAAGCTCTGCCTAGTCCTGGTCCCTCTAGGTGTCGATCATCTACATATTACATGTTAGGTGTAGGAAAAGTCCATGCAGGAGTGAGTATAACAATACCTAGTAGTAAGCCCAAAAATCAGCAAGATGATAACAATAAAGAATAATAGTCAACTGTACACACGTATATGTCTATTTAACATATAAAAAGAATATCTAGATATACTAAAAACACATAGTCTCTTGGTGAATCCACTACTTTATTTCTAGTCTTGGGATCTTGGTCAAAATATCCTGATAAAACTCATCAAGGAGAACACACTCCATGGTTCAAATAGCACTGATGAAACCCATCTAATATGTACTTCTCATAGGGTCCCACTATAAGATGTATATTCTAGATGTATAAAGATAAAAATCAATAGATGAGGATCACACCCAAGGCCATGGGGTATAGTAACAACTCAATATGAAATATCCCGCAATGTAGAGGATCAATGCCTATATAGTGTTGTTAACTGTGATAAAAATTACTCCACCTAGGGAAGATGATGATAGAGGATATCACTCTATGCCTCATGGAAGGATTCCAACAACCCTATCGAATAAATCCCACAGAAGGGATCATTAGACTATGCGTTGAATGTGATTCCATACTACCCATTATGGAAATAATCAATGGAACATACCCTAACAAAACATCTCCAACTTGAAGAGGACCAGGGCTCTAATCCTTATTTTATCAGGTACGTGGCATGTAATAGGAGTATGCGACATTCCCCTTCAGTAATGGATTGTGCCCGTGTATCACAACCCAGACCCATGTCCTTGTTATAGTACATGATGTTTCAGTGCCTATGTATTCTAACCATATACAAGAATATGGCTATGACTGTGTACACTTGGACTAAAAATTTTAGTGTCGTGGTACACAACATTTCCATGATCGTATACTTCTTTTTGTGTCTGTTAACCATCTAAAGAAGAATACAATCCTCTAGGTTAACTCACACATCGTGTGACCAAGACACATGTTGTGTGATATTTAACTTCACTGCATAAACTTTAGTGCCAAACCAGCAGTCCCACATGATGCATGTTCCCAAAATACATGTCGTGTATCAAGGGATTTTCTATAATCCCAATTCAGAAATGCGAATATTCATCCACTTCTCTAGTCATCGATCCTGCATCACCCCATTCCATAAATAATGGTATACCATTGGCCCATCCCTTCCATCATTGAACATTAGGATCCAGCCTTTGAATCCATTTGGAAAATGCCATCGCACATCATCCATTTTCATGCACCAAAGAACATGAAATACGGTATCCCAAAATCAATCAGATCAATTTCTTCTTCCATTGGTGCACAATCCCCATGTCTTACCAAACCCAGATCTACGATCTCAAACCATAACACCATGAAATGGGCGAAAAATGGTTTATTTAGAGATATTCTGTTCGAACCCCCATCCAAACAAAGCTTCGATGATGAATTCACAATAAAGGTGGGAGAAATTTAGAAAACACCCAAATGAGAATGAACCTCATACATGTCCTTTTGTCCTCAATTAATTTTTTTTTAAACAATGAAGTTTGAACCAAAAATAAATAAACAATTATCCCAACAAAATCCCCACTTATAACCTATACCACAATATAACCGATCAATAAATAAATCATTTAGTGGATTTATTCATGTTAATTATAATAATAAATAATGGGGAATAAAATACAAAAAAATAAACACCCTACCCCTATTTTAATTGACTACTGATGAAGAATGAAGTTGAGTCATTGTCATTGGAGAGATCTTTGGATTCTTTTGCACACCAGTTGTTGATCTTCGATCTGGGTGGCATTCGCCAATGGAAGTTACACCAATAAACTTCCAATAGTTCTTTGGATCTTTAGGGTTTATAGGATATTTCAAATAATCCACCATAACCATATATTCATAGAATTATTATTGGGTTAGGTAATAAAATATATTAATATATTAATTTAATTTAATTTTAAAAATCCACCCACGATCGTGCCTCAACAGAAATACTTGACACATTCCAGGTTATATCACACATAGGGTAAAATCCACACTATAAACTCAATGATGTCCTCAGATTTCTGATATGAGCCTCTATTTATATGTTATTCGACTTTTTCAAGAAATTTGTGTGCATATGTTATTTAATATATTAAATATATTTTAAACATTTGCTCTGATCTCACCAGGCCTCAGAATCTCACTCTGTATCATCACCTGGTCTCCAAAATAAACCATAAAATATCTAAAAATAATAAATGGAAAAATATATGTTGCTACATTCTCCACACCTTGTATCTTAATGTCCCAAAAATCCAAAACAAAAGGATTCACAAAGAGATGTGGGTACTGATCATACATCAGGGTCACCCACTCCTAGGTTCTCTTCTGAAGATTCTCATACTACCTCTGAACATGCACTAGGTGGATTGATCACCCACGAAGGATCATTTCCTATCAATCCTAATTCTCTACCAGGTACTCTTTAATGGTATCTCTATCCTCAATGTCCAGCTCATACAAGTCGATAACGTCCGATGGATCGTGCACATACCTCCTCAACTACAACACGTAGAAGATTTTGTGTACCTATTATAATTTTAGGGGTAGATCTAAGTGTTATGATGCGTAACCAACTCTAAACAGCATATAGAAGAAGTTCCAATTAATCTTGGAGATGTCTTGAAAGTTTGACCAAATCTCCATAATCCACATTCAAGTGAAACCTATAGGAACACATGTTCTCCCTCTTAAAACTCTAAAGGCCTCTATCGTTGATCAACATAAGACTTATGATGGATCTTTGTAGTCCCCATCTGCTCCTGGATGATCTGAAACTTCTTAGTAGTGTCTCATACCAACTCTTGGACCATATGTGTTGACTATCCTTGGTCAGTCCAACAGAGTGGTGACCTACAGGGTCGCCTATACAAGGCCTCAAATGGATTCATACCAATGGTGCAATGGTATCTCTTATTGTACAAAAATTTAACCAAGGTTAGATGATCCTCCCAACTACGACCTATGTCTAACATGCAGGCTAAAGAATATTCTCTAGGACTAGAATGGTCTGCTCAATCTGTAAATCATTTTAGGGGTGAAAATTCATGTTGAAATGTAGATGAGTCTCAAAATCCTCCTCCAATACTTTCCAAATATTAGTTGAAATGTGAGAATCACCATTATAAATTATCATTGAGGGATATCCTTGGAGTCATACTATCTCCTACATATAGAGGCAACCCATGCTCTCTGCTGAACTTTTCCCTTGGATTGCAAGTAAGTGGGCCGACATAGTGTGTCAGTCTATGATCACCCAAATGGAATCGTGTCTCTTGGATGTACATGTTAAGACCATCATGAATTCTATGGATATCCCATACCACTTTCACTTTTGAACCCCAATGGATTGATTTAAACCCATTGGAACCTGGTGCACAACCTTCACTTATTAATAAGTAAGGAATTAAAAGACAAATAAAAAATTCCCTTGTCTCATCCATGGCCCCCCAAATTGACATCAGAGGTCCTGGTACATATTTTCCAAATCTAGATGTAATGAAAAGGGATATTTATAAAACTCTATTAGAACCTCCACCCACAACTCCACTGGTACCGCCATGTGTCCCTTGAAAATAACTACATGATCCCTACCTTCAGAAATTCCATCAAGAACATGTCTAGTGGATATCTGAGTACAAAGGGTCTCACAGTTAGTATCCTTAAGTTATGTCTCCAGGAATCACTATAAAATCTAAAGTTTAACAACCATCGATAGGAGGTAATCTATTATATACCCATCCATAAAGTATAGCTGCAATGATGAAAACAACTCTGATTCATCCCTTAGTAACTTGGAACAATATCTCTTATTGAGAACTGTTGGGTCGGAATAAACGAGTAATGATGGCAAGAGGGGGGTGAATTGCCTTTTAAAAAATTGATTAACAAATTAAAATCAAAGTTAAAAATGCAGCGGAAAGTAAAGAGGCAAGACACAAGAAATTGATAACGGAGTTCGGCCAAAACCCGGCCTACGTCTCCGCTCCCAACTCAACCGTTGAGAGATTCCTACCGCTTGCTTTTCAATGGTTTTAGCAAGAAACCCACTAGGCTTTTAGGTAGCACTAGGACCTATTACAGCTTGCTTTTTGTGGTTTAGCAAGAACCCACTTGCTTTTGATGGTTTAGCAAGAACCCACTAGCCTTTTTAACGGGTGAAGGCTAGCTCACCGTGACACAAGCCTTTTAAAAGGGAAGGCTTGAAGAAACCTCTTCACACCTTAGTGGTGGTGTGAAACCCAAAAAGAAAGGGGGATGAGAAAAGGTTTGGTTTTATAGGCACAAACCCAATTTTAAGCTCAAAATAAATAAATACAAGAAAAACCGTATTGGAGGAAGACTTGGGCGCCAATTGGATATATGGAGTTGATGTAGCGTGCTCTCCCAAGCTTCTTGAGGTGCTCCTTGGATTGGAATTTGGTTGGAGCACTTGAGGATCCTTGAAGGTGGAGCGCCGGAGGTTCGCCAAATGTGCAACAATATGTCCGGGCGCTTGGTATATGATCCGGTTAGGTTCCGGGGCTTCCTTGGCCTTTATTTATAGGCATGGAACCCATTGGGGGCCTTCGGAGCCGTTGGAGAAGTCCTCGGAGCCGTTGGAGGCCAAAAGAGGGTTGACTGGTCAAACCTAACGGCTAGTTTGACTGGGCTACCGGCTGGCCGGTACAGCTCCACCGGCTGGCCGGTGCCTTGGCAGAGGAGAAGAAAACTGGTCCAGGCTCCACCGGCTGACCGGTGGAGGAGCCACCGGCTGGCCGGTGGGGAGACAGTAGCTCCCACTGTGCTTGCTGGGTGCCACCGGCTGGCCGGTGCTGAGGCCACCGGTCGGCCGGTGGTGAGGCAGTAGCCTCCTTTGAGTGCAGGTGCCACCGGCTGGCCGGTGGTCAAGCCACCGGCTGACCGGTGGAGCCTGGCAGTGGGCAATGCCTCTGCCAGGTCCACCGGCTGGCCGGTGCTATCACACCGGTTGGCCGGTGGACTGAATTTCAGTCCACTTTGCCTCCTTTCTTTCTTGGCCCAATTCCTTGGCCACCTGAATTGATTCCTATCATCCAAAAACACTTGAAAGAGGATTAGAAAAATATGAGGGTGATTGTGATCATGAAAATAAAACCTTGAGGGGTTCGAGAGGTACAACAATCTCCCCCTATTTTGATGATCACAATCACCAAAACAATTAATGTAAAATACTCAAATGAAAGGAAATGCTTAAGCATGATGAAAAGGATTCTCCCCCAATCAATCAAGAAATTTCTCCCCCTTTGTGATTATCAAAATAGCACGGGGCATAAAACTTGATTGAGGGATATGTTTGAAAAACTAGATTTTTAAATCAATTGGAATTTTTGAAAATTAAATTGAAAAATTTGAAAAACAGTTTGAATTGAAAGTTTTGAATCAAAAACCAAATGAATTTTGAAATTTGAAACCAAGAGTTGAAATTGAAAGTTTGAATCGAAAGTTTTGAATAAAAAATTTGAAATGAGAATTTTGAATGAAAAATTTTTAATTCACAAAAAGGCTTAAAAGAACCTAACTCCCCCTAAATAAAAACAATCAATCACCGGGGAGATGGATTTTGAAAAGAGACAATTTTAGGCCCGGAGAGACTCGCAAGAAGGGATTTTTCAATCCAAACTTGTCTCATGGCGGGTCTTCTCCTATAAAATTCGTCCGAAAAGAAAAAAGATTTGGGTTGACCGTACCGGGCATTTTTACAATTGCATTCATAAATTAGGTGCCCGGTCTTCTTGCAATAATTACAAAATTTGTAAGGGGAGCTCCCCCTTACAAAAACAGTGGGTGCATGGGAGGAGGAGGCTTGGTTGGTATAGCCAAGTCCTTGAGTGGTCCTAGATATGCGTTGGGAACCTAGCAAATTGTTTAAATTTTGTTCCCCTTGGGTGAACTTAGCTAGGGTCTCCCTTAGGTCTTTGATGGTTGATTCCATAGAATCAACATTTGGAAAATTTTGGATTTTTAGGGACATCTCCTCCTCCTCTTTGAGAAGTTGTTCTTTTTCGGAGGAGAGTTTTTTGAAAGACTTTTTTAAAGCAACAACTTTTGACGATAAAGCATGAAAACCTTTTTCTAGTTGGTCTCTAGCATGTGAGAGTTCTTCATAAGAAAGATGATTTAAAGAATTTGAATTTGAAGAACAAGAGGAGGAGGAGTCGGAAGATGTTACCTCATGAAATGCCATTAGGCATTTTGTACCTTGGTCGCTCGAGGAGGAGGAGGAGGAGGATGATGAGGAGGTGTCACTCCATGTCGCCTTGAGGACCTTTTTCTTTCCTTTTTCCTTTGGCGTGGCCCGTTTTTTGTTGAGTGGGCAATCGGGCTTGTAATGCCCTTTTTGGCCACACCCGTAGCATTTCACCTTGGGCTCGGATTTTTCGGTGGGTTCTTGCTTTCGGTGCTTGCGGGATTTCTTCTTCTTATGCTTCTTCATAAACTTGTGCATTTGGCGGGCGAGATTCTCCATTTCCGAGTCGCCGCTTGATGATGAAGAAGATGAGGAAGATGAGGATGATGAGTATGAGCTTACTTCTTTTTGTACCTTGAGGGCAATGTTCTTTGGTGTCTTGATTGGTGTGCCCTCCTTTTGAGTTTGCCTCCTCATCGTGATCTCGTACGTCATTAGGGATCCGATGAGCTCCTCTACCGGCATATTTTTGACGTCCTTAGCTTCTTGGATCGCCGTCACCTTTGGTTCCCATGAGCTCGGAAGGATCCATAAGATCTTCTTGACCATGGTTTCTGCAGAAATATTATCTCCTAGAGATTTTCTACCATTGCACACGTCAGTAAATCTAGTAAACATTTCAGAAATAGATTCATTTGGGTGCATGGAAAAAGACTCAAAATCCTGACGAAACATATCCAATCGGGTGTCTTTTACTTTGTTGGTCCCCTCATGGGTAACCTCCAAAAGTTTCCAGATTTCATGTGAGGAGGTGCATGTGGACACACGATTGAACTCATTTCGGTCAAGGCCGCAATGTAGAGCATTCATGGCTTTGCCATCAAGCTCGAAATTTTTAATGTCGGCTTGGGTCCATTTGGATTCATCGGGGGAAGACAAAGAATAACCTTGCATGACAATTTTGTAAATCGGATATCCTATGCTTCTAAGAAAGGTAGTCATGCGGGTTTTCCAATAATTATAGTCGGTCCCATCAAAAAATGGAGCCCGACCCAAAGAGTATCCCTCGGGGGCGAAAGAGGTTGATGCCATCTTAATGGATCTTTGAATTTGAAACCTTTTAAGGTATTACTCAAATTACCCCTCTGATACCAATTGTTGGGTCGGAAAAAGACGGAGAATGATGGCAAGAGGGGGGTGAATTGCCTTTTAAAAAATTGATTAACAAATTAAAATCAAAGTTAAAAATGCAGCGGAAAGTAAAGAGGCAAGACACAAGAAATTGATAACGGAGTTCGGCCAAAACCCGGCCTACGTCTCCGCTCCCAACTCAACCGTTGAGAGATTCCTACTACTTGCTTTTCAATGGTTTTAGCAAGAAACCCACTAGGCTTTGAGGTAGCACTAGGACCTATTACAGCTTGCTTTTTGTGGTTTAGCAAGAACCCACTTGCTTTTGATGGTTTAGCAAAAACCCACTAGCCTTTTTAACAGGTGAAGGCTAGCTCACCGTGACACAAGCCTTTTAAAAGGGAAGGCTTGAAGAAACCTCTTCACACCTTAGTGGTGGTGTGAAACCCAAAAAGAAATGGGGATGAGAAAAGGTTGGGGTTTGTAGGCACAAACCCAATTTTAAGCTCAAAATAAATAAATACAAGAAAAACCGTATTGGAGGAAGACTTGGGCGCCAATTGGATAGATGGAGTTGATGTAGCGTGCTCTCCCAAGCTTCTTGAGGTGCTCCTTGGATTGGAATTTGGTTGGAGCACTTGAGGATCCTTGAAGGTGGAGCGCCGGAGGTTCGCCAAATGTGCAACAATATGTCCGGGCGCTTGGTATATGATCCGGTTAGGTTCCGGGGCTTCCTTGGCCTTTATTTATAGGCATGGAACCCATTGGGGGCCTTCGGAGCCGTTGGAGAAGTCCTCGGAGCCGTTGGAGGCCAAAAGAGGGTTGACTGGTCAAACCTAACGGCTAGTTTGACTGGGCTACCGGCTGGCCGGTACAGCTCCACCGGCTGGCCGGTGCCTTGGAAGAGGAGAAGAAAACTGGTCCAGGCTCCACCGGCTGACCGGTGGAGGAGCCACCGGCTGGCCGGTGGGGAGACAGTAGCTCCCACTGTGCTTGCTGGGTGCCACCGGCTGGCCGGTGCTGAGGCCACCGGTCGGCCGGTGGTGAGGCAGTAGCCTCCTTTGAGTGCAGGTGCCACCGGCTGGCCGGTGGTCAAGCCACCGGCTGACCGGTGGAGCCTGGCAGTGGGCAATGCCTCTGCCAGGTCCACCGGCTGGCCGGTGCTATCACACCGGTTGGCCGGTGGACTGAATTTCAGTCCACTTTGCCTCCTTTCTTTCTTGGCCCAATTCCTTGGCCACCTGAATTGATTCCTATCATCCAAAAACACTTGAAAGAGGATTAGAAAAATATGAGGGTGATTGTGATCATGAAAATAAAACCTTGAGGGGTTCGAGAGGTACAACAAGAACATCTTTTACTATGTTCCACTTACTATTAGTATAGAAAATGTCAAAGTCATAATCCTGGAGGAATGATAGCCATCGCCTCTATCTCATGTTGAGCTCCTTCCAAGAGAAGATATACATGAGACTCTTATAGTCATAATAGATGATAAATCACTCACCCATATGGTAGTGTCACCACATCTTCTATGAAAAGACTTCTGCTACAATCTCAGGATCATGGATCGTGTAGTTCGGCTCATGTAATATCAAATGATGTGAACCATAATAAATCACCACTTGAATCTGTATCAGAACATAACCTAGTCTAGTTACGGATTCATATCATAACACTACATACTCAACACCACCTATGAAAATATCAAGATGGGATCTCTTTTCAAACTCTCCGTCAACTCCCAGAAACCCTACTGGAAACTCTCCATACACATGAAATGATGGACCTTTTGGGTCATTGTATTCATGGGAGGTGATATCCTGGAGAAATAATATATGAATCTCCAATAGTATCATATCAATCAAAGGATTATCCACACTACCATCACGATCTTAAGTGGATCCCAAGACAACACTGCCTCAACCTTTTTTGGGATTAGTAATACACTTACAGATATAATATGTCCCAAAAAGTGGACCTCCTAAATTGAGAATTAGCACTTCGAGAGATTCTCATAAATCTGGTGCTCTCATATTATTTCTTGAACCATCATCAAGTGTCTCGCATGATCATCATTAAAAAAAATGTACAATATGATATTGTTGATGAATTCTACCTTGAATCGGTCTATAAAGGGATGAAAGATCCAGTTCATGAGTCCCATAAACATTGCGGTGGCATTCTTTATGCCATAGGGCATCAACATGTACTAATGTTAACTGTATCTTCATCTGAATGTCATGTTCGGAATATCCTAATACCATATTCAAAACTACTGATAGGTTGATCTGAAATCGATCTTTATGAACCACTATTACCCTCTTAACTAATCAAATAGTTTATCAATACTAGGGATTCCCATGGTGAAACATAGGGTATAACAAAGCCATTCCTTTTTTAGTCATCCAACTCTTCCCTCTTCTTGAAAAGTTCTACAAGAGCCATCTGATTTGTAGGTGGAGATATCAGGGTCATCTGATGGTAATGATCAATGCAGATATCTCTCTCTCAGTGGGGAGGTAAGCTTAGAATGTCCTTAGGAAAGACATCCTCATACTCCTCCACCACTACTGGGAACTAAAAACTCATAGAATCCACTACACCAAGGGTCATGCTAGCCAACTGATGAGTAATCTACTACACCCTCCTATGTATTAGTCTATCCTACACTACCTCAGTTTACTTTTCACCCACAAAGGATAACCTACACCCATTATTGTGGGCACACCACATCCTTCTCCTGAAATAGTCTATCTGGGCATGAAATATGGATATCGAATACATACCTAAGTTGAAATCATAAGGCCTAATCAATGTATCAGAGATTTCTAGATAACAACTCTTGACCCCAAGAGTCAGGTCAAACTTTAATTACAAGTGTGTGATTTCTGACTCATCTCCAGTAGGAGTCACCATGCGTAATGGTAGAGCAAAGGGATAAACTAGATTCTAAATGTATCGAACCATATATGTGGAAATAAAAGAATGAAAGGAACCTATTTCTATTAGTATAGATCATACCTTGTATCATCTCTAGAGCCTCTGGGTTATAATCCTTGACCACCTACAGTTATCCCCACCCCTATCTTCCAGCTCCCTAAGCCTGGAGTTGACCACATGATGGTGGTGGTGGTAACAAGTTGAAAATCCAACCACCACCAACTTCTCTCCCAACTCCTCTCCCATGTCCTCCATAAAACAGACCTATCTTATCCTACCGTTTCCTCTTCCTAGGTGTTTATTTCACTGTCTCTCTATCTGTTGTACGATGGGTTGAACAATCCCTCATGAGATATCCCCTAACGTCACATGAGTAGCACTTCCTCTCCCTAGGATGACTAGACCCATCCTTTGATCCATAAAATATATAACCTATATTCTAGGATCTCCTTCTAAAATACCTCGTATATCCAGGTCCCTGAGACTGATGTTGGATCCCTACTACTGAAGTCTCTGCTTCTGAGTGCCCACTTCAAGCAACAACTATCTACCTCAACTCATCTAGGAAACTCTCAACAAATAATTCATGCTCTAGCACCCATCATACATTGGAATTCATAGAGTTATAGCACTATATCAAATGTCTATACTCAGTTCTCACTCAACGGTCTAAGACAGAACGAACTGATCCCAAACAATATCCATTGAGTACCTAGAGAGGTTGTTGAACCATAATGATTACACAGGCACTATCATTTTGCCCTGATAAGGCTATAGAAGTTCTAGGATGTGTGAATCCCTTAGTGTAGCTATAGATAACTCCTCTCTGAAAATTTTCTCAATCACTTATCATACTAGAGTCACTTATTCATAAGACTGGGTAACAGAACCCCAACATCTCTATGCATATCCCAAGAAAAGGATAACTTCTAGAACCATAATTTTATCTGTTATTTTCCTGAAAAGATAGAAAACCCATGTCACTACCTCGATCTAGTCCTCAGAAACCAATGGGTTGATATCTACTTGGAACTTGAGGGGTCGATGTTGTTGAAACTCACGATGCTTGGTCAGCCTATGCACCTCATTTGTTGGTACTGCGGGATCTATCTTTTGCAAAATTGGTGGTGGTATAACTTGTGCACCACCTAGAGGTAGCATCTCTGTAAAATTCCCATATATCAATTACACATCACTAAGGGGATTATCCTCATCGTCCTGATGATGAATCCTAGCAGAAATACATCATGGGGGAATCCTTAAATAGATAATATGCAACATGAACAATGAGTATATTTTGAGAGATGACTCAAGAAGTATATGTAAATCACAACCCATTAGCGTATAATTCATGTAACATTATTTTCCCTACTACTAGTTTCCTCCTATACTGAGTTGAAAGGCAGGTGATCAGAGTCATGTTGTATGGATACATTAGCTTCCAAACCAACACTGGAGTCCCTGACCTGAAAGTCAAACTCAAAATACATAATAATGTTTCCCCAAACTAATCTCATAGAATCTAGTCCTATGTTAGAACTGATTACTCTGATAGAACTCTATCATGACCCATCCCAATGGGTCCGATGCCATAACTCCCCAATCCTACTTCCAACATGCTAGGGGATTGTGACTAGCACCGATTAAGCATATAACTAAAATGAGATTCCTTATCCAAATGAACCTCTACACACACACAAATATACAAGCCCATAACATATTGAAATGTATTACAACTAATAAACCATGCATGAAAATTTCTAAATTAACAATTATAGAAAAACAACAATAACTGGAAAGTAAAAAAAATCCAAATACAAGCCAACCACAATAAGTCTAAAAACAATCCAAACCTAAAAGTATAAAAGGTGACTTCTATAAAGGTAACCACTAGAATAAGCCCTGGTCATTCTGGATCACTAAGCTCTACCTAGTATTGGTCCCTCTAGGACTCTGTAGAAAGGTTGATTATCTGCATAAGACATAACACATGTGGGAAAATCCCATGCAGTGGTGTGTATAACAATACTCAGTAGGACACCATAAAATAACTAAGAAGATAAAAAAACAATGAATAATAGGCACCTCTACATAGTTTTATATCTAAAACACATATAATAAGAATATATAGGTATACTCAATAATGACATGTAGTCTTAAGGTAAATCCACAATGTTAATGTCAGTCTAGGGATCCTGCTCGAAAGTTCCTCATAGTACTCATCCAAGAGAACACAATCCATGAGTCAGATAGCATAGATAGAACCCATATGAGATATACTACTCATTGGGATCCTCCATATTATGTATATGATGAAATTTTTAAAATAGAAATACATAGATTAGGATCACACATTAGTCCATGGGGTTTACCAACAACTCAATATGGAATAACCAGGTAAGTGGAGGATTGGCACCCATATAGTGTTGGTCACAATGATACCAAGAAATCCACCCGGGGAAAAATTATGACATAATACCTCAATTTGGGCCTTGGAGAAGGATTCAAACAACTCAATCCAAGAAGGACCACTGAAGGGATTACTATACTATTTATATGTTGTGATCCAATACTAAACCTTAGGGAAAGGAACAAGGGAACATACCATTATTGATGTTGTCTATGATAAAGAGGACTAGGGCTCTATGACTTCTTTGAAGGAATACACAACTTGTCCGTTCAACATCGGGTCCTATCCATGAATCACGACTTGTGCCAATGTCATTGTCATAGTAAACCATGTGTCTATGTTTGTGTATTTATGATCATGTATATGTATAGGGTTATTCCCATCTACACCTGGCCTAGTCATTCCCATGTTGGAGCACACAGTGTGTTCGTGACCATGTACTCTTGGCCATGTTTATGTACCCTCGAATTTATATATCGAGCTGCCTAGTTGAGTCAAATGTCTTGTGATGGGATCACAAACCTTGTGATATTTAACTTCATTGTGGAAACCCTAGCGCCATATTATGGGTCCCACACAGTGTGTATTCTAGAAAGACATGTTGTGTTCATGATATTTTCCAGAATCCTGGATCTAGAAAGTGCATCTTAATCAGCATTTTTTTCCATTGATTCAGCCATTCCCCATGCAAGAAACCAAGGTACACAATTGACTGAGCCTTACTATCATCAAACACTAGGATCTAGCCTTTCAATACATTCATAAAACTCCCATGCACATCATCCATCATCTCGTGTCGAAGAATATGAAATATGGTATACAAAAATCCATCTGATCCACTACCGATTTAATCATTACACAATCTCCATGTCTTATCGAGACTGAAAATATGATATCAAATGGTTGAGCTAAGAAATGTGTGTGAAATGGTTGATTTCTCAGTATTCTGGTCAGCCCACTAGTCAAAATAAGCACTGGTGATGAATACACTGGAATGGTGGTGAAAAATCAGAAATCATAAAAAGAGGAACAAAAATTGTCCATGTTTGTTTAACCTTGATTCATCGTCATTAAAATGATAAACAAAGAACCAAAAATGAATAAAAAATTCTCCTAATAAATCCCCATTAAAAACACATTCCATAATATAACTGATCTGCAAGTCAATATATTGGTTTATTGATTATTTTTTGTCTTAAGAATAAATAACGTGAAAGGAAATCAATGAAAATAAAATTATTACCATGATTTGGATAAATCGTTGATGGAGAAAAAAATTGCATTATTGTCATTGGTGAGATCCTCAGATTCCTTTGCACACCAGTTTTCTATATTTGATCATATTATCATTCCCCACCAGAAGTTCCTCCAATGTATTTCCAATGTCTCTATAGATCTCATTGGTTTAAATGATATCCCTGGGAATCCACCATGACCATATAATTATAGAATTCTTATACGGTCAGGTAATAAAATAAAATAAATTATTAACCTAATTTATTTTTAATCACCCGCCCATGTTCGTGCCTCAACCCAAATTCCTAACTAAATATATGGCTATATCTCACCTAGGGTAAAATACACACTAAGAACTTAATGGTGGCCTCAGATTTCTACCTCGATCCTCTATTTAGATGTTATTCCAATTTTTTTGGAAAAATGTGTGTGTGTTGTTTAATATATTTAGTATAATTCAAAAATTTATTCTAGGCACACCAGACCTCAAAATCTCACACCTTCATAGATCTAGGTCTTGAAAATAATACACACAATATCAAAAAATAATACATAGAAAAATCGTAGTTTCTACATAATATCAATTTATGAAAAGTACCTGTCTCTATAGAACTTATTCTTTTTGTTAATAAGAAAGATTGATCAATGTGGATCCTCTTTGATTGTTGATAAAATAACAATATCATGATCAAAATAAAGTGTCAACTTCCCCAGATTTATGATTTATTTAATCACAAGTGAGGTTCTCAGTGCTTCTCAAAGACTGGTCTTTGTTCTGGATACTACCAATTAAGTGTAAAAAGTGAATACATAGTTAAGTAGCCATTTGTATGAGTTATAAATACTATAAATTTATATTAATTTTATTTGGAATTAAAAATTACCCCATAATGTTTACGTATTTATTGAATAGTGTCTTTAGATATTACCTTAATTAAATTGTGGTAGTATTTATAGAATATATTCTTATATACTCCAAGATAATTGTAGAGCATAAATATCACTTGATACCTTTTTAGAGACAATAACGTAGGAGAAACTATATTCCAAATTTTTTAAGAGTTAATTATTTTTATGTAACGTATCATTCATGGGACACATGATCATAAGAAAGGGTATATCAGAAAATCCTTATAAGATTGAAGTCATTGATCTTTTGAGAAGTCCGACCACTGTGATTGAAATCCATAGTTTTTATGGATTGGTTTGATATTATCAATGATTTATGATGAATTTATCATGGTTTTCTAATTCACTCACCATGCTTACCTAGAAGGTAGTCATGTTCTTTTGGACTGATGAATGTGAAGAAGATTTCAATGAGAAAAATATATGGTTGGTTAGTTCACCTATACATACACTTCCCTACAATGAACAAGATTCTGTAATCGATATACATGAATCAAATAAGTGATCAGGACGTGTTCTAATACAAAATGACATGGTGATAGCATGTGACACTCATCAATTATGAGTTTTTGAAAAGAATTACCTAAACCATGATTTTAAATTAATACAAATAATCTATGAATTAAATACATGAAGGTATTATCTTTACAAAGAAAGGTTCAAAATTTAATCTTACCATAACATTTTAAATTATATATTCACATATAAAGAGTTTAATATTAATTAGAAGAGTTGGTTAGAGTCGATTAATAACTATGACTACTCAATACATTGCCACTCTATGAATATAAATAAGGTGGTTGATGCTTTGAGTTGAAATAATCAAGATATATTATATATGATGAGGATAAAAATGATTTAATATTTATGTATTCGAAAAGTATAGACCACGAAATCTCTATAGAAGGGTAGAAATCCTATCTTTCATAAATGTGTTTTCAAATATCTATCCTTTTGAAAGATAAAGTGGAATAGAAGGAAGATGTAGAGCTTCAAAAGAGGGTGAGAAATGTTCATGAGTTCCACCATGATTGTGATCGTATGATAAGGTTTAGCAATAGAGTATGTTTCCCCATTATACTTGAATAAGGATATGTTGTATGGAACTCATTGCTCATCATCATCAATTAATCATAGAAGAATTAATATTTATATATATATATATAAAGACCTTAAATATAATTGTCACTGGATAACATGAGGTTAGATGTTATAGAGTATGTATCTATTTGATTGGTATTCCAACAAGTTAAGACTGAGTGGATGATGTTAAAGGGATAATTACAACCATTACCCATTCTAGTGTGGAAATGGGAAAATTCCACCAATGCTTTTAATGTAGGACTCCCCAATTCATGTAAAGGGAATAAGGAAATTTTTCTTATAGTAGATATCCTTATGAACGATGAACATTTCATTTATATCAAAAAAAATCTCTCTCGATCAGAATGAAAAGAAATACATTATGGAAGTGGTAATCTATCATGGATTATCACATTCTATAGTATATGATCAATATAAAATGTTTACCTTGATGTTCTAGGTGATTCTTCATCAAGATAAATATACTAAGTTGTGTTTAAATATTGATTAACATCCACATATAGTTTTTCAGTGTGAGATAACCACTCAAAACCTAAAATACTTGATAATATCTCATTCTCTTGATTTCAAAGGTGGTCCGGATCAATGAATTCCTCTTACAAATTCTGTTACAACAATGACTTCCATAAAAGTATTCAGACGGGTCATTATAAATAACTCTATTGAAATAAGTTTATAACTCTGACATGATTGGATAAAGTTGGATAAAGAAATCCATTGGGACCTGACCTAACTTAGGAAATGTATGAGAAGTTTATGTCCATCAGAAGAACATCAGGGAAATTTTGATTTGAAAAAATGGTTATGCTAACTACGGTTATATTGATCAATAATTTAAAGTGTGTGATAATTATTCCTAGGAATTTCACTATAGAATAAAGTAATTTTATTTGAGACAAAGGGAAAGTTGAACCCAATTTGTATTGGAAACTTTTAGATTCTTTATCATATATGGATGGTATCTTATCACCTAGATCTTCCACTGAACATCTCCCAATATCATGATATGTTCCATGTTTATCTTCAGAGGAACTACAAACATGATCCTTCACATGTACTGAAAATAGAAGTCATAATTATTGATCATGGTCATTCCTAAGAATATAATATTTTATAAATCTTGTAATGTATAGATAATGTTCTATAAAATCAGAAAAACCACTAAGTTAATGTTATTTAGAAGAATCATAAATTCAAGAAAGCTGTATGGGAACACATGTATGTGATAATATAGAAGTATACTAATTTGTTTCCATAAAGATGATAAATATTTAACATAGAAATTCATTTTAATTAGCATAGAATGTGACAATCCATGATCTTATATTTATTATTTTGTAATAAATTTGATTTATTTGCAATATTTCTTTACATGGAACCCCTAGTTTAAATAAACAATGATATATTATAATATTTAAAATATAGTCATTTGATTGATGGGTATGAATATAATAAACCTTATTATATATATATATATATAGAAATGTTTTTCATTAACTCAAATGTATTTATTATTATTTCTAAATAAATAATAATTAAAATTTAATAAACATATTTCATGGTTAAAAGACCAAATTTAATGAAAAAAAATGTAATTTTCAGGATGTTATGTATTTTAACATAAAAAATAATATGTATCACTTTTAAAAATTTATTTTAATGAAATATATTTTTAATTTATGATTATTAATTCATTAATTAATTATCTTATGTCTTGGTATGTTGATAAAATTGTTAGAAGTTAAAAATTGTTATTTTTCTGAAAACTGTGTTAATGTTTGCAATGTGTTTTTGTATTAATAAATTAAATAAATACCTATTTACTAATGTTTATAAGGAAATATTTATATTATATATTCATTAAAATAACTTTTTATTTATTTAATTAATTTTTTATTGAACATAATTAGTGTACATTAAGTTTACAGAATAAAAATGAATTTTTTTAAAAACTAATTATCATTGCATTTTGCAAACATAATTTAATTTTAATTACTGAAATGTATAGAAAATTAATTTCATGAAATATATTCCATATTTATAATAATAATTTCCTAATTTAGTAATGATTTTACTACCTTTTTTCATAAGGAATAGTAGAAAGTGTAAAAATTTAGTAACATGGTTAAGGTTAAAAAGGTTTACTGGGGGGATTAAATTAAGAGATAAAGGTAACAATACCTCATAAAATTTTATAAATCGTATTGTTTGAATATTTTTAAGCCTTATCTTATGTTCAATTAAATTACCTGTCTATTTGGTTCCTATTACATAAGAAAATGACAGTATATTATTTAAATCATTTGGGTAATTCCATGTTTTCCAACCCATAACGTAAAAAGGGAACCTCTTCTCTAAAATTATTCACAAATTTTTTTTACTCTAGATATGATTATAACTTATAAAAAACATACTATCATAATTTCCTTCATTTTTTAGATTCTTTTTGTCTCTTATGGCCATCCTATGTAGTCGTAAGTTGTATGCCAAAGGAGGTCTCTTAATGAAGATGTAACCATATTACCCAACTCTTTCAATTTATATTTTTTATTACAGTTACTCTAAATATATTTTATCTATTCTACCTTAATGAATTTAAAAATATTAATATACTTAAATTTTATTATGGTAATTTTACTAGCATTTTTTACCTCATTTCCATCAAATTGATAATGAATGTATCACTCATGCGTACATGTGAACTACCACCTCCACATAGTGATGTGATTCAATTTCCATCACTTCCTATCATTTCTAGTTATAATGGATTGATTTTGAGAATATATATTATATTCAAGATTAATAATAATTTTCTAATTATAAAATATTATTTACTTTATTTTCCTTTTTCCCTTCAAAAAATCAATGTATCGTTCATGCATATGAACAAACAACCATCTCTATGAATGATATTGTTCATTTTCAATATATTATATTTATGAAAAATCATAAAATTATATATAATGAATATATAATATAATAATTACATGAATAAGATTTCATAAATGTTATATTATGATTATATATTATCATGTTCTTACTCATTCAGTCATTTTAACACTCTCTTGTTTAGGATGTTTTTACCACCAAGTCAAGTTATGTTATAATGTTTAGGACATAAATTATTAAAGAATTCCAAATACTAGTGATATTATTTAAAATTATGATATAAATTACATGATTAATATTATAGTGATGATGGAACCATGATGATTTTGTAAGAATCTGAACAGCCAAATATAAACATTCATTAAAAAATAAATAGTTATCGCCTGGGACAATGATTTTAATAAAGCATTAGTAATGAATTCGTAATAATATGTTATAATTAAACCATGAATGGTATTATAATTATGAATATGGTTACATTTTTGAATTATAATAAATTTAAATTTAATATACATGAAGTTACAAAGATTACGAAGAAAGTCAAACTTGAGGTAAAGGTTTTATGTTATAATCTCACCTTTTAACAGCATTGTTTTTGCTTAAATGTTCGATGATGAGATTATATGAACTATATCTCATAAATACCATTTATTTTACTCTCCGATAATTATTTATTCATATTACATTATTTCATTTAATTTGTTTCTCTCTATGTACGCAATTGCATGTATGAATGTTTTTAAGGAAAACTGAGGTTATTTATCTCTTCGGTTGGAAGTTGTTTCTATTCCATATCAATAATTTATAAAACCATTTAAATAATGTTTTTACAATTACCTAATGTTTTTTTTAAATTTCAATTTTACCCATTGATTTTAGTTTACAAAAAATAAATACCAAATTTGGAGTTGAAGACGTATCTAAAGCATAGGAATTGTTTTCCCACAAAAGAAAAGTTGACCAAAGCAAGGATTTTGGGGATCAAGTTCCTATATTACATGATCACATAATCCTTGGAGAGACATGTGATTGTGTAACCCATGAATGATCACATTATGTACCAATTAATACTAGAGTGTGTATCGATGAAAAAGGTATCACGTCATCACATGATCATGAATTGACCATGATATGCTACCTTGAATTCATGTGACTAATTCCATGAAAACCAGGTCATACAAAGTGCTTACATGTTTCATGTAATTTAATTATTGACAATATATTTCCTCAATGGAAAATAAATGGATAAATTCCATGGGAATCTTGCAATGATGACTATAAATGAGGAGATCATTACACTATGGATGTTACATTTTTCTTTATGCAAAGGGATTACATGATTCACGTGATCAGTTCCTTGATAGCCCAAAATATATTGGAAATGTATGCCTTGTCACCTAAGAGACAATGGACATTTTAGACTTGTCACATGAATGCTCTGGGACATGTCTACCCTATCACACGAGAGCCCTTGGACATGTCGGAGTTTCAATGTGAAAGCCCTTGGACATGTCAACTTTATAATGAATGCTTCCTTGTAAATACCATGGGATCATGGAAGAGGGTTATGATAGACCCTTCATGCTATTTCTAATTATCACATGATGAATGGGAGGATTTCACCAATGATGTGAAACTTGATCATGTGAAGCACATGAGACATTGCTGACTTTTTTTACCCTCTTTCATCCAACTCAGACCAAGGTACGTGGATTTATCTCTATGTAAAGAAGAATGGAAATATGGGTGGAGATTCCGAAAATATTCCCCCCTATGAAAAGTAAAATAGGATGGATAGAGAAGTTTATAGGGGTATAATACAAATGGGAGTAGTATTTCCGAGTAGGGGGATTCCAAGATCACAAGAGTCTTCCACTCATGTTTGGTGAGTAACATAAGAGGAATAAAATGAATGATTTGTGCAAGGGTCAATTGAGATATGTCATGTTGATCATGTGAGGTTTTCATGATCACAATATGGCCTCTTGAGTACACGATGGGCATAAAATTGAAATAAAACTCCTTGTTCATGTGACAACCATATGATCATGAGACAAAAATTGGTCATGAGACCAAGACATATGACCTCCTTGAACCTCATTAGTCATAGAAAGGTGAATTTATTCATATAATTTACCATTTTCATTACTCCAACGGGATCATGCAATTCATGTGACCACCCTTCTTTCGCATGGAGTGCATGACCCCGTGGCACCTGCCTGACTCGTAAGTGTATCACTCAAGCTCTCATAATCCCTTCTTGCACTATAAGGGTCATATTCCCATAAATATATGACAAGAATACCTAACTCATAGGGCCATGATCATTATGTGACCAACCATGAATCCTTTATCATCAGTGGGTAAAGGACTTATGAACTATGAGGAATCTAATTCCTATTCAAACATGATATGTAGGATTCCTTCACAAGTCCCAAGCTATATTTCAAACACATCTTCATCAAGGAGGATTCAGTGTGTAATAACCATTTAAATATTAGTGTGACCTTAGTGTGTATACCTTACTCACATATTAGGTAATCATTAGTGTGTATGCCCCATGAAATGATATATCTGAAATGGGAATCCCCCTTATATATAAGCACGAACCATAACTTTATCCACTTCAAAGGGAAGTATTCCCAATGAATAATCCCAGGGGATTTCTAGTATGTAAGACCTATACAATTAAATATTATGCTCTCATGAAATGTGTTCCATATTATGATGCCTCATGATTCTCACACCAAGTATGAATCACATGGTATTAGAGACCAGTGATGACTTTTTTGTCAACATGATTTGAATTCCCCTAATATGGGACATATTCTTGATGAAATATCTCAATGAAACCTCCATATGGATAAGTTATATTTGAATATCTATTGTCACACCTTTCATGAAACATACACCTTATTGGAACTATGTGGAATTTGATGCTTATATTAATATGATATATATGATGCATCTCAATGGCTCAAGACCTATTCTCAATACTCAAATTCCCTTCTATATGAACATACCATGTAATATTAAACTATATGGTGCATTCCTTTATATGAATTTAATATTTTTCTCACATACTTGTGGGTTTGGATTCTTGTATTTATAGGACTCATAGGACACCTCCTTGAGGTTCAATCCTAACTCCAAAACCATAATTTCCTACTAGGATAAAAATCAAGTTTAATTTGATAATATATATGACTTTAAATATAAAATTTCCTCATTGTTAAGAAATAAGGGGAAGGAATATGGAGAACCAATGAAATATATAGATGGTCCCATAGACAACACCATACATGTATACTGACTCAACACCTAATCATTTTATTAGAGAAACCATTTTTATATTGGGGATTAGGAAGGATTCATGAAAACATATTATATAAATATGAGAGTTATGGAGTTTTAAATAATTCCCCTCCCCCATAGGGAGTGAAGAGCCATATCTCCCATCCTCTTAAACAATGTGAGTTCCTAATCAACATTGTAAATAAAACTCAATTACTAACAGCCTTTGGAAAGAATAATTATAGTTTGTTACAAAATATTTAACCATTGTGTGTTTCCAAAGATTATCCTACCCAATGAAGATCTCATTAGAATATATATTATAATGTTTTTTGTCATAATTTTTTTCATGAAACTTATGTCAATATTTCAATAACAAAAATTTTCCACACATCAATCTATTCTACTATACACATTCGACACAAAAAAATGGATAAATTAAAATAATAAAAAACCAGTGTATTTGCCCTTAATAATTGATTAAGCACGTGTCTTACAAAAAATATTTTATAGATTAGTAACTATATTTATTGTTTTCTTTATGAATATAGACACCATTCTCACAAACATTCACCTTGACCCAACACCATGGAATAATTAAGGGACTGTTCTAGAACCTCTGATGTAGAAAAAACAACATCTATGAGATGAATTTTGCATTGGGTAAAAAAATGATTAGGGAGTACCACTAACATGGTACAACATTGATCTTCAAGGATTCATGTAGAGGAATTCAGATGTTGACGCCTTCAATCCCTCCTTGCTCAAGAAATTCTAAAATGAAACTAATGAAACTTATCACCATTGTTAACTGATTTTGGATCATATCAGATGAGCCTGATGACCATAATCTTCCTTACCTTAGGAAGGTGGAACAAGGACTCAACCTTAGGATTATCCTATTTTAGGAGCTACCTAGGAGGGCTCCTATCAACCTTCACCACTAGTTTCATCCTTCAAGTTCCCCTGATTCACTTGTTGAGGGAGCTAACTGTTATACCTACTCTCCATACACATGGATTTGGGAACCAAGGAGATCTCCTTGGGCATGGAAAGTCCTATTACAAAAAGAGTGGGAGCATATTCCCACTTCAACTAATAAATTTCACCAGCATATTCTTATGGAAAGCAGTGAGAAGGCCCATATCCCTGTATGCTCAAACCAAGTGTACCCACATATCCTATAATCTCTCATGGGGTAGGCATATATGCCCGCCCCCATGTATAAATCTCATTGACATATTATGATTAAACAATGAGGATATGAGTTGGAATATATCCTACCTTGAATCGATGATGCCTTTAATAAATTTCTAAAAAATGAGAATGTTAAGTCCTATATTCCCACACATACTCTTCTAAAGTGCCACTATATTTTGTTAGTGATAGAGTAGATTTACAATCATATTCCAATCATGGTTCAAATACTAGGAAAAGAAAAAATTCCTATCCCAAAAACCTGAAAAATATAATATCATTCCCAAAATGAATAGATGGCTACTCCAAAGTAAGTATATATTCTTTCTCCCATCAAGGAAAATTATCAGCATATTCTGGTAAAGGATGAGGAACATGATTGGGCTCCTATCATTGTGCTAACTAGGTTTATTCGACCTTCTTTTACAATCACCTTAATATAATTGAATATTCTTATCTATAAAATCTAGGGTTATACTGGAAAGGCATTGGACCATGCCTATATTATTGTTCTGATTAAGTTTCATCAACCAAGTATAAAAATCACCCTGAGGATGGGCCTTATTCATACATAGAGTAAAAAATATACTCAAAATATTCCTATACCATACATGATCAAATCTCATATTCCTGCTTCCGATGATGATAGACTATACCAACATCCTTCAAAGGCTATAGAGAAGGAGGCCCATATTACTTATCAACTTTGATAGGATCATCGATATATTCTGATAGGAAATTCATATTTGAACCGAGCTCATATCCGTGATACAACTATTTTTGACTATCATATTCTAATAAAAACCAAAAAGCAGGCTCATATTTTGGATAATAAAACAAAAGATCACTTAAGTACTCAAGTAGATTCTCGGTTGTGGAATTATATTACTACAACAATATATATTCTTTTTCATACATTAGAAGCCAACATATTTTATTCCCAAACTCTAGATAAATCCCAAAATGTAGTTCATCGTGTTTTTTCCATGATTTTTTATGAGTCTCTTATTCCTACCATGCTCTATAATAGTATCCTTGAATCCATACAACACATATCTGAAAAACCTCATGGGTCAACTATCTCTCCAACCAAAGAATAAGGCAACTAAAACCATGACAGTCCTCTTTGTGGTTGTATAGATATGTATTATGGGGATACTACCCCTTACATCCACTGTAGACAACCTCCCCACGGTGATATATCACCCAGATAAGTAAATAAACCCATTTTCAAGACACTTGTGTATTGAGAGGTTCTCAAAAAACAATGGTTGACCATATAATATTCCCCATCAACCACCAGTGACACCTTACCTCAGTTAGGAATCAACCTAGAGAAGAAAAACCTTTTGTCTGACCAGGTGGAGGAATATTCCATTAATGAATAAAAGGAAGACTTGGATATATTGAAATATCTTGCAAAAAAACCTTCTAACTATGTTTTTTCCCATCACCAGTTCTAGTTACTAAGTCTCATATGAGCTAAAAGAAGAGTGTATTTATTAATTATGTCAAAAAATATGGGAAAACATTCAATGGTTAAAAAATAACACATCCTTAATCAGGAATTTTGGGGTCATCAATAAGTTATAAAAACACTCTTCTGTTAGATGGACCTGGCCACATTCTCCATGACCAGGGATCTGAGATCAGAAATGCATAGTAAAATCCAAGGACACTATTTCCTATGTACCCTAATGGCTCTCTGAAAACTAATCTCCAAATCCTTGTTAGACGATCATATATGAGGATATTGAATGTGCAGAGCTCTACACATCACCACATCTACTGGAAAATAGATTTTCCTAGACCCATATTTTTATAATGTCACAGTAGCATGAGATATAAGGATACTGAATAACACATGTTCCATTTGGTCAATCAAATGTAGCTCCCTTATTTTGAAAATTAAAAAGAACCATGAATAGAGGTATAGGACTTCCAAAAATCTCATAATCGATGACTATCAATAAAAGTTAATACTACTCATATGAGACATCCAAATTCGTAGACTTATCCACAAATCTATGTAGTAAGAAAATCATATTATGATTATGGACTAAAACTGACCCATGCACGAGTAAAACATTTTTAGATAATGTAGATCACCATGTAATCCCCCATGGAATCAATTTGGGCACTACAACAACTCAAATTACTAGGAGAATTTTTACTAAAACCTCCACTAGAGGGTCATTAAATTCCGAGAGGGTCCAAGAAAATTTAGCAGTAACTGCAAACAAATCCCATACTATAGTTATGTAGGATTTATTATCTCAACCATTATCCCAAGAGTGACTTAATCCTCATTAATGGGATTATAAGATACCATTGGTGGCATGAAATTAACCCCATCCCATAGGTATGGGGTAATTTTCATCACCCCCTAGGTAGATATGTCTTATATTTTCATGGTAGTGGATACCAATAGCCAAAACACCAATTGTTCCTCCCACCACATGACATACCCCAAACATTTGGGGCTCACTCAACAAGCATGATAAAAACTCCCTCAAGGTCACTATTCACAAACCAACACCAAGGGAGAATCTAGAAAAGAAAATCAAACGGTGTAAGGTTCGTATACCAAGATATCCAAACATGAAAAGGGGCCAGAATAAGGACCTCGCTATAACTGTCAAAGGGGGTGTGAGTAGTATAGAACCACACACTTATTTGTCGGATGATGAGATGATTCCTATTTCCAAATATCCCTCGGTTAACATCATCAACATATATATGAGAGACTATGTAGACATATGCATAGATGATGGGGGGTGCAATATGGAAATGGTACCCTGAGAAGTTTGGGATTCTAATGCCCAAACCAAGGCCACAAGTACATGGAATCAAAAGAGAAACCAAATCCTATAACATCTTAATTATGAGTTTTCATATCCTTGATGAAACTCCACCAAGTATACATGGAAACGTGTGGCAACATCACACTCACCTTTTAGAAAAGAAAATGTCTCATAGAGGGAAGAATGGCTAGAATAGTATAATAGTCATAAATATAACCTCAGATAGTACAATGAGGAATTATGCAGCTATAATATTCCCACTGGGTACAACCTTCTAGAGGAAACATTTCTCCCTCCTCCAACCCATCAGGAGGGAGTTAGTCCATGTTCAAGGATAGAATCATAGCATCATTCTAGCTCAAGATCCAAATAACTAGGACACATAAACATGAGAATTGAGGAAGGACACATTTTCCCTCTATTGTGGATAAAACCCCACCTTATCAGGATAATCACCTAGTCCAAATATGTATAGGAGATCAATAGGAAATTAAATAAGTGAAACCATGTCAATTCTCACCCACTTCATATGCTTAGGGGATGGTTCAGATAGTTGTACCCCAAGAAATCTTCAATACCACCAAGTGTCTTACAATATGGATGGAATCCATGAAGGGGAGTCATTCCCTTGAGTAATCCAGGATGAAGGAATACATTAAATGGGTGGAAAAAACCTTTCCTCCTTCAATTTAGGAAATCAAATATTTTCACCGGTAATGGATTAGGAGATCTAGAATAGCATCTCACAAACTTCATGCCCTAATGTGGCCCTTGGAAGGGACCTCAAGACTAGTAGGAAGAAAAAAATGAGATGATTCCTAAAAACTATAATGGTGTGAGATTTCAATTATTTTAGAATCCTTCTTTTAGGGACTATAAAAGGATGGGAAGAAATTTATCATTAATTCCCTGATAAATTTAGCTCAACACTAAGTAAAAAAATATGATCATTGACCTCGCATATTGCATATAGCATGATAATGATAGAGTTATGAATTTATCTCTAGATGGAATGTCTTGACTTACTCACAATTCATTCCACTCTTGCATTGTAGTTGTTGGAAAATTTCACTGAGAACCTTTATGAAGAGATATAGACACCTTTGATCCAAATAAAATACCCGAGCATATTATTTGAGTTCTCAAAAATAGTACAATGTCTAGAGGACATCATTCAATGAACCCGTGCCAAATATTGGCCCATGCCTGAATTAAAAAGGAAAATTTTTGGGAAATTAGAGACCATAACTATCAGGCTTTCCCTAGTAAAGTGGAATGTTAGAGCACTCAAACATTCAATGCATCACCTGAAAACTCTCACCGAGTGATAACACCAACCATACTGCCAATAACATGAGGCTGGGAGAGATCAGGGTTGCCTATGATATGGGTTATATAAGAAAAAAGTATATTCATTCTAAAATTAACTGGTTTCTAGGTATTTCTTCACATCCATAGAAAAAAATATCCTCATGTTTCTTGGAATTTGGAGACCCAAAGAGGTCAGAATCAGTGACTAACCCAAATATTTCCCTTTCTGTAGGAAACTAGCTCATATGATCTACAACTTCATTGTATTCAATGATATCCTCCATGTTATGGTTGATTCTATAAAGGTGATAGTTGTAAAATACTTGACATAAGTTACCTATGTGACCACCACCCAACTAAAGGGAGAGTGTGACTAGAAAGGAGTTACGACTTCAAGTGAAAAAAATTTCAATAACTGGATGACCAAAAATATATTTGACCGAGCTAACACCACCCTTAGTCTTCACCTTTATTGAATTTTCATGATTCAGACACCTATAAGGATTCCATTAATCCCACCTCTCTGAAGCATTCATAATCATCAGAAGCATGAAAATGTAGAGGAAGAAGAGTCCTATCCAACTCCCACACTGGCACTAACTCATGCAGACTTCCTTCCCTCATCATATAGAGAATTCGCATTATCCAACCAAATAGAACCCTCATCAAATAATGAAAACATTTTTAACTATGTTAACATTATCCACATTGAAGATACTTTCTATGATGATTATTATACATATGAACATGAATTCCCCATACCTTATTGGGGAGCTAGATGATGAATCTGAAAAATTAAATGGAAAATTGGAATGAACCATTGTAGTCTAACCCAATATCCTATACATATCCCCACCAAATCTGTATATAAAGATGATACCCACAGTGGAGAACATAAATTTTCCCAATGGTATCATGAATGCTCCTCAATGTCTTTCAATGGTCATCCAGATCCAATTTTTTTTATGACTAAATGGTGAGTGTGAAACTATCTGATTATCACCAATTAAGGGCTAGACCAGCACATCCTACGGCATTAGAAATTGATGATCCCTCAACCTCTATCAAATAACCAAGACTATCAACCTCAAACAATTCATTCCCTAATCGACATGCTAAAGAACAAACCTATACTGGGAAGTGCTGAAATTTTATATAGAAATATGATATCATGAAATAGTTGATGACTATCCCAACCAAGATCTCAATCAGGGATTCACTTCATCTCTCAAAAAATATATTGGGGATCTTTTTGAGTCCCTCAAGAGTCCCCATGAGTATGATAAAGAATCATTCACAACCTCATATTAACTAGAATAAACTAATATATTAGAGTGTTTTGCCACCATCTCATTCATAGAGAAAGATCATGAAGAATCTATTTTGGGAAATATCAACCAATTTTACGATTCAAGAAAGCTCGTTAATGTCAACATTCAATTAGATATTATTGAAAATTATTATGAGATTAATCTCTTCTCGAATCAGACCCAATGATATTTGGTATATAGTGTGTAAGATTTTTCTTCAATAAATATGACCATTAAAGGGTATGATAAGAGTGAGAAAACCCCCCTTGGGAAGATCAAGATAAAGGCGTAATTCTAGACCCTCATGTCTTATGGTGTGTTAATGGTTATCTATGAAGACACCATATATGATCCCCAACTTGGGAGACCCTGGATTCATATCCATGAAATAGTTCCATCAAAATTTCATCAATGGTTGAAATACCATATAAATAGAATTGTTGGCATATTATGTAGTGATAACCTCTCCTTTGAATATTGTGAATCATAATACACTAAGGAGAGTTTCTACATAAGGTAAGGAAAATAACCAATGAAATATGAGGAAATGTAGATTTCCCCTCCCAACACCTTTCTATCATCCCCTACAAACCCTTGGATCCTGCTCTACTATGATTATGTCCTACATATAAACCTTATCCTGGTAGTGGATCTAATCACAATAGGTTAATACCAACCTCAAACCTCACTAGACCATTTCTATTTGATAATGATTACACCAGATAATATGGGTTCATCAAAGGATATCCATAATAATACTCCATTAGGATTTGGAAACTCTCTTTCAAAATTGAATAAAATTTAAAATTCCCCAAGATATTCCTTATAAATTAGGATGTTTATACCTCTCCAACCACCACTAGCAATATTAAGGGAATTAAGTATCCAAAAAATACTCACATGAAGTTACTCATTGTTTTAGATTTCATTTATTCATTCATAATCTCTTGTTCAGTGATAGATATATATATACCCATGATTTATACACAATGAATGAAGATTCTCCTGATGACATGAAGATGAAATAGGAGGAGGATAACCTTAGGGAAACCCATTCAGTATTTGAGGAGGGATTCTCCAACACCATAAATGTACATAAAAAGTAATTTTTGTGAATAAAAGAGGACCCATGTCCTACATTGATAAGTGTAACTATGGATCTTGGGGAGTAGGATATGTATATTTCCTTTTTGATGCAGCATCGATGTGTGTTCTCATGGAATTATAAAAATATGTTCAGGTTTTATTAAAATGTAGCTACTCATCATATAGGATAATCAAATCTAGATAACCCTTAAAGATGAGGAATACACTACCTTTAGAGAACCTAAATGGATATTTTGTCACCAGGTCATGCCCTTTGGCTTAAAGAATGTCGGTGCTATAGACTAACATGCCATACATCATATTTGAAAACCCTTATTGGGGTGAGTCAAGGAGTTCTATATTGACGACCTGGTGGTTAAATAATGGTATCATTTTGATCACTGCTCTGATTTTCAAATGATCATTGACAAATTGTAGAAGCATAGTTTAATGTTGAATCCTAAAAATTGTGCTTATCGAGAGACTTCAGGGAAATAACATAGCTTTTTGGGACACTACTATATAATTTTGGTTGACCCTAAAAAGATTAGTGAAATAATAGAAATTTTATCTCCTTGGAATCATAATAAGTTTAGGGGGATCCAAGGGCATCTCAACTATATAAATAATTTCATTGAAAAAATGGTTGTTAAATTCCTCTCATTCACTATGAAAATAAGGAAGAGGGTTACCTTATAGTGGGAGGTCGACTGAAAGTAATCTTTTGAGAATATCAAGAAGCACCTACTTCATCTATCAATCTTAATGCCTCAAATGCGAGGTAAGATAGTCATATTATAAGTGTCTATCAAAGATAAATCTCTCGGTGCACTACTTCCATATAAATTTGCTGCATAGATTGAATAAAGTTTGAACTATCTCAGTTGAATGATTTTAGATACTGAGACTTGATATTCCATTATTTATAAGAACTTCCTAGTACACAAATTCAGAGTACAAAAGCTGAGGCTTAACATTAAGCACCATGATATCCACTTGGTTTTTCATATTTATACTCTAAAGTATATTCTTATCCTCCCAATAATAATAAGGATTTTGGCATAATGGGAGTCTATCAAGAAATAATATGACATACAATTCAAGTCATATAAGGCAATTAAAGGGTATTTAGTTGCTAATTTCCTCACAGCACACCCTACCCATGAAATTACACAAGTAAACACCAAATTTCTGGTTGATGAAATTTTTTATGCCCATGAAACCTCCCAAACATGGGAGATGTATTTTGATGGGGCCTCCCAAATTCTGAATAAGAAGAAAATGGAAGACATTATGCTCAACTAGGTTTTTATGTGGATTTCATAAATTTCACTTGAAAAGGTGATTTTTCTATATTCCTTTCTATTCGAAGGCTACACTAATAATGAGGTGAAATATCAAGTGCTTATTGTTGACTTGGATCAATCTGTATAGATAAAAATGATACATCTCATTTTCAAATGTGACTCGGAGTTAGTCGTCAAAAATTTCAATGGTAAATATGCCATCAAGAAAGAGGAACTTAACCATGTCATCAGTTATGTGAGGGGACTAATGGTGGAGTTCCTTTTTGAAAATACGCTACATTCACATCCCTTAATCCAAAAAATCCCATGTTTATATTCTATCTGATTAAGACAAAGTCCTTGCTGATCCCAACAATGATGAGGTAGTGTTTCACATCACACACCAAATTATAGTCTCACTAGTCATTGTATAGGACATGGTGGAAATTAATCAGATCAATACTACCTCAGAGCATGACGAACCAACATTGTAACACCCCGAAGTTTTTATGAAATATTTATCTTTAATAAATTTGATTTCTTCAGTATGTTGTGTTTCATGCAAACCCGTGTTTATAAGAACCACGATATACTATTAAAATATTATTATTATAACAAAACTGTTATAAGCTAGATGTTTAATTGGTAGGTATGAATAAAAATAACCATATTTATTAATCCATAGGATGTAAACATTTTATTTTTATTAAACATATTTAATTCTTTAAAAATATGTTTTCTTAAAAAAAGATTTCATTTCATTCTATGAGAAAATAAATATAATTAATTTTGATAGATTTAAAAAATGAATTTGACAATATAAATTTAATTTTTAATTCAGAATTTTAAAATTTTATTAGGAATAAATTTTGATAGTTATTTCAAATGTTTAGGATTTTAATTAATAGTGAAAAACACTAATATACATTGAGAAATATATTTTATTTTAAAGCATTTAAAAAGTTAAATTCTATTTTGGATGAATTTTTAACTTTCATTAGTTCCTTTTTATTATAAATAATCTATTTTTTATTTGAAATGAATTTTATACATGAATTTAGTATAAACACATTTTTTAGTTAGAAAGGGGATTTTTTGAAAGAGAATTTTATTCATTGTGTTTTTTCACATTAATATTAAATTAAATTATCCCACTATCACGTTTTGACTTCTTAAAAATTAATTCAATATTTGGGATTAGGTGTTCAAAATTTATTAAATAGACCCATTTATTTTTTGGTCATTATGAATAGTAACCTTAGTAATTTTTGTTACCATGATTTAGGGTAACTCAAATAATTAAGGGTAAAAATAATATTATTTGGACTATAAAATCATCCTAAAACATGCCTAATTTTATTTTATGAGAATTTTTCAACCATAGCCACCCATGAGTTGAATTTATGAAATTTCGGAGCCACGTGGTTAACATTAAGTCCCTTATAGCATTTTATTTAATTAAAATTCAAACATGTCATGCTATTATTTTTAGTAAGTCTGTCATTTTAAATATGTGGTTATCCTGAAGATATTTTTGACCATACATATTATTTTAAAATATAGAAGTATTATTTTCATCATGGGAATTTATTTTTAATTTTTAGTAAAGAAATAATTGCCTTATATAATTACACAACGATGATGCAGTATTTATTAAATTAACAAAAAATTAAAATAAATTATATTAAAAATAATAAAATTTATAAAATTTATGATATTTAAGGTTCTATATGAATTATATAAACTAGTACTCACCCGTTCTTTCTCACGATGTATTCGATTACTGTTGTTTTTTTATTAAGGATTAGTACTTATAAAAAATGAGAATAAACAACAATATTGAATAAATGTTAATTAGAAATTAATGGTGTATTGTTATGGAATATGAGTGCATAGAATATGAAGACACCATTTCAAGTGGTGACCAAAAGAAGCATATTTTAAAAGTGTATGAATTCCTCAAATTTGATTATGGAAAGCTGAATTCATTTTATGGCTCAATCATAAAAACATTAAAGCAGCCATTGGAATAAAAAATGGCAGCTTAATGAAAGAGAATACAGTTTTTGTAATCATAAATATGAGAAATATGATAATGATGTATTTAAACACACTGACAAATAGTAAATTCTTCATAAGTTTGAAAGTAAAAAATTTTTAGAACCTTTTCAGCAAACTGAACTGAAACAGTCATCCAATCTGAAAGTTTTTTTACAAGAAGATATAAGGTTAAAAATCCTCAACTTCAAAATCTAGTACCTGCTACAATATATACATACAAAAATTAAAAACATGAATTATTATTAATGAATATATAAAACTCATAAGCAAAGAAATGTCATATAGAACCTAAAAAAATTCCGAAAAAAGTATAAAAAGCGAAATAAAAATATGCAAAAAGAAATTCAGTCATTAGTACATGACAAAAAAATACAGAAAAGAGTGCAGAAAAAAATGTAGAATAAAATGCATGAATATGATGATAAAAAGCATGAATAAGATGATAAAATTATAAAAATCATAACAGTTCTAAAATGCAGAATAAAAAATATGATGTTTTATCATAACTATTCTAATATGATAAAAAAACATGAATTAGATGATTAAAAAAAGCATGAATATGATGATAAAAATATGATGTTTAGTAAAAATCATAACAGTTCTAAAAATGATAAGATGATAAAAAAATCATGAATAAGATGATTACAAGCGTAATAGTTCTAAAAATCCTGAATAAGAAGAATAAAATGAAGCGGTATAAGCTAAACTGAAGATTCCAACCCTATATTGAAAACATTAAACAAAAAAACATGAATGAGTTAAACATATTTGGTCCATAAAATATATTTCAATTCAATAATGTTATAATATATATTTTATAACCTGAAAATACTTTGGAAATATGTGCCCATTGATAAGAAACAGTCTATAAGAATCTTGATTATCAATGACATGTCATAATTTTTATTATACTCTACACAGAAATTTGAAATCTCCATATGTGTAATGAAATTATTTTTCTATAAACTAAGTATCTAATTTATATAAAAATACATTTGTGTAGTGTATGTGAATAATATGTGTGTGCAATCAGCATCTGTAAACTCAATGTAAAATCCGTTTCTGAAAACTCAGTGTGTAATTTGTGTATGTAAACATTGTGTGTAATCTTAGTGGGTAATCTTAATGTGTAATCTGTGTTAGAAATTTGGGTATGTGTGTGAAAATTGTGTGTTCACTTTAGTGTAAACTCAGTGTGTATGTTTATTGTGTAACCTTAGTGTGCAGTCTGTGTGTGCAATATGTTTTTATGTGTGTAAACTCTGTGTAAAATCTGTGCGTAATCTCAGTGTGTATTTTTTGTGTGCAGTCTGTGACTGTAGGACAAATATGTGTTTAAACTCAGTGAGTAATCTGTTTCTATAAACTCAAGTGTGTGATTTGTTTCTATAAACTAAATGAGTTAACTGAGTGTATAATATCATTGTGTAATCTATGTTTACAATCTATCTCTGTGTGAAAACTGTGTGTAAGAAAACCCAAGTATCTCAGCCCAAACACTATCCACTATAAATTGAATTGTACAATTTGTTTAACACATCCACAATAAATCCTTTTGAGTGGTTAAAAAAACAAATAAATCTGGTGACCATTAAACATTGGGAAAATTTAGATTTCCAAATTGAGGATGGGGACTTAATTTCAATATCAACTGCATTTAGGAAAACAATACTGCATACCAGAGTAAACAAACTCATACCGGAGTAAAGATCTCTAGATGGTATAGAGTTTTAAGATCTCCAGGTGGGAGATAGTTTATCTACTGTAGAGTATTATTCTACTAATAAGAGACCAATATTCATAAGAGTAAATAAGAAACAATAATGTTGAATAAAAAATGAAAGATAATTCAAACAGAAAAAAGTGATTGAAATAATAAAACTGAGAAATGTAAAAATAATTGAATTACATATGGCAACATGAAAACAAATCCAGCATCATGAAAAACCATCATGAAAAACCGTCCAGTATCATGAAAAAACCTACTATTCAAAAACCGTCCAGCAACATGAGATAACTTGGTAATCAAAAACTGATGAAAACCATCCAGCATCTTGAAAAATGTAAAATACAACAAAACACCCAGATTGAATTAACGTCCAGAATGAAATACCCAAGATAAAAAATCTGTAAGAAATATCCAGCAGCAAAAACCTCCAGCATAAATTTCCAGTAGAAAAAACCTCCAATATAATAATAAACATCCAACATTCTTCTCCTCTAGAATGAGTAACGTCCATAAGAATGAAATACTCCCAACATGAAAAACTAAATGAAAAACTTCTGCCATGAAAAAAATATGTAATATATCACCTATATATCTGTTGAAACAAATATGTAATATATCACAAATATAAAGTTTAATCAAACAATTTTATGTTTATAGAAATCAAAAAACACAGTTTCACTCTACATAATGAATGATAATATACCTCAATTACATTATACACCATCAACTCCATCTGTCCCTCATATTCAAATGATAGATATGATTTATCTCAGTAATGTTTTGGAAGAAATCATGTCTAGATAAGAAAAATTCCATCAATAAAAATCATGAAAGAGTTGAGTTTATGAGTTTCCTAATTATTAAAATGGTAGTAGATTGTACATGAATATGATATGAAATTATACACATCATAGATTGTGGTTTCAAGAATAGTCCCATTGCGTCACCAGTTGAGGCTTTTTGTTGGTATTCAATTTAGTTAGAATTTTTTATTTGGTCCCATCTCGGATCTCTATCCATCCAGGGTACTTAATGCAGAGTATTAAGTGGCCACGGATTTATCAGTGGGTTCACTGATGGGGGACCCATACTCAGTAGCTGGTTATTTCAAAGATTTCATATCATCAAATTAAAAACACCCGAAATTTATCAGAAACCTATTTCATATGAATCTAACCCATGAATTTGACAAAATATATTGGTGTTTCAAAGTAAATAAAAACATATCGGCAAGAACACAAGTCCATTTAATAAACCCAGAAAGAACCAAACTGATATATTCAAACCCAGCTGATATATTCAATACCTTGGATGAATCATAATGAATCTATCATTTTTTCTTATATCATTGAAATAAACGTGATGTGTTTATATTATACATGGAATTTTTTTTCATATCATAACCAAAAAAATTGAAAATTACTCAAAATAATAGGGAACATTATATGACGTTTTATCAATATTAGTAACAGTTATTTTTTGGGACTATATTGCAGTTCTAATATACCCTATAAAAATATATCTTCTTTTTTGTTTACTCATACATTGTCTCCGAACTGGTACCTAAATAGGAAATAATTATATATGATTGAACATATCTATCGAAATCTATATCAACCCATATAGTCATTTTAGCTTCATCTCTGCACATGGATGGTTAAAATTATAGAAAATGAATAAACACCATACTGTATTCAATCACTATTGTCTATACCTATTTTAACTCTATCAAATCCTAAGACATACCCATCATTAAATTTTGTGGAAAATTCTTATAGAAAACTGATTTGATTCGGTTTTCATCAATCAAAAAATCTAGGGCAATGTGAAAATATGTTAACTCGAGGGAAGTTTGAACATATGTGATGCAGTTGACTTCAATAAAAAAATTTGTAGCTGTAAACATCTGAGGATATTCAAAAACTTTTAATTTCTTCAAAAACAATAAAAGAATGAGATATTTTACCACTGAGACACAGACCATAAATAACAGCATTATAATATTAACAGTTTACAGGAAGGCCTCTAGACCTCAAATCCTTAATAATACCCAAAGTAAGCTCAATATGTCCAACACAGTAAAGCCCATAAATATATATATATATATTATATGTTACTATAGTAGGTTTCATCCCACTTCTTTCCAATTATTTTAAAATCACTAAACCTTGTGCATGATCAATTTCACACTACCCTAGACACTGCTTACAATAAAATTTCATCATAATACTATAGTTGTAAACATTAAGTGATGGTCCACACATATGTAATTCCTTAAAAACATATTTTATGAATTCTATTTCATTTTCGGTAGCCAAACTCTTTAGTAAAAAGTTACAGGACCTGATTCATGGGTAAAAACTCACTTTCATAGCTTGGATAAACACACCAGTTGTATCATTGAGCATTAAATTTTCTTCTAGGACCTTAATAGGCTCACTAATTACAACATTTTACCCCTCTGTAACCATCTACAATTGGGAAGTTCCAATAAAATGAGAAATATATCACACAATTCAATATGAATGAATTGAAATATATATAGTATGAAACTTTTAAATGTTTATGGGAATTAAATAAGACGTACTTAAAATTGAAAACCATTACCATAAAATCTCTATAATGGGGAAAACCTATTCATGCTATAAATATTTGGCCATGGTGCTGACAGAAACCTAAAACAGAAAACCTGAATGGATAGTTGACAAACAAATACAACAGAAAAATGTTAGTAAAAGAAAATCTATTTTGAGACCCCTCGATTATTAAATACATAGTTGAAATTTATAACGACTTTTTGATGAATAATTTACCTAATCAATATTATACATAATAAAATTGAAGGGAAACACATAGAAAACATGTAAACATAAATGATTAAATTATTGGTTGCAGTGGAATGGGTTGACTACAATTCTATAAAACATAGGTGTGATATTATTATATTCATTTCCTAAAGATTTTAGGCTAGTATAAATCCAAGGTAGTAAGAATCAATTATTGATAACTAACATCATAGGAAAACTTGTGTGTCTGAAATTAATTAAGGACTGGTTAAAAGTACATGAATCAATGATAACAAAAAAAGTTTAAGCTATCAAAACCTGCACAAATAATTACATCACCGTGAGAAGTGTAATGTGAGAATCCAAAACATCATACCACTTCTGAATCTCATCCATAGACCTTTACCAAAAACCATTGTCCAAGAACACCTTCACAGACTATCCAAGAATCACATTTTCATAATGACACTCCTTGGAAGGATGTGAGAACATAGCTATTGCGGAATCTGGATCTGTTGATAGATAGGTGAATACATATTGTCTAAAAATTAAAAATAGATATTGTAATTGGTTAATGGGGAAAACATATGTATTGTAATGACATAAGAAAATTTATTAAACAAAGATAAATGGTAAAAAATGAAGAGTATAGATAAAATAAATATACTTAGTTTGGAGAAGATAATATCAAATGCGGATGAATTGACGGGTTTATAGAAGGAAAACAAAGGAAAATAGTTGTATAATGCGTCGCAAAAGTAAGGTATATGGACAATGAAGCTGTGGCACAATTATATGGGAACAAAATTAGGTAGAAGGGTGGAAATTTTTTTGAACTTAGAAGATCATACCTAATGCAAAGATGTAGATCAGTAAGATTTCTAATATGTTGTTGGTTATCGTAAAGGGGTTTTCCAGCCCAAGGTATTTTTTGGTGATCCGAGGAGTTTATGATAGTGTAATTTCAGGATCACCGTAGATACAGGGGACAGAAATCGCAAGTTGGAGGATGCCGGCATCGGGGGTTTGCGGAAACCCTTGGTCGTGAAGAAGTGAAATTCGACCGCAAGTGGGAGACCAAGTCGAGATGCAGAGGGAACCTTACACCAGGGAAACCGAATAGAGAACGTTTAGTAGGGATACCAAATCGAGATACTTAGGAAACCTTTGACTGGGGAGACTGAAGGAGGAAAACGCTGGCATTGGGGTTTCGTAGTAACCCAGGTCATGAAGAGTTGAAACCTGAGGCCGACCGGGAGATGCAACACAACTGAGATGTGAGCTAGAACTGGGAGAAGGAAGACGTCTATGAATGACGATGACAGAGTGCATCTGGGAGAGGAATCTCGACAGAGGTGGGGGTTTGTGGGGTGTGGGGGTCACGAAGCACAGAAAACCCGAGTGGGAGTGGGATTGGGAACAAAGATATTTGGTAGAGAATCGTTGCGGAGGGGTGATGTGGAGGACTGTAAGATAGGAACATATTTAAAAAGTGATGTGGAGGTATGGTAGAGTGACGTGTGTTTTGGAAGAATTCCAAAATTAGTAGATATAGTAGATTATCAAGAAATTTTTAGGATATATTAAAATATTCTGTTGTAATTTTACTTATTTCTTGATGTTTTCAATGTCAAAGTAATGAATAATGTCAGAATTTAATATTAATGATATTTCATGAGTATTATATGTTATTAAATTATTTAAAATTCATACAGATATGATATAATCACAAATGGGATATTATATGGTAAAAAATTTCATCCCCTCTGAATTTATATTCCATTTGGAAGAATTTGGGTCAAGAATAGTCTTATTATATTTTCATATCTTGAGAAATTCCCAAAGTCACCACACCTCAATTATAAAAGGGAACCACTTCCATAACTTCATAACACCACCATGAGACATTGATCTTGACCATAATGTTTCCATATCTCTTATTAAAATCATTATCCATGTTTCTAAGGTTTTTGAACATCCAAATGACAAACCTTAGATCCCTTGAGAAGAGATTTAAAGGCATTTCTTCATAGAATATGTAATCATCTTTACTGAATGTTTCAATTTTGTTTCTTCTCTTACCCGCTCATAGTATTTTATAACCATCCTAAAATAATATCTCTAGTAAAATATATATACTAATATTTTATTGTGATTATGATACTACCATATTCCACCTTTTCTTCATCCTATGAAAAATGAAAGCACCATTTGTTCGAATATATGACTTACCATCTCCATGCAGTGGTGTAATTCATTTTTCATCGCTAATTTACTTGGATAATCATAATTGTGAAAAAAATGGTTATATATATATGTATATATAATACTTATGATATGATATTTTGTTTTGAAAATTAATGTTGCATCCATTTCTCTACCTGTATACCATTAATGGAATGATAATTTCACTCGTGTGTACGTACGACCTACCAACTCCATAAAGCAATGTGACTCATTTTCCATATCCAACATTAAATAATGTTAGTAAAAATGTACTTAATCATTAAATATGATAATTATAGAATTAAAAATATTCTGGACATGATGAATCTATATCCCATTCAGGGGAACCATAGCTTATGTGACAAAACATGTATGGAAAAATCAAGTAGTTAACACATGGAACAATGGTAATAATGAAATATTATTAACGAGCGGTGGTAAGAGGTTATATAAGGATTATATATGATATAATAAATATGAATATGGTTTTCATATAAATTAATAACATAAATTAAACCAGTATACATGATGTTAAAGTACATTCAACTATAGGAAAGGGCAACATGAGGGATCTCACCAAACCTCCATATTTCCTTTGGGTTACAATTTTTCTCTCCTTGAATTGATTTATCTATTACTTATTCTTATATAATTCCCAAATATTCTGTTTATATATAAAAAACATATATATATGTATCTCAATTCATCATTATTTTATGGATATATACATGTTTAAAAAGGTTCCCTTCTTAATTCCTCTCGATAAGTAAACCCAATTAAATGGAACTTCTTTATTTCCAACCCATTTCTAAGTACACTCCATAAAATATTCTAATTCTCCAATATTTTTATAAAATCACTCAATTTATCCTCAAAAAAAATTTGTGTTCATTTATCCTTTTATTGAAATAATTATATGTTTATCCTCATTAAAGGATTTTTATTCTTTTCCTTAAGAAATTCACTTAAGTATCACATTTCTTATGTTACATAACCCATATTTTTCATGTTTTCAATTTAGTTGGAAATCATTATTCTTGATATATTATTATTTTTCCTTTATGAATGACCAATAATGATTTTAATCGCTTCATTAATGTATAATATTGTTATACACCCTTTGGTTATACCTTATGACATGATTATGATAACCATTTCATTCCACGGGTAACCCTTGGGTTAATTACTTATGTTTTATTCTTTATGCTTCAAAAATATGCATGATCTTGTTATTATGGGCACACCCAGATAGAAATCCAATGAATTGGGTAATTTTTCAGTCTCATGAGATGTTATGTATGGGATTATGGATTAATCCTAACCCATTATGGGACTCTTACCACCATGTTATATAGTCTTGGTAGTTATCCCTTATTGATGTTTATGTCATTTTATATGTTTATTCCAAATTCCTTTCTTTCTATGATATTATTATATCATGTTCTATATGTTATTATTATATATGTTTATTCATGATCCATTCCTTTTATGGTATCATGTTATGAATTCAAAATCATGTTCTATGATTCAATACAAATTCAATTCCCTTACAAGGATTTTTAGGTCATCCCTTTTGTCTATGTATTCCATAGGTTATAAAATACAGTTGCAGGAGCTCAAAGGGAGTTAATACATCATTAAGGAGTTTAAATAAAACATGTCTTATTCTAGTTTCATGATTTCATTTATATACTAGGTAATCGAATAATAATATAATTTTTGATCCTTGGTTTGTATTGAATGGATAGTTATGCAAAAAATAATGTAATAATATGTGTAAATGGTTTGGGCCACAATAGTTGGTATCCAAGGATAGTCTAGTTATTTTTTGGGATTATGTCTAGAAAAAATTAGAATTACCTTAGGGATAATTCTATCAACATGGGTTACCTAGATTAAAACATAGGGAATCAAAAGATAAAATAAAATTTTCACTTATATTTTTATCCTTCTATGTTCATAGTTTCCTTTACATTTTATCATTAGATAAGTACTCATGCCCCCATAATTTTCTTTTTTTTCTCATTTTAGTTAACAGATGGAAATAAAAGAACCTGTTCAAACAAAAAATCTGATAGGCAATGTGATTATTACTTGAATGATATTCCAAAACTAATGGGAATAGGATCTCAAAACATTAAGATTATACGAGCTTAAATAGATTAAGTTGTGAATACATCATGTTGAACACCCTTCTTCTCCTAAGAAAGATCAAGTTGTGGTTAAATCATTTATATGAAAAAGGCCACCTATATTTATTAGATCTTCTCATACTCTATTTATAAAAAATGGATTAAATCTATTGAGAAAATATTATTTTTCATTAAATACATAATATAATAGAAATTCATGTTGGCTGTCTATTGTTTTGATTGGGAAACTGATTATTGGTGGACATTGATAAAAAACACAATGCTTAAAGAGAAAATTGATTCCATGGATTTGGAAGGATTCCATAAAATATTTTTCAATAAATATTTTCCCCAAACACTCCATATTAGTATGGATAGAAAGTTCCTTTGATGAAAAAAATGAAGATGAGTTTATCAGAGCATATGAGGTAGAATTTACAAGGCTTTAACTATACACCTACTTCATTTCCATGAACATAGAAACCAAGGTGGATCACTTCTTAGTGGATTAAAGTCGAGTATATGAAAGTCCTTGGTGATTCATGACATTGATAGCTATGAGGAGATTTTCCATTATGGCCTTAAGGTTGAGATGGAAATTGGATACTCTCAGTGGTCTCATGGGCTTTGAGATAAAAATTGGAAAATGGAGCTTAATATGGGAGGATCAATATATAAATCCCATGTAGTAAAGAAAACCAAAAACCCCACTTGTCAAAAGTGTGGGAAGAATCATCCTAGTACCTATCTAACGAGAACCATGAGATGCTTTAAATGTGTAAATGGGGGGAGTCATGCTAATCATTATTGAAGTGGCTTGAATAATCCCAATAATGTGGTATAATAAAGAGAGGTTCATATTATCACTCAACATATAGTATAATGTTTCATTTTTAAGGAACATGGGAATTATGTGAGCCAATACCCTCGGTAAATGATTTTTAGAGACAATAAATGAAAAAAACCTCTATGGAAGCATGGAAGGTCATATAATACCACTACTACTGAGATGGACCCCGAAAATGAAGTGGTGATAGTTACAATAGTTTTTCATTCTAGAATATATAACATACTATTTGATTCTGGTTATATGAACTCTTTCATATCATACATGTTTAGTAGAACTATTAAAATAACATCTCAAAATATATAGGTTGAGTAACCTGTGAGAACAAAAAATGGGGAAATTATTGAATCTAATCTATATAACTCATTCCCGGTCAATTTTTTTGTCATTATACTCATAGAAAATCTTGACTTACATCCTTTGGTAAAGTATGATTCTATATTGGGAATGGATTGGATATATTTATACAAATCCTACTAAACATCTGAGAGAGGGTGATCACTCCACATCCCCTAGAATCCTCTAATTCTGTAAAATTCTAAGGTAGAGGATGAATCTTCTTCAGAATCATCAACTAAAGTGTGGATATTATTACGTTATGAGAAATAATATCTAAAATAAATGATTGAGGAAATGGAGAGGAAATTTTTTTAAGACAATCCCATTGTGAGGGACTATACTAATGTGTTCCCCAATGAATTTTCTGGTCTTCCTCCTGACTGAGAGGATGAGTTCTCAATTGAACTCATACCTGGATATCTACCAATATCAAATACTCCTTATAGGTTGGCCACCATTGAGTTGTAATTATTGAAGAAGAAGTTACTATAGAATCAAGATGGGGGTTTCATATGCCCGAGTTCCTTACCATGGGGTGTATCGGTCCACTTTTTCATGAAAAAGGATGTCTCAATGTGCTTACGCATTGATTAATGTGAGCTCAAAAAAATAATGATAAAGAAAATTTATCCCCTTTCACGGATATATGAATTTTTTGATCAACTATGTGGGGATGATAATTTCTCAAAGGTGGACCTCTGGCAGTGTTGTTACCAGTTAAAGGTAAATACATAAGATATTCCCCTTACATCCTTTCAAATGAGGTATGTACACTCTGAGTTTATTGTTATTCCCTTCATAATCACTAATTATTGATAAAATTTTCATGTTCATAATGAATAAAGCCTTTATATATTACCTCAAACAAAATTTGGTAGTATTATTAGATGATATTATGATATACTCCAAGATCAAGGAGGAGCATGAAGATTATTTGAATACAGTTCTAAATAATTTTTGATAATAGAAGATATAGGAAATGTATAGTAAATTTGAGTTCTAAATGGAAGAAATATCATTCATGGGGCATGTTATTAATTGAAAATTGATATCTATGGTCCCTTCTAAGATAATGGAAATTTATTAGTGGCCTATACCAATATCTGTTATGGATATTCATAGTTTTCTTAGTCTATATGGGTATTACCGATGATTTCCAAGAACATTCCATAATTTTAAAACAAATAGACCAAGATAAATCAGAAGGGGGTAAATGTTTTCTATATTAGTGAATGTGGAGACTACTTCAAAGAGTTGAAAAAATGTTTATCACTTCACCAGTACATATATTATCCACAAGTGGATAACTCTTCTTGCTATACGAAGATGCATCAATGAATCACTTAGGATGTGTACTAATGTAAAATGATAAAGTAACAGGATACACCTCAATATATCCTAATGTTCAATAGAAAACATATCCCACACATGATCTGGAGCTATTGGATATGATCTAATCATTGCAAATATGGCGGAATTATCTCTATGTGGAGAGGTTTGAGATATATACTAGTCACAAGAGCCTTAAATATATATTCACATAGAAGGATCTTAATATGAGATAGAAAAGAAGGTTATATCTCATTAGGGATCATGACTACTCAATCCACTACATTCCCTGTAAAGAAAGGAATGCGGAAGATGCTTTAAGTGGAAAGGATCCAGTAACATTATAAATGATGATAATTAAGAAGGATCCAATCTTCTTAGTCATATAAAGGAAGGACATGGTAATCATAAGGGAAATAAAATCATCATTCCCTTATCAAATTATTTATCAATCATCCCTTATGGAGAAGATAGAGTATTTTCAAATAAATGATGAGGAAATTCAGAATAAGTTGGAATCTATTAGAAATTTTAATTCCACCGAGATCAAAATTGTTGAGGAAGGAGTCATAAGATTTGGGGAAATAATAAGTGTACCATAAAATCCGAAGATAAATGGGAGACTTGGAATGATTCACAAAGCTTTCCCTTCTCCAACCAACTAGGGAGCATAAGAATGCATTGATATCTCCAAGAGAACTATTGGTGATAAAATATGAAGAAGGATATCATTTAATATATATCAAAGTGCCTAGTATTTCATCAAGTGAAGGTTGAAAGGAAAAATTATAAGTTGATGATGCAACCATTACCTATATCTACTAGGAAATGGGATAATATCTCAATGTGATTTGTCACTAGACTTCCAAAGAAATCTAGAGATACTAATTATATATGGTTTGTTGTGGATTATATTAAAAAGAAAAATAAATTTTGTGAAATTCAATAGGGCTTATGACTTGATCAAAATTCATGGATATACTTCAAATAAGTGGTGAAGTTTCATTGAGTCCCATTATCGATTGTATTCGATTGAGATCTAAGACTTACCTCCATGTTTTGGAAAATTCTCCAACATACTGTAAACACTAAGATGATCTTCAAAAAATCTTATCACCCTCAAACTAATGTCCAGCCTGATCAGAAAATTCCAAATCTGAAATAAATTTTTAGAGCATGATCAACGGACATCAATGGAGAATGGGATCAATATCTTCCACTATTCATGTTCTCTTACAACAATAGTTTCCATTAAAGCATCCAAATGGAACCATATGAAGATCTCTATATGAAGAGATGTATAAATCCTTAATTCTATCATCAAGTAGGTGAATGTAATATACTGGGACCTGAAATGGTCGATGAAATGGTAGAAAAGGCAAATAACATTCTATAGTACATTAAGTCTTCCCAAAGACGACGAGAGAGCCATGAAAAAAAATCATCGATGAGACATAGGGTTTGATGTTGGAGATAAGTTATTCCTCTGTATATCTCTATCATGATATTTGGAGAAAATAGAAAGATAAGTCCTCAGTGCATCATCCCCTTTGATATTTTTGATCATATTGCAAGTATGGCATATTGACTATCATTTCCCCAACCATGTCTCAAGTACATGATGTATTCTATGTTTCCCTCTAGAGGACAATATCCCTCACAAGTAATCAATTAATAGGTGGTACATCTAGAAAATGATCTCTCTTATAAGGCACATCAGGTAATGATCCTAGACCATAGAGACAATTTTCTACACAACAAGAACTCTAACATGGTTAATGTACCATGGAGGAACCACATATACAAATACGCGACTTGAGAACTATAGGAATCCATGAAGGAGAAGTACCCTCACATGTTTTCACATTAGTATGTAAAGAAAATTCATGGGTGAACTTTCATAAGGGGGGAAGAATATAACACCCAAGTATATTTTTTGAAATATTTCTCTTTAAATTACTTGATTTCTTCTATATCTTGTGTTTCATGTGAAACCAAATTTAGACAAACAATGATATACTACTAAAATATTATTATTTTAACACAACCATTATAAATTAAACATTGAATTTTAAGGTTTTAATAAGAAAATACATGTTATGAAATTTATTTATTTATTCTCATGAAATTAACAATTAATTTTTGGTAGTCATTTTATTCTTCAAAAATATGCTTTCTTTAAAAACAATTTTATTGGTTTCTATGAGAAAATAAATATAATTAATTTTAACAAATCTATAAAATTTATATGAAAATAGACTTAATTTTATAATTCATCATTTCAAAATTATCTTTTGTTGAATTTTGGAGAATTTTTTAATTTTTTTAAATCTTTATGAGTAGTGAAAAATATTGATTTACATTGAGAACTATATTTTCATTTAAAAATTTTACAAAGGAAAACTCTATTTTGGATTATTTATAAATAGTAATTAGATATTTTTTATATTAAATTATCTAGTTTTGGTCTTTTAAATTAATTTTATACATGAATTTATTATAAAATCATTTTATACATAAAAAGGAAATTTTTTAGGAAAATTGTTTTTCATTGAATTTTTATGATTTAATATTAAATTAAATTTTACCACTTTATTTTTTTCAATTTGTAAAAATGAATTCCATATTTGCAATTAAGAGTTACAAATTCATTAAATTGACCCATTTTATTTTTTAGTGAACATAAATAGTAACATTTGTAATTTTTATTACCGTCGTTAAGGATGAATCGAGTAATTAAGGGTAAAAATAATATAATAAGGATTATAAAATGACCCTAACACTTGAAAAAATTTATTAGATGCGTATGTTTCAACCATAATCACCAATGGTTTGAATTTATTACCTTTTAATGACACTTACTTGTTATTATTCCCCTATAGTATTTTATTTAATTAAAAGTAAAAAATGTGGCACTATTATTTTTATTAAGTATACCATTTCTAATATGTGGTTATCTAGAATATATGTCTTATAATAAATAGAGTTATAATATTTATAATCATTATGGTAATTTTTTTAATTTTAAGGGAAGAAATAATTACCTTAAATGTTTACACAGTGATGATATAGTGATTATTAAATTAATGGAAAAATAAAATATTTTTTTTGAAAATGTAGGAAAAATGCAACTTTATTAAGATAAAAATGGAGAATGAAAGAGAGATATGGGGTCAGGCATGTTCGGTCCTCATTAAAAATCTGTCAAAGACCAATCTTTCTCTGATCTTAGCTCCAATTATTTGGTCCTCGTCATATTTTTTAGTCCAAATAATTCATCTGAGCCCATGTCCTCGACCTCTGGGGTGAATAACTATCCTCAATGTATTCTATTTTTATAAGGGGCCTAAAATGTGTCTACAATCTGAGTCAGATCTTTTAGAATTTGATTGAACATCTTTCTTTACTCTTCCTTCCTGCATATCATCATCCCATTTCATGTTGTGGATTGGTATAATATCTTTATAGAGACCTCCTATCACACATTATCCTAAAATTGGTTTTCTATTATTTGAGAATGTCAATAAATCCATAGAGTTTAGAATTTGACACCATTACCTTTCTTGGTATTTTCATTCCCTATACATTTTTGGGTTTAGGGTCACCTGATAAATCTAGCATGACAGAATCAACCTTACTTGAAGGGTGGATGGTTGATGGATACACCATCTGAATTGGAGGCACAATAGGTTTCAAGGCCATGTCATTTGAATAATCATAAAGAGAGGCCTATATAGGCTCAGAAGAAAATTTCATGGATCTCCTAAAAGAGACTAGTTGGAAACCCTATTTGTCTAGTGAGTCTTTTTCCTTGGAACAGGTATCTTTCCAGACATTTGAACCATAATACCTATGAACTTAGACACTACAATTGGTAACCCCATCCTCAGGACCTTCAAATATTTGGTTATTTTCAATTGAAGTAGAAGGCTTCTAATTAGTGATAGTTGGAATAACTTCTAACAATTCATTAGTTGAATCCCTAACCTCTTGTGGAAGGGATACTCTAGGAGCTAGAGTCTGAGTTCCAGAAGCATCACTATCCCTTTGAGAATTAAAATTTGATGATCTATCCTTGGAGAACTTTCACATCCACCCATTATGGGCATCCCATTAACATCTTTATCATGAATCCATAGTGTATTTTGACTTTTCAGAATAAAAGGAATAGAACCAAGAGCCTTATCAACATTAGGAGAAACAAGTGTACTATGATTTAAAGTCAATATGCCAAAAATATTTTTTGGATCTATTTCCATGGTTTTATAAATAATTTTATTTTTTTGAGTGCCACTTTAAGGATTTAAACATGTAGGATCCCCATCATTAATTTTGAATGCCCTTACAGGATCTTGAATCAATTAGCTATTCATGAAGTAGCTGCTGATCGACTGATTCCTGTGCAGTAGCCACATCAGAGGATTGAACTTAACAATCTCACCCATGTTCAGCAGCCTCAACCAATGGATTGGATGCATGTTTCTCAAAAAATCCAACAGATCCCAATCTAGAAAGGAAAACCCTACTACATGTCTCCATAGCTACACAAGCACATTATGTCTTCTGAGGGTAACCCTACACCTGTGTAGACTTCTGTCTAATAAAAACATCACAAAATCAAGTATTAATAGTCTCATCCCCAACTAATCTATACAGACCAACCGATTATAGATTATTCAGTCTATCATCTTGAGATTGAGTGTGTCCAACTTTTATAGAGCTGTTATAAATTCTAGATTTCAAACCATTATTCTTTTTTTTTAATATTTTAACCATGTACTCTCAGAGAAAAAAAGTGAAGAGAATGGATACCTTACAATTTGATACATCATGGCTAATGGTCTTACTATCTGAGAAAAATTTAGGGACATTTTCAAAATCCCTATGGAGATTAAACTCATCATCTTCTGTTGAAAGAAGTACCCTATGAGATAAAGTAGAGCAAAAATGAATTTTCACTAAGAACCATGAGAAGTTTCCAGATCTATCCAACTTGTGTTCCTTATACATATTTATCCGAATCCCAATTTCCAATGAGGTATCATATAATATTTTGGGATACCCAAATACCCAAATTATACCATATACCATTACCCACATGTGAACACATGAATTACATACCTCCATAGGGTTGAAATTATAATCTAATTCTCGAATAGGATGAACTCATAACGAGAGATAAATTGATCCAAATAAAAAATACATCATATTCATGTCTTTATAGGAAAACATGATGATGATGAAACCATGTCCTCATAAGATATAGTTATATTTTTTGAAACCCGGATGCTGAAAAGTTGTGCAACCAATTCGTCGATTCTCAATGTCTTGGAGCCACTATTAAAAATCATCTATAAAATTATAGACTAATTACCACATTATAAGTGTTATTATATGTAATCAATGTTGTCCGTGATAAAGGAAACCTTACCCTTTCAATAATTCCTACTAGAAGTAGATCCCTTAAAGAGAGAGAATGATGGACAGGCAGTGCCTTCCTTCAACTTAGCATCCACTGTAATCCATATACAAGTGATTTTATGATTATATATTATGGATCTAGTAAAAATTTAGGAATATAATCACCCTTGTCTGAGGATAACTTCATTTAATTAATCTAGAGTCGAAACATCTATGTAGAGGTCCTAATAGCGATCAGGGATAGAGCGAGAGGCTCTCACAAGGGGAAAAATTGGTTGATATTAAAAATATTAAAATAAATTTAATTTGAGATATTTAAGATGATCCAATAATTATCTATATGAACATGTAATATTTATGTTATAATAAAACATTTGGTTTTAAATTTACTTGTTTCTTGAGTTTTTTAATTCCAATGTAATAAATAGGTTAAAATTTGACAATAATGGTATTTTATGAATATAATAGTTTATTAAATTTTTTAGAAACCATAAAAAATATTATATAATCACAAAGGGGATAATATAATGTCAAAAAATTAATCCCCTGTTCATTTATAGGCCATTTTGAAGCATTTTTCACTATAATACTCTTACTATATTTTTATATATTGAGAAATTCAAAAAGTCCCCCTCACATCAATTATAAAAGGTCGTCCCTTCCTTCACTTTATTACCCCAATTTGACTCATATATCTCAAAAATACTTTACCCATTTATCTTATAAACATACTTATACATATTCTGTAGTTTCTATTCCATTAAAGAGTCCAACACTAGATCTCTTCAGAAGTTATCTAATGGACCTACTTCGTAGAAGAGGTAATCATCATTACCTACTCTTTCAAATTTATTTCTTCCTTTAACTCCCCTTAATATGTTATAACCATCCTAAAATAATAAACACAACATCATCTATATAATAATATATTATTATGATTATTAGACATTAATATTCCATGTTTTATCCATCCAAAGAAAAATGAAAGCACCATGCATGTGTACGTATGGGTTATCGTGTCTACACATCAGTGTAATTCATTTTTTATCACCACTTTACATGGATGGTTATAATGATGGAAATAATGTATATATATATATATATTATTCTTATGAAGTTATATTAAATCTGGAAAAAAAATTATCATCCATTTCTCTACCCATTCACTATTAAGGGAATGATACCATCGCTCGTGTGTACGTATGACCTACCATCTCCACGAAGTGATATACCTCATTTTCCATAACCAAAATTCAATAATGAATATAAAAATTTATTAAATCATTAAATATGATAATTATATAATTAATAAAATTCTAGATATAATGAATCTATATCCCATGCACATTAATTAGAGCGTACGTGACAAAACATGTATGAAAAAACGAAGCACTTAACACCTAAAAATGGAAATAATGAAATATTATTAAATAGCATGTGGTAAAAGGTTATATAAAGATTATATATCATATAATAAATATTAATATATTTCTGTAATAAATTAAAAACATACATTAAACCATTATTCATGATGTTAAAAAAAGGTTCAACTAAAGAAAAGTCTAATGTAATGGATTTCTAAGAACCTCAATATTTCCTTTGGGTTTTGCTTTCACTTTCCATGACTCAATTTATCTCTTTATTAGTCTTATATAATTCTCATATATTATATTCATATGTACTACACACACACACACACATATATATATATATATATATATATATCAATTCATTTTTCATTTATGGGTAACTACATACTTTTAAAGGTTCCCTTCAAAACTCCTCTCAATAAGAAAATATTATTGAAGGTAAATCTTTAGTTTCTTACAAACTTCTAAGTACACTCCATAAACTATTTTAAGGCTACAATATTTTCTGAAATCATTTAATTTATCATGAATGAAATTAGTTCATTTATGGTTTTATGGGAATAATTATACCTTTATCCTATTTAAAGAATGTTTATTCTTTTCCATAAAAACATCACTCAAATGGTGAATTTATATTGTTAAGTAACTAATATATTTAATGTTTTAAATTTATTTGGATGTAATTATTTTTGATCTATTTTTATTTTTCATTTATGAATTGGATACCATTGTTATAATCTATTTTTCTATGCCTTATGAAATGATTAATATACCCATTTATTTCCATGGGTAACTCTTATATTTAGTATTAATGTTTGATTGATTATGTGGAACACATGTGCATGAACATGTTATGATGGGTGTGCCTAGATATCCCCCCAATGCCTTGGGTATAGTCTTAGTCTCTTGAGACATTATGTATGGGACTAGGGAGTAAACATAATCCATCATTTTTTTAAATTAATGATTCACTGGGTCTTCATTACATCCGGACCCCATTATATGCACCTCCATAGTCCTTGGTTGTGTGGATAGCTTTTACTCTTCTATAACAAAAATTCTAGTATGTATGGTCATGTTATATTTTGTAGCCACATTTATATGTTTTCATGATCATTCTATTCCATGTTCTATATTTTATGCTTCCATGTGTTTATTCGTAATCCATTCCTATTATGTTATCATGTTACGCCTTCTAACTCATGTGTTATTCTTCAATCCCATATTTATTCCCTTACTAGGATTTTATTTCACCCTTTTTGTCTATGTATTACTCAGGTTACCCAATGCGTTTTTAGAACCTCAAAGGGAGTTAGGACCTCAGTATGGAGATTATTAAAAATATGTTTTAATCTAGTTTCATGAATTCTATTTATGTGAAAATTCATCCAAATATACTAGAATTTTCAATACATAGTTTTTATTTAATGAATAATTATTTCTAAATTCATTTAATAATATGTGTAAGAGGTTTGGGATGATATAAAAATCTATTCATAGATGGATGAAACCCATAATAGATTACTGTCATGATGGAACCCACCAATATAATCAAGCTAAAATGAATATATATAATCATGGGCAGTGAACTCCACCCTTTGGGAGGGGCTAAATGAACTAAAAGACTATTATAAATGAGGTCTCGACCATGTAATAATCATAATAATTACTAAAGGAGTGACACTAACATTCATGAAGGAAGATTATGCATACTCTTGTGATTTTCACAAGTCAAAAAATATGTTCTCTTATAAAACCACAAGTCTTGGTAAATTTTTTCCTAAAATGATACCGAACTGTGTGGATTTCACCAAGAAAATTGACTCATGTCAGCTACATGAAAAATTCATCCATCAACACTCATAGTATTTATATATCACTATAAATTAGTTTCGGTTTACTATATGAGGAACAGATTTCATGGGGATATATCCCCCAATTACAACTATCCAGTTTTAGTGTATCCTTACAGGTACTGATTTCTATTCTAAATGGGGCGTGCCTATACCGCTCAATGAATTTTGGACAAATAGTATCATCAACTTCATGATGTCAAATATCATTTCTTCATTTAGAGACCATCACAAAATATTTATGGATTATGGAACCAACTTATTTCCACCTTGTTGAAGAAGCTATATCAAGAGGACAACATTGAGTCCAACTATTTTTCTCCCTATCATGGAATGGAAAATGGGTAGATAGAAGCCTTAAATAATACTCTCTAAAATATACTCTATAAATAGAGTAAAAATAAAAGATGTACTATTACTAAAGGCTCAAGCATGATTTTGGGGCCTACTATACCAGAACCCACACCGTCAAGTGAGCAACCCCACACTCACTATTCTAGGGAACATAGGTAATACTACCCATAAAATTTTAGTTTCTCTAACTCCAAATAGAAATCAATGGAAACAATTTAGAATATGAAAAATCAATATAGTAGCTTGATTATTTTTAATGAATCAATGAGAAATGGTTTGGTACACTATGAAACCTCAAATTCCATCTAAACTTGGTTATGAGGGCCTTTAACAAAAAGGTTTTGTTCCACTCATTACACCATAGATAATTGATACTTGTTATCAAAACCCCAGTGACAACTAAGAATAAATCCCCAAGGATAGAATCGAAGTGGTAAGGGTCATACATCATCCATAGGGTCTATTCCAATGGTGTCTACTCATTGGATACATTTTATGTGGAAGACAACAATCCCCCCACTAACGTGAGGTTTCTAAAAAAATAATTCACATAATTTTAATTACAATTTAGATGTACTCATCACACTATGTTAAATTGTGTGAGAAAAGTCTAAGAAGAAATAATTTAAATAGCATAGAACCCTAGGTCCTTGACGCTTGACCTCAAACTACATGTAACATACACCATTGTTTCATAATGTTAAATAACATGACATCATACCCACCATTTGACATTAAACTATGAGGTGAGAGTCCTTTATTCATGACTATAAACAGACCTGAAAGGCCCACTTCTTATGGGAACCTTTTTTTTCCTACATGTGAGCTAGATACATGTGAAGGTCTTCGACACATGGTCAAACTATTAATGAGATAAATAATTCCACCAGTCCTTGTGAACAATCTTGATCTATGAATTTAATCATCTATATAGGAAATACATGTGGCTGGATTCATGATCACACATTATACCTTGGGACACCCATATCCCACATCTTGGGACCATCCACAATACAAAATTTACTCTCCTTGCATATGGTTCAGACATTACAGGAAATTTTCTTTTAAGACTAACAAATGGAATTATTCCTTTATTAATAGGATACATAGTGACACCTGAATCATATATTTCTGGTGCATCCATGTAAATCTACATTACTTTTTATGGTGTTCCCTAATAATAAATAGATCTATGTAGGGAACCCTACTCACATAAAAATTTTAATTCCCCATATATACTATATCATGAACTCTAGTAAGGTTGAATCGACTTCATAGTTGTCTATTGTTTCTCTCCTTATGTATGAATCACATGAACTAAGTGATCAAGAGAAGTCACTCTGAATAGTGAAATTGATATGCATCTTTTTGGATGAAATTAGAGGCCATCCTCATCACATTATGTTAAACAGCATGACATGAGGTATTCAATCTATAAAAATCACCCCCTATGATTATTGTGTACACAAAAGAAACATGTTTTAACCCTTTACCTGATAAAATTTGTTCAGTGCATGTTCGCGTAGCTTTTAGGGTCCTTGAACCCTTATTGATTATTTTGTTCAATATGAACCAGATCATGACTCTGGAATTTGATCTGACATCAATAAATTTCATGAGTGGATACAATTATCTTGGAAGATCATGGACCTCGATCCCATATCCTCTTGGTCCTCCCCTATAACGTAATAGTAATAAGGAATATATGATCTGATGGGACCCCTCAAGGATTCACTGTTGAATAACACAATCATTAAAAACATATTCATAGGGGATTATTTAGTCATAGAGGAATATCCCCCTTAATTCCAAGAGTTTTTTTCCTAACATTGAGCCATAAGGGGTTCATCCATTACTAATGATTGACCTGTACCCACTGGTTATCACTTACCATTGACTCAGATATTCTTGGTTTCTAATATTATTTTCCGTAATCTAACTATTTTCATGGATTCATATTCCCACAATGTTTCTCATATTTACATCATACTCATAGTCTAAGTAGGATTATAACATTGTATTCTCATACATTTTCATTTCAAGGTATGAACCCATTGTGAAGACTCAAATTCATTGAGTTAGTAATTTATCTCATCAATCCCATTTGGAAGAGGGAACAAAACCATAAAACATTATACCCTAATTACTTATCACATGATGTTAAACTATATGACATATGAGTCCTAACCACATGAAATTAAACAACATAGAAGAAACACTTACTTTTTTATGATAAACTCTCTGGACAATGTCCATATTAAATGATATTAAACAACATGAAACACATCATAGTCATGTGATGTTAAACCATGTGATATATTAAGTCCTAAATGAATGACTATATACTGCATAGCATTCCCTTTCACAAGACATTAAACTACACAACATGTGTTTACCTTAAGGAACCTACCCCCCTTTTATGTATGAGTCAGATATGCCTAAAACGGTTCCCAGTGTAGGTGTTTACAAGATTATGGTGAGTTATTCAACAACAAAACTTCATGAAAATAAAGTATTTCCACATAAATCCTTGAATAAAAACATATTCCACAACAGTTTTTCTTCCTTATCTATCCAGGGTGCATTTTCATTGACAATTCACTATGAATAATCTAGATCTGTATAGAAAATAAAATTCCCCCATACTTATGTATGTTTCAAATCCACACAGCGGATTATATGTAAGAAGTATGTGTGACTTTATTCCAGACCAATTAGTACACATATAGATGCATGGGGATTTTTTCCAAGACTCAGCCCTAGATTTTAGACTATCATAACATTCCCTAGTGCTTAATACAGATTAAATCATTCAAACATTTTTTGCTGTAAGACTATAAATTTTTTTCAACCAGCGAAATCCACTCCCAATATTAGATCCATTCTCTTTAACGATATCATTGATAGTAAATGATCATGATCCCAGATGATAGTGGGTTAATTTTCATTTGAAATTGAACATTCCCTTTGTTTTATATTTGAGTAAGATCTACATAGCAGACCTTTTAATTCTTAAAAAAATATGTATTTCTTGATTTCTATTGTTGTAGGGTTGGTAGTGATTCTTGGATCAACCATCATCAAGCCTTACCATTAAATGGAAAAAAAATCACCCTCCTACATTTCATATTAACCCATTACAAAGATACCCCACTTACCTAATGGCTCTAAATTAAGGTAGGACTAAATTAACCATTCCCACACATGACTTCGATTCGAGAAAATTAAGCCTAATTTTTTTTGGATCAAAAATAAATTCACCCCCATACATATGAGTTTTATTTATGTAGGGAGCCACATAAAAACTATGTGTGGAATGATTAACATTGTTACATTGAAGATAGTGATGCCAAGATCCCTTAATATTAGTTCCATCCATAAAATCATAAAACAATTTCATCCCCTTTATACATATGAGTTGGATCTATGAACAAGGATTTCTTCAAAAAAGTTATTCGTGGACCAATTTCTAACCTAGTGAGATGCATTGGACACCCCACGAAAGTCACATTCATGTAAATATCATATAGACCTATCCATAACAATAATGGTTACTCCCCATACACAACTTTCTTTTTAGAATGAGCATGAATGATATGAGCTTAGTGGGTTGGGCTGATCCATGGCTAGGAGTATCATGAACAAAGGTGAGTGGCATAATTCATTGACCATTTATGACCATAAACTATTTAAGAATGGACATGTTATACAAAGATGTTATATCTATGTATGTGTCAGATAAATAGTGACCTCACTTTTTATATATTAACATTACATTACATTTTCTTAATAATAGGTACATTACACAAACAAATGCCCAAAGACTGTAGTAGTCTAGTGCCTTTGGAAACATGGAAACATAAGCACTGGTACATAAGTGAGCTGCATTATATCCCACTAGGTTCTTCTTGACTAGAACCCTTCCTAGACACATCAAACATAATACACATCTTCATAACCTGGGATAATTTGAACATAAAAATGGGTGAGCTTGGGTGCTTAGTAAGGGTAAACAAGCGAGATATGTAAACATAATCATGAGCATAAGGGTATGAAAACATGGTCATGAAAATAGAATATCATAACCTGCATATCAAATATCATAAACTGGTTCATTTCATAAATATTAATAGTTTGTAAGAAATGAGTCATAAGTAAATCAATGACATAATCCATGATAGCATAACATATGAATATAACATGGAATTATGATAGTCACATAATTATATAATAATGATTTCCATGGTAGTCAATGAATCACTACCCATTCCGTGTTGGTAGTATAAGTTCACTTCCCATACCATTTTGGTAGTCATGGTTCACTCCCATGAGAATCTTAGCAGACAAAGTCCCATATGTCAATCCAATGAGATATAAATATTTACTGAACACATTGGATGGAGATATTGGTCCCACCAATCTCATAATTAAATCATATATACATGTGCCTCAAGATCATAAAAAATCACATCATAACCCATGAAATGAAATGGGTATCATAAACATGTAATCATATCAAAGCCTATGGAAAATTGACAGGTTTTATAATCATTTCATCAAAGAATTACCTGTGAAAATAAGTGTGTTTCATAAGAATATAACCCATGGAAGATAAATAAATTTCATAAATATCATGCCAATAAACATAAAACATTAAAAGAATGAATATGGATGGATTTTTTGGATTATTTCCCAAAATTTAATGAGTAACACCAATGGATTTCATCTTATATAGGAAATAATTTGAAATGATCTTTTAAAAACATTTCTTGATAAAAACATCCCTTCTTATTTGAAACCCTTTTCTTCTATAAAAATTCAATATAATATTAAAAAATTGCATTAAAAATAACCATGAAATATTATTAGAGAAACATCAAGGAATTATGTTCTCATAAAAGTGAAAAAATCACTTCATGTTGTATATGTTAAAAAGAAATATTCTTCTCATACTTTTTTCGAAAATGTCAAAAGTACCTCGTTAGGAAAATGACAAAATATTCCTTTAAAAAAATTTAACAAAAAGTAATACATGGGTAAAAAATTATTTTAAAAAAATTAAGAATAATAGTTAGAATATTTTGAAATATATTTCTATGAAACATGAACATGAATGCTAAATATTTCCCAGGAGATACTTATGTATAAACAATCCCAATAATAATGAGATTGCGGAATTAACCCATAACGTAGGTCTAGTTTCCTTCATACGTATTATATAATCATATATAATGGTTTAAATAATGTTATTATCTTATTCTAGAAAGATATTCATTTTTATCATATCATATATGATAACCTTATCACTAGTTTGTTAATAATATTTCATTATTACTATTCATTCGGGTGTTAACTGCTTTATTTTTCTTATTTGTGTTTTTTCATATAAGTCCCAATTTATGGGGATAGGATATAGTTGTTTAACTTATAGAATAATATTAAAATATTATATATTATATTTATTATTTATATATATTTATATAATCATTATTTATTAGTGATCATTGATAATGAATCTCATAGCCTCGTAGAGACAGACAGTCGTATGTACGCACGAGCGACGATATCATTCCCTTAATTGTGAAATGGTATTGGGTTGGACGGTATGTATTTTTTTACAGAATATATATCATTTTATAATAATAATATATTTTGATTATTTCCAAAATTATACCCATATAAGTAAAGTGGTTATGAAAAATTGATTACACCATGGCGTGGAGACGGTAGGTCGTACGTACGCATGCATGGTGATTTAATTTTTCATAGGGTGGAAAAAAGGTGGACCATGGTTACACCATAATCATTATAACATCTTAGTATGTAGTTAATACTAGAATTGTTAATTTAGAATGGAAAAAACACATGAACAGAAAGTGGAGGAAGAGACACTCTTGAGAGAGTCGATAAAGGAGATTACCTCTTCTTCAGTGAGTTCCCTCTAGATCTTCTATTTGGGATACTAATGTTGGTCTTTTGAGAAGAAAAACACCTCTAAAACATGGATAAGGATGTTATTAGGAGATATTTATAGGTTTTGGTTGATCTAGAAGGCTCATGGTGGTGTGAGGAAGTTAGGGACGATGTGCCTCTTTATAAGAGAGGAGAGAGGCACTCTTTGAAATTCTCCAAATTTTAAATTGATATAAAATGGTTTTAAATTTTAAATGTCTTAAAAGTGATTTATTTAGAATATAAGATGATAATGAGTTTAAATCATCTCCATAAATTATTTTTGACATGTTTAGGTCACAATAATAACCTTATCTTTTGTCTTTAACCCTTAGTTAAACCCATTTACTTTTTCTATGACAACAATGCTTTCCACACTTTAAGGTTAATATTTTTACTATAAAATGAAAAAAGAACCAAAAATGGATAATTGATGAAATAGTTAACATTTTATAGTTTGTTGGCTGAATTCTATATTTTTATAAATTTTATATTATTTAATAAAATATTATTTATTTTAAAATATCATTTATGTCAATTTTGGTAATATTAAATATTTGTCATTTTAAAAACATCATAACAATATTATAACTACAAAAAAACTTATAATATATCACTAACATGTCCGATTTATCTATAAAATTATTGGATACCATTAATTATGTAAAATTATATTTACTTTAATACTTTTAATATCATTTATTTGGTATTTTCATTAATTAAAAAATTACTGCATCATTATTATGAAAGCCTTTACTTAAATTATTTATTTTATAAAAATTAAAATTAAATATTCATGATGAAGATAAAAAAATTTATCTTTAAATTTTTTATTTATATTATAATTTATATTTTGTATAACCCTGTATTAAAAATGCTGTAGATATTAACTTCCGAATATCACAAATTTCACTCTTCTTTAAATAAAATATAATAAATGTCATAATCTTACACAGGTGGATTATAAAGGTTATAGTTTTTTCCAAGGATGCTTTTGGTCAAAAAACACTCATATAATAAATTTTATTACAATTTTTATGGTAATTTTATAATATTATATTATTATTTTTACCTTTAATTGCTTGATTTACCCTTATCCGTGGAAAATTAAAATTTACTACAGTTAATATTAATAATGCACAAAAATAAATGAAACCAATTTAAATAACTTGAAAAATCTGATTCAAAATAGGAAATCCATTTTTTAAAATTTATAATACAGAATTTGTAGTAATTAATTTAAAATTCAATTCCATTGACGGGTTGAGAAAATGGTTTATTAAAGTTAAAACCTGAAAATATTGAAATGTTTTTATATCTAAATTCAATGTAAAATTTATGCTAATGGCCTAAATTTTATTAATTGATAAAAATTTATTCTACTTATACTTCAAAATCTATCTGAAAAATAATTTTATACTATAAATTATTTTAATGAAAAAAGTTGTTTTCAATTAAAATTTATTATTTTTTTTCTATTCATCAAAACATGAAACATACTAGAAAAAAATTTAAAAATTTTACCAAAGTAAATTTTTATATCCTAATTTCAAATAAAAAGTTTATTTTTTAAAATATAATCTATAAATGTGTCAAAATTGGATTTAAAATAGGTTCTCCATTATAAGTCGATAAAATGGCCTTTTGAAAAATATGGGTTTTTATGTATAAAATTGGTTTAGTTATTATATAATGCCTATAAAATTCATAAGAAGAATATAGAAAATGTTTAATTTGATATATAAAATTTATATTTGATTAATATCATTCACCAATTGTAATTAACTTAATATATTAATACAAAATGACATTGGGATCATAATAATTAAAATATTTTATTTATATTTAATTGGAATATATTTTTCTTTCTAAAAAATTGGTAACCAATTAATTTAAATTTTCATAAGTTAGTTAATACTATTAATACCTGATTATTTAACAACTAAGATATCATATTATTTAAATAATAATAAAATTATTGGTTCATAGAAACTCGATATTTTTTGTAATGTATGCCAAGTCGGTGTTTCATATAGTGCAAGCCAAGTTGGTGTCGAATGAATGGAATTCTTGATTTAGTGCAAGGCAATACATCCATGAAAATTAATTTATTTGAAGAAAAAAAATTCACAAAAACATGGGTTATTATAAGATCTATGTATGGTTTTCTTATGTATGAGTCATATCCACACAAAAGTTTCCTAGCATATGGTTATCTATGCATAGACCTATGAATGAATAAAAAATTCCCCAACTGATGTAGGGTCCCAATAAGTATACATTGCATAAAATCTATGTCAATTCCCATCACCTTATCCCTATAATGTTAGACTATGTAGCATGAAGTCCCGGTGAAAATACCCTAAACCATCAAACATTTAAGTGCAAGTCAAATTAAGTAAAATTACACTGAATATGAGTCCAATTGTATAAATTTAAATGAAACAGACCATCATTCATCAATAATCCTTATTAACGTACAATGAGATCCTATCCATGAAAAAATAATGATTGGGGTGCATTTGTGATAATTTTGGGCACATTAATCAATAAATTATACTTTATGTCTTAAGTGTCTCATATTAACAAAAAAAATTAGGTCCCTTGGAAAAAAACCTGACTTCTAGGGACTCTTTATTAGACTAGGCATATATTCCCCTATCTTCTTCATTGAAGCACCTTCTCATTCAAC